>CM070617.1:47031969-47683435 GCA_036346255.1 Ampelocalamus luodianensis
TGACAATTCGAATCCCTTAATCTTTGTCACCCTAGTAACTATGTGGTAATACTAGCTATAGGTTGTACTTAAGCGACATGCTAGTCTTGCTTAAGTACCGGAATATTAAAATGTCTCAATCATCATCCCTTTAAACATAAAAATGATTTGGGCAGTCATTGGTGGTCCATGACTGAGATAAATGTGGTGATTTGGTTTTACTCCTCAAAACCCTAATATTGTCAGTATCGTCAGGCGACTGTGTGTTGAAGAGTATGTGATGGGTGCGAATGCAGCCCAAAGAATGTTAATGTGTGAAATGATCCTCCTAGACAACCCTAAGGACTTAATCTTGTCATGACCTCTCGTGTAAAACAAGTACAACCACAAATCTGCAAACTGCAACTTGGTTTAGTAGATTTATTGAACCTTGAAAGTCAGTCTCACGGAAGGGACAATAAAGGGTGCAAGTGTGAGCTTGATCACGTTTGAATGGGACACCGATGGTGAAGTGCCTTCTACAAAGAAGATGTAGGGTGACATCCGCACCAACATATGGGCGTAACCCCATATAGGTGAGATGACGGAAGGGTGAGATATTTTGAAAGGTTACTGTGGATTGCCGCTCAACTACATGACTAAGGAATCATGTGGGGTAACGAGTATGACTATCTCTTGTGGGTAAAGTGTACAACCTCTGCAGAGTCTAAATCGTTAAACACAGCGCCTACGGTCAAAGGCGGACATGAGAATCTTTACTCGAGTTAGTTCTATTTCAAAACCTTGTGGTTGAGATGAAAATGTGGTGGGCTCACCTAGCCCCGAGATTGGATTTTGCCTGAGTGCTTGAACTCGTTGATGTTGGTAATTGGGACGGACCCAATCAAAAATAAGCATAAGGTAGAGTTTCCACTGAGGAACCTCTCATTGTTATAAATTATTGCACAATTACTCTATTTAACAAAAATGCAATTTGTTAAAAATGCTAAGTAATAGGACTTTGTAATTATGATATTTGAAAATGTTGCTTTAGCAAATAAAAGAACTCGAGTCATCCTTGTTAAGCCTTGCATGTATATTATTACATTGTGTATTGGCTCATGAGCACGGAAGTTGTGCTCATCCTCGCTCTCTCCCCAAAACCCTCGGGAGCAGAACTCCGGAGATTACGACTATTACGAGGATCCGTGGTTGGAGGCCCGGAGATAATGAAGCGTAGTGTAGTCTTTAGATGTTCTAGTCTCGCCCCAGTCCAGTTGACTCCGTCGGTACTTGCGTGCATCCAATATTATCCAAGCCTTGGTTAATATCGGGCGCGCACGGGTTTCCCCAGTCGCTTGCCTGTGGAGAGATGAGCTCTCACCCCTTTTGCTTCCGTTGTCGCTTCCGCTTTTGTAATGTAATCAATTTGGCCTGATCGGCCCCTATTGTAAAACTCGACCCGACGCGGTCTATGTAAACTCTGTTGTGTTAATTAATGAATGGTATGGTATGGTTTTACGCCATGTATGAATTGATTCAGTGATGTATCTGTGAGTGCTAGCTACTGATCCAGGGAATAGCACAGTGTTTCACAGAGGATTCTGGATTAGGAAATCCGGGTCCGACACCTTGTGTATGGAATGAGCACCCTTGTGCTGAGTGCAACAATAGCATGCCCACTTTCATGAAAGGCAACAAGGCAAGGATAAAATATATAAGATGTTTGGTTACAAGTGCAAGCATGCCTTTCTTGATTTGTCAGATATGAACATTGCTTTCCTCTCAGTTCCCTTACTGTGGTCTTCAACAGACTCCAAATGTGCATTAGTCAGTTTTTCAGAACCTTCAACTGCAGCATTAATCGCTGCAATATTCACCAGGTATTCCAGGTACCCAAGAAATGTCAGAACTTAGACGTATGAAATAATGAAAGGAAAAGAATAGAAAAATCTGGCTAGTAATGAAAAAAAAAAGAGTATCCTATCTGTATGAAAAATTCTCTAAAGCTTAGTGCTTACAAATCAAATGCTACCGTACTACTTTTATAGAGATAAAACAAAGCAAAGTTGTGCGCACCAACCTCATTAAAGCCAGGGGTATTACAGGCAATCGCTTTGTCTTGCACATCATTGGCCATTGGCTTGTCTTGCAAATAGAGCCCCAATATCTCCTGGATTCCCCACATCAGAACGGGAGACGGCAATCTAGTAAAGAAGCTTGACAGAATTAATCGATCTTACTCGGTTGCACTAACCTCGGTGGAATTTATGGAATGACTGATACCCCTTGCCATGATCAGAATAGCAATTATTCAGGTGACTTACATGCTTATCTAGTCTACCACCAGATTAGATTTTCTCCTTGAAATATTTCATGTTGCATTCATAAAAGAACTAAACCTTCACTTTTCTTTGCCTCGAAGGAAGCCAAAGTTTTACGCATACTGGTACCAACATACATCAAAGAAAGGAAGCAAACTGCCTAGAAACTAAAACGAACTGCTGCTCTATGTAAGGTAGTACGCATGAGTAAATATTTTTTGAAACAGTAGGAGAGGATACTACTATACTTTGCATATATGAAAGTAGGCATAAATACAAATCCCAAGCAGTATATGTACAAAGCATCTTAGATATCTTGTTTCAACTGCTTTTGGGGAAAAAAGAAGTAAAGTAGCTAAATCATACTAACCAATCGTTTATGGTACGGAGTATCTTCCTCTGAAATATCTTGTTTCAACTGCTTTGGCGAATATGACGAACTATAACCATCACCACCAGATTCATGGCTTTTAATATAGGCGTTCTCCAGCAAATTTCGACACTTTCTTTGTTGCTTTTTGCACGTGGAAATTTAAAGAAGCGCTCTGTGAAAAATCTTTGGATAATTACATTGGCATATTTTTTTAGAAGAAATTTGTCGTGCTTACGGTTTGGCCTATGGATCAACCTGACATCTCCAAGAGTAATCTGTGCATCTTCTGGCCCATCTATGGTGGTATCAGGTGCCATTATTTTCGCTTGTAGTTCCGCTTGCTTGCCTTTTCCTTTGCTTGTTCTTACTTGACCTCTCATTCCTACTGCAGATGTGTCTTCACAGATGTTTTTCAGAGGCTGTTCCACATTTGGTACTCCAATTTCTAGCTTTCACCCACAAGACCACGAGCTCTGAATTGCGTAAAGATGTTAAGATAGCGGCTATCCAATATGCCAGCATCAGGAAAGTGAAGTATGAAAGTCTGCTCGGCGTCCATTACTTGCTGATCTGACGGGCTAGGCTCTTGGCCATCAACATGTCGGTGAACAATATTGAATGATGTAATACGAGCTATATCGTCAACTCTCAACGAAGCGACACTTATGTAAGAACCATCCCTCGATATGAAAATGGATCATCTGTATTGAAAGTCTAAATACAGAGGATCTACGATGTCACACATTAGAAGACGATCTTCACTGTCCGATCAAAAAACAAAGGTTCAGATTAACGGTTACAGTATTTTGGCTCCAGTCACACCGCCAAGTAAGGATAAAAAACAGCCACCGATTACCGGCCGGTAACTAGAAATCCCGCTGGTGACCGGTAGGAAAAAAAACCAAAAATCCCGATTTGCAACATTGGATGCTCCCCCCTCTTGCTTTTGCACATTTGATGCTCTCCTTCTAGTACATTACATTGCTTTTGCAGCAGCAGCAGCTAGTAGCCTAGTACACTACATTGTATGCCTTACAGCAGCAGCTAGTACACTACTTTTGCAGCAACAACTAGCCAGCCCTCTTGCTTTTTCCGGTCTACTTTTGCAGCAGCAGCAGCCTACATTGCTTTTATAGCAGCAGCTAGTAGCCTAGTACACTACATTGCATGCCTTGCAGCAGCAGTTAGCCAGCCCTCTCTTGCTTCTTCCGGTCTACTTTTGCAGCAGCAGTAGTAGCAAGGAGGTGAGGTAGGGAAGCGGTTTTGGTTTTTCAAGGTTTTCCGTTTTTTTGAACCGGTTTTTCCGGTTACCGGGATTTTGATCCTTGCTGCCAAGTATTGTTCACATACTCGCAATCACTGTTTGTACAGTGATCCTCTACGTTCCAGCAGAACATCCTAATCCTTTCAATATATACTGCTTTGATCTGTCGTGTCGAAGCACCAAGGACGGAAGTCCTGCACACTTCGACGCCATCTGTTTCTGATTTCTATGGGAGTTCCGTTCAAATCAAGAACGGTGTAGTTCTGTTCAAAATAAATATAGTTCATATGTTATGTGGGAAGCAAAAGAGAGAGAAAAAAAACACATGTGAACCATGAAACAAAGAAAGGCCTACAACAAAAATAAATACTCCCCATCCTAGCCACATCTTCTTACTCCTACGAGCCCGAACATTAGCATCTCCTCTACTCGATACTTCTAAACGTAGGGCATGCCAAAAAAAAGGGATATACTCCAAATGGCCACAAAAAATTGCAGAACCAATATAGCGCCCACAGCTCGGCTTCGCGTCTAGGGAATAAAATTGACAGCCGACAAGTTAGCCGTGAGAGATTGGCCGCCTAGCACAGTGTCGAAGGCGGCGCATCATCACCTTTGTCTTCGCTACGCTTCGTCAAGCAAGCGCGGGACAACAAGGTCGCTGCTTGGACGAACCTACCAAATCTATAGCTGCCCTTCGCGGAGTGTTGAATGAGGAGGCGACTAGAAGGGGTTGAATAGGCGTTACACAATCGACGTTCTTTTTTTAATTCTTTTGTCTTAAGGAGTTTAATATTTGTTCACTCCAATAGCTATGTAGAACTATGAAGATCAGAGAGAATTCCTTGAACAAGAACAAGGCAACAAGAAGATCAAAATATGCTAAATCCCCACAGGACCAGTCAGACCGGTAAACAGTAAAATTACATAAAACTGAATTTCAGCACGATTTCAAAAACACAAATTGATCCAATTTTTGATCCACAACTCTAAACTTCATGAAACTTTAAACAAACCTTCTCTAGGATGTTAGAAACATATTCCAATCGAAGATATTAAAGATTATTGCCAAAGTTCTGACATTTCTCTGTTTGAGCGAAGGTTGCACCAAAATCGGGCCAAATACGAAAACAATGATGCAGAGGATCTTGTAGGAGAAATCAATCCAAGTTGGCTAAGGATGGTTTTCCGTACGTCTTACCACCCTCAATCACAGCAAGAATCAAGCACAAAAACTCTCAAGAGCAAAACATCTAAAATCACCATTTCTTACACCAAAATCGAACAAACTCAAAAACTTACAATAAAAAGTATCTAGATGGATGAGATTTGGTCTACAAGAGATATATCTACCACTTACACGTCTTAGGTACAAAGTAAGATCAAGAGGGGAGGAAGGAACACCAAAAACCAAGCCAAATAAAAAAAAAACAATACTTGAGCATTTGAGAGGAGGATTTTAACAAATTTGTATATTTGATTTCTTCTTAGAGATAAATTTTTACAACCACTCCCTTGGGAGGACAAGACCACTAGGGAAGCACACACACAAGTGCTCTCATCTCTCTCAATCCATCCCTCAAACCCTAGCCTCCTCTAGTCTCCACTTTCCTCAAATTTCACATTACCGTTCCTTAACTTAGGTGGGTGTGCAAATCCTGCACCACCCCTCTTATATAGTGGAGGCTAGGTCTAGAGAGAAAACCCCAACGGACACCCGTTAAGCTCACACATAAACGGGTCTCACTCACACACGCTTCTCAAAGCGTGGTCTTCATCCTTAGCTCCTTAGACCAAATCCACTGCTTTACCCTCCATGGAGTATCCTTGACCTAATCCACTTAGGCCACCACCGTGGTTTCGCACACCACCACTTTTTTGTATTGGTCAGTTTACCAAAATGCCCCTCTACCGACCTTGTCCGATTCCTTCACATCGAAGCATCGTCCATGCTTCGTCATCATCCATGTTGCCCTAATGACTTATCGCCAAGCCTCTCACACGTCTGAATCCCACCGAACCATTCTCGCTTGCAAACGGGCTCAAGTCATGTGGCGCACCACATGCCTCACCATGCACCGTGACCGCATTCGGTTTCCTTGACCGTTCTAGACCTTAGCTCCTCCCTGAGCTTAGTCCCGGTCTACTTTGTCATTGCTCGTCATGTCCATCACCGATAGCTCCTGCTCTGGTTCCTTGTATTCTCGGCTTGTAACTACCCTGCTAGCCTCAGTCATATTCTGGCAACACCTTGATCGTTATGGACCTAAGCTCTCCTAGCTTAGTCCCGATCCCGTCTGCCTCACCATGACATAGCTCCAGAGTTCCACAACTATCACTAACAACTAAACTGTTACGTAGCACCCCATGACACACAAAATCATCAATTTACAAAAATTGATGAGTCACGAACACATACCTTCAAAGTTTCACTCCTGGAAGCATCACTTTACCTCAAGAGGTCTTTGCTCAAACTTTGTCTTCCATGTTTCTTGTCCATCTTGCACCTTGCTTGGGTCCAACCATCTTACCCGGCATCCACGACTGTCGTAGACCTTAGTTCTCCTCCTTGTCGTTGACCATAGTTAACTCTAAGCCACCTGCATAATAATAGATCAAGCAACCATTTTCGGGCATAAGTTCTACTCAACTTGACCCACATTAGTCCATAAGAGTATAATGCAAACATATGCACCAATCCCAAACTCCTAGGACCAACTCGACAAAGTTCATCGCCTTCTCGACGATTAAACCCCTTCTAGCCGGCCAGATTGTCGCCTTGGGCTGGTCTGACGCCAACTAGCTGGTCCGACCACCACCTGGCCAGTCAGACTGTCCAATCGGTCTGACCGCTGGCAAGCGGCCGGTCAAACCGCTCTAGGAATTTTCCCAAGTCTCAGACTGCACTCTCTTTGAAAATTTCAAACTCTATCTAGTTTTTCCTCGAATCTCCATTTACAAAGAGACCTAGTGCAAGCACATCACCTCACATTCCTACACAAGTGATTTTTGGCTGAATCCAAAAATTCACATTTCCAACTTTCGGTCGGTCAGACCACAGCATATGGCCAGCCAAAAATTCATATTTCCAACTTTCGGCCGATCAGACTGTCGTGCTCCTAACCGGTCTGATCGCCTCCCAAGGCCGATCAGACAGCCTCAACCTGGCAATAGTATGAAACTTCCCAAAAATGATGGTTTCTCTAAAAGCCTCGACGTTATTGCCAATTGTTCAGCACATAAAGATTAGGATCATATCCCCATGATCTCCACATTAAGCAAGTGTGGGACAACAAGATCTTTACTTGGCAGAACCTATCAAATCTATCTCTACCTTCACCAAGCAAGTTTGGGACAAAAGGTCGCTGCTTGGATGAACCTACCAAATCTATCACTTGCATGTAGAGGAAATGTACCTTGTACGAAACATTAAGAGGAGGGGGGTCTCGTGAAGGTTATCATCCTCGACCACCGATCCCTCTCCTCGCGATCCAACAATATGAGCGCGAATAAGAACCTCCTTCTTTCGCTCCGCCAACCTGGGCATGGTCACTCAGGAGGCTCCACTTGGGTGGGGTTTGGGCGGATGAAAAGATCACAAAGGGGAGAGGAATCGGATGCACTCCTTTTCCCCTCCAATTGAATTTGGAGGGGCATATTTGTCCAAGTTATGCATGATTGAACCAAGTTTCGGTCGAGTTTGGAGCAAAGGGAAAAATGGAAGTTTTCAAGATTTGTACCCTACAGGAACAAAGCAATTTCCATTTGAAACAAACGGTCCATAAGAATTCTTTTAAGATTTCCATGGAATGGGCTATTCCATAGGTATTTCGGAGGAAACTAGCGTGAGGACTTATATCATGTTTTCCCCTTCGTGTGTCTTGAATAACAATGTTTTTATGTGTGACATGCAAACATCACTTTTGAAAATTTTCAGTGTTCTTAGGTCCGATAGGAATCCAGAGTAGGCATAGAAATTTCCCCATGGGGGCGGGGGACGATCTCCCCTCATGTCCCCGTGGGGACCCAGTAAAAATTATAAGTATATTATTTTGTTTATAAATTATTGTTTTGTAATATGGTAGATGCATTTTTTTATTATATATTTTTGTACTAAAACTTGAATATATATGCCAGGATATAAATTTTGAAGCTATGTTTTGAAAACAAAGTATACACAAATACTTAGTTAATAAATAAAATCACATTATTATTTTAAAAATCATTTAACCTATTTTTAATCCTCACAATCCCCGTGAGGATCGGGTCCCTATGGAGACTAGAGAGGGGGACCATCTCCTCAAGAGTCCTAGAGGGATGGGTTGGGGACGCAGGAGGGTCCCCCGAGAACCTGTCCCGTTGCCACCCCTAATCCAGAGGATTGGCACCATAATTCCTAGTGTTTTTCTAATTTTGTTTTGGGTCTACGAGACTTGAGAAAGGCTAGGGGGACGTGGGCGGCGCTGTCTGAGTGGTAGTTGTCGCATGGAGGTGTAATAGTAGTTCAAAAAGGAATATGGGTAGGCTACACTAGCGTAGATTAAAATTTTCAACCCCGAAAATCAGAAAGCCATACGAGCAAGAAATCATAGATCGTTACCACTAAACGCGTATTGCAGTAGAAGTAGAGTTGAAGTGGTTGGTTCAACGTAGCGCATGTTGGTGTAGTGAAAGTAGTCAATCGTCCTCTGGCCAACCGTCTCCTCCTTGCGATCGACTCGACCAGCGTCGCAATCGCAGTAGTGCCTCTACCGAAGTCCACACATCCAGGGATGGAACGCCATTTATCAGTGTGTTAGCACCAGCGCGCATGACTGGGGCTTTGAGAGGTGGTAGCTAGGGTTTCGATGGGTGTGTCTCAGGATACCTCTTTCAGCCCCGCGTCTCTCTTTATATAGCCTCCAATCGGATCCTTATCCGATATGAGTAGAGATCGTATCTCACTTGGTAACTATTATCCGGACCCTTATCATTCCAACCCGTTAAGTGTGTGACCCTGTAGGTTCATGTATATTCGGCCATGGGCCAAAAACTCCTTTTCGGTCCATAAGTCGGTAGTGGTCCCTAGCAGGACATAGCGATTCCCAAACATGCATAAAGATCATATCTGACGAACCTATATAGTGATTATGTACCGATCCCTTTGCCTCACGATACCAGATCGAACTCAAGGTGAGAAGCATGCTATCCTTTGATAGCTCGATCCTTTACTCGAACCTGTAGTGGATTACTCAATTGTGATTGACTCCTCAACCACATTAGGCATGACCATGTACTTTCTTAATCCAACCACATCGAGGGACCCGGAGATATCTCTCCCGTTATATAGGAGGAGCAAATTCCATCTTAATCGCTCACATTCCTTCACATGTTTTATAGTAAACCTGAAAGCTACCTTTATGACCACCCAGTTACGGAGCAGTGTTTGGTAACCCCTAAGTAAACTATTACACATATAGAAAACTATGAAAATCTCAGGTCTAAGGATCCTACATACACTATGCATGAGACCAACTGATGGTACTTAAGAATATAACAATTCCCGCAGTGTCTCATGGTAGATCAATCCAACACCATATTCTCTAACATGTATTCACATTATTGATTTGATATCCCCATATCTATGATTCATGGAACATGATCATCATTCAATACATGTGTTGATCTATAAATCATAATTGTCCCGCATAATGATATAAGATCAGGGATAATTTTATAATAACATCAAAACATGAATAAATAATTCCACGAACAAGTCACATACTTGTTGATCAATATGAAAGACATTTATTCAAGGGACAAAATAACATATTATTCAAAAGATCATAAACATAGAAGTGATACAATCATCTCCATAATCGCCTCTAGGGCATATCACTAACTGTTCAATATTGTGTACTCTCAATAGTGTTATCAAGGAAAACTACTCTAGAATATGGATCAGTGTACAAGACGTGCAAGAAGGTATAGTTATGGCTACCTTTTGAAGTTGCGAGGGTTTCACTTTGTATTAAGAAAATAAACCTTCTTTAAGAAATGAAAAATCAGTTTGGTGACACCGAAAGATCCCAACTTTAGGTTTATAACACGAAAAGGGGTGGACACACTTTAATACCACCCAAAGAATGCAACGCTACCTTCTGAGCCATTCCCTCCAAAGAACGAGTCTGTACATTTGAAATTGCATTGACATGTTGTGTCAAGAACAACGCTGTTAACTGGCACAATATATCTAAGCAAACCAATACACCATTCTCTTCTGCATGCTACCCTAGTTTGTATATATGAGTAAGTTCTTAGTGTTGTCTTATGTTGATGAAGCAATGATATTCAAAAGTTGTTAAACACTGCCTTAAGTTCTTTGAATGTTTTTTTAGCTAGAGATTGTCCACATAGTTTTTTTTTTGTTTCATGGGTCATGATTGTAGCACCAACTTTAAATTTAGTCACTTCATATATTTTTTTAGCAACATATGCATTTGAGTTACACCACTTCTTATGCGTCCATGACATGAAGAATCGGCGAGTTAAATCATAATTTTTCTTAATTATTTTGTAATGTCACTAGATTACTTTGAGATGTTTGTAGCAAGAATAATTTGTACTTTGATTTTTTTTTGCTTTGCGGACATTAACTTTTAACATTAAACTATATTTTGTTAACTCCAAACACCCGTCCTAAAAATCCTAGGTCCGCCACTATACACACGTGCATGTATTGCCTCATCGTAGTTGCCTTAGATTTTGCCTATGGCAACAGGTAATCAAGTCCAGGTAGCTACGAGAATCTTGACCATGTATAATGGATTGTGTTGTAATGGATAACAAAAAATCTTGTATAACGAAAAAACATCAATGAAGGAGCTATTTGAATTCACTGATAACAAAAAATATGCTCGCCCGCTTCCCAACTAGGGAATGAACAGGGGTGAAAATGGTGCGGATAATTCCCGGCCGCCCGATCTGATGCTGTATAAAAAAAACCCGTCCGACGTACCATTTTTTAGTCCCAACACGCATCCGATATTATCAGTATCTGTATCCAGAAAATCTCATAGAATATGAGATATGGGAAGAGTAATATCTGATATGTATCTGTATTTTATAGGATATCCAAAAGATATTCGATAAATCAACAAGATAGATATCCGATAAACATCAATATCTTTTAATATCCTCTATGACTTTCTAGTCATTGACTAATGTATAATATGAATTTATATTTGATTATGTTTATGTTGCTGAGTATGATAAATAATTATCTAATAGGTAGTATAATTTAACACTTTCTTTGGGGAAGTTATATCTTTTCTTTATATGTACACTATCCGTCAAGTTATTCGTGATCAATTTGAATCTGATCCGCATCGCCTCGTGTCTGTATCCCAAAAAATCCATATTCGTATCTGTATATAGGTTATTCGTATCCAACCCCGAATCCGAGGTAAGATATGAGCTAAAATACGAAAAGAGCAATATTCACCTATATCTAGGGGTGAAAATGGATCGGATAGTTTCCGATCGATCCGGATGAAAACGGATTCGGAATGTTCCGGGTCGGATTTTTCTCGGATATTTTTCGGACCGGAAACGAATTCGGATTTTTTTTTGTCGAAAACAGAAACGAATATGGTAAGCATGCTATCCGGCGGAAACAAATACGAATACGGATTATCCGGATAAGACCTAGTCCGGATATCCAGAATTTCCCAACAGCCCAGCCACTGCCCAGCGCCCCAGCCTGGCCCACTTAATCACTTACTCACTTAGGGGGTTAGGGTTTAGGGGAGGGCTCCTTCAGTTGTTCTTCCACTTCCACCGTTCCACGCCCACAGCGCACGCCACGCGCCGCTACTCCAGTTTAGTCTCCACAGGCGCCCTCGCCTCGCCGCCGGCCACCTCGCCCGCCTCTGCCGGCCATCTCGCCCGTCCCCCGTCGGCTCCCCCTCATGGCCCCAGCGCCTCACGGACGTGGATGCGGCACGGATGCGACCAAGCCCCACGTGGGAGCAGGGCGCCGAGCTAGGCGAAGCCGTGACGCACAAGACGCAGCGCAGGCCGAGCGCAAGAGTAGGCGGAGGAGCACGCAGCGGAGGAGGCGCGGCGAGAGCCAGCGCACGGCGGAGAGGCGGGCCGGCCATGGACGGCACAGGAGGAGCAGATCGGCGGCGCCGGGGCACGAGGGAGTCGGAGGGGCGGCACTGGGCGTGCGCTGGTGCCAGAGGCGCGTGGCGCGACGGCGGGCTCAGGAGGCGCCGGTGGCGACAGGGCCGGCGGTGGGGTGGCGCTATGGCGCTAGGAGCCAGTAGAAGTTTCGGGCGGAGCATTCACCAAGAAGTAAGAGAAAGAAATGAAGGTGAGAAGAATTAGGAGAGAGCAATAAAGAAGCCAGTGACCAGGGGAGGGGAACTCATGTCGGCCGAGTGAATGAGAGGAGAGAGAGAGTGGAATAAAGTAAGGGAAAGAATGAGTGGCCAGGGAAATTCGGCCAAAAAGAAATGGTAGGATAGAATGGAGAGAGAAAAGGAGAGACTAGGAGTTCCTTTTCGGCTGAACTAAAGTAAGAAAATAGATAAGAGAGAGAAGGGGTAAACTAAGTGTTATGTTTTGTGATGAACTAATTAATGTATTTTGCTAGTGCTAATGTTATGTGTGGTTACTGAAAATATGAACAATTCATGAATGTTTGCATCTAACAAACTAGTTATATGTTTTTGTTAATTTATGGTATGCAATTTAAAGGGTTTTTATGTTCCAAAAAATATTCGCGACTGTCTTCATATTCGATATTATTCGCATCTGGGTATCCGTATTCGCATCCGCATCTGGGGAAAAAAAATAAAAACAAATATAACAGAGCTATTATCGGTCTCCGTTTTCACCCCTACCTATATCCGATCTGTTTTCACCCTCGGAATGAATGATATTATCAGAGCGTCCTTCGGCCAGTAACCATTACACCTTCCAAAAATAGGCTTTCTTTTTCGTTTGACCCATGCACCGCAAGCTCCCGCCATTACCTCACTTCACACTCCGCTCCTCGTCCTCCTCCACCTCCCCTTCCCCTTCCCCTTGCCCCCCGCCGCTTCGCCGCCTCCCGTCTCCCGTTCCACTCCGCGACCTCCTCGCCCACCGCCTCCCACCTCCGCCCGACCAACCTCCTCGCTCGCTGCCGCAGCCGCACCCTCACACCGACACCCTCCTCCGTGGCCGCCGCCCCGGCTTCGACGCCCCCCCGGAGAGCCTCCACCTCGATATCGTCAAGCGGGGCCTCACCCATGACCTCTTCCTCTCCAACCATCTCGTCAACTCGTACGCCAAGGGCTCGCGCCTGGCCGCCGCGCGCCGGGTGTTCGACGAAATGCCGGTGCGGAACGCCGTTTCTTGGACCTGCCTCATCTCCGGGTACGTGCTCTCCGGGCTTACCTACGAGGCCTTCCAGGTGTTCCACGCCATGCTGCGGGAGGGGCCCGCGTGCAGGCCCACGTCGTTCACCTTCGGGAGCGTTCTCCGGGCGTGCCAGGATGCTGGCTCGGACTGGTTGGGCTTCGCGGCGCAGCTCCATGGGTTGGTCTCGAAGACTGTGTACGCATCCAGCACCACGGTGTGCAATGCCCTGATCTCAATGTACGGTAGTTGCTCTGTTGGTCCGCCACTCCGGGCACAACAGGTGTTTGATACCACGCCGGTCAGGGACCTGATCACGTGGAACGCCTTGATGTCTGTGTATGCTAAGAAAGGGGATGTGGTTTCGACGTTCACCTTGTTCATGGCAATGCAGCATGATGATTCAGGTATTGAGTTGAGGCCGACGGAGTATACTTTTGGGAGTTTGATCACTGCAACATACCTGTCCTCATGCTGCTCGGGAGTGCTTGATCAAGTTTTCGCAAGGGTGCTCAAATCTGGCAGCTCAATTGACCTCTATGTGGGCAGCGCTCTGGTTAGTGCATTTGCGAGACATGGCATGCTTGATGAAGCTAAGGACATTTTTCTCAGTTTGGAAGAGAGAAATGCAGTTACTTTGAATGGTCTGATAGTGGGGTTGGTCAAACAGCACTGTGGTGAAGAAGCAGTAGATATTTTCATGGGGACAAGGGATTCTGTTGTTGTCAATGCAGATACTTATGTTGTGTTGCTCAGCGCTATAGCTGAGTTTTCTGTACCCGAAGAAGGGTTGTTGAAAGGCAGGGAAGTCCACGGGCACGTGCTTAGAACTGGACTTATTGATTTGAAAATTGCTGTTAGTAATGGTTTGGTTAATATGTACGCCAAATGTGGTGCTGCTGATAAAGCATCTGGGGTTTTCCAGTTGATGGAAGCAAGGGATCGGATTTCATGGAACACCATTATCTCGGCTCTTGATCAGAATGGTTACTGTGAAGGGGCAATGATGAAATACTGTTTGATGAGACAAGGTTGCATAAGTCCATCAAACTTTACAGCAATTAGTGGCTTGAGTTCATGTGCAGGTTTGAGACTTTTAGCTGCTGGCCAACAAGTGCATTGTGATGCTGTAAAGTGGGGACTAGATTTAGATACTTCTGTTTCAAATGCACTGGTTAAAATGTATGGAGAATGTGGAGCTATGTCAGAGTGCTGGGAAGTTTTCAACTCTGTGGCTGAATATGACGAAGTTTCTTGGAACTCAATCATGGGGGTCATGGCCAGTTCGCAAGCACCTATTGCTGAATCTGTTGAAGTTTTCTCTGAAATGATGAGGAGTGGTCTGACCCCAAATAAAGTGACATTTGTTAACTTACTGGCTGCTTTGTCTCCATTGTCCGTTCTTGAATTGGGGAAGCAGGTTCATGCTGTGGTGCTGAAGCATGGAGCTACAGAAGATAATGCAGTAGATAATGCACTCATATCATGCTATGCAAAGTCAGGAGATGTGGGTTCCTGTGAGCAGCTGTTTTCTAAAATGTCTGGCAGAAGGGATGCTGTCTCATGGAATTCAATGATTTCAGGGTACATCTACAATGGCCATCTGCAGGAGGCTATGGACTGTGTTTGGCTTATGGTGTGCAGTGGCCAAATGATGGATTGTTGCACCTTCTCCATTGTACTGAATGCATGCGCCTCTGTCGCAGCATTGGAGCGTGGAATGGAGATGCACGCTTTTGGTATTAGGTTACACTTGGAATCAGATGTTGTTGTTGAGAGTGCTCTTGTTGATATGTATTCCAAGTGCGGAAGGATAGACTATGCTTCAAAGCTGTTCAATTCCATCAATCAGAAAAATGAGTTCTCATGGAACTCCATGATTTCTGGTTATGCGAGACATGGTCTCGGGACCAAAGCTTTGGAAATCTTTGAGGAAATGCAGCACAGTGGAGAAAGTCCAGACCATGTCACATTTGTCAGTGTTCTGTCTGCCTGTAGTCATGCTGGATTGGTAGAAAGAGGGCTAGACTACTTTGAAATGATGGAGGATCATGGTATACTACCTCGGATTGAACATTATTCTTGTGTTATAGACCTTCTTGGTCGGGCTGGTAAGCTTGACAAGATACAAGAGTACATAAAAAGAATGCCAATGAAACCAAATAGTCTCATATGGAGGACTGTTTTAGTTGCTTGTCAACAATCGAAAGATAGGGCCAAGATGGATCTTGGGAGAGAAGCTTCAAGGATGCTTTTGGAATTAGAACCTCAAAATCCTGTAAATTATGTTCTTTCATCTAATTTTCATGCAGCAACAGGAAGGTGGGAAGATACAGCCAAAGCACGAGCTGCAATGAAGGGAGCAGCAGTGAAAAAAGAGGCTGGTCGCAGTTGGGTAACCCTAGGTGATGGAACTCACACCTTCATTGCTGGAGACAGATCACATCCAAACACCAAAGAAATCTATGAAAAGCTGAATTTTTTGCTTCAGAAGATGAGGAATGCAGGTTATGTTCCCCTGACAGAGTTCGCCCTGTATGATCTCGAAGAAGAGAATAAAGAGGAGTTGCTAAGCTATCATAGTGAAAAGCTTGCAATTGCCTTTGTTCTGACTCGTTCCTCCTCAGGCGGCCCCATAAGAATCATGAAGAACCTTCGGGTTTGCGGAGATTGTCACACAGCTTTTAGATACATTTCTCAGATTGTTGGCCGGAAAATCATTTTAAGGGATTCAATCCGATTTCATCATTTTGAGGATGGAAAGTGTTCTTGTGGGGATTACTGGTAACTTGTTTATATGGTCGGTACCAGGAACAGGGTTTTAACTTCCTCATATTTTGAGGTATGGTACCAGACTACCAGGTGCATGGTGTTCTTAACTCTTAGATTTGAGGTA
Organism: Ampelocalamus luodianensis; assembly: GCA_036346255.1. Lineage (NCBI taxonomy): Eukaryota > Viridiplantae > Streptophyta > Magnoliopsida > Poales > Poaceae > Ampelocalamus > Ampelocalamus luodianensis. The sequence continues at coordinate 47,048,172 of CM070617.1, forward strand.
AATGTTGCCTTTCAAAGATACATATAATCTACAAATCCATGTCCATGAATTTATCATTTCATCATTTAATTATTGGCAGCTAATATTCCATTCCCCCCTGTCCTGAATAAATTGCAAATAAATCACTATCTGTCAAATGCTCATCACAAGTAGTGTATATTACGTGACTTTGATTTGTACCGGCATCTAACATGAATATTGACATTGTTAATGTGTTTTGCTGTGATGTGCGGACTCATACAGAGCTTTAGAGAGACTTAACAATCATCGAGGAGAACTTCTGCTGATCGCCATTGTCTTTGCATGACAATCCATGGATGGCACACTCCATACTCCACAGAAGGTAATATTTGTGATACATCTGTAATATGTCTGAATAGCTAGTTTGTTCCATATGATTGAATAAATGATGTAGATAGCTATTTTGTTCCCAAACCACCAATTTGTAAACCTGATTATGTGTTCACTGCATTGTGATGTCTATATGTCATTGTACTATTGTAATAATATGATTTATCTTTCTTAATTTTGAAATGGTCTTCTAGCCTAATAAAGTATAACAGATTGACTGACTCTTGTCAGCTTGAACTCAAGCAACATGAGTTAGTCGGCAGAAAAGCTAAATTGTGATTAGAGTAGACCCTTGTAATCATGCAGTAAGGTTATTAAGTCGTAAAATCGAGTCGAGTCACAAGAGGGGTGACTTGTCGACTTGGTCGACTAGTCGACTCACTAGTTGCGACTAGCCACAACTAGTCCACATACTAGAAAGTATTTAAACAGGTATGTAATATACTAAGTTGTATAATAATTAAACACATAGACATATTGTAGATCATGAAATAAAGAAAAGAACAACATAATCATAATGATAAGTTGATGACTTACTCATTTTGATTGTAACAAATCTTTCTTGATCAATGACTTTCTTTGAAATTGAAGTCGGGCGGCTGGCAAATCTCGATTAGTCGCAACTAGTCGCCGACTAGCCGATAAGTTGGGCGACTAGCCCTCCTAGTCGAGTCGATGACTCTAGTCGGAGGTTGTGTGCCGACTTGTCGACTAATCGTCGACTAGCCACGACTAGTCGCACGCCTTAATAACAGTGTATTAGATAAGCCTTTTAGCATGTATGTAAATCCTAATCGAATAACCATTTATACTTCTCCACGAGCAAATCCAAGTACATAAACAAATAAAACTGAAATGTGGATTTTACATTCATCAAAATTGACAGCACAGCACAAATGAAGTCAAGGATATTAGAATGTGCAAGATTGATCTTTCTATATGTTGGATAAAAGAAGATACATTGTACTTCAGACTTATACAGAACAATAACGCCAGACATCTGCCATCAATCCAAGTCCACAATTCCAAAATTGGAGAGAAGGATCTTCACTTGCTGAACAAAATCCGAGCCTGTTGCGTACTCTGTTAGCATACCTACTGCAAACCCAAACATAGCCCATCTGCGAGATTTTTAACATTCAGAATCACAATACAGGAATGAGCAATCTTAAGTCTTAACCTATTCAATAATACACTGAACCTTAAGTCTACATCAGCCTTTATTTTTAGCATGCTTGTCGACTTGTCGTAGTTAGTAGTAGCCTGTATGAGTAACTATATAGAACATGATAATTTGCAGTAACTTCACTAGGCCCTCGTTTGTTAATGACTCGGGAACATGCTGAAGTACTAGTTATTATTAACTAATCAATCTTAACTCTGTTGTTTGTTTGACGGCATGCTGTTTGGGACAACGTTACACCATAATCATTCTACGCCACCAATTTGCAGTTTAGTAGGTCAATAAATATTCCTAGTTCATGAATTGATTATTTCATTTCATCACCTAGTTGCTAATAGAAAAAACCTAGCAAGCATGTACCTCCTACTTCAAAGAACTTTCTGGTACACAAATTTGATGCGTCTTGCAGGGGGCAAACATACCTTCCATTGGCAATCTCATTCTTGCCCAAGAACCCAAAGAAAGGCCCCTGGTCGGTCTCCTCTAGCTTCTTCTGCTTGAAGTAGTCCTGCAGGTCCTTTGCCACCTTCCTCTGGTACTCCAACGTCACGATCCCTGCCACCGGCGGGGGCGTCTCCGCAGCCACCGGGGCCGCGGCCTCCACCGGCTTCGTCTCAGGGGGAGGCGGCGACGACGACGTCGGCGCAGCCGGCTTCACCGGGGTCAGCGGCTGGGACAATGTCGGAGGGGTGGACAGAGCCGGCGTCTTGGGAGGCATAGGCGGCGGCGGCGACAGGGGGGGCGCCGCGGGTTTCCTGGGCCCATCCGCCTTGGAGCTCCTGATCACGGCGAACGACCTGCGCGCGCGGTGGGGAGGCGAGACGCCTCCCACCTTCACCTTGATGGAAGGAATGGAAGGAGACAAAGACATTGCTACGCTCGAGCTCTGCAGGGTGGTTCTTGTTTTTGGAAGGTATGAACTGGGAGGAGGGAGGGAGGGAACGCGTGGAGAAGGTTTGGACACACGCACACGCACTTGTTGTGGATAAGTGTGTGGTGCCAAGTTTCTTCTTCCCTCTACAGCAGAGGCGCCAAGACGTTGGGGGTGTAAGATGGAGGAGTAGCCGGTGTATGATGGCGAGTTGCCCTGTGGCGCTTTGCCATTAGTCTGTGAGGTTTGCAGGGACTCAACATGGGCACAGCACATTCAGACATTCCTGCGTATTGCGATTGTCCCCATCACCCCGTGCACTTGTCACTTGGAGACTTGCACAGTTGGAGACTTGCACAGTTGGACTCTGTGTTCTACCTTTTTTTTAGAGCCTCTGTGTTCTACTTCACAGCAGATGTACTGCAAGTGCCAATGAGTCCAGCCCATAAGCAGTATCCCAGCGGCCTGGTATGCTGTGTTCAGAATCTAATTCAGTATGGCCTTTGGCCTTTTTCTCTATGTGCACAAAGACTTGTATAATACATATAGAGTATAGGTCCCTAAAGTTGGCCGAAGGGTTCACTTGGGTCCAATATCTTTGAAAGTGTCCAATCCGGTACCTAAACTATTTAAGTGGTTCATAAGAGGTCTAAAAGAGCCTTGCTGGCTGGTTGACCGTGACGTGGCGCTGATCACGACGTGGACGCCCAAATGCGTGGCGGTCCACGCATGCTTCTTTGGTTCATGGACCTGATTTGCGTGCTTAAAGGCTGGGGCCCAGTCGTCAGTGTCATACAACAATGATTAAGATGCCTTAATTGTCGTTTAACCCTAATGGTGTCCTAAAATGACCGAGATTCGGTGTAATTATGCAGCTACAGGAACAGTCGGCTTCGGACAACACAGGGTGCTCTTGGCCGTGACCTTGCCGGGCGTGCCGCCAGCGGTAGGGCCCGTGGCGACGCCGGCCAAAGGCCAAAATGGGATGGCCTCGACCTTGCGCACTCATTGGTGCTGTCGGCGAGGTCTCCGACGGCCTGAGATGGCGACGCGGCGAAGAGAGGCGGTGAAGGTGTTCGGCCGTCAAGTAAAAACCTGGAGCGATGGAATTGCAAGCCATAAAGCGTGCGCACGAGTGACCATGGAGTACTAGGAGCTCACTGGCGTGACACGGAGGTAGGGAGGTTGCCGGAGTTGGGCTAGCGGCGATGGACCGTGGCAGCGGCAATGGTGTTACCATGGAGACGTCACCCTGAGAAAAACGAGAGAAAAAGGGAGGTCGGGGTAGCACATGTAAGGTCCCTAGATAGTGTTGGAGAGAGCAATTGGGAAATGAAGCTTCCAACTGGAGATGGGGAAGATGAACACCCTTTTCGGCCGAAGCTGAGGAAGAACCCAAATCCGATGGTCCCTGTAGGGCAAAGGCGAAATTAGGTTAGGGGAAACATTCCTCGTGACCTAGAGCATGTGATGACGCAGAAGGCGAGGGATGAGCTTCACTAGAACGCTGGGGAGGTGGCGGCGGCGGCGTCTCGATCGAAAAAGAGAGCTTGAGCTTTCGGCTGTTCCTTTCGGTGGAAGAAGAAAGAGAGCTAGGAGAGTGGATTGAGGTCGCAAATGGCGAGACATGGAGTCCTGGGGAGGAGAAGGGGCGGTGGCGCGCGGGGAGGAGGAGAAGAAGAGGGCCGGGGAGGAGGGAGGAGGTGGGGGCGGCGGCATAGATCCGGGGGAGGAGGTGGCGACGGGGGAGGCCGAGGGGGAGGCCGACGACGGCTCAGGAGGAGGAGGAGGAGGGGGAGGGCGACAGAGGCTCGGGAGGTGGAGGGAGGAGATGGTGGGAGAAGAAGCCACTAGGAGGGGGGCAGAAGGCCACACTGGAGCGTCTACGTCAGCGGTCAACCGGCCAATAATGCTCTTTTGGACCTCCTATGAACCACTTAATTAGTTTAGATACCGGATTAGACACTTTTAAAGATGTTGGACCCAAGTGAACCCCTGACCAACTTTAGAGATCTACAGTGTATTTTACTCATACATATACATGCTACGGAAAAGGTCATTTTTGCCTTTCTGTTAATTTTTATATGTTCATCTTCACATATTGTGGCACACTCGTGTAGATTTTGTTGCTAATTGAAATGCGTGTTATTTTGATTAAGTACCTTCATGGAAATAGGTTTGTGTGTTTTGTGTAAGAATTAAAATTGTTTCATTATTTAAATTTAGCTTGTAGTGGAGCTGACACTTTATTTTATAAATTGTTGAAGGAGCAATCTTATTCAAATTGCTGGAGAGCAACACCTCCTTTTTTACCAAATTGTTGGAGAAAGAAGACCAAATTCACATGCCATATAATCAATGTGACCGACAATAAATGATCCTTCTTTTCAGATGCATCACCCATAGCCATCAAGACATGAACATGACATCTTGAACAAAAAAGGCCAACGAGGCATCACTTAACATGTCAGGAGCAAAGCAAAACAAGATAGCAGAAATCCAACATCCCTGACAACACTAACTGGACAGCCTTATATGGTACAATGGAGCATGAGAACACCCAGGAAAAGAAAAGGCAGGAAAAAGAGGATGAAAAAGAAATAAAGTGGTCAAATCTTGATATGGTACATTCGGCATCAAAACTGTAACCCTGCCGCGCAGACTAGCACCAACAACCAATTCAGCAAGATAAAAAAAAAATATCCATGTTCGCCTGGCTTCATTCCACAGTCCACAGATATCATTGTGATTGATGAGAAGTCATCAGTGCAAGCATATCCTAGGTGGAAAAACTTCAGCAACCCATGAAGCATCGCTTCCTTTAAGGTTATCGTACATACATGAAACCTACTGAATCACACACTCGCATTTCCTGAAACCATCGTTTTCCAGTTCATCATCGGACAAACCTTCATCACTGTTGAAACATAACCACTCATCAACCAGATGGTATTAGAGCTATGGCAAGCTATGAATAGAACAGCACATGAATACAGTACACATCTATGAACATCAATGCACCCATGTTCAAAATAGGATGCAGTTTGAGGACTAACAAGTTTCAAGACTTTGCAGCTCGCAATGGATGTGCAAATAAATAAACTGTCATCACTAATTAATTTGGAGGGAACTCAATTTATGAATAAATGAGTGCAAATCAGAACAAGGATGGAGGTATTCTTCAGATTGTCGATATTTAATAGCAATACTAAACCTAGTCAAGACAACAAAAATTCAGACAACACATTGTTCACAATGCAACTGCTCCTTAAATGAACTAAAAATTGTGGTCATTTATGAATATGACAAATGATAATGGACTATTTCTGCATTGATAATCATGCACCAGATATATTTGCAGGGGATACAATGAGGTGCAAGGGGAAAATAGAATTTTTGGACAGTACCTGGCTTCAAATTCCCTTATCTCAAAAAGGTCCTTTCCACATGTATCAGTCCATTGAACTTTTCTCCGTTCCATGCCAGCTTTCAAGGTTTGCACCTCTTCAAGCGACTCACGTGGTTCTTCACCTTCACTTACAACTATACAATGATCTGAAGAATCCCTTTTTGAGTTGCTCTTAAGACAGCCTTTCCTCTCATTTCCAGTGATCAAACCATTAGTTGTTACCTTCTTCTTTGTTGAACCAGATGACTCTTCCAATGAGCTCTCCAATGTGTTTCCTGAACTCAATTTTGGAGGAGATGCCCCCTCAAGCCCAGCAGCTGTGCAACCAAAGCAGATAAAGGGAGCGCATTTACCGGGAGCTTGGTTTTTCCTGGAAGCCAGATGATACACCTGCTCAGCTTCCCGATCGACTAGTCGGTACTGATTCCACGGTGATACCTTGACAGGCTTCTCTTCATCTTTCCGTCCAAGCAGCAAAAGAGCGAGGCCATGGCTGTACCCTGAAGCTGATGATGAGAAAAAGCCTCCACCTTCCACAGCCAGTAGCATTTCCACTGCTCATCCAGGCACCATAAGCTATAATCTTGTGGTCTGTTTGATGCACTTCCTCTTCATTGGCTAGCTTACTAAGCTGCAAATGCAAAAGAAAGCAACATCAGATTCACCGCTAAAAGCTTGCAATCGAGATAATTACCGGCTCTACCGTTTCATGAATCTACAGTTGTAGAGAGAGATGAAAAGCACAGCACTTTGTCTAGTAGTTAATGGCATCTATCATCTAATCCCATTCAGCAGGCAATTAAAGAAACAGCCTACATTTGTCCATAGATATCTTTACTGCAGTAGTCTTTGCTCTTCGACCAAGGGCATTCAATAATTGGTTACTGTGCACAGTCAAGAAAAGGTTTCCTATTATATCTACAGTTCCATCTTTAGTTGAACCAATTATTGGAGGCCTGAACCTAGTTACCTAAAAGGCTAAAACATGATCACATGCCCAATGTTACTCCAAATTGCATCAAATCCTAGAGGACTTTTGATTCACTCATACTACACATCCACAACAATTAATCCAACGATCACGCAACGGAGCACAGATTGTCAGGAACTGAGCTTACCAATGTCTAATGATCATATACTTAAAGTTCTAACTAGACCAAACATCAACAGAAAAAAAGGCCTAGAAAAAAAACAGGTTGACGAAAAGTTGCTAATCCAAATAAGATTTGGGCCAAAGTAACCTCCATTTGCTCAGTTCAAACTTAATTCGAACGGCCAAAAACCTGCCCATCTTCCCGGCTGAGCTGGTTCATGTCCAGCATCTCCCACAATCCTCTAAAAAAACCCAACTTTAAAATCATACCAAAGCTAAAGATCCCAGGAACGCATGCACTAAAGAACACAAGAGGCAGGCCATCACACGGATCTAGCATCCACGGACCAGCCAAATTCTCAAATCGGGCTCATCTAACCCACGCATTGGCGAACATCAAGCTCCAACACCCCAAACTGGGACTAGCACAGCTCGGATCTCGCCAAGAAACAGCTCAAAAAAAAATCCCCCAAAAACCCTCGGGAAAATTTCAAATGCTGCGGGTGGAGGCATCGGACCTGGGGGAGAACTACATTCCGATTGGGGAACGGCGGGGGTCGAGGCGGGCGAGCGATCGGATCTGGGCAGGACTCGAGAAGCGAAGCCTAGGATGCGAGGGAGGAGAGCAGTGGAAATGGCGGAAGAAAATAGCAGAAAAAAATGAAAATAAGAGAAAAGCGGAGTGGGAAAGAAAGGGAGATTGGCGAAGGAGGAGTGGACTTCAGGGGGCGGTGGTGCTGTCCTAGCGAGACCAGCTGCGGGAGAAGATAGGTAACTGACATGTGGGGCTCGATCTGGGAATCGGAGTGGTGGGTCCGACCGGTAAGTGGGACGTGTGGGTGTTACGTGGGTTGGCTGAGGGTATGAGGTTGGAGGTGGTAGACACGTTCGGCCGTCGGATGAGGGTACGGACGGTGGTGATCGGCGGCTTTATGACCTTTTGGTTTGGTCTCCAGCGTAGACATGTGGGCCATTCTTTTTCTGTTTAATTTAAAATTGTTATGGTTTATTTCCTTACATTTACAGGCATAAAACACTACTAGTCTACTGCAAGAAGTTACTGCACGTTTACAGCTGGGTAGCTATGTGTCGAGAAGTCAGGAGCCACGAAGCTAGCTAGTATACCTAGAGTACGCTCCCCCATGCTTTAGTGAAAGAAAACAAATATGTAAAAACTGTCGTTAAAGAGCCCAAGCGAGATTACTATTGTCGTAGGACCGGCCCCATCAACAACCCGACAAAGAACATGACTATTAGAAGACTCCCGAGGACCACAGGGCGGAGGCATAACTGAGCCCCTAGAGGGTACCAAGTGTACCTTAGGGGTAGGGAGCGAAGGGTATACGAGGATCATCAGAAAGCCGCTGAGGGCCACTAGTCGGATACATCACTAGGCTCCCCCTCCCCCGAGAGTACCAAGTGTACCTTTATGGTGGGGGGTGCAAAGGGTGCTCGAAGCGCCGCTAGAAGGCCCCCGAGGTCTATGAACGGAAGGCAAGCTTTACCCTCCGAAGGGTACCAAGGGTGTCTTCGAGGGGCCGAAGGGTGCATGAAGGTTGCTAAGGATAGCATCGCCAAAGGAAGCACCACGTGTACAGGCCCCCCGGTCCGAAGGTGCCCTGCACAGAGCGAGAGGGGAGAAATAACGGAGGACCAGGCGTACCGATCGGATGGGTTAGGACCAAGAGAGTCCACCATGAACCGAAGGCTACGCATTGGAGAAGGAAAAAGCCCCTGCAGCCTCTACGGACATAGGGTCTTTCTAGGTGGAACAATAATCTCGTGTACTTTGGTCGGAAATCTATAAATAACCACCTCCCATATGTAATGAAGGAGGACTTTTTCAAGAAAATTAATACACATTAACTTCTCTCTTGGCATCGGTCTCCTCTCTCGAAGATCCCCTGATTCCCCTCGCGGTAACCGATGGCCCTTTCTTTATTGTTCAGCTCTTGCTACGACAACTATATCTATGTAAATTATGTCTCCTATTTATATGAACGAATTATTCTACTATTGATCAATAATCACAGTGGAATCAAGGATAGATAAATTATGTCTCCTATTTATATGAACGAATTATTCTACTATTGATCAATAATCATAGTGGAATCAAGGTTACAAAGTCAAAACGGGATTATGCTCTGAGGCTATGAAAGTACCGGTTCAAGGAATTTAGTCCGGACAAGGCAAGATGGCAATCAAACAGGCTTCTTTCCGGAAGAAACAAAGGTTGTGTTGATTTGGTGCCCTTGACTCTCTCAGGCATGTTTTGAATTGCCTCAAATTCCAATTTATCAAATCAAATCTTTAGCAAATTACGTCTGATGAAGTATGGTATGGGATAAATTCTTGACCTATTTAATGCATTGGCCGTCCTCGAACAAGTACGTACAATATTTTATTTAATGGGATCCCCCCTCTTTGTCCGTTGCCACGCCACCGCCTCCCCGTATGGTGACCGAATAATTGTGCTGCCTTGGTGTCACCACCTTTCTGCCTCCTCTTCGCTCAGCGACTGCTTGGTCAATTTGCACAATCGATTTGTCGCGAGTCACCTTCTTGTCCTCCTTGCTGTTGCTTTGTTGTCGAGCCCACATAACGGAATTCTAAGGTAAGAGCTTGGTAGACCAATATATCCTTTATAAATTCTACCGACCTATATAAACTAGAGAGGGAAATAGTGATAGAGCAAGCGAGATCCTAATATATAATTAATTCCCTGTTCCCTGTAAAAACCTAAACACGGCCTTCAGCGATCGACTGGTTTCCAAACCTAAAAATGCAATTCCTGATTAGTGCAAGGCCTGCCCGGCCCGTTTTACCCTCAAACCGAATTTGTCCATCACCATTCACGTTTTTTTTTTAAAAAATAATACTATTTTTTTAGAAGTGAGATGGGGCTCGTTGGCTAGTGGCGGCGTTGTCTGCCCAACCGACTAGTGCTCGAGCCTAGGGCTCGGCAGTGGTATCTCACCTAGGATTATTGGGAGGATTGAGCTGGGGCTCAAGGTGGAGGACTGTGCAGGGGCACAGGGGAGGCTTAGGCTCTTAACTTGCCACGGTTCGAGCGCTGCTCCTGTAGACACCTTGCGGGTAGAGTGTTCTTCTTCTTTAATGTGGGTCGGATGGGAAAAATCCCGGAAATCAAATAATAATAATAATAATTTAAAAAAATTCCAAAAATAAATAGTCAGAAAAAATTTACAAAAGTAGGTTCCTATCACCATTTGGAATGGCAGCTCCTGTCGTCATTCCAATTGGCGACAGGGACCTATCGCCAAACGGAACAGTGGGGTAGGTTCCCGTCGCCAGTTCAACTAGCGACAGCGATAGGACGGTTCTGTCGTTTTTTATTTATTTATGTGTAGCGGAATTTTTAAATTTTTGTAATTTTGTTTTTAAAATTTGGTAGTACGTTAAAGTGTCTGCGTAGTTCAGAATGCAAAATCGGAGAAGACAATGTAATGTGAAGTAGAGAATGGACAAAATATTTGGGTTTAGGGTTACCATGCGTGATGTTGTCCCGATATTTGGGAAAAAGAGACGTAATTTGCTGCATAAGATATGTGGACCATTTGGCACGAAAGATAAAATTTTAATACACAAGTTCACTGTCATTTGGACCTTTTATTTTTAGTGCCTACTTCCAGAACACGTTTTTTGGACCTTTATTTTTATGTTGTTTCCTACCTAGCTATGCCAAGAATTGAATGCCAAAAGAGAACGAGATTTGAAGTCGGCTTTACAACGCGGTTGCGAATTGAAACTTTATAATAAAGTTGCAAATTACACGGCACATAGGGTTTGGTTACGTGCATAAGGAACGACCAAATGCATGATACAACAAACCGAAATACATCTACGATACATATACACCTTTTTGGAATGAAAATAAAGTCGATTGGAACAAAGATCATTAGTTTCGACGGCCCATCGCTCACTTCCCCTTGTCTCCTTACTACCCACGGTGGCAGCCAGTCTCGAAGTCATCTATGTCCCACGAGATGGGGTGGGCGGTTGAATGATGTTAGGATAACACAACATCGAGCCAAATTAATAATTATGATGCATACTGAACATAACTAACCTCTTCGATCCGGAGTGCGCCCGGGCGATGGGGAGGGGTAGTACGGCCCACGGTCTCACTTGCTGGAGCCTTCCCGTTGTCCGCTTATTGCCCACAGCGGTGGCGGCCAGTCTTGAAGTCATCCATGTCCTGCGAGACGAGTTGGATGTTTGAATGTGATGTTAGGATAACGCAACGTCGAGCCAAATTAATAATTATGATGCATACTGAACATAACTTACCTCTTGGATCTAGAGTGCGTCCAGGCGACGAGGATCTGTAGTACAACCCATGGTCTCACTTGCAGGAGTCTTCCCCTTTTCTGCGGCCCGCTTGGCCTTGTTGTACTCATCTGCTTTCTTGGGCTCATCTGACGCCTTTTCAGTTAGGTCGGGGTCGGGTACATAAGGTGTCCAGCGTTAGAAGGTCTCAGTTCGCTGTGGAAAGTTCAACATGTACTTCTGCTGGATGAACGCTCTATCGTACATCTCCGGTCGTCGATCCATTAGAAGAAGTTGCATTGCATCTCCGACTGCCATTATGCGTGTGTGTAATCAGGAATTTGTGGAACGAAATGCATGATGTAAAAAAATCTTTATGTTTGCAAGATACGCTTACGAGGTGGTGGTCGCACGTGTAGTACGCCCGAGCGAACGTCGCCAGGTGTGTGGACTGGATGATCTTTGCCGGTTCTTCGCACACACATTGCGGCACGTGGGAATTCCGGTGGTACCGACGCATCCTTCATAGACATATCTGGGTAGGGTTTAGCTCTCTTGGCATGCCACTTGCGCTTCTGCAATATCCTCCTGTAGAAGCTCGCCGAATCCTCCATCACATTCCTCTCAGTTGTGTGAACCATGTTTTGGTGTAGTTTTGGGAGTGGTGGTGTAGTGTTATCCCGCAGCTATCTCCTCCTCTACTTCTCTTCTCCCTCCTTTTATACAGGGATTTTTCAGCATGAAAGGGGGGTGGCAGTGTGTTTTCATCTCGGTTTGCAAAAGTGGTAGCATGTGGCGTGACAGAGTGCGGTCTTTTAGGTCTAAAAAGGTGTCGTGGCGGAGTGTGGTCCTGTCGTTCTAAAAAGTTAGCGTCACAATGTGTTTTCATATCGATCTGCAAAAGTGGTAGTGTATGGAGTGACAGAAGCCGGACTTTTCGGTCTAAAAAGATGGCGTGCGGATTATGGTCTTGTCGGCCTGAAAAGTAAGCGTTGCAGCATCGTAGTGTGTTGTCATATCGGTCTGAAAAGGTGGTGTGACGGAGTAAAGGCTAGAAACAGGGTGGTGTGGGGTGTCCCGATGCTGACTCCCTCACATGGTCGCGGTATGCATGCAAAAAAGAAATATCAAAACACGAGATATGCATAAATAGTACATAAATCAATATTTACATAGCATAACTGATATTTACAAGAACAAATATCGACTTGCGGCCCCTCTTGGGGCGTACCTCACGTGTTGCCCTGGCCTCGGGCGCTGGTGCGAGTACGTCAAAGACTTAGGCGGCTGAGGTACCCGATCGGCTTGAGTAGCCAGAGGGGGGTCATGAGGGGGTCCTGCGTCGATTGGTTCGGTCCAGGGCCACCGTGCAGCTGTGAAAGCCCCTACGGAGACCTAGTTGCCACGCTGGGCGAACTCATAGTCCCCAGAGTGTGACTCCTCGTGCAGCTCCTCGTGCGACACCACCGGCTCGTCCCAAAGCGGCGCAAGACCTGTGAAACATTACGTTGTGCATGTAACCTTGGCGAAAACCCAGAAATAGTACGCTATACATGTAAGTAAGATAGTCATACCTTGTCGCACGACACGAGAGGATGACTCCGCGTACACTTGCTCCGTGTACAGGTGGAACTCATGACCTGTTAGAGAAAATTATCGTTAGTAACTACTGGAGTTCGAAATAAAGAATCGAACGTGAGTATTTCATGCCGACTTGCAAACTGTGTCAGGGTACTCCCACCACTCGCCACGTCCGGTTAAGGAGTCCTAGGGCGTGACGCACCGTGGCTCACCCCTCGTCCACGCATAGGTGGGTCCACCCGGTCCCTCGGTGTACGACAAGTCGCGATCTTGATCTCCTGTCTCGACTTCTTCAGGAATTGCACCATGACCACTCTGATGTCCTGCGCCATCATGCTGAAGCGTTCCTCGAGCGTCAACTGATGCACGGAAACCGCTAACTTGTGCACCTCCCGGTGTAGATCAACCTGTACACATAATTAACAAGTTAGAAACTAATATCTTGCGAAGCAAATAAGAAGTATGCACCGTTCAATATATACCATACGATGAAATGTGGAGTCGAGCTGGGTGGGGTACGTGTCGGATGTCCCAGCCTCATGTCATGGTTGGTCGTCCACGACCCTCACACAGTGAACCCTCGTCCGACTGGAGTACTACTCGATGTACCCCGCGTACGTCCCGGAATCGTAGGGAGCATCCTCTTGGATGACGTCACCATAGGCATTAATCGAGCCTTGGATCCAAGGGAACATCCTCTCCGCCTAGGAAGTCGTAGCAGGTACCCCCTTTCTAGTATACATATGGAAGGCAAAATGATTATTTCGTAGGTACGTGACGTAAATGATAACACAGAAGTAAAATGTGAACTTACCCATAAACGTTCAGTGGCACCCACTCCCCCTAGGGGGATGGGACCTCCTGTCGCAGACCGAACTGGCGCATAATCTGTTGCACCTGGTACTCCTCCATGAAGACATCGTGCACCAAGGGCCTCTGCATGAACCAGTACTCGTGGTCTCGCGTGCACAGGCTTGTTAGGCCTCGGGTCACGTGTGCGTATACCCTTTTGAGAGTGTACGGTGTCCAAATGACACTGTCATCCATCAGCTGATCAAATATCGCAACGTAGTTCGGATAGGACGCGTGCATAGTGATCGGCGTGTAGGTGACATGTGGAATAGAACAAAACAAACTTAGCACATGAGATTGAAAATACATTACAAAAAATAATAAATGTTCAGGAAACTTACCCGTTGGCGACACTACACCGTACCCATGGTCAGTCGGTCCACGTCATCGTCCTCGGTGTATATGCTGACTATGTACGCTCGTAGGTCTAGTTGTTGTCGTCCGATCGGGAAATGCTCGAAGAACCACAACTGAAGGAGCAATGGGCATCCTCCAAGGATGGAGCTCTCTCAAACTCAGTGGGACGTGTCGCACAGGCACGGTACATCGGGCACAACACCGTCGGGCCCCAGACATAGGGCTGGATGTCCTCCACTTGCCAGTCCGCCAGCTCTTGTGCATACCGAATCATGTGCTTGTCGACGCTGTCGTTGTGGGACCCTGGGAACATCACCCACCCGAACAGCCACAGCAAGTAGGCCTCGAAGTGCCTCCTCACTGTGTGGTCGGGTGTGTCCTCCTCCATACGCTCAGGTTGCAAGAAGACAGGTACACATTAGTAAGTATCGGGACCCCGAGTATACAACCCCAGGACCCTCTGTGCATTCTGAACTAGTTCCGTGATCAGTAGCTAGCTCGCATAGTTACAACAAAGATGTAATCATAACCATACAACCAATTAACGATGAAGCAGACAAATTAATATTAATAGTAGCAAAAGACCTTATGGTCAAGTCTTACAGAGTTGCCACGCAGGGCTCAACACCAAAAGGTAACTTGCAGCGGAACTAAAATATCTCGTGGTGGCCACACGATATGCCCACAGGCAATCGAGTGGAGGACGTGACCTAGTTTGCAAAGTCTTCGAAGTTCTCCTCTTCATGAAACTCGGAGTTCCCTGGTTCTTCTGTGGAGATTAATCACGCAAGGCGTAAGCCGTGAGTACTTTGAATGTACTCAGCAAGTCGTAGAAAATGTATGCAATTAATATTTATGCAAGGCTAGACAAGGAAAACTTTAAGGCTATTTTGTAGAAAGCAATATTGACAGTAAATACAATAAGTAGATTAAAAGTACAATTTAAAAGATTAAATATATACGTAATCAATTTTCTTTGAAACAACAGGTGAACACCCTGTTCACCTCCCAACCAAGAACCAGATCCAACTACACAAACCAACCAAACCATTCCCATATTTTTTTATAAAAACTCTACCCCTTGCGTGAAAGCTCCAGGCATGTCCATAACCGGGGACACGGCTATTCGAATAGTTTTACACTCTGCAGAAGTTGTGCACTTTACCCATATGACACGACTTCTTTAGTTTGTTTGGCACCCGACGATGCCACCGCTCACTACCTTAGGTATGCAGTCTAGAGTACGTGACAGGGCCTTTACAAAGTTCTGCTTTGACCCAGTTCTGCTCGCTAAGGATTTGCCGTTACGGGCCCCTCTTGCGCCATTCTCAACCCAAACAGAACCGAATTAAAACATAGCTAATTAGTCAGCCAGGTCTATCCCAGTCTAGACATGAGGTTGCACGGTAAGACCCAAAACAATGGCGTACAAGGTTAAGTCCTTAGTGATCTGCTTAGGCGAGACTAATCCACGTCCTAATGTGCGTTATGGCACCCACACTTACCACCACCTACTCGCCCGAGCATAAAACATTTTTCGTTCAACCCGGCCAAAGGACCACCCTAGTCCCGGCACCACAATTTCATCAAGTGGCATTGCCACGGTTCCTTAGTTCATTAGTCAAATTCAATCATAGATGGGTTCAATCTGGCCAGAGGACCACCCTGATCCTAGCACAACACACTTTTAGTTAAGCTGACAACAAATGTCATGGCCTCACACAGGGCCACACTTCATTTTAATCAACTGCACTGCTCGTTACTACACAAGCCACAAACCAAGTGCGCTGTGGGTAAAATAACATTGGTGATCTATGATGCCGAGAGATTCACGTCTACTTAGAGCGTGGCTAAGCAAGCAAAATGTACCCCTGTTGGTATACAAAGGCATCCAACTAATAGAGAACCATCCTATGGTGACCAAGGTTTAATGTCATTCAAGGACACATGTTATTTGTAATTTGTCAAGGAGGCATAATGGCAATTAGGTAATTAACTAATCCCGAAACCATTTATTATAATCTTAGCAATGCATGTTTATATCAAACAATATACCTTTAGAAATTGGGTTCAACATGATCAAAGGTCTACGACTTGCCTTCGTTGAAGAGTTGAGTTGCTTCGGTTGTCGGGTTCCGAGAAATCTTCCGAAACACCGGAATCTACACGTGCGAAAAGAGCCAAATAAATAAAAATAACTCCAAATAAATTCCAAATAAATACCTAATTAGCACTAACAGCAAGAGGAGAAGTTTAGATTAATTTAGAAATTTAAATCACTCAAATCGGAGTTCGAACGAAGAAGTTACGACCTCCGGAGATTGAAAATCAAGAAAATGGAATTTTCCTGATTTATGGAATTATTTTTCTGAAGGAAAAATGATTTATTGCGTCAGCATGACATCAGCCCTGGGATTTTATTTTTGGGAGAATTATTTTTCAAGGGGAAAAGATCGAAAAAGCCACGTCAGTAGCCACGTGGTTGCTACGCAGGCAAAGCGGGTGAGGCGGCGCCTCGGTGGCGTTGACTGGGCGCCACATGGCGCTACCACGCAAGCACCGACGCGCGCGCACACGGGGCCGAGGAGGTGACGACCACGTGGGCCGAGGAGGCTGAGGTGGCGTGCACGTGGCTGCCACGTCGACGACCACGTCGGACCTGAGCAGGCGGTGCGCTCGGCCCGATGGTCGCCGGCGATTGGCTGGGCTCCGGTGGCCGGCGAGGGCACCCAGAGCGAAAGGAGTTCACGGCGAAGCTGGTGCGCTAGGTCCCGAGGATGCGGTGGCACTGGAAGATCGGCGGCGGCGAGGAAGAAGAGGCGGCGGCGGTTTAAGGCGGAGGAGGAGCTCCGGGAGGCTTCCGGCGAAGGGGAGGCGCGCACGGGGACGACGGCGAGCTAGCGATGCCGGAGGTGGGGTCGAAGGCGACGGAGGAGGCCTGGCGGCGGCGCAAACGGCGGCGGCGAGCTTCAGTGGCCGGCAGCGAAAAGCTTCCATTACGGCCGGAGGAGAGCGAGAGAGGGCGGGGGAGAAGGGGGAAAAGTGAGAGGAGCTCGAGGCGAAGCCTGTGCGCGCTTTAAATAGGCGCGGGGAGGAGGCTAGGAGGGGGCTAAGCTACGGGCTCTACGGTGGTGGGGGTCCGGCGAGGGGCACGCGTGGCGCGACGAGGTGACAGGACGCGGGAGCACGCGTGGGTGGTGGCAGCGGGTGTGGCAGCGCACGCCGCACTCATTGCGCGTGTTAGGGTGGCGGCAACGGGGTAGACGCGGCCGGCGCAAAACGCGCGCACGCGCATGGCACAAACGCGTGACGGCGCGGGTGCGGAGGTAGGGACGCATCATGAGACGGCGGCGCCGACAAGCGGGCCCACCGGCCGAGCGAGAGAGAGAGAGAGGCGCGCGAGCCCGACAGTGAAGGTGAGCCGTTCGATTTCAATCAGACGGTTCAAAATGAACGTGGCGTTCGGACCTCCGGTCGTGAAAATGCGATCGGGGCTGTTTGTTCTCGATCGAACGGTCCAAAACAAGGGAGGGCGTGGGCGCACGGGAGTTTGGGGGCCGTCCGATTTTGATCGGACGATGCCCGAGGGAGGAAGGCGCGGGCACGCGCGGGAGTGGGCCGGAGCAGGCTGCGGGAGGAGGAGAGGGGAAATGGGCTGAGAAGGAATTTGGCCCACAAGCCTTTAGGGGATCTTAAAATCATTTTTGATTTTAGAAATACCAGAAAAGGAAAAGGGTTTTTAGAAAATAGCTACTAAAGTCTAAAAATTCTAGAAAAATTCACAGAAGTCCCTTGAATTATTTAGAACTTAATAAAAATACTTTTAACTATACTTTAGTTTTTAATTTGCAAACAAAATAGATTTTAACTTCAAACCAAAGGAAAAACCAATTCTAAAATCTAGAAAAAGCAAGAAAAGGCTTAAAATTCAAGTAAAATCCAGAAAACTCAAATAAACTAACCTTTTGATTTAATTGAAGTTGGATTAATTCAAATTAAATGGTTTTTGATTTTAAAATTTTAGGTTAAGCTTTTGCAACTTAATAAACTAAATGGTTTCTTTTTATGGACAATTAAGAATTTACCACCCAATAGAATGGCGTTCTCATCTTTGCCACTCTATAGATTGCAATCATTTATTTGCCACTCTATACAATTTTCAATTATTCTTTTGCCACTTTGGATTTTTTAACTCATTTTCTATTTTTCAAGCCAATTACCATGACCAAAAGTTACCAAAATGCCCATGGGCTCCTTCTTCCTCGCCTGGCTTGGCTCCAGTTGCCGACTGCGCCGCCCGGTCTTGGCCGCCTCCTTGCACCGCCCGGCTCCAACTCCCTCACCGCTCGTCGACCCGACCACCAGCGCCTCCCTGCCGCCACCGCCCACGCCCTCGCCTGGTCTGGCTCCAGCTGCCGACTGCGCCGCCCGGTCTTGGCCGCCTCCTTGCAGGGCTAGCTACTCGGCTTACCATGCATAAGCATGGATCAATCGACATTGCCTTACCCAAGCATCCAGTAGCCCACCCCATGACCTTACCATGCATAACCATGGATCAATCGACATCAGCAAGCCGGCCGAGCACAAATATTGAAAACCAAATCAAAGCAAGCAAACAGAGAAGAAAAGGGGGAAACAGGGGAAGGAAGGGAGTCTTGGACAGCTTACCAGCTGGAGTTGGAGAAGATAAAGTCAAGTTTTCGGACAAAAAAGTAAAGATCCAAAGTCCACTTCTCCTGTTTGACCAAAAACGAAAACAATGGAAGACTTAAGCTCTAAAGACCACCATACCCGTTCTTGGCAGGAAGGGGTGAAGCATACCTCACCGAAGCATGAAATCGCCAAGTGGTGCTCTAACCGGTGTTGATCAACAAAGAGTGATAGCACGACTTTGCCTACAAATGATGCCCAAAACTCACCTTACTAAGTGAATTAAGCACTAAGATGGATAAGCAAGAAGTGAGAGCAAGGAAACTTCACTGCGAAGGAAAGGGAAGATGAAGAAGCTCTTCGGTCAACAATGGCAGTGAGCCAAAAAGCTAGGTTTTTATAGAGTGTAAACCTCCAGGGCAAACAGGAAACATCTAGAGTTGATGCGGTGGCAACATGGCGCCAGGTGATAAAGGATGATTCACAAATACACGGCGAAACGCCACACCTCCGGCGCACGGATCGGCGGCGGTGCACAGATGCAAGGAATAAGAGAGAAACGCCACTGACTGGTAGGGTTCCAATGTCAGCAACAACCTCACACACCCCGCAGGATCAAAAGAACAACAGCCGTTCGATTTGAAGTGAACGGCGGCGATAAGATGGACAATATAACCTCTAATCGGTTTCTAGCCATGTGGACCGTACGATCTCAATCCGACGGCCACAGCGAGAACCATCCTATTCTTAAAGAAGAGGCACCGTAGGATCAAAAGAATGCCCACCGTCCGATTTACCATGGACGGTTGAGATGGGGTCGGGCGTTTAGGAGATCCGAATGCTATCATTCACGTGGACCACACGATTTAAATCCAACGGTTGCTCCAAAAAGGTGCGCGCCAAAGGATTTTAAACGTGTTGACTCGACACCATTAGATTTGATTTTAACGGTTGAGATTGAGCGAGGCGTTCGGCGGTCTGAATGTCACCACCCGTCTAGACGGTCTGATGGGATTTGAACGGTCTAGATTGAGCGAGGCGTTCGACGGTCCGAATGTCACCGCTGATCTAGGCGGTTCGTTGAGGATCCAACGGCACACGGTTTTGAAGGTGTGTTTTGATGACCGTACTAAAACGCAACGCGGTTGGATAGGGATCTGACGATGATAATTGCATTGCGTGTGTGGAGACCCCGCACGGCTTCGCAGATCTCGCCCGTTAACGGGGAGATCAATGGCTTGAGCTCACTTGGAGTTTGGGGCGCAGACTTGAACGTGACGGTGCGGCCCGATTGCATCAGTTTAAACCGAGGTCACTTGGGCTCGGTCGCTACAGTGCCAAGGACTAAGGTTAGGCCGGGAGAGTTGACCAACCATATTTCAAGTCTTCAAAAGTTTAACCGGGCTTTAGAAAATAGCAAATAAATTTGTAAAAATATGAAATTTTGCAAAGATGCTACTGTGATCATATATGTCCCAAATAAAATTTAAAATCCACTGTTTCACCTTTACAAAATAACTCAATAACCCGAAAAGGATTATTTTGGCTAGAAATCGGAGGATTTAAATTATAACATAATGCCCAATTTGCAAAAATGAACAGTGATGCTATAAGCCGAGAGGAGAAGGGAGGTGGCGCCATGGGCAAGAACTCCAGGAGGGAGAAATGAGAAAGAAGAATGGAGGTAGAAAAGAAGAGATTGGGGCAGAGGAAGCCTAGAACTCCTCGGCCAGCTACTGCGCTGTGCCCAGTAGTGGCATTTCGGTCTTTTCACGTGCCAAAAAAAATGAAAAATGAGTTAAAAATTCCAAAGTGGCAAAAGAATGATTGAAAGTTGTATAGAGTGGCAAATAAATAATTGCAATCTATAGAGTGGCAAAGGTGAGAAGACCATTCTATTGGGTGATAAATTCTTAATTGTCCCTTCTTTTTAAGGTTTTGAAAATCTTCAAAAAGACTCCGAGATAAACCAAAAGACAAATAAAACAACTTTTATTTAGTTGGAGTTGGATTTACTCACATTAAATTATTTTTTATTTATGAAATTTTAGTTTAAGCTTTAACAAAACAGGAAAAAGCAAATGGTTATTTTTATTTTGAATTTTTTTTAAAAAACTCAGGAAATTTGGGATGTTATAGTAAGGTACACAAATCAATTGATGCGAGAGGACAAGAGTTTCGAAGACTTACGTAGAACTGGAAGATTCACTTCAGCGTCGCCCTGTGGGTGCTGCTGAACTCCCTGTAGCCACTATCCGCGCGGCAACACCCCCTGGAACCTCGCTAGGAACTATGTGCACCACATGGCTTGGATGTCGTACGCTGCCATGGGGAAGCCAGCACAGGGCAACCCGGTCAGGAAGCTCACGTCCTGCAGCGTCGACGCCATCTCCCCATACGGAAGGTGAAACATGTGTGTCTTTGGCCTCCACTGGCAGGAGGCACCGGTCGTACAGAAAGCGCCTGGACGTACGCCTACCACCCGAGCGGTCTTGGTCATCCTTCCACGTCGCCTCAATCATCCTCGCTAGTGAAAGGAGGCCTGCCCACCTCAAACTGCATCGGAAAAGATTAAGAATAAACATTAATGACCGACTCAAACTGCACCAATCTCAATCGCCGTCTCGCCCTCCTGGGGAGAGGATGGTACGGAGACGGCTACAAGGATGCACGTTAATGACCTGGTCAAGAAACTCATACGGCTACTACGCAGCGTGTTCTGGGTCCGTCATACCTGAAAATTCAGTGCATATATTGTAAAAATAATTACTGTGCACAAATACAAACCAAATTTAAGTTGTAATTATTTTTATTAAGCTATACAAACCCTACTAACCTACTCCGCAATTATAGGTATTTTATTAAGCTATACAAACCCTACAAACCGTACTAAGCTAATTTAGGTTGTTTTTTTTTTGCCTAGCTTCAATCATGATTTTTGTTTTCAATTTAAGATGGGTCATGCTATTTTCCTAGTTTGAAAAAAAAAATCAGCATTAACACAATAATTACCGCGCATAAATGGAAACCAAAATTAAGCAAAGATTATTTTCATTAAGCTCTACCTACCCTATTTAGCTAGTCTACAATTTTTACAGATTTTTAATAGGTATTCGGTACTTAGCTATGCTCTAAGGTGTCTTCCTATTTTTGCAGATTTATTCTAAATCATTAGTATACTGTAACATAAATAATATCTACACAATTAACTAAACTATACACAACTCAAATGATGTACTACATAAAACAACTAAAATTATCTAATCTATTGAATTATATATCACTATTTTTATTTGCTAACCGATAAGGTTTCGAAATAATGTACGAAGTTGTAAAAACATGTACCTGCAAAATGGCCGACCAAATCAGAAGCTCTGTCTCTCTCTCCTTCGCTACGAATTGATAGGGCTTCGCTACGTCTTTTCTCTCCTTCTCCTCCTCTCTCTTCTCTATTCCTTCTGTTTTTTTTTCTGGAATCAAAATAACATTCTCCACCGATTTTAGGGGTTTAAATAGGTAGACCCTCAACTGGCGACAGAGATACTGTTCACTTCCTGTCGTCAGTTGAAATAGCGATAGGAAGTCAGACTGGTGACAAGAGGTCAACGAGGTCCTTGTCGCCATTTAGAATTACGACAGGAAGTCGGACTGGTGACAAGAGGTCAACAGGTTCTGTCACCATTTAGAATAACGACAGGAAGAACCTATATTATATATATATATATATATATATATATATATATATATATATAATTACCTTTTAAAATAGTATTATTAAAAAAAAAATCCACCCTTCCCCACCTCCTCATGGCCTCGGGTACCAAACGAAAACACGAGATTTGTCTGATTTGAAAGGGCACCGCACCACCAGTAGAAATAGAGAAAAAAGGGGGACAATTCGCAGCAAAGCCCACTCCGCCTCCTCGATCGCCCCCTGCTCGTACGATCTCCGGCGGCGGCGGCGATGGCCCGGAAGAGGAAGACGGACGCCGCGCCGCGGCTGGACGAGGCCGACCGCACGCTCTACTCCACCTTCTGCGGCGCCGCTAACTCCCTCTCCCAGCTCTACACCCAGGCCATGGCCCAGCAGAAGCTCTCCTTCCAGGCCGGCGAGCGACACGCCCTCGTCCGTACACCCTCCCTCCCCCTCGTCCTCTTTCCCTCCCTTCCCTCTTCGGCCGGTTCGGTCGGTCGCCGGTAGGAAATTGAATTCCATCGGTCCCCCGTGTGGAGGTGGAAAGGTTGGATTTAGCCACCCGTAGAGGGTGTGTAGGTTATTGGGTGTGCTAAAATTTTGGAAGAAGAAATGCGTGTTGTTTGGGAGGAAGTGATCCCTGGAGCAGTCATTTTTTATTCAGCATTGTGCACAGCAGTCTCAATTCGATCTTTGTTTTGTGTATGTGCTGTGTCAGGCTGTGAGTGGTGTACAATTGTAGCTTATCTCGATACGGTTTGGAAATTGGAGATTAGGTTATCTGCAGTTCTGTCACAAGTACACAATGCAATGTATGTAGGACTCCTTTGTAAGAGTTTAGGTGCCATTTTTTTTGTCCCTAATGGAAGTAACTTGTGTATTGCAGTATTAAGCAAGAGTAGCAGAGTGCGGAATTTTGTTTGAATACTCTTTTAGAGAGAAATTGTAGGGGTATCTACAATTATAGATACAGATTTTGCTATATCAGAGTTAGTTCCTGTCCTTCCAGACAACATATGGGAGGGAGTATTCATTCTTCTTAGAACATGATGAGTATTTTTTAGGTGTGGAATCTGTATTTCCATTTGTGATAATAGTATCATCTAAAACTTTTTCGTATGCTTGTTTTGTCTATCAAATATAATATCTTACAGTTGTTATGTTATCTTTCCTTATGGGATAAGTTGCATGAAAATGTACTTGGCTAAATTTCACTTTAATATTTAATCATGCAGGAAAAGCTCTACCAATGGATCTTGAGGAAGCATGAGGAAGAGTCACGGCTCATTGTTGCTGATATAATGTCCCATATCCAGGTCCTACCTTGAAACCACCTACTTTATGGTGCTGTCTCCTTTTCTGATGACTTGACTAGGAGTTTGCTTACTAATGCCACAATCTAACACGTTCTCCGCCCTTGTCAAGCTTGGACTAGATTTTTTTCACCTTATGGAGAAGAAATACTTGGTTTTATTTTACACAAGCCATATCTTTTCTGTGTATCTGATTAGGAGTTTGAAGAAACCGAATAGTCTTGTTTGGTTGTGTTCCTTATACACCTATATGGTCCTCCTTTGATTAGAATCAGATTTTCGTCACTTACAACCTATGCTCTACAGGAGACAACTTTAAGCAATGCACCTCTCATCACCGTGAGATGAGATAGAACAGAATTAGATGGAGTGGGAGCTTAAATTGTGTTTGATCAAACATTATGATTTATGAAGTATGAACTTGACAAAAAATTGGTGGATGTCTTGTTACATTTTGCTGTCTAATATTTTTTGCATTGGGCTCTAGTATTTCTTGTACTCATTAAATTTGTCATCAAGCCTCAAGCTGATCATAATCTGATATATTTTTGCCTTTGTATAGCATGAGATGGACTATGGAGGTAGTGATGCACATGTCTCCCCACGGGTACATCAGCATCCTCTGAGTGCAAATCCATTTACAAACTCAAGTATCCAACCCTCAGCTGGTTTATATGGCCAAGCAACAGCTGGGTTTGCTCCTAGGCACAGCCACAGTGACCAGTCAAAGAATACAATATTCTCAAATGCTCTATCAAGCCCAGTCCGCAGGAGCCTCCAGAATTATCACTTAACCCAAGGTGCCGGCAATGGAAGCCGTAACACAGAAGCAAACTCAGCAGGGCAAAATCGGGAGACCAACTCTGCAAGCTCCAATGACACCTCTATGGACATGGTTTCAGACAGTGCCGGTAACGAATACTACTGAAGTGGCTTTTGGTGAGATGTTCATGCACAACCAGGAGGCATCACATACTACCAGTGTTGTCTGTGGTTTTTGTGTGTTCTATATTTTCCCTAAAGCTCGCCTTCTGTGCAGCCTTATACCCGCACACTAGGTGATTCTCTTAAAGTTATCGGTATTTTGTTATTTTGCTGAAGCATGTTTGGAGAGAAATCTATATATGTGCCTGAGTTCCGTCAGACATGTTTTATATCCAACAATGTGTTCGTGAATTCGCGATTCTGAATGTAAATGAAAATTGCATTGTGGTATACTGATAGAATTCATGTGAAACATTCTTTAATGCATGGATAGAGTAAGCTGCATATGGCAATCATAGCCAAAATGATATTATCCACTTTTGGTGCATGTGCATAGGGTAATGTTGCTGGCTGTGAGATCTTTCAGCTCCTCTTGCGCTGGAAACTTCAGAGCTGTTGCATTTTCTCCCATGGTGTTTGCTATAGGAAAGTTTTCCATTTTTCTTTGTCCATGTCTCCATGATCTACTATTTGTCTTACAGAAATTGCTAAAAGTTTTAGTAGCTGTCTTTCTTCCTCTAAAAAAAACTAACAGAGTACTATTTTATTTAGTAATTTAGCCTTTATTTTCAAAATAAATGCAAGAAACTCTCATTACCATGAAATACTTTTTTAGGAGCATGAAGGAATTAAGCTCCAGTTTGGGTTGTGTGTCTGGGGTGGTGTGCTTCAGCTTAAAGCTCCAGTCAACCCTAGACCCGCGAAACAGACGTGTGGATTTTGTAGGATCTATGTGGAAATTATATTGTTTCCTACACAAGACTTGTGAAGTTTTAGCGTTCCAAATGGGCTTAAGAGAAGCTGTCGAAGACCTCTAGTAATGTAGAAGACAAAGCAACAATTATTATAGGGAAAATAATCCTATAAAAACCCGGGTCATATGCACTTCTTTCTTCACAATTTTTTTTATAAGACTTTCTTCACCATTGTTGAGCCTTGTTTCATCACCGTCAACGCCGCCCGTCATGCTGCCAATGTGACGCCAGGGTCCCTCGTCTTGCCCCAGCCCCATCGACATAGCGCCATTTGGGAGGAAGCACCCTATGCTGAGCAATGACAAGCACATTTAAATGCTCAAAATTCGGCTGAAACCATAAAATTTCTCTGATCAGCGTGTACAGCTCGTGTTCGGGAGGCAAGTCCATGCGTGCACTGTCAAGAACGGTCTCTGTCACAGCAATGTCTCTGTCTGCAATTCTCTGATCAGCATGTACAGCAGCTGTGGCGCGACACTGGATCTGGAGCAGGTATTCGATGAAACGACTGTCAGAGACATCGTGCCGTGGAACTCAGTGATAGGCTTGGCCAGAACGGTCTCGCGAGGCAAGCCGTGATGATCACAGAGAGCGCACTGGAACTGAAAATGTACAATGGCAACACCTTCGTCGCCATACTGACGTCCTGCAGCCATGCGGGGTTGGGCTACTTCGACACCATGACTGAAAAGTATGGAGTGGAACGGACACTTGACCACTACATCAGCACCACCGATCTCCTCGGCCGTGCAGGCAGGCTGGAAGAAGCGCATGACCTGCTCCTGAACATGGCGTTCACACCAAATGCATTTGCATGGTCTACCCTTCTGCATTCTTGCTTGGCTCATAAGAACAGCTTCATGGGGGGGCATTGTGGCACGGGAACTGAAAGCTCTGCAGCCCGACGGCGGTGGAAACTATGAGAGATTGGTGCGCAGCTGCAGAGGAGGTGGCGAGGCTAATGAAACGCCGTTTGGTGCAGCAGGGAACGAGAAGAGCGTTGCTCATATGCCCGGATGCAGCTGGATCATCTGAGGTCTGACTCTAAGGTGCCTTCAGTTAATGCCCTGCACAAACTTGCCTCTACAAATTCAGCTTCAGCCTGCCAAAAACCTGCAGCAAACTTGCCGTTTTGCGACGCACTAAATATCCTGAGCTTAGTGCGAGGCTTGGACTCATGATGCTGATCTGTAACAGCCCAAATTTCAATTTCAGTAAAATTTAAAAGTTTATTTATGTTTGTGGTTTTTCCTGAATTTCTCAAAAGCTTTTTATAAATATTTTAAAGCTAAATCAAATTTATTTGCAAATTTAAAAGCCAACAAATAGTTGGAAATAATTTTATTAAGTCCAGAATGAGTATGGGAATTTCTGTGAATTTTTCCATAATTTTTGGAAGTATTTTGCTATTTTTCAAAGCTATTATGAATTATCAGAATTAAAACAAATAGAAAAGCAAAAGAAAATCTCTATCATGTTTGGGCGAAACCCAAAGGCTCCGCCCAAACTCACTCCATGTGCGCATGTACGCACCACCACCACGCATCCTCTCTCTCACCTTATCCATCCACCGTTGGATTAAAATCCAACGCACGCGCCTCCCACACGCGCCTCGTCTTATCTCCACCGCTGGATCTGGCATCAACGATCAAGATCTTCCGTAGCTGCCGCACCGTTCGAATGATACCATCAATATGAACCGTGCGATATGAATCCGACGTTCAGATCTTCGTACCGCTTCGGGACCTAAGCCTCTTCTAACTGAACCCTTCGATCTAAATCCCACGGCCAGGATTCCTCCACGCCCTTCTACTCTCATTTAGCCCCAACCGTTGGATCAAATCCAACGGCCTTCGTTTCGTCTTCTTCCTCGCTCCTTCTTCTTCGCGCGACTGAGTCAGCGCCGCCATTTTCGCCGCGCAACAGGAGCTCGGTCTCCGCCACGATTCCTTCCGCTTCTCACGCAAGGACGTGCGCAACCGGCCGCGCGCCCAACCGCCCCATTCCCACCTTCTTCCCCTTTCTCGCGCGGTTTCATCCACGTCCGCCGAAACCGCCGCCATGACCCCCACTTCCTCCACGCCGCACCAGAGCACCCCGGCGCCTATAAAAGGCAGCCTTGGGTGCGCATTCCTCCACCGATCCCGAAGCCACCACCCATCGCCACGCTTATCATCTCTGGTGCTCGGGTTGAAGTTCCATCGCCGGCGACCGTGAAGCTTGGAGCTTCGCTTCGCCGGTGACGCCGCCGCATCCTCTCGTCGTCTCGCCGTCATCAACACCTTCGCGAACACGGTGGTCCTCTCCACTTCGCCTGGGAGCCGCCGGAACGCCTTCGCCGCTACGACCCGAAGCTCTTCGCCGCCAAAGCTCACCGCCGACGACCAAAACGCCTCGCGTCGCCGCCCCAAGGTAGCGCATGTGGATCCCCGTGTCCTCCTCTTGCTTTTGGTACCACTCGCGGCCGGTGAACCTCCGCCGCTGGCCGTTGTCGATCGCGCCAAAACGCCGCCGCCAAGTCGACGTGGTGCGCCACCTCACCATCCACGTCGGCGCCACGCCACCATTTCTGCTGCGTCAGCACCCACGCACACACACACGTGGCACAGTCCACCGTGCCAGTCCTTCCAAAATACGGTGGACTTGGTCCACATGGGCGAGAATCAACGACTCATGGGGCCCACTGTCGAAATGAATTTTAAATCTTTTATTTTCCGAAATACTGTAGCTGATGTAATCATTGCGCAATAAATGGATTTTCAGTAGGAAAATAATTCTGGAAATTCAATAAAATTTCAGATTTAGATATAAACTTCAAAAATTCATAACTTTTGCATATGAACTCCAAATTGAGTGATTCAAATTGTAAAATTTATATAGAATTATAATCTAGCTAACTAAACCAAAATATTTCAGTTTGGAGTTAATTTGAGCTATGTTTTTGAATTTATTTGAATTTGCATATTGAATTTGTCGTATTTTCGCGTATAGAATTCGACGACTCCGGAGAGTTCGATCAATCTGAAGATTTAGAATTCCAAGACATCGAACAAGGCAAGTTACACCATTGACCATATTACCCCTATTATTTTAAGTTATTTTCAGTTTTAAATTCCTTATTGCATGCATATGTTGTTATAAATATTTTAATATCCTGTTTTACATATAGTTAATTCCATATGTTATTGTATGGCCAAATTTGAATGTTGTATCGACTACCTTGATACCATAGGCAAGATATTACCAAAATTCAAATATATGCTTAGCAAGCTTAGTCCACATTTACTGAGAATTTGGGAGGTTTACACGATTTCTACAAATTGTTTTCAAACTTGACAACGTGGTATTGTCTTACCACATGAGTTTAAAATGAAGTTTTTATTCAAAATAAAATCAAAATGGGTTTGGACTTGGCGAAATGGTCGAATGGTGGGTGCAGTTTATGCAGGTTTGATCCGTTAAGATCAAGGCCCATGGGTTGTAGGAATGGCGCCAAGTCAATTGAGGACCGGTCTTTGAGCCGCGTATTGCTATGCCATAACGTACCACCACGTGTCCTGTATGGGCAGGATTTGACTAACTAATTTATGATGTCCTAGTATATTTATGTCATGTAATTTTGTGGGTGTCGGTTAGACGTTTTATTCCCACTTGGCGCAAGAGGGGCTTCCGAGCAGTCGATCAAAGGGGCGAAACCTTAGCGGGCATGAATGTACTAGGATAAAACATTGTAAAGGCCTCATGGTAATTGTTCAGTCACACGCCTACGGAAGCGTGAATTGGCCGACATAACGAGCACATCACCTCGTGTGGGTAAAATTGTACCAACTCTGCGAGTAGAAACTATTCGAATAGCGCGTCATGATCATGGACATGCTAGCGGGGCCACTTAAAGTTAAATTTTTTGGTTTTAAAATGCTTTATTAAATGTTGAGGATGGTTAATCCTTATGAAAATTTAAGCGGGAAGCCAAGTGTTAGGAGGATCCTTCACTTTATCATCGGAGGTTATCCACATTATATCATGGTCATTTCAAAATATGATTTTATCCATAGTATAAAATTGCCTTGGAAACTACTATGCTTATTCAAACTGAAAATCTTTGTTTATGCAAAACAACCCCGCCATACTCACTTGTTTCCTTATGCATGCATTTAAATTCAATATTGGGTGTGACTTGCGAGCACGGTAGTAGTGCTCACTCTTCTTTGAATAAATCTTATTCGAAGAAGATCGCCATCTTGACGGTGAGGACCGGACGAGTAGGCCTTCGACCTGACGATTGCCTGTGGCGCATCGTGTGGCTTCCACTATTATGTTGTTTCCGCTGTGTTTATCATTTGACATTTGATATTATTATTCAGACTTATTTGTATTAAACAATTATTTATTTAATGCCATTTACGTTTTCGTGATATGAATGTGATATCCATTTTTGTGAGACTGTGTACACTGGAAATCCTGGACTGGTGTTTGAACACAGGGAATTCGGGATCCTTCGCTCCCGGGTTCGACATGATCTGACCAGAGATGGAAGAGTTCAGGAATAGAAGTCGGGCAATCTACATGGTGAGGCAAATTCAGAACAAGTTACTGTTGAAGCATCATCTGTTGGATATTTCAAGGGCTCTTTGGGAATTTCCCAATTATAGAAAAGGAATATAAAAGGAAAAAGGGATTGGGCCCACTTGTCATTGAGGGGGAGGAGTGGGATAAAGTTTGGAAACCTTATCTCCATCCAAGGGAGCGTGGCGCTTGGGTTGGTCTTCGGCCTGGAGGCGTCTCCGCATGAGACCCAGGCGGCGGCGGCCGTTCGCAGCAGCCGGCTCCCACCCCTTGGTCTTCCTCCTCTTCAAAAGGTTTGGACCCAGGTCCTTTGTTCCACGCTGGAAATTAAGTGAGACACCCTATTTTCCTTCTTCTTCGATTCCAATTGGAGTTTCGGTTCTTTGATCCCTTGGAGCTTCGGCGCCGCCGTGTATTTCTCGGTGTTGTCGGTGCTGTGGTCGAAAACTTCCTCCTCCTTGCGCACCCGGCCAGATCCCTTTGCGCCCTTGTTCATCAATTGGGTGTTTTGTGAGGATTTGGTTTGTGCACCGATTGGAGTTGATTCTGGTGGGTTATCTGAACTGATTTTGAGAAGAAGAAGAAGGCTTTGATCCGTCGGTTTGGCTCTGTTAGTGCTTCGGCCGAAGCATTTGTCGGTGGTCTTGTGTGGCATATTTCTCTGTACCTCAACTTCATTATTTGGTGTGTCCCGAAGCGCAAAGATCGACATTGTATCTCCGTAAACCTCGTCTATATTGCGTAGCACAGCGAGACACTTGGTTTTCTGAGACAACGTCATACGGCGTGCCTTGCCCGGTTCTTCTCAATGGCTTCGATTGCCATCTGCTTCGTGAGTTGTTTTTGTTTTTCAGAATCGCATTACTTTGCATATATGTGTTGTACTAGTTAAAATCCGAAATTGGTTAAATCTAGTACTGGGAGATATTGCATGGTATTGCTGTGGGTTCGATTTCTGCTCAATGATGATGTTTGGCACAATATGAAATTGAATTGGTAACATATTCAGACTTGAGCTTCTTAGATTGCTTACTGTTGTCAAATTGCTTCTAATAGCACTGGACCGGTACTTTCAGTTTTGGCTGTAATTGAGTTAATCTTCATTATTTGATCCCGTTGTTCCTCTGTTAGTCGATTGGCTTACTTTACTGGATTAAGTGATCTTCATACTCTATCAGATAATCAATACTCAAATTTGTTGAATGGTGTATGTGTTAATAGAGTGATTTCTTGTTCACTGTTAATCACATTCTTCTTTGTTGACTGAAAGTAAAACTGCTGTTTTGAAATAATTTGACTTATACAGTAAGGTATTTCTCTTAAGCTCGTAGTCTTGTGCAACTCTACATCTGAGAGCAATATCAAAATGTTAAATCTTAGCTTTATACTGATTGCATTTGCTCACATGATGTATGTGTTGAGCTCATTATTCGTTTTAGATGACTTGGAGAAATTACATGTGTATATGTTAATTTGGTCATTTAAATGCTGCTGGAATAATGTTTTAATGTCTTTTAAATTAGCTGGAATTAATTCTGAATGTTTGCTAAAATCACATTTTTACAACAATTTATAAAACTAATGTTTCAAGAAATGGCTTCATCATAATATGTCGTTAAGCCGGAAGTGTTTGACAGTGCCAACTTTAAACGTTGGCAGGCTAAAACTAAGTTATGACTGATTGACCTCAGACTTTTCTGGGTCATTTCGAATCCTCCGATGTTCCCATTGGATACCGCTGAAATGACGCGGTGGGAGGATGCGAACAACTCGGTCTTAGCTCGGTTGTTAGCAGTCTTGTCCAACCAGCTATCCGACGTATATGTTAACTTCAATAATGCTAAACAACTCTGGGATGATCTTGATGAGAAGTATTCCAAAAGGGATAATGGGAATGAGTCCTTTATTACTGCTAACTACTTGAACTATAAGATGGTAGAGGGGCGATCAGTGATGGAGCACCTCCATCAGCTACAACTCCATGTACATGATTTAAATCAGTACAACTGCCTCCTACCAGAGAGTTTTCAAGTAAACATCATCTTGGCTAAGTTACCGCTCTCGTAGCGTGACTTTGTGACCGCTCGTAGACTTATAAAGGAGCGTTTGACACTCAATGAGTTGTCAGCAACTATTAATGTCGAAGAGCGAGCTAGAGCTAGTGACGGTAGAGGTAAGGCTCAAGTCCAGGCTTATCAGGTGGAGATCAAGAGTGCTAGAGGCTCTGGGAAGCCAAAGATCAAGAATCAGCCCCAAAATAAGATCCAAGATAAGAAAATGAAGAAGAAGAAGAAGAAGGAAGAGATTGTCTGCTTCGTTTGTGGAGTGGTTATTCATAAAGCCAACCATTGCTGCAACCGTAAAGGCAAGGGTCCTTCTCCTGGTTAGCATAAAGGCCACAAGGCCGAAGTGAATGTTGCACTAGCAAGCTCCAGTGCTGAAGGGTATGTACCTCAGACCTTTATGGCAAATCTATCTATTGATTGGTGGATTGATACAGGGGCTACTAGATATATATGTGCTGATCAATTGTGTTTCTCTTCATTCCAGGGTGAAGGTGGTAGATCCGTCCTGATGGGTAACGGAGCCGCTGCTACAGTACGTGGGATTGGACAGGTTTGCTTGAAGCTTACTTCAGGAAAAACACTCATTTTGAAAGACGTGTTGTACGTGCCTACAATGACTCGCAACCTCTTGAGTGGGTCTATGCTATGTAGGCAAGGAATAAAGCTTGTATTTGAGTCCAATAAGGTTGTGTTGACCTAATTTGGTAATTTTGTGGGCAAAAACTATGATAGCGGAGGCATGTTCCGCTTATCTGTTCTTAATTTTAATAATGTAAACATTTTTAATGTTTCCTATTGCAATAAATTATATGATGTTTGGCATTCACGTTTATGTCATGTTAACTTTGAAGCTATTGTGCGGTTAAGTAAAATGAGTTTAATTCCAAGCTATAATTATGAGAAGAATTCAAAGTGTGAAGTGTGTGTGCAAGCTAAGCAACCACAAAAATCTTTTCATAGTGTTGAAGGGCGAAGCACCTCTCCACTTGAGCTGATTCATTCTGATCTTTGTGAGATGAATGAAATATTAACTAAAGGTGGCAAATGTTATTTTCTAACTCTCATAGATGATGCGACTAAGTTTTGTTATATTTACTTATTTAAGTCGAAAGATGAAGCACTAGAACACATTAAAATATTTAAAACCAAAGTGGAAAACCAACTGGAAAATAAAATCAAACAGGTAAGGTCGGACCGAGGTGGTGAATACATCTCTAATGAATTCTCTCAATTCTCTGAAGGAAGTAGAATAATTCTTGAAATTACTCCACCATACTCTCCCCAATCGAATGGAATAGTCGAAAGAAATAACCAAACTCTTTGTGACTTGGTTAATGCCATGCTACAAAGTTCATATATGTCGAACTATTGGTGAGTGAAGCAGTTCTCACAGCTAATTATGTCCTCAATAGGGTGCCACCTCGCAATCAGGAGGAAACACCTTATGAAGGATGGAAGTAGAGAAAACCTAACTTATCATTTCTTCGAACTTAGGGATGCATTGCAAAAATGCATGTGTAGTTACTGAAGAAAAGAAAGCTTAGTCCTAGGACCGTTGATTGTGTCTTTCTAGGGTATGCTAAAAATAGCACAGTTTATAGATTTCTAGTGGTCAAATCCGAGGTGAGTGACATCGCTACGAATGTAATGATGGAATCTCATAATGCGACATTCTTTGAGCATGTGTTTCCTATAAGATCAAATGAAGTTATTGACTATAATGGTTCAAATGAATACTCTATTCTTTCTAGTGTGGATAACACCGCTCTAGAATTGGAGTTGAGGAGGAGTAAGAGGTAGAGGAGTAAAAAGTCTTTGGGCGATGACTATGTCACCTATGACGTGGATGATGAACCACGAACCCTTTTAGAGGCATACGCATCTCTGGATGTGGATTACTAGAAGGAAGTAGTCCGTAGCGAGATGGATTCCATCATAGCTAACTGAACGTGGGAGGTTACGGACCTCCCATCTGGATACAAGCCAGTAGGCTGCAAATGGATCTTTAAAAGAAAGCGTAGACCTGATGGTACTATAGAAAAGTACAAGGCCCGTTTAGTGGCTAAGAGTTCACATAAAAAGAGGGTGAAGACTATTTTAATACATACTCTCATGTGGCTCATTTACCCACAATTCGGGTGCTCTTAGCACTAGCTGCCGCATATAAACTCCAAGTACATCAAATGGATGTAAAGATCGTTTTCCTAAATGGAAAGTTGGATGGGGAGATTTATATGTAACAACCCAATGGTTTTGTGGTTGAAGGTCAAGAGAAGAAAGTATGTCGATTGATTAAATCTTTGTATGGCCTAAAGCAAGCTCCCAAGCAATGGCACGAGAAATTTGATAATACTTTGACCTCGGTCGGCTTTTGTGTAAATGAAGCCGATAAATGTGTCTACTATCGGTTTAGTGGAGGCGAAGGTGCCATTCTATGTCTTTACGTGGATGGCATATTGCTTTTTGGGACCAACATGGATGCAATCAATAGAACAAAGTCCTTCCTCTCCTATAATTTTAATATGAAAGATCTAGGTGAAGCTGATGTTATCTTAAATATCAAGCTTATAAAGGGTGAAAATAGGATTATTATTTCATAATCCCATTATGTGGACAAAGTCCTAACCAGATTTGGATTCACAGACTGTAAATCAGTGGCCACATCCCATGATCCAAATGTTAAGCTGCATAAAAACACTGAACATGAAAAAGACCAGCTTAAATATTATCAAATAATTGGATCCTTAATGTATCTAACTAGTGCAACGAGACCTCTCATCTCATATGCTTTAAGCAGATTGAGTCGTTATATGTCCAATACAGGAGATGATCATTGGATAGCACTAGAGAGGATACTTATGTATCTAAAGGGGACCACAAACTTGGGAATACATTATTCTGGCCATCCGGTGGTCTTGGAAGGATTCAGTGATTCTAACTGAATCAGTGACTCGGATGACATGAAGGCTACGAGTGGCTATGTATTCACTCTAGCAAGTGGGGCTATTTCGTGGAAGTCTTCTACACAAACTATCCTTACATGGTCCACCATGGAGGCTGAGCTGGTAGCTCTAGACTCAGCAGTTGTAGAGGCAGAATGGATTAGAGAACTCCTTTCTAACATACCTATGCTGAAAAAAATCAATTCCAGCTATATTAACCTACTGTGATAACCAAACCGTTCTGGTTAAGGCGAAGAGTAGGAAAGACAATATGAAGTCCTCAAAACATATAAAAAGACGACTTAAGTTGGTAAGGCATGCCAAAGAGACGGGTGTTATTACTGTAGAATTCATCCAGTCTGAAAGAAACTTAGCAGATCATTTCACCAAAGGA
Organism: Ampelocalamus luodianensis; assembly: GCA_036346255.1. Classification (NCBI taxonomy): domain Eukaryota; kingdom Viridiplantae; phylum Streptophyta; class Magnoliopsida; order Poales; family Poaceae; genus Ampelocalamus; species Ampelocalamus luodianensis. The sequence continues at coordinate 47,083,523 of CM070617.1, forward strand.
CTAGCGCAGAAGACCATCCTTGCAGCATCAAAGGGAATGGGGCTTATACCCATGTATAGGCTCACATTGGTGGTAACCTATCCTAGTAGATCAAAGATCCCGTGAACTAGGCTCTAGGACAACAAACTGTGTGGTATTATAGAGCACATCTAAAGGGTCCCATTAGTTGTAGTGCTCTTACTGTATGGGAGGTTGAGCAATAACTCTTAATGAATTCAAGATCTAAATGGTATCAGGAATCGTCCTACAGGATTCCCTGAAAAATTCACCTACTTGAGTATGATCGTGAGGTCGCGATCAAAGAAAGATAAGGTTATACTTTCTTAAGTACTCATAAGCTAGATACGGGGACATGACCATAACATCCCAACCTGAGAGGGAAAAGGGCAAGCTGTCCAGTACAGAATGTAACTTGGGTGAAAATTCTCAAACCAAGGCATTGGATCAAGGTGTAGTCCTCTTTTGTTTGTGCAGAGTTGTAGTCCTTGTTGTTAGGCTTTGAGTTTAAACCCGCAAGGTACCCATCATCGAACAACTGTATATTAAACAAGACTTTGAGCATCTTTTATCAAATTCATAAATTGGTGGGGACTGTTGGATATTTCAAGGGCTCTTTGGGAATTTCCCAATTAGAGAAAAGAAATAGAAAAGGAAAAAGGATTGGGCCCACTTGTCATTGAGGGGAGGAGTGGGATAAGGTTTGGAAACCCTATCTCCATCTAAGGGAGCATGGTTCTCGGGCTAGTCTTTGGCTTGGAGGCGTCTCCGCGTGAGACCCGGGCAGCGGCGGCATGGGAGGCACGAGCGGCCCGTGCGCCTTGTCTTCCTCCTCTTCAAAAGGTTTGGACCTAGGTCCTTTGTTCCATGTTGGAAATCAAGTGAGACCCACAATTTTCCTTCTTCTTCGATTCCAATTGGAGTTTCAGTTCTTTGATCCCTTGGAGCTTCAGCGCCGCCGTGTATTTCTCGGTGTCATCGGTGTTGTGGCCGAAAACTTCCTCCTCCTTGTGCACTCGGCCAGATCTCTTTGCGCCCTTATTCATCAATTGGGTGTTTTGTGAGGATTTGGTTCGTGCGCTGATTGGAGTTGATTCTGGTGGGCTATCTGAACTGATTTTGAGAAGAAGAAGGCTTTGATCTGTCAGTTTGGCTCTGTTAGTGCTTCGGCCGAAGCATTTGCTGGTGGTCTTATGTGGCATATTTCTCTGTACCTCAACTTAGTTCTTCGGTGTGTCCCAAGTGCGAAGATCAACATTGTATCTCCGTAAACCTCATCTATATTACACGGCACAGCGAGGTGCTTGGTTTTCTAAGACAATGTCATACGACGTGCCTTGCCCAGTTCTTCTCAGTGGCTTCGACTGATATCTGCTTCGTGAGTTGTTTCTGTTTTTCCGAATCGTATTACTTTGCATATATGTGTTGTACTAGTTAAAATCTGAAATTGGTTAAATCTAGTTTTGGGATATATTGCATGGTATTGATATGGGTTCGGTTTCTGCTCGATGGTGATGTTTGTCACAATATGAAATTGAATTGGTAACATATTCAGACTTGAGCTTCTTAGATTGCTTATTGTTGTCAAATTGCTTCTAATAGCACTGGACTAGTACTTTCTTTTTTGGATGTAATTGAGTTAATCTTGATTGTTTGATCATGTTGTTCCTCTGTTAGTCGATTGGCTTACTTTGCTGGATTAAGTGATCTTCATACTCTATCAGATAATCAATACTCAAATTTGCTGAATGGTGTATGTGTTAATAGAGTGATTTCTTGTTCATTGTTAATCACATTCTTCTATGTTGACTGAAAGTAAAACTATTGTTTTGAAATAATTTAACTTATACAATATTGTATTTCTCTTAAGCTCATAGTTTGATATATGGTTATTGCATTTAATTAGTGAAGATATTTTGTCAAAGTATCGAGAAGGCCTAGATTAAATCTTGTGCAATTCTACATCGAGCAAAATCAAAATGTGAAATCTTAGCTTTATACTGATTTCATTTGTTCACATGATGTATGAGTTGAGCTCATTATTCGTTTTAGATGACTTGGATAAATTACATGTGTATATGTTAATTTGGTCACTTAAATGCTACTGGAGTAATGCTTTAATGTCTATTAAATTAGCTGGAATTAATTCGGAATGTTTGCTAAAACCACATTTTTTTACAACATCATCCTCATCAGATGATATTGGTGGACAAAGTACTTGAAATTGCTAGCCTGCTGGGGAGACACAAGCAACGTAGTGGTAATTGGTAATTGGTAAGCATCATCTTTTCTAGAGGCGTAGATTTTGAATCAGTGCACTTTGTGTTAGAATAATTAGATATGTAGATTTATACATTCAAAAGGAACTGCCAGAAGGATGGAACCGAACTAGAGTAATATTTGGACGTGAAGTTGTACAGAATAAATTTCTTCGAAAATACAACTGTCGTAGCATCGAGACTAGACTGTCGTAGCATCAGTGAATGAGTGAGAGGGAACCCCCCTTTACATTCCCTCTTAGGGCCATATATATAGGGGAGGCGGAAGCACATTTCCCTTCTTGCTCCCCCCTTGCAAGGATGCAGAAATGAGTATTTTGGTGCATTGCTACTGAATATGTGTTTAGTCTATGTACATGCTCATATTCCTCAGGGCTTACTAGGTATTCCCGACGGCCCTAGGGGGTGGGCACCCCTACAATAGTACTCCCTCGCCTGCACGTTCTGAGGTCCCTAGAGGCGAGCGGATGCAATAGGTTCTCTCCCCAGCCCCTCAGGATTCAGCATACTAAAGGCCTTCTGGTAGTGATGTCATGGAAGTAACCTTGTCCTAGTAAGGGTAGGCCCAAGTATAGGAACGACGCGGACTAGACGAGGTTGTCAATGCGGGGCTACCCTGCCAAGGCATAGCCTTCGAGGCAGACAGCGCATCTGAGAGTAGACCGTGAAGGCGAAGTCATTAACATGGGACAACCTCGCTGAGGCATAGCCTTTGAGGCGAATGGCGCCTCGGAGCATAGCTTGTGGAGGTGTAACATCCCAATTTTAGACTTGTGTTTCAAATGTAAGAAAATGAGTAGAAATTAAAACTTTTTCTTGCATCTTGTATTTCCAGTTGTACCAAACAATTCTCGTACAAAAGTTATGGGAATACCAAGTCACAAGTCTTTTTGGTTCCAAAATCTCATCTTCCAAAAACAATTTTGTCAAATCTTTTGATCATCTCCTGGAAATACTTTTCCTAAGTTCTAGGATTGATGTGTGACCCCTCTGAAAAATTTCACAATTTTTAGAAATTGTTTGAATGCTTTTGGAGGCAAGTCAACCCAAATTAAATCTTGGTCAAACCTTGGATCAACACCTTGTTAAACTTTTGGAGGAAAATCCACAGCACCCAAACCTCTGAAAATTTTATGCAAGGTTAATATCTGAGTTAGCAATCTCCAGTAAAAATTTCAGAAAAATTGGAGTTAGTTTGCTACCTCAAATAAATTCCCAAAGCCCAGCTCTTTTCAAAACCCTAAAACCAAAGTCTAACTTGAGTCAGACTCAGGCTCGAGCCCGAGCCTGGCTCAGCTGACCCGGTTGGACTGAGTCCACTCAACCGCACTCGGGCGTGCGCAAGCTGAGCCGTTGGATTTACATCCAACAGCCACGATCTCCCCCGCCCCTTTTTAACCTCAGGAGCTCTCGGGCGTCCAACCGTCCGATCAAAATCGGACCGCTCACGGCCACCCTGACTTCCTCTTCTTCCTCCTCCTCTCTGTCTTCTTCCTCGCGCGCGCCGCGCCATCATCGGTATGGCGCTGTCACATCCGCGCCGCGCCCTCGCGTGTTGTCGGGCGGCGCGGCGTGTCGGTGCTTCGGCTCAAAGCCGTGCCGTCGGACCGCTGCTCCCTTAGCTTCCGGGCTGAATTACGGAGGAGTTCGCCGTAGCTCACCGCGGGCCCTCCCTTGTTCCGTTACTCCCGAGTTTCTTAATACCCCCGAGGACCCCCTCTGGCTCCTCTTCCACTCGCGATCACCCTAGGTCACTCTTTTTGAGTTAAACTCAAACCACCGTGAGCACTCCTCTCCGCCATTGTTGCCGTGGGAGCTCCATTGGTGACTTGGGTGTTTCAGTGGTTCTTTAGCCCAATTCTCATTTTATTTGTGGACCTCTTGTCGTCGCAAGTCTTTTCCCTAACTCAATTTGGGGTTGTTTTCTCAGGAACATCCTAATTGGAGTTTTTGGATTTTGGCGACCGTAAGAGCTCCCCTTTCGTTCCCAACTCCGGTAAGCCTTCTCCGTCCAATCCTCTGGTCCTGGACCACCTCCGGGCCATCGCCAGCTTATCCTAACCTTTCTTTTCGTCTCTGCTGGCTCAGAGCACCGGGTCGTCGTCATCTTCTTCACCTCCGGCGTCGGTCTCCGCCGCTGGGTCTCCTCCGACCTCCTCTAGACCTCCCCTGCACCTTGGTGAGTTCACTTTAGTTCCTTTTTGCTCTAGGGCCCGTTAGAAAGACTCGTAGCGGAGCTTTTTGCTGTTTTCGGATTTTGCCGAAAACTGCCCTCCGCCTCTCTCCGGCTCGCCGGCGTTACCGGCTAGCTCCGCCGTCGAGAGTGGTCCCATCTTGTTCACGATAGTATTGCGCTTATTCTGGTGACCTTGGTTCGCGCCGCCGTGGCTTTGGTCGCCGGCGACGTGCCGGCGAGTTCATCGTCGTGCTCTGCACCGTTGTCGCGATTTTGTCAAGTCCTCAGACCTCCTCGGGCTAATCCTAGCCGTTCACGACCTCTCCAGAATAGATCTGAGCCTTAGGTCCTTTCCCGTAAAGTTCTAGTCTCAGGACCTCCCATCAGTTAATCTCAGCCGTATAGGACCACCCCTTGTTAAATCCTAGCCGCTAAGACCATTTCCTGCGCAAAAAGACCTCCCTGAGGACCTCTTTGTAAAAACCACCCTCAAGACCTCCTCTGAGGACCTCTTTGCAAAAGACCATCCATTGGTCTTTTGCAAAGAAAACCTAAGGACCTCCCTTTTCCCGTGTATCTAGGCCTTCAGGACCACCCCTGTTGAAATCTCGACCGTTCAGGACCTCCCAGCGGAGATCTGGACCGTCAGGACCTCCCTATGTTAAGTCCTTGTCTTTGAGGACCTCCCCAACTCAGATCCTGACCGTTAAGACCTCCCCTGATGAGATCTTAGCCGTTAAGGAGCTCCCTCCGTTAGACCTCGTTGCGTAGGACCTCCCTGTGAAATCCTAACCGCTGGGACCTCCTTCCAGTTCATCTCGACCGTTGAGATCTTCCTCCGTGAAGATCTCTGCTGCCAGGACCTCCCCCACCTCGATCTGGACCGTCCAGGACCTCCCCAGGTCCATCTGAGCCACCCAGATCTCCTCTCTTTAAAACCTTATCGCTTCGGACCTCCCTCGATTTAATCTGGACCGTTAAGACCACCCTTGTGAGATTCTAGCCGTCGGGACCTCCTCGGTGGACTTAAGCCGTAGGACCTTCCCCTGAAGATCTAGACCGTCAGGACCTTCCCTGAGAGATCCTGACCGTCCAGACCTCCTCCGTGGGTTTGAAGTTCTAGGACCTCCCCTAGTGCTCGGGACCGCCAGATCTTGATCTGACGGCCACGACCTCCTATGCGCGCGAGGGACTCCTCTCGCGTGCGCTGTGCGCCAATCTGGTCGTAGCCGTTGGATCTCATCTCAACGGCCACGACCTCCCCGTTCTCTCCAGTTCTGTAGGACCTCCTGGGAGCTCCAGTTTTCTAAAGTACTTTATTGATTCAAATTTCATAAATGCATAAGTTTGTCATTTTAGCTCCTTTTTGAATGGTTCCAGTTGCAGTAGCTGTGTGATAGGATAAACTTTAAATTGAGAATACTTGTGGTCACTTTCCTAGCCTGGAAATTGATAATTGCTGCAGCAGAAGCTTAAATGTAATAAGGGTTAGAATTTTCACTTCAAAATTTGTAAATTATATAACTTGTTGTGTGTAATTCCTTTCTGAGCAAACTCAACTGTGTAAAATTCCTTTATTAGCATTCTGTAATGTGGAATAGGGCTTGTTCTTATTTATGTTCGTGTGAAGTGGTAGATGTTAGTTTTACAAACTTGAGAAAATTATAACTAATTCATTTTAACTCCAAATTGTGCAAACTCAATTTTACTGTTCTTAGAATGTCTTATTCTACCTACCATAAAAATTTTAGACTTTAGATCATTCTAGAAATTTATGCCATGAACAAGAATGAGATAGGAATTAACTGAATTTAACAGTGATAGAAATTATTTTAGCCATAACTTTTGCATGCTAAGACCAAATGCCTTGATTCTTGTTTCTAAAATTGTCCAAATCATAATCTTCTTCTGTGTGCAAATTTCATGAAATTTGGTTATCTTTTCTTGTTGGATTTTATTTGGAGTTCTTCGTTCTTATTGGTTCTATCGCCTTTTTGCATTATGTTCAAGAAATTATTGATTACGTGAGTGAATCCTCTGCAGAAGAAAGTGATCTACACAAGGCAAGCGATGTAACATCATTTGATCATATTGCTCCTATTACTTTTAAAGTCTAATATCTTGTTTGCAAAACCTAAGTATGCTTGCTTCTTTGTGTCAAAGTTAATTTCTTTGCGTCGATTAAGAGGTAGTTAGTCCTACTGCATTGTTGCCCTGAAATTATTCATCCCCGCCACTACCCTAGGTTATTATCCTCACTGGTGAATTAGAGCCCAATGGATGATTTATAGTCTTTTATTGTCTTTGCGATATGATGTTTAGCAATACTTAGTTACCGGTAGAATTGGGCGGTTATTGACTTAGTCGATAACCTTGATCACACAAACTTATTATAACCTTATGATTTCAGCCTCTGTGCTATGTTTATTTGTTAAAACAAAAAAATAAAAACAAAATGATTTCGACTTGAGCACAATGGTAAGATGGTGTGATTCGTGGGTGTGACTGGAATGATGCCCGAGTCAATTAAGGACCGAACTACTTGTGAGTACCTGTTATCCGAGCATTTTGGTGCGTGCTAACCACACTAGAGGGTATGGGACCTCTCTTGACTTAGTACTTTGGCGTGTGTTGGCTACGCATCGCAGGTGGAGCATTGTAGTTGTCCGTAAAGCTTTACCCCGAGGGGTAGTTGTCTTTACGACTTTACAATGTAGCGTATGGACCGCGGTCCATACGAGCGGCTCGTAGTTGATGCATAATATTGAAAATGTCTCGTAAGACTTAGTCGTGCCGGCATACCTTCGGGAGTGTGCTAATCATGTGGCTTAAAGGCGGTCTGAGGTGTGGATTACATTGGTACACCCCTGCAGGGTTAAAACTATTCGAATAGCCTCGTCCTAGGTTATGGACACGCTTGGGTAAGCTTTTCAAGAGTTAGACTACAATCTTTTTAATTAAAACTTGACATGGGTGGTACGAATGGGTAATTCGTGCTATTGTTGTGATGGCTATTGGGTTAGTCATCTCTAGGTTGTTGTTACATTATTACTTATGGTATCGCTGTTATTTATGTAAATAAAATTCAGATTGTCAAAATTGCCTTCAACATATTATCTATTGCAAATAAAACTTACTTTATACTGAAAATTAACCTTGAGCCTTCTCCTTTGATTAAAGCATGCACATAGTAGTAACTAGGTTTTGTTACCCGTAAGTCTTGCGAGTACATTTTTGTACTCATTTGCTTTGCTTAATTGTTGCAGAGGAAGAGGTTGATCCCCAATGGGATCGGCTTTTGTGAGTTGTGCTACCGTTGGGACGACTAGCTTGGCGGCCCGGTCGGTTGCCCTGTGGTTATGTGGCTAACCGGTTGGTTTTTATCTTAGCCATCTTATGGCACTTTTGCTTCCGCTGTTAATGATACTTGTTGTTATTTGGCCAGTCGGCCCTTGTTGTAATAACTTTATATTATGTATGTCTTTCGCCAGAATTGTTATATCGTGATGTATGGAATCGATGCATGATTTTGTAACGGGGTGTGTATGCTGCATTTCCGGGAAGCATACATATCTCGAGGCTTGGTTTATTTGTTTTGTGATGCTAGGGTCAATGGAAGGCTAAGCATTACAAGTCAAATAAATCGCAGTCCTCACAGGAGGTGAAGTCGTCGACGCGGGGCCACCCTACCGAGGCATAACCTTTGAGGAGGGCGGTGCTTCAGAGCGTAGCTCGTGGGGGAAAAGTTGTTGACGCGGGACCATCCTGCCGAGGCATAGCCTTCGAGACGAACGGCACGTCGGAGTGAAGCAGTCGAAGGAGCTACCTCGTCGTGGTGGTTTCCTCGAGGTGGGCAGCACTCTCCATGCCGAGGCGAGGCCATCGCTGAGTCGTCCTGTAGGATCAAGGATAACCGACTAGAGGGGGGTGAATAGGAGGTTTCTAAATTTAATCGACCAAATTAGACTTTCAGCAATAAAGTTCTAACAGAGCAGTTTAGAAACAAGAAGATAGAATTAAAGAGTTACTCAGGACAGAGAAGTTAAGTCAACACTAGTTACAATTCTAGCTAAGCAAATAAATCACAGTAGAGAAGCTAGAATTGTAAATGTGTAAAGTAAAGACAGGAGATAACCATAGTGAGGACAATGAAGTTTTTCCCGTGGTATCGAAGACCTAAGTCTTCACTAGTCCACGTTGAGGAAGCTTGAACCAATCAAGCCGGCTCCACAAATTAAGTCTTCCCTCGATTTCACTGGTGGTTGCCCTTTCTCCACTACGGAGATGGTGAACACCGAACCAATCACAAATGACACCGGGCCTCTTCACAATCTTCTTGAAGAGATCACGTGCAAACTCCTGCCAAGCCGTCTAGGTGCTGACATCACCAAGAGTAATAAACCACGATCTTCTCTTGATGGCTCTCAAGTGCAATGGATCAAACTAGAATGAATGCACTTGAAAACATACTCAACAACCTCACAATGAATGCACAAGTGTAAATGAGGTGTGGAGTGAATGCTCTTGGCTCAAAGATGTAAAATGTGTAAGCACTAGTTCTGTCTAAAAGCAGGTGGAGGGATATTTATAGCCCCTCACAACCAATATGACCGTTGGGACTAGATTACAAAGAAAAACAGCACAAACGGTAGTACTGCCATTGAATAGCCGGTACTACCGCACCATCCCAAAACGGCCTGTAACGACTAGCACAGACAAGCATTAAATGCTCTGACAAAACCGTTTGAAGTTCGACGTGGTACTACCGCCAACTATCATGCAGTAGTTTCGTTTTAGCGGAGGTTCCGATTAAGAGCAGGTACTTCCGTTTATCTTGAGTTCTAAAAACATCAGTACTGAAAATAACATACCACTGCTTAACCATCGGAAGAACCGGGATTGCGGTAGTTCTGCAAGTTGCACTCCGGTACTACCGTTCCTCAAAAGATCAAATCAACTCCGAAAAACACACGTTCTGTAAAAACGTACCGCTGAAAATTTTGGATGTACCGGAGTTGCGGTAATTCCGCTGGAAGTACTGCGGTACTACCGTCCCTTGAGAGAGCAAACAGGCTCCAAAAAACAAGTGTTATGGAAAAACATACCACACAAAGATCGGTACTACCGTCAAGCGGTAGATCCACAATTTGAACGTCGGTACTACCGTAAGTATAAGAACGACCAGATCAGCTCAAATATTTGGAGTGTCCTCGTGGACAGTCCAGATTCAAAGAACGTTCGGACCAAAGGTTTTAACCACACGATCTGAGAAACTTTTGGACGGTCTGAACAAACAACGGAGGTACCGTCATACGAACGCCGGTACTACCGTTCTAGCGGTAGTTCCGCAAAGAACACATCAGTACTACCGAAAACTCTGAGAAAAACAGATATTGGCAAACAACACAAATATCAAAAGAATGCATGATCCTAGATTGATCCAATATGCACAAGAACATGCTATCAATCTACTCGTTGTGATCCCTCTTAATAGTACAGTATCTAACCTATAATCTGGTCTCCCAACCAATTCTTCTGAGACCGGTAAACAGAAAAAAGAATCCTAAACTGCTTGTACCTTGTCTTTGAGCCATATTGATCTTCATGTTGTCCTCAAGCATGCATTTCCTTGTAGTTGTGTTCATCACTGGGACTAAACCTTTTTAAACACTCAATAATCACATTAGTCCTATAAAATATATTGTCATTAAACACCAAAACATCTTTTAGAGGCCTAGATGCTTTCAATCTTCCCTTTTTTTTGGTAATTTGATGACAATACTATCAAAAAGTGAGAAGAATAAATTTTAGAATATACCACTTGTTTGACAGTGAGATGTATATTCTTGTTGTGACTTGAACAAAATAATTTCTTGCAATGAGCTTAAAGAAGTAAGAGAATTATTTGCTTATTAAAATTATTTAAGATAGCCCCCCTAAACATGTGCATATGTAAATAAGATAGTTTTGTAAGCATATGAAGATATTGAATATGACCAAGGAAGTAGATTGCAAAGTAATTTCATCAAGCATAAACATGGGGTCATATCAAGACACAAGTCATATTATAACAGCAAATATTTTAGACAGAGATGCACATAAAAACTAATCTTCTATTATTTTCCCTATTCTTCTCCCTTTCTTGTCCTTGCAGTCTTCTCCCCCTTTGGCATAAAAAAGAACCAAAAATGCCATGCATCAGGGCTCCGAAGGCTTGGTCTGAGTGAGGTTGTTCTGCAGATGGATCTTCAGGAGAAGATTGATTTTCAACAAGAGTAGGAGCTGGATCTTGCGGAGATGGTGCATCTTGATCAATGACTGAATCTTGATTTTGAAGGAAAAGAGCTAGAGGAGATGAAGCAACTGGGGCCTTAGGAATTTGAGCCACTGAAGATGAAGGATTAGGAACCACTGGAGTTGGAGAAACCGGAGCTTCTTGTGTTGAAGAAGCTGGAGCTACTGGACATGAAGTGGAAGTCCCTAGTGGTGTGTTAAAGTGACGACGAGTGAAGCGCTGAGGAGTAGATAGAAGTCTTTCCACAGAAGAGACTGCTTCTGACAGGGCAGCTATCTTGTTGTTAGTCTCATTATGAAATTCTAACTGTGCTGTGCTCATCTCCTGCTGAGTGACTTTAAGTTGTAGCAGATTGTTGAGAATAAACTGCTGATTTTTGAGAATTTGAGCAAGCAACACTTGACTCTGAGCAACTTCTGCATCTGCCTCTTCTGGAACATGTTGTTCTTGTTGTCATTGCTGTACTGGTTGCTCCTGAAAAACGATGGGAGGACCTTCTCTTGGCTTGTAAGCCTTATGGGCAGATCCCAAACCTCCATGATACTCAAACTTGCTAAGTATCAAAGCCATGATATAGGGAGCATAGTAAATCCTTTTAAGCCTATCATTCTTCGAAGACACTATACCCCTAATTATGACATCCACCACATCAAACTTTCTCTCATGCATAATGTTATCAATGATGTTCCATGCATGTCCTCTTACAGCATCAAAATTCTCACTCTTGGGAAGAATAGTATGATTAATGATTCTGTTTATCAGGTTGGGAATGGGTAGCAGACCATAAATTTTCCTTGGTGTGGTCCTGACATTTCTATCATAGAAATCTGTCAAAGCTGGGACTAGCAGGACATGCCTGTCATATAACTTCTCCCATTTGTTAGATGGTGTTCTCAGGACATGCTCAAAATCAGCTTTGGTACACTCCAAATAGCTTGTCACAATTACCCATTTTATTTTTGAAAAGTTTGAGGAGACATGTACTGTGGCATAGGATTGTCTTATGATCTCTTCATTGTAATCATTTCTGAGAGCTACAAGATCACGAAGACCAACTTTCTGAAACTGCCGATACACACCATTGTATTTTTCTAAAGAGTTGATGTGCTCCCACTTTATCCACTTATGATCTGTAAACTTTCTGTGCTATCCATATAGCTGCTCATAGACTTGTTCCTGAAATCTAGTGTGGAATCTTGGATTGATGGAGTTTGAAGAAAAGTTGTACTGATTCTTGTTGCGCAGGATAGCATAATCTTCAGCTGAAATTTTTCTTAAGTCAATTTGAGGTTCTTCTGGATCTCCCATCTCCTCATCAGAATGAACCTGAACTTCTGGCTCTGTGTCAGAGTCAGACTCAGATCCTAATCCAGCCTGTGAGGACCTTTCCTCACTTTCAGACTCATTCAATGTTGGTCCTTTGCCCTTGTCTTGAATTACTTGAACAGGGTCAGCAGGAAGTCGAGAGGAAGAGAATCGACCGCTTGTGGCGTCTACTGACTTGCGAGACATACCTCTTATTCTTGGCATCTTGATAAAGATATGATAGATAAGAATCAATCAAGGTGGTTTAGAATTGAAAAAGAGATGAATTTGCTGTTTTGGTCACTGAACACGGTGGAACTGCAGTCACCAACTAAATTCTAGGGCATGAGAATTATTAAATTTTTGATGTCTTTGATGGAGTGAATCCATGTAATAGATGTGCAAGCATCACTAGACATAAGATATTCAGTATTTGCCCGAAATAACAGCATCAATTCATCCACATTTCAAATTAACCGAGAAGACCTAGAGTTTCAAGAACAAGGTAAAAAGAGGATTTAGACAGGAGTTTACCTTGTGAAACGAGGGAGAGAAACCCTAAAGATGCTAGAAATAGCCAGCCAACGAAGAAATCCCAAGCAGATTTGAGGATTTTTCGAGGAGGTTTTGAGTGGAGTTCTTCGGGAGAGAGAAGAACAGAGGAGCGAAACGACTGGTTTGAGGGGAGTAGAAGACAGAACTCCGAAAGCGGTTAAGTCCTTTTATACAGAATCGGTAGTTCCGCAGAGACCTCGCCAGTAGTACCGCGCAAACGGTAGTACCGTGGTAAAGCTGATGGTAGAACCGAAAAACCTGGAGCTTCCAACAGAGAGCTCAGATTTGGGTTTGATTTTGACAGAAATACAAATGATCCCTAGTTTTGCATTCAAATAAGAATCATTTAGGATAATTATGTATTGAAAAGACTTATGTCTACTTAAGAACATAATTTTTATGAACATAGATATCTTTAATAAAGGTTTTTTTTAAAAAAAAAACTTTCACAAGAGCCTTCAGATAACATCAAATAAGAACATAGTGCAAGATTTATGAGTCCAGGAGTTTAAGCAATATTTGAATGGTCTATGACATTTAATTCATTCCTCAATTTGCAAAAACGGCTTTCATCTAATAGTTTGGTGAAAATATCCGCTAACTGATCTTTAGTGCGAATGTGGCTAATAACAATATCTCCTTTGCCAACATGATCTCTTAAGAAGTGATGTCTTATATCTATATGCTTGGTTCTTGAGTGTTGAACAGTGTTATTGGCTATTTTCACAGCACTATCATTCTCACACAAAAGAGGCATTTTATCAAATTTGATTCCATAATCCATCAAAGTTTGCTTCATCCATAGCAATCGAGCACAACAACTACCAACTGAAACATATTCGGCTTCGGCAGTGGATAGGGCTATGAAATTTTATTTCTTGGATGATCATAATACTAAGGATCTTCCTAAGAATTGACAACTACTCGAGGTGCTTTTTCTATCTACTTTACAACCCGTATAATCGGAATCTGAATATCCAATTAGATCAAATTTAACGCCTTTGGGATACCATAAGCCAATACTAGAGGAATGCTTTAAATATCTTAGAATTCTTTTTACAGCCATCAAATGACATTCTTTCTGGTGTTGCTTGAAACCGTGCACACATGCAAACACTAAACATAATATCGGGCCTAGATGCAGTAAGATAAAGCAAACTACCAATCATAGATCTACAAAGCTTTAAATCTACCAGTTTACCTCCCTCATTAAGGTCGAGATGACCGTTAGTTGCCATAAGAGTCTTGATTGGTTTTGCATCTTCCATCCCAAACTTCTTGATCAACTCTTTTGCATATTTTGTTTGGCTCACAAAGGTTCCATCTTTGAGTTGCTTGATTTGAAGTCCAAGGAAATAGCTAAGTTCTCTGATTATGAACATTTCAAATTCCCTAGCCATCGTATCACTAAATTCTTTGCAAAAATATTGATTAGTAGACCCAAATATGATATCATCAACATAAATTTGACATATAAAGAAATCATCATCTAAGACTTTTGTCAATAAAGTTGAGTCAATGTTCCCAATTTTGAATCCTTTTGAGACTAGAAAATCTCTAAGGCGTTCATACCATGCTCTAAGAGCTTGTTTAAAACTATAGAGCGCCTTAGAGAGTTTATAGGCATGATTCGGATACTTAGGATCTTCAAAACCGGGAGGTTGTTAAACAAATACGAGTTCGGATATTTTTACCATTTAGGAAAGCACTTTTAACATCTATTTAAAACAATTTAATATCAAAGCATGATGCAAAAGCAAGTAATATCCTAATTGATTCAAGTCTAGCTACGAGAGCAAAGGTTTTACCAAAATCCAAACCTTCGACTTGTGAATAACTTTGAGCTACTAATCTTACTTTGTTTCTCACAACTAATCCATTCTCATCTTGTTTATTCCTAAAGATCCACTTTGTACCAATTACATTGTGTTATTTGGGTCTCTCCACCAAGGTCCAAACTTCATTTCGCGTGAAGTTGTTAAGTTCTTCATGCATTGCATTCATCCAGTTCGGATCCTCAAGTGCTTCATATGTATGTTTTGGCTCAAGAAAAGAGACAAAAGAGTAATGTTCACAAAATCAAGCAACACAAGATCGAGTTTGAACACCCTTACTTACATTACCCAATATTTAATCTATTGGATGATCTTTTGCAATAGTATTGTGGATTCTTGGTGGTAGGTTGGATGGTTGATCATCTTCCTTATTGTCATCTTCATTAATTTGAGTTTGACTTCTAGTAGAAGAGATAGGAGGTTCAACTTGAGTAAAAGATGATGGATCATCTGTAGGCTTGATGTTGCCTATTTGCATGCTTTTTATAACTTTTCTTAAGGCTTCATCACCTACATTATCCAAATTCTCATGCTCTTCTTGAGAGCCGTTAGTTTCATCAAATTGAACATCGTGTCTTTCTTCAAATAAACCGGAGTTTTGATTGAAGACACGATATGCATTGCTGTTAGAAGAATATCCAAGCAAGAAACCAATATCACATCCACTTGCAAATTTTGATAGACGAACACCCTTTCTTAAAATATAGCATTTGCAACTAAAGACACGAAAATTGTTTTCTTCCAACAAGAAGTTCATATGAAGTCTTTTTCAAAAGACGATACAAATAAAGACGATTTATGGCATGACAAGCAGTGTTAATTGCTTCAGTCCAAAAGCTATCCGAAGTATTATATTCATCAAGCATTTTCCTAACGATTTCAATTAATGTTCGATTTTTTCTTTCTACAACTTCATTTTGCTCCGGAGTGTAGGTTGTGGAAAGTTTGTGTTTTATTCCAAGTTCATCACAAAGGTATTCAACTTTAATATTCTTGAACTTGGAACCATTGTCACTACGGATTTTCTTAATTTTGAAATCAAATTTATTTTGAGTCATTTTTGCAAAACTTTTGAAAATTCTGGAGGTTTCGCTTTTGTCATCTAGGAAGAATACCCATGTATATCTAGAGTAATCATCCACGATAACTAAACAATAACTTTTTTCCTCGATACTCTTGTAGGTTGTTGGCCCAAACAAATCTATATGTAAGAGTTCCAATGGTCTAGATGTTGACATGATACTTTTGGAAGGATGAGAATTAACGACTTGCTTATCGACTTGATAAGCACTACAAAGTCTGTTTTTCTCAAACTTCACATCCTTCAAGCCAACAACTAAATCATGTTTGAATTTTTTTTTAAGTTGAATCATCCCAACATGAGCTAGCCTTCTATGCCAAAGCCAACCTAAGGAGGTTTTTGCAATTAAGCAAGTTTTGAAGCAAGATTCATTTGAAGAAAAATCAACCAAGTAGAGATTTCCAAATCTGAAACATTTGAACACTAAAGCATTATTCTTTATATTTAAAATTGTAACACCTTCATTAGAGAATGAGCAGATTAATCTAAGATTACATATTTGTGCAACGGATAGCAGGTTGAAATTTAGTGATTCAACTAATTATATATTTGAAATGGAAAGGTCATTTGAGATAGCGATTTTACCTAAACCTATTACCTTTCTTTTGCTATTATCACCAAACGTTATTTTATCGGTTCCTTTTCCACTTTTGAATATGGTGAACATTTTTCTGTCACCAGTCATGTGTTGAGTACACACACTATCAAGCACCTAATATTTTCCACCGCTCTTATAGTTCACCTACACAACAGAAATCAAGTTTTTTTAGGTACCCAAATTTGTTTGGGTCCTTGGAGGATAGTCACTAAGACCTTAGGCACCCAAATAGCATTCTTTTTAGCGTCTAGAATTGAAGTGCCAATAAATCTTGAAATAACTTTACCATCCTTAGTTTTCTTAAGCATATAACATGAATCATATAGACTTAAAGACTGAGTCTTACCAATGGGACAAATTTGCTGCATATGTCCCGTTTCCCTGCACTTATGGCAATATTTGCCATTTTGCTTAACAAATCTTGAGAGCTTGTTTAACAGTTTCTTACCTTTCTTGGGCACATACCCAAGCCCTTCTTTGTTGAATGAGCACCTATGCTCACTCAAAAGCTTGTCAAGGGTGGCCTTACCCTTAAAGCATCTTTCTAAACTCTTACTTAGCTTGGTGACTTACTGTAACATCCCAATTTTTTGAGTTTGAAAATCTTTTAAATAGTTAGTAGGAAGAAAAGTCACCATTTGGTTTTATTTGAATTTAATTCAAAAGCTTAATATTGGAATTTACAATCAAAAATATTTGATGTGAATAATCCAAACATGAACAATAGCCAAAACTATTTTATTTGGGTTCTATGTGCTCAGGCATATTTTCTAGATTTTTCTAAAAATTTTCTGAGTTCATTTGCTATTTTCTATTGCTTATTTGAATTTCTGGTGATTTATAAAATAGAAAAGCTATTTAAAATCTCAGAAAACCCTTCGGGCCGAATTCCCTAAACCCAGCCCATTTTCCCTCCGCCGCCGGCCCAATCCTGTGCGCGCCCGCCTCTGCTGACAGGTGGACCCACTTGTCAGTCTCTCCGTCTCTTCTCTCTCTCTCCGAGCGCCCCGCTCACCGTCCACCATGCGATCAAAAATGGATGGCTGGATGCGCGTGATCTAATCGGGGGTCCGAACGTCCCATTGATTGTGGGCCGTTCGATCTTGGACGGACGGTCAGATCTTCGGAGTCCGTTTCGCAGCCGCGCCATTTCGTACGCGCCCGCGCCCGAGCCGTCGTCGCTAACATGTGGGCCCCGTCCGCCATGTCATCGTCGTCTTCGACGCGGACTCCACCTTTCCTCCGAGTTCTCCGCCGCCGCGCCGTGTTCTTCGCAGACACGCCTCCCGGGGGTATTTAATGCCTCGAGGACCCTCGTGCCCCGCACCCCGAGTCGCGCCGCCTCCAGAAACCCTAGCCGCTGCCAGCAGATCGCCGCTAGGAGCCCTAACCGCCGCCTTCGTCTTCAGCGCCGGCCGAAGGACCTCGTCGCCGCTGCCGCTGTTCCAGCCCTCCCTGTCGCCGTTGGACGCCATCTTCGGGATCGCCACATCGCCCGCATCTCGGAACCGCCGTCGACTTCACCGGGGAACCCCTCCAACGTCGTCGCCGTCGAGCCCGAGCCTGAGCCTCCGCCTTAACCTCGCCGTCGGTCACCCTCGTC
The DNA here is from genome assembly GCA_036346255.1 of Ampelocalamus luodianensis. NCBI lineage: Eukaryota > Viridiplantae > Streptophyta > Magnoliopsida > Poales > Poaceae > Ampelocalamus > Ampelocalamus luodianensis. The sequence goes on from CM070617.1 coordinate 47,101,247, forward strand.
CACCCCGAGCACCCGTGAGCACACCGTTGAGATCCCCGCATCCCCCTTTACCTCCCGGTACTGTCCGCCGTTAACAAGGAGCCGCCATTCGCCGGGACCCTCGGTTCCCGAGCCTCCGCCGTCGTTTAACCGCCGCGTCAGCACCACCTCGATGCCATGTCAGCACCCTCGCCGACGTGTCGCATGCGTGGCGTCCAGTCAGCGTCCACGTGCACGCGTGCGTGGGCAGTCCATCGATCTCCAGATCCTGAGGCTCGGTAGACTTGGTCTACCGTGAGTCGTGTCTCTGACATGTGGGTCCCACATGTCAGTGTTTTCTTTTTATTTATCTCTTTTTCGAAATCATGTGCTGACGTCAGCATTGCGCAATAATCCGATTTTTCTGTTAAGAAATAATTCGGAATTTTGGAAAAATCCAATTTAGGGTTTTTCTTTTAGATTTAAACTTCCAGAGCCCATAACTTTTGCATCCTAACTCCGATTGAGCCCTTTCAAATTCCAAAATTTATCTAAATTCGAGCTCTATTTATCTGAGATTTTTAATTAATTTTTGGAGTTTGTTTTGCCTCTGTTATTTATTTATTTTATTTATTTGTCTCGTTTGCGAGTAGACGTCGATTCGTCGGGAAATTTTGGAGAAGAAGGAGCACCTCAAGATCAAGACCAGTACTTAGACCTTTTCCAAGGCAAGTCATACCTTTGATCATCTTGAACCCAGTTTTCAAATTACTTTGTTTTAAGGTATTGCATTCTACTTTAATTATTTATTTAAATGCTTTTGGGTATAGTTATCGTCCAAATTGTTATCATCACCTATGACTTTGTATGTCATAATTCCTTGTCACCCTAGATTGGTTATTAGTTGGTAATATTGTAGCACCAACGTGGGTTGGTTAGATACGAGTACAATTGCTTAGCCATGCTACGAGTCGCACATCTCATGTAAGTTGCAAATATTAAATTTGACTAAGTGACTATGGAACTTTGTGTAAAACTGTGTGCTATGTGTTGTTACTTCGTGATAGCATGTGTTGCACTAAAACCAACTGGGTGGGAAAGGATTTAGACTGAGGCAAGTGGTGGATACTTTGTGATATGGTGAACTTTGTGAATAGGGATGATAATCTTTGTGGCATAGTTAGAGAATGGAAGTCTTGCCTTGGTCAATTAAGGACTTAACTTTGTGCGCCATTAAACTGAGCCTTACTGTACGACCACATGCTTGGTATGGGACGGGCCTAACTTAGTAAGTTATGGATTCTTGGCATTGATTACTCAGGTGGTAGGTTAGGCTATGGGTGGAGGTGTGTACTACAAGGTAGTCGCATCACGGGGCGGTTTGCCGTGTCCCTGTCCAGCGGTGTGTGTTATGCCAAAGCGCTCCGTTTGGGTTGGCATAGCGGTTTGTAAGCACATCGGGAGTGTCAATGTTAAGATGAAGTTTCTGAACCGTTTTGTTATGATTAGTGCTTGCAACACTAGTTGTATCGTGTGGGTAAAGTGTGCAACTTCTGCAGAGTGTTAAATAATTCTATTCGAATAGTCGCGTCCGTGGTCATGGACATGCTCGGGGATTTCACACGAGGGGTAGTTTCTCATAAAATATTTGGGATGGGAGCTATGTGATCTAAGTCATATGGCTATGTGAAATAATCTGTTTAGCTTTGTGTCTTTGTGAAAATAACTGTTAAATTAATATTGTCTATTTGTTTTGAACTGCATTTCAATCTATTATTGTATTCGATTGCAAATGTTGCTTTTACGCAAAAGAACCATAGAAGTCTTTTCTTTTGGAATAAGCCTGCATCTATAAATTGCATTCTGTGGTATGATTTGCGAGTAAGGTTATGTACTCACGCTTGTTGTAAAACTTGCGTCCAAACCTACAGAAGAGGAGGAGTCTACTCCTGCGTTCGAGGAGGAGTTCGCCGAAGGTTGCTGATTGTTAAGGTCTGGATCCTAGTCGGTTGCCTGTGGTGAATTGATGGGATCTAGGCTGAAGTTATTTCTGTTCCGCTGCTATTTATTCTCTGTTAGCCCTGCGTGATTTAATAAGTGTAAACTCGACCATAATGTCAAAACCCTTATTTATTATTCAAACTAATCGTTTACTTTATTTATCGTTTGTGTGGATTAATATTCACCAATGTTGACACTGTGTGCACTAGCGTGATCCTGGACTAGTGCATTATACACAGAGGGTTCCAGAATCGTAATTTTGGGTCCCAACACTTGCTCTTTCAATTCGTGATTTTCAAGAATAAGCAATGGATCACAAGCATTATCCATACTAGCAATAGAATCGTTGTTAGAGCAGCATGGCATGGATAATAAATCATCACATGAGGTAGAAATGCTGGACATGAATATAATATTTGTAGCAGTTTCTACTCTAGGCATCTCATCCATTAAATTGCAAGTAATTCTAATATGTGAATGAGATTTATCAATATCTTTTAAGATAAAAGAATCATGAGCTTCCTTTAGCTCCTCATAAGAATCTTTTAGAGAGATATACTCTTTCTTCAAGATCTTAAATTTTGATTTTTTTTTTCTTTCCAAGATATTCATTTAAATTTTCAAGCATATCCATTAATTCATCATATGAAGGATCATTATCATTAATGGATTTTACCTTATCTCCTTTTATCATGAGGCAAGTAGGAGTGGAGAAGAGTGATGGAGCCTCCTTAATTGCAATACCGATAAGTCCTCTTTTCTTAGAGGATTCTTCATCACTTGAATCGGAGATGGAATCCGAATATTCTTCATCGGAGTCCCATTCTCCAATATGAGCTTCATTCTTGTCATCTTTGTGAAGCTTCTTTTTGCCACTGAATTCCTTCTTCTTTGGTGTTTTGTCCTTATCATCTTTCTTGTTGGGGCAATTCGAGATGATGTGCCCCTTCTCATCACAACCATAGCAGCGAATATTTCTATAGCGCTTGTTGTCATTTGAGGATTGCCCTTTCTTATACTTGTTGAAGTTGAAGCTTCTATGTGGATGTCTTCTAATAAATTTTTTTATTTTCCTTACAAGGAGAGTATATTCTTCATCGGAGTCTTCTTCTTCATTCTCATCATCACTTGATTCCGCTTTTACATTGAAGGCGGTAATCTTCTTCTTTGAGGAAGATGACTCTAAGAGTTCTTTCTTGTCGTTTTTGTATAGCTCATTTGTGATGAGATTGCCTAATAGTCCGGTTGGAGTTATTTTTGGCAATTCGGGAGAGTTGAGAAATAATGTCACCAAGTTTCATATTTGTCCAATAGGACCCTAAGAATTTTGCACACAATATCAACATCAAGAATGTTAGTACCAAGACATTTGAGTTCATTCACAATATTGTTGAGTCCTGAATACATCTCAGTGATGTTTTCATGAGGCAACATTGTGAATATCTCATATTTAATCCAAAATCTATGCAGTTTGACTTCTTTAACAGTGGATGTACCCTCATGAATTTCAGAGAGTGTGGTCTAAATAGCATGAGCTGTTTTCAAATTGCTCACTCTATTGAACTCATCCGCATTTAAAGCGCCAAAAAGAGCATTCATTGCTTGAGCATCTAAATGAGCATTATGCCCCTCAAATTCCATGAGACGTTGTGGATCAAGAGTCATAGCGTAACCCTCATTTACAATTCTCCATATGTTCGGACTCATAGCCTTTAGATAAATAGACATTCTAATTTTTCAATAAGCATAATTTGAGCCAACAAACAAAGGAGCATTGTCTATAGACATTCCCTCACTAGTCATCCTTTCTCTCCTAGACTGTTAATTCCAATAATAGAGAGACCAAGCTCTAATACCACTTGTAGGATCAAGGATAACTGACTAGAGGGGGTGAATAGGAGGTTTTTAAATTTAATCGACCAAATTAAACTTTCAGCAATAAAGTTCTAACAGAGCAGTCTAGAAACAAGAAGATAGAAATAAAGAGCTACTTCGAACAGAGAAGCTAAGTCAACACTAGATACAATTCTAGCTAAGCAAATAAATCACAGTAGAGAAGCTATAATTGTAAATGCGTAAAGTAAAGACAGGAGATAACCACAGTGAGGACAATGAAGTTTTTCCCGTGGTATCGAAGACCTAAGTCTTCACTAGTCCACGTTGAGGAAGTTTGAACCAATAAAGCTGGCTCCACAAATTAAGCCTTCCCTCGATTTCACTGGTGGTTGCTCTTTCTCCACTTCGGAGATGGTGAACACCGAACCAATCACAAATGGCATCGGGCCTTTTCACAATCTTCTTGAAGAGATCATGTGCAAACTCCTGCCAAGTTGTCTAGGTGCTGACAGCACCAAGAGTAATAAACCACGATCTTTGCTTGATGGCTCTCAAGTGCAATGGATCAAACTAGAATGAATGCACTTAAAAACTTACTCAACAACCTCACAATGAATGCACAAGTGTAAATGAGGTGTAGAGGGAATGCTCTTGGCTCAAAAATATAAAATGTGTAAGCACTAGTTCTGTCCAAGAGCAGGTGGAGAGATATTTATAGCCCCCCACAACCAATACGACCGATGGGACCAGATTCCAAAGAAAAATAGCACAAACGGTAATACTGCCATTGAACGGCCGGTACTACCGCACCATCCCAAAACAGCCTGTAACGGCCAGCACAAACAAGTATTAAATGCTCTGACAAAGCCGTTTGAAGTTCGGCGCGGTACTACTGCCAACTATCATGCGGTTGTTCTGTTTTAGCGGATGTTCCGATTAAGAGCAGGTACTTCCGTTTATCTTGAGTTAAAAAAACATTAGTACTGGAAATAACGTGCTGCTGCTTAACCATCAGAAGAACCAGGATTGCGGTAGTTCCGCAGGTTGTACTCCGGTACTACCGTTCCTCAAAAGATCAAATCAACTCCAAAAAACACACGTTCTGTTAAAAACATACTGCTGAAAATTTTGGATGTGCCAGAGTTGCGGTAATTCTGCTGGAAATACTGCGGTACTACCATTCCTTGAGAGAGCAAACAAGCTCCAAAAAACAAGTGTTCTGGAAAAACATACCGCACAAAGATCGGTGCTACTGTCAAGCGGTAGTTTCGCAATTTGAATGTCGGTACTACCGTAAGTATAAGAACGACCAGATCAGCTCAAATATTTGGAGTGTCCTCGTGGACGGTCCAGATTCAAAGAGCGTTCGGACCAAAGGTTTTAACCACATGATTTGAGAAACTTTCGGACGGTCTGAACAAACACCGGAGGTACCGTCATACAAACGCCGGTACTACCGTTCTGGCGATAGTTCCGCAAAGAACGCATCGGTACTACCGAAAACTCTGAGAAAAATAGATATTGGCAAACAACACAAATACCAAAAGAATGCATGATCCTAGATTGATCCAATATGCACAAGAACATGCTATCAAGATACTCGTTGTGATCCCTCTTAATAGTACGGCATTTAACCTATAATCCGGTCTCCCAACCAATTCTTTTGAGACCGGTAAACAGAAAAAGAAATCCTAAACTGCTTGTACCTTGTCTTTGAGCCATATTGATCTTCATGTTGTCCTCAAGCATGCATTTCCTTGTAGTTGTGTTCATCACTGGGACTAAACCTTTTTAAACACTCAATAATCACATTAGTCCCATAAAACATATTGTTATTAAATACTAAAACATCTTTTAGAGGCCTAGATGCTTTCACGTCCTACCGAGGCGATCGAGGCGGGCAGTGTGTATTGAAGTGAAGCCGTTGACACTGAGTCGCTCCACTGAGGCGTAGCCTTCAAGGCGGGTGGTGCATCTGAGCGTAGCTCCTGGAGGTGAAGTCATCGACGTGGGACCGTCCCGCCGAGGCATAACCTTCAAGGCGGGCGGTGCGTCAGAGCGTAGCCCGTGGAGGCGAAGTCGTCGACACGAGACCACCCTATCGAGGCATAGTCTTCGAGGCGGGTAGCACATCGGAGCGAGATTTTGATATTATAACTTGTTGCATGTGATTATTGCTTTGGTGTGGCCGTAGATGTTGCTCCTGTTAAGGGGCCTGGTGTCGTCCCCCTTTCAGCCATGTTTGGGAGTTTTGTGGACACAACCTAAGGTGGCATGAAGGGTTGCTGCGGCGTAGCACTTGCGCATACAGGGGGCTATGCCTGGTACCGTCAGTGGCGGAGCTAGGACAGAGGGGCGCAGCGAGGGCGCCCGTGCGGAGGCGATGTCGTGCGAAGGCTAGTGGCCCTAATCAGCCACCCGAGGGCGCGGTGAGGGCGGAGTTGGCGCAGAGGCGAGGTTGAGGCGAGGTCGCACAAAGCCTGCGTCCCTCGACAGCTGCGCGAGGGCACGACGAGGGCGGAGCCGGCGCAGAGGCGAGGTCTCATGAAGCCCACGGCCCTCAATGGCCGTGCAAGGGCGCAGTGAGGGCGGAAGCGAGGTCATGTGAAGCCCTTGGCCCTCGACGACCATGCGAGGGTCTGGCGGAGCCGGCGCGGTGAGGGTGGCCGTGCGGCAAGGTGGGCCTTAGCTGTCGAACTTGACACGAAGCGAGCCTAACCTTGGCTCGGTGCGAAGACTGCTTGGATGTTGGTTTGTGGCAAGCAAAGGGTTAGAGAGTACAGACCCTTGGCTCGATGTGGAGAGCCAGGAGAGGTACATGCCCTTCTCTCAGTTCAGGTACTTTTTTGGCCCCTCTTTGCTTCCTCCTTGCATAGCTCCTTGTCCAATCCCTATGGACGGCGTCAATTGTCGTAGCATCGAGATTAGACAGTGAATACGGAGTACCATTTGTCTTGAGGGACATAAAACAAGGAGCCAAAAGCATTATGTATATATTAAGTAGTGAATGTGTGAATTAGTAAATGAGTAAGAGCGAGTCTCCTTTTACGTGCCCTCTTGGGACCATATATATAGGAGAGGGGAAAACACATTTCACTTCTTGCCCCTCCCTTACAAGGATGGAGAAATTAGTATTTTGGTACACTTATACTAAATATAGCTATATGTATAGTCTTATACATGCTCATATTTTCCAGGCTTACTAGATATTCCCGACGATCCCAGGGGTGGGGCACCCCTGCAACAACTGCTGTGAAGCTCCCAACAATTGGAATTGGTTTTTAGTATTTGAGTCCAATTCTGTTTTTAGTCGAATTGGTATTTGATTCTAGCCAATTTCAATTCAATTTTTATGTTTGGGTGCCATATGGATTTGAAAGCTTTTCTCTTTCTGAAAAAAAGTCTCAACTTCAGAACTAGCGGGTATTTTCACTTCTAGAATTGGCTGAATCGTCGATTCCAATTCCACTAGCAGCCAAACAGCCACATTCTTGGATTTCAATTTGAATTCCATAATTCCCGGACCAATTTCTGGGAGCCAAACGGGGTGTTAGAGAAATGACCGACCACAGCAATCATTTGCAGGCAAATAATAACAAGCGTTCTGACACTTGTACCCAACAAGAATGTGTTTCAAAAACGATGCAGAGGACACTAATCCACTGCATGTATGAATTATATATGAAGCTAAAACACTGTCATCAACTCATCATATCTGAGAAATGTCTTGCCACAGCAATTTGCATAAATTAAGACAGCTCGTACGACATTTCTTTCCACTACAATTCTATTTCATGACAGTATGACATCACTTGAACTACAGGAGAAGAAAATACTAGAGTTTAATTACAAAGCAACACAAAATGGGGGAAAAGGAAAAAAAAAAAGAGGACTACTTTCCCATTCGTCCGTGTTATTAGGTTGTTGATGGCTAACACAGCACAGCGCCAATTACATGATATATTATCTAACTGGATGCTATTGGATAGCATCAACTGAAATGGTGAGCCAGGGTTCAGGACCAGCAGCAAGATGTTGAAAACCCCTCATTGAAGCATCTTGATCTATAAGGCTATACAAGAAACTCATCTATTGACAAAAGCTTTGCAGCAAAACACCAGTGTTGTCTCAACATGTTCTACTGATTGAAACCAACTGCATGGCATGGATTGTAGAGCAGATCAGCAAGCTCGAATAATCTGCATTTATCAAGTGTAGTGAGTTGTAGGATTCATGTACCAGCATAGAGTGCTCATTGCATAAAATATTATAACAAAGAATGTGTTCAGTTTACCGCAGAGGCAGCATTTCTGTTTTGCATTGTCAACACGACAGCATCAAGAAAAGCCTTTGCAGCTTCAGCCTCAGCTTCTGCTGCCTCTGCAACCTTTGCTGCCTCTTCAGCTTCTGCGATAGCTACTTCTGCCTCAGCAACTGCCTTGGCAGCAAATGTTGCTGCCTCTTCCTTAGTCATGCCTTTCATCTTGTCCAGTTCAGCATCCAATTGAGGCTTAGTTAGCTGTTTAACATTATTATTTTCTCCGTTCATGTCTTCAGTGGAATACACCTTGGTGCTCTTTCCACCTAAGGAAATTGAACTCGGTGCAATTCTGTATTTCTGGTTTACCTACAACCACAATTAAAGTGGTAGCCAACTTAAAGTGCGCCTTTTTTTAGTATTTTAGTAGATGATAAGACCACACATACGTGCACGTGATTACACACAGAGATAGTACCTTGATTAATTTTCCAGTAGCAACCAATGCCTTCAATTTTGTAGACAGTAATCGTTGAAAATCATCAGGTGGCCAGTATTGCTCCTACATTGTTGACAAGTCTCGTTAGTGTCATCCGTGAAATCGATAAAGAAGATTATGTCAGTGCGTAAAAATCAGCAGAGGTGCCTCAGATTCTCAAAGAACAAGATTAACATTTTTGCAACAGATAATAATCAAAATCAAATAATGGAAATATTTGACCTTCCAAGACGAAATTGATGTGCAGCAGAACAACAAATAATATCAGTAAGGAAATAAAAGAAGATATTACGAGTGATGATAGTTACAAATACCTCAATGTATGCAGCAATGGCCGTTTTATTAGACCCAGAAGACTCTTTAAGCTTCTTTATAGCTTCTAATATGAGGTCATCAAGCCTGCAAAAATGGCAGAAATACATCAAAAATATCACACTGGATGACCAAACATTAAGAAATTAATATGCTGGATGCACTGAGGAGCTGGAGAGTTAAAGAAAAGTGCAATGGATAAAGCAATGTTTTTCAGACTTGAAGCATTACCCCAGTTCCGTATTAACAAAAGTACACAAGCAGGCGTAATAATATGCTAACAACTATGTAACTGGTGCAAAGATATTGACTGTTTCATAGCAAGTCAACTAAAAACCAAGCAAAGGATTGCATTCCACACGGTACTGTCTGAGTTGTGGAATGAAGGGGGTATACTTGCTGCACTGCCAGATTTTTTGGTGTAGCATTGGATCTGCCCCCATAGTCATCTCAACCATCCATTATTACAACAACTGGATTTCTTTTTCAAAAAATTGTGAAGTGCGTGTCGAACCTATGACTTCCACCATATGAACAAGCACCACCGGACCAACATCTCAAATATAGCATAGAGAGGATAAAAATATTAAAAATGTTGTGCAGCACTGAATATGCATCCACCACATGAACATACATCAAACAATGCCCTAAATATAGCTTCCCTAAACATAGTAAATTGCCATTCATGCATGTTACACGTAGTCACACAGACACATGGTAAAATTATATATTGGTTATTTAATCTATGTTAACATTTATGTTGGAACTTAGAAAACCCACGGTCCAACTGGCAAACTGAGAGATAATTAACCCGACTTCTGTGCATGGCTTCATATATGCAGTCTCCAGTTATTATTACTGCCGACCTATTAGGTTCCATTTCTTCTAATGTAAGGGTCCTTCATATAATTGTGCTCCCATCAATTTGGTAGCAATAGAAGGACATAACAAACCTTTTCGTAATTAACCAAGTCAAGAGAACTATCCCATAATTATACTAAGTTATCAAAGGAAAATTATGGTTTTTTATGCATGCGATACAAAATAAATATCATGTGAAGCCCAAGGCTAGTTGTCTCAAAGGCGGGTCAGCAAGATATAGTTTGTGAAGACTTTCCATTCCAATCAACTTGTCAACCTAAATGCTTAACAAGTCTGACTCTAGTTAGTCAGAACTCCCACAATGATGGAGTGATGGGAGATCCTACCAGGACAATAGAAATCAGCATCCCAACATAAAATATATTCACCAAATCAAACCTGGACAACCAAAAATCATGCAGGATAATTGTAAAATGAATATGAAGCACAACTAGTAAATATTTCTACCAAGTCCACTAACCTAGCAACTGACTTGTCTGGACTGCCCTCAAGCTGCATGGGCTCAACAGCCATTGCCAATGGTTTTGCATCAATGACTGTATTATGAACATCGTCCAGGTTATTTGTATCAACATCCATTGGTTGAGCAATAACCTTAGGCACACGCTTGCCTTTCTTCAATGCCATTCTTGCCTTCTCTCTCGACCCATATCCTCCAGCAGTGACACTCAAGTTGCGCCACTTGTCCTACACAATCAGACCAATACCAATCACAATAAGATTCATTCACACAATGATATACAGAAACATTCAAAAATATTATTGGAAACTCAAGACATTTGCGTATAACAACTATCATTAAACTACAAAACAACTCCGGATTAGGGCAAGGGCCTAGCTCTAGGAAACTAGAGCAATAGCCCACTGGATGTCTGGATGCATTTCAAACTCTTTTCAATAATAAATTTTCCAACTGTTTACTCAAACCGGTAAGCCACTTAGTCTATAGTTCATGGAAAACAATAAAACTTGACTCGTTTTGATCATCCAAATTATTATTATTCTAACAAAACAGAATTCAACAATGTAGCAAAATCACTAATACCAAACGAAAAAAAGAACGCTCTATAACTTCAAAAGCAACTCGTTGCATCATCAAAACTGCCCCAATTTTTGTTTTCCTAAAAAAGATTATAAAAACTAGTTCCAATGGGAGAGACTTCCCTTCCCAAGTAACCATCTAACACCAAGGTGAACAAGATCTGTCTGGAACAAACAAAAAGGGGCAACTCATAACTCTGATGATAACTTTTCAGATGTCAAAAGGACAACACGAGACAACACGGTTTTTGCCGATCCGTCCAAAACCGTAAAAATTGTCCCACAAAGAAATCTTTCCAGTCAATTACGCGACATCAACACGACAACCGCCTAAATCCCGATCTAGAACAAAGACCGCAATCTTTGGCCGAAAGATTTCCTACATCCCCACCGATCGCCAAAACCCACCGCTACAATTCACGCAAGAGAGCAACCCCCTCCGCCGATCCAATCGGCACGGGGAACCAAGAATCGCGCGGCCCACCTTGAGGTCAACATTGGATCGGAGGCGCAGAAGGGCGCTGAACTCCGAGTCGCGGAGGATGGTGCGCCACTTGCCGGGCCCGTGCTTGGCCACGCCAGCCTTGAGCGCGGCCTCCTCCTCCGGCGTCCACCTCTGCTTCGGCGCCCCCATCGCGCGCGCGCGCGCGCTACGAGAACCGCGGGGCAGCAAGAAACCGCCCCAAGAACCGAGCCTCCTCTAGGGCGGCGGGCGTTCTTGATCGGGGCAATTCGACCCGACCCCGGGGAATTCGAGCGGAGATCTGGCGAGACGGGGTCAGGGAGCGATCGGGGGGCGGGGAATTCGAGGAGGATGGCCTCGGGGATCGGGAGGCGGAGGGGTTCTAGGCGAGGGTGGCATGAGAGGAGGAGGAGGAAGCCATGGCTTTGGAGAGGTGGAGGTTATAAACGGAAGGGGATTAATTGGTAGCCGCGTACTGCCTGTCACAGCCGGATGCTCTCGACGGGTAGGGCCCACTTAATGTGGCCTTTTGGGTCCCTCGTGGGCCTTGGCCCTCCGCCCGTTCAGGGCTGTTGGCCCGAAACAAACTCTAGGGCTGAAGGAGCTTTTTTCCAGTAATTAACTGATGGTAAATAGAAGGTAACGCTGATTATTAGCAGTTTAGCACTTCACCTCCACTTATGCATGAACTGAACTGGACTATTCTTTTTCTTTCTTGTGACTATTTCAGCTTCTGGGACATAATATGTGCTATTTTTCGTTGGATTGCAGATTTGATTTGACTGTTGCAAGTACACTCTGATGGTTGAAAAATGTTGATGAAAATTCTGAAACTGTAATAATGTAGGGTATATGACTTCCTGTGGTACTTTTGTGCTAGCCTCGGACAAAACCTCAATTTTGTGTGAATAGTCTCATAAACTCTATCCTAGCTAGTACTGCAAATTTAGTGTTTGCTTGTTTAGCTTCCATTTATTGTGTTAGATGTTTTCTAGCTGCATAGTTATAGCATCAAGATATGCCAGTCCAGCTTGTTTTTTAAATTTCTAGTTCTCCCTATGTAGTTCTGATTTTTATTTTTTTTCTTGAATTTTTTGTTTTTTTATGACCGGGATTTTTAGTCCCACCCTCTCCTAAATAGTAGTCGGGGTTTGTTTCCCCTCTGGGGAATTTACCCCCACTGGTGGAGGGGATCCCTTTGCCCCCATAAAATCCCCTCTGGGGTATTCTTCCACAGGGAAATCCCCCTTCCTAGGGAAAACGTACCAGCCGGGAATTGGATGGCACTTCTCAACCCCCGTGGAAATCATTCTCCTCCTTGTGGTAATCCCTTCCTGCATTTGGGATTAGTGTGGGGGAACTCGTAGGAAAAATTCTAAGAGAGAGAGAGAGAGATGAGGAGGAAGCAACGCCCTGACCAAAATTTGAATGAGAAGCGACAGCAGTGTGCGAGCCCTACAGCTTGGTTTGCGGCGCCGGTGTCGCCCGTCGCTTTGTGTGGGTGTTTGTGCCCCGCCTCCAAATTGAGCCACACCACCATCGTCTTGCAAGGGAGCGTCGCACCTCCTCGCGTCTCTGCTACCCAAGTTACGACGGTTGTAGCATGCCGGAGAACTTGGGCTTTAGCTTTGCTCTTGTTGGATCTGCACACTGCAAACCAGTTCGTCGTAGCCGCACCCCAAAACGACTTCATCTAAGAACCCGTGTCTACATTGTTGCTTCTTCTTCTACTCCGGTTGCAGCCAGGCCGCACCACCATCTTCGTTTGAGGTCTCATGTGGGGGACATGCCGGTATGGATGCATCGGTTGGAGACCGGGCATGGAGGTGGCAGTGGTGGCGCAAATCGCCAGAACGAGAGAGGCAGAGGCTGCGGTGCTGAATCGATCGAGGCATCGTGGAGGCGAGTGAGAGAGAGAGAGAAGTGTCGTGGAGGAGAGCGCCACTGTGCGCAATCACGACTCCCGCTGGGGATTTTTTTCCCCGTGGGTTGGGCTGGGTAGGAGGGGATTAGCCCAGGATTTTAACGGACCACACTTCTTCCAAATGCCACCTTGGGATGGGCAGGGAAAAACTCCCACAGGCCTCGTTCCACCCTGGGATTGGGCCGGGATCCCGGTCGGGACTGTGTCTCCCAAACAAGCCCTAAGAGAGAAATTTTGACAAGAACTTTTCATCTCTACTTATTTTGTTGAGCCCTTGATAATCATTGTTGCCCAGTATGGTGATGATTGTTGTTGACCTTGCAACCAGCACCAGCAGTATAGTGCAATGTTGTCGATACTGACTAGTAGTCTCCTTTCTCAAAGCTGCTTACATTGGTTTTTCTACTGTCTACAGAAGGGGTTCAGGTTTGAGATTAGTACTAAGTCTAATTGGTGTTTTGGAGCTCAAATGCATGGTTTCTTTACTGAGAAGTGAGAATAGTCGTCCTAGAGCTCTCAACCAATCATTTGCATTTGCTTGCTTATCACCTTAGGATACCAAAAATCTCACTAGTGTGATTTGCATACATGGAAAAAATTATCATTCACACTAGTGGAAAGAAGAACAACTAGCGCCCAAAGGTACGATGTAAGCTTTTCCATCGTACACTCTCCTTACCATTGGATCTCACTTAAGAGCCAATCTCCTAACCGTCAGATCTACCCTCGAGGTGGCACAACACCTCACCGTTATTCGACAGGAAAAACCGGGAGGAGGAGGCAATGGAGGTAGCTGCGCCACCTTGCTCCCTTAGCCACTGGCCGCCGTGACACCCTATCCTTGCTGGTCTAGAGAGAGAGAGAGGAGCGGGCTCATCCAAATTTGATTTGTTGCAACAAAAAAAATTGAGAAGTGCAACAAAGCATCCAATCGATTGCAACAAAATTATTCACAAACCACCAGTGCAACAATACTACAACCTTACCGCAACAAAGAAAAACATGATACAATAAATCAATGACTCCACTGCAACAAAAATACACCTGGCTACAAGATTTAAGAAAGAAACACTGCAACAAATAAAATGGCTTCCTGCAACAACGAGAAAAGTGTGTTGCAACAAAAAAACACTAGAGAGGAATAAGGTAGTGACAACAACAATTTTTCATAACATTTGTAACAACCAACAAATACGGACGCAACAAATTGTTGGAGAGGAAGAAGACGATAGCGCCAATGAGCTAAGCATGGAGTAAGACGATCTCGGTGCCTCGGTAACCTCTAGGGGATGGGAGGAACGACTGGCCTAATCCCTTGTTGTCGGTGGTCCAGATTTATCGGGGATGAGGCCGACTGGTGCTCTTCTGGTCAGTGCAGCTAGAAGGAGGCTGCGGCTTGTTGTAGTGGAATGTTTCCGTTGCTCACTATCCGCATCCCCAACTCTGCCGTCGTCAGCCTCTCCAAATCCGATGAGTTCCGCCCCTCCAGATCCGGTCACTTTCGCTATGGTGGCGATGGATCCGGTTTTTTTAAGGCTCTTGTTCACCCCCTCTATTCAGCTTCCTCGATCGTACTTGTATTACGGGGACAAAGGGAGTGCAAAGAAGAGTTTGGGCGAGGTAACATGTGCTCTCACCTTTACGCCACTTGTCAATCAGCACCCTGTAATAGTCTTACAGATAAGCCTATGAGGTAGACCGTATGCAACACTTGGGGGGCACATACCGATTAACTTAGATCCTGTTGAAAAATAGCGGTAGTCATCATGTTGTTGACTCGTAGATCAATCCATACATGAGCAATCACATGAACACCAAGAGAGACAATGAACACAAGTGTATAGAGGAGAGTCAGTATTTTTATTCATCTCTATATCTATTGTACACGGGGTCCTCATATTTATAGCCCATAGGGATGGAAGCCCTCCATGGGCGGTTTAGTCTTTTGCCCATAAAACTCTAGGTTTCGTAATACTCCCCCTTGGGCAATAGACAACGATATGTAAATGCCTCATCAAAAACTCCTTCCAAAACCCATTGGGAAAATTAGAGAAAAGAGTACATTGCATTCATAAGTTGTATTACATTTGTTGCCTCACTAAAAATCTTCATGTGAGAAAACATCAGAAAAACTCACTAAGGAAAAGAGTACAACGTTACATCTTCGGGATCCAATCTTCAAGATTTTGGATAAATCATCAGGCTTTGATAAGGGTAATGATTTAGGGATTTACTCTTCCTAAACTCTGGAACTCTTTAAACCGTCTCATTCCAATGCCATGAATGCATTTTTAGAAACTGGATGCAGGCATAAACTTAATAAATAAATCAACTGGATTTTCACAAGGCTTTGTTTGCAGGATCATTACCTCACTATTCTTTTGGATTCTATGAGGATAGAAAACATTTAGGAGCAAAATGCTTTGTGATGTTGCTCTTGACATAACCCGTTGCATTTGTGTAATAAAAATAGCATTATCTTCATAGATAATTTAGGGGGTATTAATGGTATTAATGTCATAATACTTCTGGATGTGGGTAATCACACGTTTGAGCCAAACATATTCACATGAGACTTCATATATTTTATAATCTCTGAGTGGTTGGTTGAAGTAGCTACCAAGGTCTACTTAGATGATCGCCAAGAGATGGTTGCACCACCACAGAGTAATATAAATATATTCTGGGATTTTGCACTATAAGATTTGACAGATATCTTCAGGATTTAGTAATGATCATCAGGATCTATGCATGATCTTCATGATCTTTGCATTGTCGACCAAATAAATCTAAACTGTTAAAGGATAAAACCTTCAAGGTGAATTTAATTAGTAATCATCGTATCAACACCTTCTAGGCTTGACTAAGATTTTCAAAATCTCAAGTATGATGATCAGTGATTAGCATATGCTCCCCCTGAAGACAATTTCCGCTGAAGTCTTGTTGCTCTAAAGCCTTTCATGCATTTTTCGGAAATGAATATAAGCAAGTATATTGTGATTAAATCAACTGGATTACCACAATGCAAAGTCTTACATACAAATATCCTATTACTCGTCTGAATTTTTTTTGGATAAATACTATTTGGGAGTAACATGCTTAACTTATCAAATACCACTATTTGATTATGCAACATAAGTAGATTATCCTTGCAGAGGACATGAGGCCATACTAGTTACAAAGTTGTATGCCTTCTAGACACGATTTATCAAAACCTTTCAGGGTCTTAATATTTTGTAACTATTTCTGGGTGGTTAAAGTTACAACGAATAGTTTATTCTGCAGAACTATAAAGTATAGTTGTACCATTCTAGAGCAAAATATAACCAGTCTTAGTTTTGTTGTTTAGGGGATTAATTGCCAATATCACCAATGCATGCCATACCTTCATGGTACTAAAGGAAACCATCATTCTACTAACTTCTAGTGGAAGATGCACTTTATAAGTACTTGTGTGGTGTATTTATGGTCTTTAGGTTCCTCATTTCATTCTATTGGGGCTTGATGGATCCTTGTCCATTTATAGGGATCATATATGATCATTAGTGTGATTTACATATTGACTGGTAAGATAATTTTTCTTCAAGGAGATACTCTCTCTTCTAGGAGATACTCTTACTACAGGTGAAAGACTATTGAATATGAGTTTTATACATATTGCGATTTTGTTTCCTTTCTTACTAGGAATTTTGAGTCCTTCGAGGATCTCATCGAGGATTTTCAGAACCCATTGACTGCATATTTTGTTCATGCCATTTGCCTGAATTATTATGCAACGGAATATTATTTCATTCATAATAGGAGAGTAATGGTCTCTACTGGGGCCTTTGAACCACCTTATTATATTCAAAATGACCCATCAAGTTTGAACTACCTGGTTCCAAAACTTTTATTTGGCAATTATGGTTCAACCTCATATGCTTTCATTATGTGACCCGATATGAACACTTCAAGCGCTCGACCAAAGACTTTGGTCCCAGATCTGTGTTCTCATAAGAGAAACTTTAGCAATTGTAGAGGCAAACTGATTGTCGACAATTTTCTCCCATATTCTCTAACTTGAGTGCATCTTAGTGTTAACCAGATCTTTGTCATTTTCTAAACAAAAGATTCTTGGTCGTTCCACATTTCCAACATTGTAATATGTGCACATTAAATTGCTAGGGCTTTCATCTTCATGATGAACCTCTTCATGAGGTATTTCACCTTCAAGGTGAGTTCTCTTCAAGAGAGTTAAATGAGTGAATAATAATTATTTTGACTAGTGTCATTAGATCTGGACCTGTAGGCATCCCCACAGATTTTAGATTAAGAACCAATAAGTTAATTTCGCAGAGGTGAATATACTATTCAACCTAGGGTATTCCACTCTTAGCTACGTATTTACTGCAAGTAAACACTGTGATAACTCCTCCATAATTGGAAAGTATCTAGTAGGCTCCCCGCTTCTAGCGCACAAGAGTATAAACTAAACCTTAATCTTAGCTTGACTGGTGTGTGTATCTTCGTACTAAAGATCTTTTCCTTCTAGAAAATATGACGCAATTCGAAATTTTGGGCATTTTTCTCCACCTAATGCCGAGATTCGATCTTTAGTAATAGCATACCACAAAATTCCCCTATCATGGGCACATGATCGATTGAATTCAGATCCAACATGATCTACAACGACTGGTGGTGGCCCAAAGGTGTATGCTATAGTGGTGATAACATGTGGGAAATGTTTGATTCCTCCAACATGCACTTATTTCAATAAGGGGTTTGATGATTATATGTAGTGAGTTAGACTTTTATCAGTGCAGTGACAAGAAAATTGCATGATTCTAATATTTTGTAGGATGTTTCAACTTCTGGTTGGTTATTAATCTGCGACGAAGGTCCCATACAGGGGTTCGAGAGTTGGCATACTTATTCTATAGAATAGCTTCTTTATTATTTGCCCAAGTTTTGATCCAATTACTTATACTATATTTTAAATAATTTGGATCATTAAACTTCAAATTTATAATTACGCAACATATTTTCTTATGGTCATAAGCAGTGTGTTCTAACAATGTAAAACTATATGATGCTCTTCAGGAACATAAATATAATGTTGGATTATAAATATTTGACCATAGTTAATCTGCATGGAAATACTAGATTTTCTTCTAGACTTCAAATCTTAGTTGAATCACCTAACTAGTATAATTATTCGTCGGGAATATTTATTGTTTAACAGGAACACCAAATTTAATTAAGGGTGATAAATTGTATACCCAATTTTAATTTGTAATGCTAGAATTAATATGGCCAAATTTAGATCATTCAGGATCAACAAAATCCAATAGATCATCTTTCTTCCAGGAGCTATATTTGTTTCAAGCAAGTAATATGGCTTCTGGTGGTGATGCAATTGTAGACCGCACTTACCAATTTATACATGTCATTTTTGATGAGTATGACATGCTTTGGTGCATAGTCAATCATGATATATGTGCGACTGCGTTAAGCGGCCGTCGATTTGCCCTATGAATTCCCGTATGCTAGCGGTTAACATATTACTGAAGACACAAATCAATTGCCCTTCATGGGCAACAATGATTGCAGTTGCCAACAACATGGGTACCAGCAATGGCGCAAATGCCATTTTCTATATCGACTGGACAAGGATAATAATCATGAAATTTACTTTAATTATCTCCCAAAATAAACTAGATTAATTTATTACTTCGGGCTAATTTGCTTCTGGTTTTGACCTAGGATATGTCACTGTGCCTACCATGGCTCTTGTTTTGAACAATTTTATATGCTCTTAACTTCCAATATCCCACACATGCCTAATTTCCTCCCCCTTTCCATGTCAACTATAAAAACCCAAGTGATAGTGTGTGCATCAAGCATTTGCTTGAAATCAACTCGGAGTTCAAGATTTGCAATCATACTTCAATAGGAGTACAATTTTGTTGGTGTGGATCTAATATATACTCTGTAATATTCTGCTTACAAAGTTCTTCAATTAAGGAAACAGTGTGGTGGGAGATACTGTTATATAGACTCTAAATCTTAGAGCTTAAGCCATTATGTACTTATTTGAAGAATATGGTGTTTTCTAGCCAAAGTGGTCTATCAGAGATTAACATATGAATAGACTTGTTCTAGTGCCACTTAGAAGAAAAAAAATATATTCCTATTTTACCATCCAGGCATCCGTGTACTATGAGCTAGTGAATTTAGGCTTATTAAATATCAAAAGCACACATCCAATATTTTGTTAGCAAAGCATGGCAAAAAAAAAATCAATTTCTAGGCATACAGTTTACAAATTTATTTCATGCAAGATCAGTTTACTACATGTAAGGTATGCTACTAGCAATATATTCTATTAAGCAGTTTTAATCAGCTATTCAGCATAAGATAAGACTTTAATAAAACAACTTAGACTATTATATTATTCATAGCATCTAGGAAGTAATAATCTAATACATAAGGTTTTAGCCTAAAGCAAAAGATAAGAGATGCTCAGTAGGAGCAGGACTAAGCTCGACAGGAGCTGAATTTATACTACTAATGCAACTCATGCAAGAGAATGATATCTTTACAAAGTTAATGGATAACTAGGAGATTACTACAGGTCTCCATAGAGCATAATATAGGCTTATCATCACTGTCATCCAGGACAAACAAATATCCTACTTAGTGATGTCAAACATGTCCTACACAATTTATGCAATTTTCTATATGTTTACAGCTGGAAAAAAAATTAATGCATGAAACGAGTGGAAAATAGTATAGATTAATTTTATCTATTCAGTAGATAATTTAAATATTTTCCAAAATTTTCCTGGTATTCTTAGGATTTTTTTGATAATTTTTAAGGTTTGCGGGCAATTTTCATAATTACAAAACCGATTAATTAATTTTCCAAACACACAATACCAGAGAAAAAAATAAAAAAATGATGCTTCCAAGGTGTACTAGGTCTAAGGTTTCATAATTTATGGAAGCTCATATACCTTAGAAATTCAATTTTTAGGATTAATTTAAGGTTATTACACAAAAAATAATAATATTAAAGCAAATAATCATAAGCTGAGAGTCTGGGTTAAACAACCATGAAACATACTAATATGTTGCAAAAATCGGATTTTTGAAGGGTTATTCTGCAAGAATATATGAAAATTCGAAATTCTCTGTAAATTTTCCAAACTACAGGGGTTTTTTGAAAAAAAATTCCTTATCCGCGAAAAATTCATCGTAATTTTAAAAACTCTGAGGGCTTATTTACAATTTTGTAAGATTTTCTATTTTTTTCTTTTCCTGATTTTTTCTTTTTTTCTCTCTTACGGGTCGGGCCCGTTTTCTTCTCTAGCCCACTAAGGCCCATCGGGCGCTTCATTAGGGGCGCTAGGGTTTCCCCTAGCACCACATCGTGTGGCGACAGCGCATCATGAGTGCAGGGCGGTGTGAAGGCACATGCGAGGAGCGGTGCTGCGGTGGTGTGGCACAGCCGGCTGACGGCTCGTCGGTGTGGCGGTGCGCGACCAGCGGGGACGTTGAGGCAAGTGGCCCGCGGGCGCAACTCTACCGGTGTCATGGCGGCCAGCGCTGGCATGTCGCGCATGGGTGTAGAGCGACGGGCTACGCGCAACGGCGAGTGCGCGCATGGCACGGTGGGCACTGGCGACAGGCTGGCAGTGACGACAACCAGCTTCGGGCCGGTGACAAATCTTTTTTTTTTGTGCGATGAACACCTACTTATGGTCAAAAGCACTTACATCTCACATGATCATGAGCAGCAGTAGCATGTGGTCAGCTCACGCACGATCCAAACTTCACGTTGGCGACGTCCAACAGCAACAATTCATGGAGGACGTCTGAGGATAACCGCTAGCGGTTTCGCGGCCAAGAATAAATCAATCAGGATGTTGAGTTGTGCCATGCGAAACACATCTAATTGTAGTGATTAGTATCACAAAAGGAATCGATCTGATTTCCAACAAAATAGAACGGCATATCGATTTGGCCGATGAAGAGCAGTCATGCTGATAACGTGTTGAGAAATAAAGGTAGTCGTCACGTTACTGACTCGTAGATCAATCCATATATGAGCAATTACATGAACACCAAGAAAGACAATGAACACAAATGTATAGAGGAGAGTCAGTATTTTTATTCATCTTTATATCTATTGTATATGGGGTCCTTATATTTATAACTCATAGGGGTGGAAGTCCTCCAGGGGTGGTTTGGTCTTTTCTTAACTAATAAAAGAAGGAGTTTACCACCACGCAGCGGGACAATGTCTTCTCTGTCGTGCGCACGGTTGGCCTCTTTCACCCCTCTCAAATTTCTCATCGATGCGTATCAACATGTGGACCCAACCTAACTAATAAAAGGAGTTTACCCCCGTGCAGTGGGACGATGTCCTTTCTACCGTGCATGCGGTTAGCCTCTCCCAAATTCCTTATCGAGACGCACCAACATGTGGATCCAACCTGACAGGGACAATGTCTCGCCCCTCCATCTCCTGTGACTCACGAACGTATCCATGCCCCCACTTCTTCCTCAATCACCCAAAAGGTCGTCGCCCCACTTCTTTTTCACATGCATACATCGAAATTTGTCGTCGTCCCCCTCCTCCTTGTCTCACGCCGTGACTCGCCACCTCCGCCCGTCCGTCGCTCGCTTCGTGCCTCAGAGATCTCAACTCCCTCCGGCACTCAGTCTGAAGGTTGCAACAGCGGCGTGCACGAAGATGAGAGGATCCGACAGCGTAGTAAGTACGAGGAGGGGAGGCGGCATTGGGGACGAGAGAAGGCACCGGGAGGGAAGGGAGGAGGTGGTACGTTGGAGGAGAAGCGACGACACTAGGGAAGGGAGGGGAGGCGACGATGGTACACGAGGAAGAGGCAGAGACGAAAGCATCCTTCTCTTGTTGTGCCGCCATCTCGAGTTCACTGCACCACATCCTCTTCATCCTAATCCTCCCATGCGTCGCCACCGTCTCCTACTCCACGCCGGCTAAGCAAGTATCGTCGCCTCCGCCTCGCTAACCACTGCGACGCCACCACCGCCTCCTCCCCTAGCCTCTCACCTCCTCGCCGCAATGTGCCTTGCGAGGGTTGCAGATGGCCAATGACCGTGAGAACATAGTTGTGGTTTGGATTTAGGGTGGAAGAAGGTGACCATCAATGCATCACCATTTTCCTTATTAGTCAGCAATAGCTGAAAATGGGCAACACATCTGGGAGGGAAGTCGACATCAACTTCAACTTCCAAAGCTAACATCAACTTCAACTTCCAAAGCTAAATAATCTATAAGCTTAAAATTTTAATTTCTGGATAATAGTAGTAGTAGTAGGTGATGCAATAGGTGGAGTTAATGTTTCTGTTTATATATGTGTGAAAGAATTAATGTTTATTATGCGATTTAAGATCCTGTCTGCTGATATATATCACTTTTTTTAAGTTATGTTGTAATGTACGGACATCTTACTAGTACCATAAAACCCAGGTTTCGTAACCGATCCCCCCCAAAACAGAAAGGATTGAAACTGCGGTTTTGATAGACTGATAACTGTGTGTACTACGTGGCAAAAACAGCCAGAGCGAATGCTCTCATTCACCGAAATGGCAAATCATTCTCACTGCCTCGCATCACCCGATTCCAGAAACGCTCGATCGAACGTCGGCCTTTCTATCACTCGTGCCAGAGCTGCCTGGGGGTGCCTGCCAGCAGGAAGGCCTTGTAGGTCACCTTGCGGATCAGCGACGCCCCTCCCCACTCTTCCTCCAGCTCCTTCACCACGCGCTCGTCCAGCAGGTCGACGCCCTGCTGCCTCGCCGTCGTCACCGCCGACCACGACCTCAGCATGCCGACGAGCCCCGCGAACGACGTCTCGTGCTCCATGTCGAGGCCCGCCGGCTCTCCCTCTCTCCCGAGGCCGACGTCGTCGAACGGGAACGGCAGGTTCCGGTACCCGTCCATGACGTACCTGTCAGAACAACACATGATGACGTACCCGTCCATTACTTTGTTGCAGTGAGCTGTTTAGTTAGTGCTGTACCGAGTTCTGGAGTCCCAGTACGGCAGGGTGGTGTGGAGGAAGCGCGCCATCATGTCCTCTATCGGGCTGATGCGGTAGTTGTAGCCCCAGACCGCGATGACCCCGCCGGGCTTCCGCAGGACCCGGTTGGCGACGCCGTAGAACGCTGGGAGGTCGAACCAGTGCACCGCCTCGGCCACCGTGATGAGGTCGACGCAGCCCTCGCCGCCGAGCGCAGCGACGAGGTCGTCCCCGGGCGTGGCGTCGGGGGTGTGGAGGTACCGGACCTTCGGGTGCGGGACGGCGTGCCGCAGCTGCTCCGCGCTCACGTCCGTGGCCAGCACGCTGTCGTAGTGCTCTGCAACCTGCACGGCGGCATGGAGATAATGTCACTGTAGGTACAGCAGGCGTGTAAAGAGTAAAAGACACTTCGAGAGCAAGGGGTTGGAGAGCTTACACTGATGGCGGCCTGGCCATTGCCGGTGCCGACGTCCCAGGCAAGGCTGCGGTGTGCGGTGAGCGCTGCTAGCTTGGCGAACAGATCTTTCGGGTAGACCGGCCGTGCTGCGGCGTAGACAGCAGCCTGCTTGGTGAACAGCCCAGCCATCCGGCCTCGATCTGGGAGGATCACTGTCCCAACTGAGTTCTTGTGGCTGGTCTGTGAGATCTGATAAGGAGCAGAGCTGGTGAAGGTGACGTTAACATCATCAGAGTGCTCCGTTGACTGCAATCATTAGTTTCTTGCTGAGAGTTGGAATGACGGCATTGCTGACTTCATTATGCTAGTGACAGCTTCTTGCTCCTCAAGCCTAACAGTCCGTGCAGTATGCACTAATTTCTTATTGGGAGGTTCAATTATTTGCCACTGTACTTTTGTGTGTAATTCAGGATTTGCTACTATTGTGAGTATGACGTGTGGGTCCTGGACCTACACGTCATACTCACATACAGTGGCAAATCCTAAAATTCACTCTATTGCAGTGGCAAATAATGAATTATCTCTTTCTTATTCTATGTATCTAAAGATGGTTGAAAATTATGCCTTTGCGTAGTGGATGATGTTGGATGTATGAATTAGTAGTCAAACGCTATCCAAAGCTGATAAGGTAAGAAAAGATAGATATTTCTATTGAACCACACCTGTAAATGCCAAGTGTAGAGGCTTCAGGTAGGTATGCACCTTGGATGGCATTTCACCTACTAAGAGCATGAAAATGAAGCCCTTGAAGACTGTCATCCTCCAAGAAAGCCAAGAAGACCACTGCCATCCTCCAAATTATCTGCCAATCCTGCTGAATAGCTGGACAGTAACACAGGTTAAAATAGTGATCAGGAGCAGTAAGACATGATTTCCTCTATATGACCAATAACCAAGATGTAGAAGATAACAATCTCACCTGTCAGATCAAATACCAGTTGCACAAGAAGTTCATGGCATCGCCTCAATACATGCTCAGCAGTCACCAATGTTTGAATAAAATCCACAGGAAAACAAATGAAATGCTCAAAAGCAACACACAGACTAACAACTCTGCGCAATCTTGCTATAGCAAATGAGAACATATAAATGGAAGACAGGCCACACACATCTACGAACATATAAAAATGAGAAAGGCTAGTTGATTAGCCACAAAAACTGTCTTTATTTGATCCTTGTCCATCTCATGAAGATGACATGTGCAAAAGTGTAATGCAACTCAAATTGAGGGTCCATGGCAATTTCAACAACAAAATGGTACAGCTTAAATGCTGCAGTTTATACACATGCAGCAACCAAAAACACCTGGGCAGATGTAACCATCACACACCCAACTCGCAGAATTAATGTGATGCCTCTTTAGTAGCTCCTGATTCTTTTCTGTTTTCTAGTGCTGAGATCCGCTGATTTAGGGCTTCATAGTGCTTTTCAGAAGTTTCCTTGATGTCCTCCATCTGGAAGTAAGCATACTAAACCTTAGCTACAATTCAAATGTAAGTAAAACTAACAAGGTGGGTTCCATGGTCCTTTTTGTTTAGCAGATTAAATGTTTTGTCATGGGATAATGGTCAATTTTTCATTCCTCACAAGTCACAAGCCGCAACATTAGGTACAAATAGCTAATTCATCACGTGGTTGCAACATCACGATTCACAAACAAAGCAGAAACCACACAACAACCGGAACTACCCCAAAACAGATCAAGTTCACAAATCATGAACAAACTAGTTAATTTTACTTATCTATACATTGACCCTGTAACAAAAGTTAGAGCAAAAAATAAGTCCAGATTCAACTACCATTGCTGAAACCACAGAAGCTCCTTTCATGAATCCTCACGAAGATAGCTCTAATTGAAAATTCATAGCACCCCGCATGATAAGTTGTTAAATTAAATAAGGGCTTGTTTGGATATATTATAATACGACTCAATCCCTTCGGATGGACAAGGAACTAAAATCCCTTCCAATCCGAAGGGATTAGGTCTAATCCCTCTCTATCCAAACAAGTCATAATGCAATGCACCAGGGCATAAAGAATGTAGAAGAAGCCCGATTAACCTTATTAGCTAGTGCAATGGTCTTATGAAAGATATCCAGTGTTATAGTCAACACAAGATTCTGCTGAGACTAGCATGCTAACTCCCACATGATGAGCGCTAAATGGCTTGCACCAACAGTATCCCCTATGGATTCTTATTTTGATAACAAACATGTGATCCAACAGCTAGGCTAATTTAGGGGAAAAATACATGCATTTTGATGAGATTCAGAAAACAGAAAGACTGGCTGAGAAGTGGCAAGTATGCACAGATAGCTGCATCACAATAAAAAGGATATAATTTAATGCATATTATTTCACATTGATGTCAATTTACACCATATATCTGAAAGCATCAGGGCGAACTCTGGAATGTGGACACCACGCCGACTGTGCAAACAAACATGGAACTATACTGCATCATCCTTATTCTATAACAACCTTTCCAGTAACCTCTCTCAAAGTAATTTTCCCGCGAGCCTATATCAGTGCGAACAGCTCTAGCTCGTGGATAATCCCATACAACGAATCAGTCATGCACCACATCTGCCTTCATAAGACAGCGGTTCGCGATTCGTTCATTTCAATCATGGGGAACCAAAATGTGGCCTTTTGATCAAGAGCTACCAAAAACAAAACAACACCTAATTAGTAACTACCCAGCACGCCACAACCGGACCAGATCACGGTTCGTGGCAATGCCACGGTAGACGACCAAAGTGGCTCCATCGAATCGGATGCTTAGCGAGTTTGCGTAAAAGAAATGGGGGTAATTAACTAGATTAGCCGAGATAATTACCAAAAAAAAAAGCTAGATGAAGGTGTGGGGGCGGGGGCTCACCTGGCGGGCGATGGCGGCGCGGACGAGGAGGTGGTCCTTGTAGAGGAGGAAGAACCCCGCCGCCGACGCCGTCGCCGCGCCGGCCAAGAACGACGACAGCCGCACCCGCCACAGGTAGCCCATCCCGCCCTCCCTCTCTCCCTCCCTCTCTCTCTCTCTCTCCTCGGCGCTTTGCTCGCCGGAGACGAAGACGACAGACAGGCAGAGCCCACGATTGACGGTTCGCCTTCTCCTCGATGGTGCGTACGTCTCAAGGTCTCAAGGAAAGGATCCGCTTCCAGATGGGCCGCGGAACATTCGGCCCAACCCGTCATCGCACCTGTTTGAAATAGAATTTCAAAACAACATCCAGGTTGAGCAAAAACACCGGTAATATTAGCCGGATAAAGTAACCGCCTCGACGCGACGCGACGGCCACACCACCCGCCACTGACAAGATGCCGCCGCCGCCGACGCCTCGCCGCCTCCTCCCTCCCGTTTCGCATCCTCCTCCGCTCTCCAAGCCGCGATCCTTCCCCCCCATCGCCAAAGCCCAGATTCCGATGCGGTTCCGAGCCCAGCCCGTCGCCACCGCCGGATCCGCGCGCCTCGACGACGCGCTCTCTGCCGGCTTCGTCCGCCTCCTCAACGCCGGCCAGGAGGACGCGGACAGCGGCGAAGGGCTCTACAACCCCAAGACGGGGGACTTCGCCGTCGGGGTCGTGGTCTCCGGCACCGAGGCCCGCCTCGACGTCGCCGTCGGCGCCGACCGCCTCGCCACGCTCCTCGCCAAGGAGCTCCTCCCGCTCCACCGTGCCGAGATGCCCGCCGGCGGTGCTGAAGCAGCTCCGCCTAGGCCGGGGAGCGTGGGCATCGTGGCGGCACCCGCATTGGATGAGGAGGCCCAGAAGCAGAAGCGCGGGGGCAGGGCGCTGGTGGCGCCCGGCACGGTGGTGTTTGCGGAGGTGCTCGGGCGCACGCTGAGCGGCCGGCCGCTGCTTTCGGCGAGGCAGCTCTTCCGGCGTCTCGCGTGGCACCGCGCCAGGCAGGTTTAGTCCTCCTTACAGTGTCCTCTTCCATCTGATATTGTTGAGTTCGAGCGCATAACTCCCTTCTTAGTGTGGGAGGTATGAAAGCGTGAGACACTGATGCAATGTTTTTGTCAGACAGATTATGCAACTCGAGGAGCCAATTGAGGTCAAGATTTACGAGTGGAACACTGGTGGACTTCTGACAAGAATTGAGGCAAGAAAATACCTATTTCTTTCATTCTTACCGTCTCTTTATAACCATAAATAGTTGTACCCTCGTAGTGTTTGAGTTCATGTCTAACATTCATTTCGACTTCATTTCAGGGGCTGAGAGCATTCCTTCCCAAATTTGAGATCATGGCCAGGATAAATACGTTCACTGACTTGAAAAACAATGTAAGGAATATTCGATGATTAATGATTTACTTCAATGCTCGAAACACCATTCCTTTTTTGTTAATGTTTTATTACTTCGTAGTTATGATATTTGGAAGTTTTGCACTTTTACTTATTAAATCTTATGATTATCTTTATTGAAGTGATTGGTTGCTTCTGCACACAGGTTGGTCGCACCATAAGTGTGTGCATTACAAGGCTAGATGAAGAAACTAATGCCCTCATAATTAGTGAAAAGAAAGCATGGGTTAGTACACTGACTTGTCTTCGTAAGCTAGAAGTTTTTCGCTATTATTATGCATATTGTGAGAGTTTTTTCCTTGCTCGGGGGAAGGCTGGCTGCAGCTTGATTTGTTCACTTTCATTTGCCGAGATGTAAGGGGCCATTTTAGAATTCCATTTCTTAATAACATGACCAAAATGAACTCCCGCTTCTATCATCTCTTTCAAATTGATGTCCCAATATCTTCTTGTCATCTTTTCCACACTTCCTTTTGATTTTTTTTTTCAGAGAAATAGATTCTATGTCAAACTATAGCTATTGCATTAAAGAAGAAAAGAAACTAACATAAATCAAGATGCGGAATGGAGGTTCATATTTAGGACTAGGTTTTGTTTGTAACTTTGTAAATTTCGTATATCTGTAAATTGTAGTGATCAAGTACCAAAATCCAGAGTTGAAATGTGGCCCAATCGAATATGGTGGCACCCATTTAAATTAAATCTGGAATATGCTAAGTATGTCGTATATTTCATTTCCCTTGATCGGTTCAGACACTGTGACCAATGCCATCAGGCTCGCACCAATTGTGAATGTCAAATCAGTTGCACGACATTGCATTATCTGTACTACAAAACAACGGCACAAGCTCTGGACCTTCTTGTCCCCAAAATATTGATTAGTTTTCCTGTTAAAACTTGTAAGGTCTCACAAGTGATGCACAAGTAGACACAGCAAGTTCATTTCCGTTTCACTGCAAATGTTACTGACACTGTTGGATATATAGCAACAAACAATATACCAATATGCTGAACTCCCAATCATCAGGAAATGACATATCTTAAAGAAGGAACTCTTCTACAAGGGAAGGTTCGCAAGATTTTTCCATACGGTGCACAAGTTAGGATAAATGGGACCAACAGAAGGTATGAGATGGTAATCTTTGCAATGCAGCTTGTGTTTCCTATTTGTTGATTATAATTAATTTGTATTTGGTCTAAGGACCTATAATGTGCAGTCAGGCATGTGCTATTAAAATAGCGTCTTGTTTTTCATTTTGTCAAGCAAAGCAAATAATAGTGTATTCAATTACTCGCATGCAGTGGATTATTGCACGTCTCCAACATTAGTCGAGGTCGTGTCGTGTCAGTAAGTGACATCCTAAAGATAGATGAGGAGGTGAAAGTTCTTGTGGTCAAGTCAAATGTTCCAGATAAAATCGCACTCAGGTAAACCTTGACCATACTACTCATTGGCTCTGTTCAGCTTTTATCTAACCTTTAGAAAACATAGTGATGGTTCTGGTTTACTGAATACTTTGTTTGTGTGAGATATTGTCATCAGATATGGTAGAATACTGAAATTTATTTTGCTACTTAATCAACAGCATAACAGACCTTGAGAGTGCACCTGGTTTATTTCTTTCAGACAAAGAGGTGAGATACTGAATTCCATTTTAGTTTAGTTTTATCCTCAGTATCTTGTTTGACAACTTTCCCTCCTCCAATGCATCTTTTCTTAGTACCATCTGTCTTATGCTGCTGCAGAAGGTGTTCTCAGAAGCTGAGGAAATGGCAAAGAGGTATCAGGAGCGGCTTCCTGTTGTCTCTCAGAACACTGAATTAGATGGTGATCTTCCAGGAGAAACAATTCCATTTGATGACGAAGCTACACTATATGCAAACTGGAAATGGTTCAGATTTCTGAAGCATGGCAAACCTGCTGACAATAACAATGGTACATAGTTGCCGCTGCTGCAGATTTCACCTACTGCATATTGTGAGGAGAGTTCGGTTCCTGTTGAAGAACAAAACATATGTAAGCAATTTAGCATCATGCATATGAAGTTGAACCTTCGCTATGCGACCTGAAGAGGGAAAATGGTTCTTGGTGAGAGCACAGCACCTTCCATAAAACCCCACGGATATTAGAGAAGTTTACTGAGCAGGAACAGGCAGCTTCATCTGATGACGACGACAACCAAAATCCTTGTTGGTTGACAGCAATGAAAATTGTGATCCTGTTGCATTATGGCAAATTGCGATGCACTGCGGCTGCAAAATATTGATCTCCTGTGTCCTGATTGCATCGCTCCTAGCTTCTTGGAGAAAATGTCATAGTATTTGATTGTATGTATTTGAAGAACCTATCTTTATCACACTTGTATTTCCAGCAAAGTGTGCCAAATACTCCTGGAAACAAACAAGTCAACAACACGAAAGTGTAAAAATAGTCTCTGAATTTTGGCAAAATAATGCAATTCAGCCCCTGAAGATCAATCTGGTTGTTTTTGGTCCTTCATTTCTTTTTGTTGACTATCGTCCCTTTTTGGAGACCTGTTTAGGATAAAGGAACTTCATAAGGAATAACCTCATTCGACCCCTTGAACTTAGGTAATAGTCTATGTTTCAACCTCTAATTGTAAAATCGGATGTTTTACCCTCTTAAACTGTCAAAACCGTTTAGTTTTCAGCAGTGGTTTTGCCACGTAGGCACAACATCACCATTTTTTTGGCTGCCATAGCAGCCTACTCACCCATCACATCAACTAGCTTGTCCACATCACCACAAATCTCTCTTCTAGTCCCTCTCCCCCTCCAGCATCTTTCTTCTCTCCCTACAGTTGCAGCCACCACCAAACCACTGCCTCCTCCCCTTGCCCCCATCTCCTCTTCTCCACCTCCGGCACCAGCAAGGCGGGGCCAGGCTTGCTGGTGACCGCACATCTCCCCAAGCCGCTCCTTCGCTAAGCCCGACCACTAGAAACATAGGAGGCATGCTCCCCAACCATGGTTGCAGGTCACCGGCGACCGTCGTTGCCGGCGATGCTAGGAACAAGCGCAATGTAACACCCCAGCCCATTCTCTGGGCCCAGAATGCCACCATTACACTATAACCATCACGAAATTTTCGCAACAAATTTACCAACTAGATATACTATAGCAAAAGTGGTTATCTAGGGAGTATGGTTTACATCAGTGTTTGCTTGTGACGTCGATGTGCTATTCCCCCTTCCCGATTGAAAAATCTAGACCCGTCATTATGAGTTAATGAAGTATTTTGGTGATTAATGATAAATCTATTTGTGAGACTAGCACTTCTATTGTTATACCTATTGTTTAGTCTCAATTGGATATAAAAGTAAAAATTAAAGAGGTATACATTCGATATTATATTCATATATTTGTTGCTTCCTCGAATCCAAAATATAGGTTGAACTCCACCAAAACGTAAACTTGAATATGTGCATATGTTCTTATTACACATTCGTGTATGCACACATTTAGGGGAAGTTCACTCTATATTTTGTGGTTTCATTAGTATTGATCCATATTCCTTTTTCCATATAAATTAATGATCTTTACTTTGAAACATATCAAGTGGGTATATAAGACTTGTGTAGTTCATATATACTCATATGTCTTTACATTCAATTATTTATAATTGTGATGGTTGTCATCAATTACCAAAGAAAGAAAGATTGAAGTATCTTGTCCCACAATTATGAGTTAATGGTATGTTGTGGTAATTAATGACAATCATATTGTGGAACTAACATTTTCTATGAGTTGGATGAATAGGTTATGTTCCATGGAGATGGAGATTTTGGATGACATCATGAGTTGATCGCCATCAAGTCAAGACTTGGGATAAAGAAAATCATCGTGTGTTGATGATGTTCAAGTCAAGATCTTGAAGTAAAGAAGATCATCATGTGTTGATGATATCGAAGTCAAAAACTTAGAGTAAAGGACGCATCATATGTTGATGCATATCAAGATCTTGAAGAGGAGATGATCATGAGTTGGTCATCAAGACAAAAGAAGACCTATCATGTGTTGATGGAGATCAAGTGAAGGATGCATCATGTATTGATGCATATCAAGACTCGGGATGAAGGATGTCATCATGTGTTGATGAGCATCAAGTCAAGATCCCGAAGTAAACGAAATCATCATGCGTTGATGATAATCAAGTCAATGACCCGGACTTGAAGTGAGGATGTGCGTCATCAAACTTTAATAGGATGTTCAAGGCAAAGGTATGACTAGCTAGGGCTAAGGATATGTTCCTAGTCTTTTACTGGTTTTGGTGTTTGGTTAGAGACCGGATTGCTAGTATAGGATGTCGTACTATTAAGAGGAGTCTTGACTAGTAGCTTGAGTTAGTCATGTGTTGATAGTTCGTTGTGCTTGCTCTAGCTATCGTTAGCATGTTGCCTATTTGCGAATGTGTTTTGCAAAAAGTTGAGGCTTATGCATAATCCTTGTAGCATGTGACTTTAGTTTGCGAATGTGTTTTACAAATGGTTTGAGTCCATGTACCTTATTCCTTGTGGCATTGATTCTAAAAGTTGGTAAATGTGTTTAACAACTTGTTGAGAATCTTGCTTTTAACCCTTGTTTGCATCACACATCAATTGGCAAATATGTTTTGCAAATTGAGTTGAAGCGGAGTGCAATCTGTGCCTTTCTTAGAAAAGACGGTAGTACCGGCATGTACTGGGCGGTACTACCACACTGCGGTATGACCGGAGAGTTCCTTGAGCGGAACGACCGCAACCCGGAAGTTCCAAATCTTTTGCAGTACGTATTTTCCAAAGTGACACCTTTTTGCTCTCTTGGAAGTGCGGTAGTACCGGTGTTATTTTTGTGGAACTACCGCATGTTGAACAGCGGTAGTACCACGCCGCTTTTGCAATGGCTAGTTCAGAGCACTTCTTGCTGCTATTTCGACCGTTGAGCTGGGTATGGTAGTATCGGCCGATGAACGGTGGCACTACTGCTCGTGCTGATTTTCTCAGAACTTTTCCCCCAACAGCTAGTTTTTGTGTGTGGATTATATATACCCACCTTGGCCGGTTGAGAGGAAGGTTGCTGGTGCCATATACATTCCCTTGAGCAAAGAGTAAGCCCTCTACACTCTTTTGTACATCTGTTGCATTTAGTGAGGTTTGAGAGAAAAATCCTAGTGCATGTGTTACATTAGGTAGTGGATTGTGTATCCATTGAGCTTAGACACTTGATTAGTTCAAGTGAGAGTCTTTGACTTGTTACTCTTGGTGTTTGCCAACACCTAGATGGCGTGGAGACATCGTGGTTCGGTGATCTTCTCAAAGAAGCGCGTGAGAAGGCCCGGCGGTTGTGAGTGGTTTGGTACTCGCCATCTCCGGAGTAGAGGAAGAGCAACCCCGGGTGGATCGAGGTGTTGGTTCGGTTTAGAACCGGTTCAAGTGGTTGGACTTATCTCAAAGGTGTTGGCTTAATTTCTGGAGCCGGTCCAATTGGTTTGGGCTTACCTCAACGTGGATTAGGGGAGACCGGCAAGTCTCCGAACACCACGGTAAAACATCATCGTGTCGTTGTGGTTTGATCTCTTGTGCTTTACTTTATTGCAATTTACATTCATAAAATTAAATTGCTTATTCATCTTTGTATGATTGCTATCATTCAATAGTCTTATATTGTTGGTGCGCTTAGTAAAGACTAGTTGATCTAGATTTTAATTGTGTAAAACCGAATTGATTTACAATTCCGCATTAAAACTCGGTTTTAGCCAAAGAAGTTTTTAAAAGCGCTTATTCACCCCCTCTAGTCGGCCTACTCGATCTTACACCGATACATGTCGTCTTCAACGTTCACCTAAACCAACAAATAAACAAGGGTGAATCCAAAGACTCAACAAGCACATAATAGAAACGATAAACACTACCACATATCCAAACCATAACCTAGCCATGTTAATCTCCACCTGCTTCAACACAACCATAAACATAATCATATCATTAGTCCCATCATTAGCTTTCCATTAGTACAATGCATCATTATTCTACATGCTCATTTGCTCGTCACATTGACTATACCGGTATAGTTGAGTGAACACCCGTCGATGTTCACCCAGATCATGGGTCCGTCCTCATCGGCACGAGGATCTCTCCACTCTCGTGGAGGCCTACCGAGGTAGGTCTTACATATCAACCCACGGTGGATATTTCTTTCTCATCATATGAGTGCACATGATGCAGATGCATATGTCTATTGTCATCAACATGTTTCATCATTGTCATCATTAACAGGGTAGCTTCATTGCTCACCCCGTTCCATCATTATTGCCATCATCAAATAAGCATCATCATTTTATGAAAACATCGCATATTTCATAA
This sequence comes from Ampelocalamus luodianensis, assembly GCA_036346255.1. Lineage (NCBI taxonomy): Eukaryota > Viridiplantae > Streptophyta > Magnoliopsida > Poales > Poaceae > Ampelocalamus > Ampelocalamus luodianensis. The sequence goes on from CM070617.1 coordinate 47,135,597, forward strand.
CATTTATCGGTTACCGCTCTACCATGCACTTGCCTGTTAACCAAACGGAGTGGAGCAACGTGCGGATGGCACCGTTCCAGAACCTCCACTTGAACAGGCATTCAACGAGACTCAATATATTGTAGCAATACATGCACACATACGGACGGCATCGTTACTACGTGTAATCCGACACGAACAAACCCCTCTCACCGGGTACTATTCTACTGACCCAGTGCCCAAAATAATAATAAGTTAGGGATCGCGTTGTCTAATCTTGCGAATAAAATTTATTTTTGCGCTCCTAATTTCTTTCCCCTCTTTCTCTTTTTTTCCCTTTCCTCTCTTTTTATTTTCCCCTCTTTTTTCTTTCTTTCTTGGCCGAAGCCATACTCACCGACCTTATCCCCTCACCTCCTCCTCTCTCTCTCTCTCTCTCTCTCTCTCTCTCTCTCTCTCTCTCTCTCTCGCTCTCTCGCTCCAGAGATCTCCCTCCCTCCGGCCGAGCCGGCCCACCAAGCCGCCGCCTTCTGTCGGGGCCGCCCCCACGCATCACCTCCTGCCAGTGCTCTGTAGGATCAAGAATAACCGACTAGAGGGGGGTGAATAGGAGGTTTTTAAAACTTTTCAACTAATTAACAATTTTAAACTTGATTGCCTTAACAAAGTTTCCTAGTAGAAACACAATGAAGGAACACCTATGCTTTTTAAGACAATTATAAACTTATGCCAAAGCTAGATACACTTCTAACTAAACAATTCTACATAAGCAAATTGCTAGAAATGTAAATGCAGAAATAGTAGAGACAAGGAATAAACCACAAACGAGACAATGATGTTTTTTTCTATGGTATCAAAGACTTGTCGGTCTTCACTGATCCACGTTGATGTAAGTCTAATCGAATTGGACCGGCTCTACAAATTAAGCCTTAACCCTCGATCATTAGAGTTGTTTTTTCTCCTCTCTGGAGGTGGTGAGCACAACATCACTTCACAAGCCGTTGCTGGGGCTTTTCATAATCTTCTTTGAAGAGCTCACCATGCGAACTTCCTCCAAGGTCGTCTAGGTGCCGGCAAGCACTAAGAGTAATAAACCAAGTGTTTGATTGAGGAAATTTAAGTACCAACAAGATCAACTAATGATGCAACGCACTTGAATGCTCTCAACTACCTCAAAATAGGAATTCAAAGCAAATGAGTAGTAGATAGTGTCTAAGAGCTCAAATGTATTCAATGAGAGTGAATATGCTCAACAACTTTACTACTAAAGATAGGTGGGAAGGTATTTATAACCCCCACCAACAAAACTAACTGTTTAGACCGAGTTCTTGGAAAAATCAGCATTTGCAGTAATACCACCGTTTAAACCCAGTACTACCGCATAGCATGATCAACGGTCGGAAAAATTGCATTTAATGCTCTAAACTAGCCGTTACAAAAAAGATACGGCCATGCTGCACTCACAAGCTCTAATACTACCGCACGCTGGTAGTACCGCTTGGCTAGATCGAAACTACTGATTTCCAGAGGCTTAGAAATCTCAGAAAAACACCTTATCTAAAAATAACGTACTGCCATGTAAAATCTGGTACTACCAACTTGCGATAGTACTGCTCAAGAAATACGGTTATACCGATTCTCAAGGGAGATCAAAACTCCCAAAAATATACTCTCTATAAATTACGTACCACCAACTATATTTCGGTACTACCGACATGTAGTCATACCGATTTTTCTGAGTAGTTTGCCGGAAGCAAAACAAATGCAATGCATGACTTTTAGTTGATCAAGATGGCACATAAAAGGATCCTCAAGCTACTAGTCTCGATCCCTCTTAATAATACGGTGTCTAATCTATAAATTCGGTCTTTTCTCCAAACACTGAGATCAATAAAGAACTATAGAGGATCCTTAGGCTACATGATACCTTTGCCTTGAGTCATATCGATCTTTTATCATCTTTGCATTGCCTTATCCATGTCATCATTCACACACTGGGACTAAATCTTTAAACATCTTAGCATACATGTTGGTCCCACAAAACATTGTTGACATTAATTACCAAAAACTTTTTTAGGGTCTAGATGCTTTCATGCTCCTCCAGCGCCGCCTCCCGCCGGTGCTGCTCCAGCGTGCCTCGTCGCTTGAGCTGCCTCGACTCGCCTCCTGGGCCCCTGCCGCTCCGACATTGTCCCAGCCATCGGTCGCTGCCTGAGCTCCACAGTCCCCCCTTCTCCTATGCGCGCGCAGCCAAGCGCTCGGCGTCGGTCCCTAGGTGTTTCCACCGCCTCCTACGAGCTCTAACCAGGGAAGATCTACTCTCACCCCCTCCTCCTTGTACTTTACGCATGCTAGAGTTGTGTTATTCTTGCTCATGCTATTGTGCGACCGTGATGGATAAAAATGGGGGGAATAGGGTGACCTACTTGGTTTGTCGGTTTAGAAGTGGGAAGTGGCGACGATGATGCTCGTGATGGGTGAGACTTTGCTCTCACGCGCTCGGTGATGTGGTCGGTTTCTTTTGTCGGAGTTGACCAAAGGCAATCGTCTGGGGTCCTCATCTCCCCCTTCCCCTTCCCCAACTCTTCGTGCTCCTCTCCTCCGACTCTCTTCCTCACTTCCCCTTTGTGGTTGCCATGGGCTCGGTGGCCTTCTTGGCTTTGCCTTTTGCCTTGGTTGTGGGATGAGAGGGAAGTGTGGTGCTGGCTCTCGGTTGGTTACCTCTCTAATGGGTGGGTTGCTTAAAGAGGGAGGAAGGGTTGGTCTTATCCCTTTGCCCCTTCCCTCTCCCTCTTGTTGGCTTTTCTACTGCAGAAGGTAAGTTGGTTAAAAATTGTGGGTGTTGGATTTTCTACTGCCGAATGATGATGCCCACATAAGTGAGAGGCGCTGACCGGCTCGGGATGGTCTGGGAACCTCAATGAGCGATAATTCATTCGGCATTTCTAAAGCCGAAGGGTTTTGACGGCAAAAACTCTTTTTATCTCTATTATTCTCCCTTGGACTATTCTCGCTTTTGCTTTCCTTCTCTTTTCCTTTCTACTGGCATTACACGCAAAGATCTCTCTCGACCCGCATCGTTGCGGTCACTCTTCTCTAGGAGCCATCGCTATCGTCCTTTCTAAGGATTCTGTTGCAGCTTCTTCGAGTGTTGTGTGCCACCGGCATGGACCATCTTCGTGCTCTTGGAGCGCCGCCGCCGCTAGATCAGACCATGTTGGCCCAAATCTGCGCCCCCATCTCTGACAGTGACTACGGGCCCTGCAACGCCACCCTCTCCATCTTCACCAACGAATTGCAGCGACGACACCAACAAGGAGGGTGGCCACAACGACACATATAGGGGTGGAAAAAAAGCTCATTAGGGGGAGAGAGGGGCGGAAGAGACTAGGAGAGAGAGCAAGAAGGGGGGAAGAGAGCGACGAGAGGAAGAGAGAGCAAGAAGTGAGGAGGAAGAGGATGGTTTTTGAGAAGGAATCATTCAGTATTTGCCCCAGTGAATAGATGGATTTCATATTTTACCCCTCTATGTCTATGATATGTGGGTTCTGGGCCCACATGTCATAGACACATGGGTGGCAAAATCTGAAATCCATCTACCCCATTGGTGCCAACTTGGAGCAAAACAGCTTCAATATGTCTCGGGGGTAAAGTAGAAGGTATTAATACTTGAGGGGTTAAACATTTGGTTCTATAGTTTAAGGTTGAAACTTAAATTTTCACAAGAGTTCCCTTGTGTAATTCTACGGAGTTCCTGTGTTCCCAGCTGGGGTGTTTTAATCTTGTTGATATTCAGGGCTCACATGTCATAGACACATGGGCGGCAAAATCTGAAATTCATCTACCACATTGGTGCCAACTTGGAGCAAAACAGCTTCAATATGTCTCGGGAGTAAAGTAGAAGGTATTAATACTTGAGGGGTTAAACATTTGGTTCTATAGTTTAAGGTTGAAACTTAAATTTTCACAAGAGTTCCTTGTGTAATTCTACGGAGTTCCTGTGTTCCCAGCTGGGGTGTTAATCTGGTTGATATTCATTCATCTTCGACATGCACAGTGATGATTTGTGACAATACAGAAATTGGAGTACAAGGTTTCTGCTAGTACTTTTTAAAAAAATAATGCTAGTACTAGCACTCTAGCAGTATCGACGTCTATCTGAATTCTGAAGGGATTTTGGGAAACTCGAGTAACTAATAACGCTGTGCTTTTGGCAGGTCAGTCAGGGCTGTCAGAACCCTGACGGGCCTGAGCAGAGCCTGACCTTACAGCATCTAGTAAATCCATGGGATTAGTCAGTGAGATAGGAGCGAGTACCTTGAATCTTCCGTGGGGAATGTTCCCTCGCGCGTTGGTAATTGTTGCCTTGAGTCACATCTTCCCTGCATTTTGTGCGCAGCTGTACGCAGTTACGCACGCCCGAGATCAAATCGAATCGCTGCTGCAGCAGCAGACGCCACCCATTTACTCGTACGTACTACTGGTACACTAGTCACTAGACGAGTACTACTGCTAGTACACACTACTCTCTTGATGGTTGACACGCAATCGTCTTTTCCATCGGCAGCAGCGAGGACATGCTTGGATGAACCTCCTCTCAGAAAAAGAAAAGGAAAGAAAGAACAAGAACAAGAAGAATAAAGAAAGAAAGAGAGGAAGAAGCTGCTTTGAGCCCAGAAACGTTTTCAATACCTGAATGTATCAACCGAACTAATGCTAAAACAAGTTTGCATCATACACTAGATATACTAATTCTTCAAAACTAAAAAGGCAAAACTATATGTCTGTTCCATGCATGTACTAATTCTTCAAAATCTGAAAAGAAAACTAAAGGTCTGTTTGGAAGGCAAGATCCTACAAAAAAAACATTTTAGCTCAGAAATCGGAAAACATTTTAGCTCCTCGGAAATCGGAAGAAATTCCCACGATTTAAATTTAGGGCATATTGGAATTATATAGGAATTCGGCATGAGCCACAGAGAAAGTATCCCGGGTGTTGCAAGTGGTATAAAACGACGCCTCACATGGAGACCCACCGGTGGATCCGTGGATTTGCAGGGAGCCCAAGCTGGGGCAGCTATCTACACCTACTACTACCACTTAGACCCGAGAGGAAGATGGCTGCAGAGTTGAGTGCGAGTGGACTGGCACTGTTTGGAACAGTCAACTCTGAGAAATTCCGGAGGCTGCATGCAGTCAAATTCGCCCATCATCCATGCATTCAAACGCCTGCCTAGTGCCTACTACACGGCCACACCTGCACTACTGCTACTACTACGCCTACTCTCTTATTATCACCCTTCCATGCCATGTATGTATGCTCGTGAGTTTCCAGACTTTTGGGTTCATTTGGTCCCTTTTGGGGGGAACGGGATAGAAAATTTAGGGGTTATTTGGTTAGTAGTTTTAATGAACCAAGCTAAAATTGGTAAAGTCAAAATTTAGGCAAAACTAAAATTTGGTAAAATAAACAAAAATTTTGTGTGTGATTCCCCACTCTCGGTTTTTCCGCGTGTGATATTACCAAATATTAGTAGCAAACCAAATGATAGCCAATTTTTATTAGCGTTACCAAAATTTGATTTTGTTCACGTAGGTAATAAATCCATCCAACCTTTAATCGTCACGGAACGAAATGACAAAAATAACATCTCTACCGCGCGAGAACGCAGTAGCAGAGGAGCTGCCTCTCTACCCGTGCACCACACGAGGAAAACCGGCATAATGCAGCGACAGCGTGGCACTGTGTTTATTGTGAAATTCATTCCAAACGAAGCCTTACTGGGGTGACTCGATGTGGCACTCCAATCTCACGGTTTACCTTACCACTGTACTATCTCGTTTCATTGTTGTTACTGCTTACTGTGAGTAGATTGCTTAGTCCTTTATTACTGCCTTCGTGGAGAATACTAGTGCTCCGAATTTACAAGACAACAGTACCCCAAGGAACCATGGATTTTTTCCCCCTCTGCCAAGACGATTCATTTCGTAGGGTTCAGAGTTCAGAAAAGTGCAGTGACAAGTACTGAACAACTTATTTCGATGTTTCCCAAAGCAAATCTAGTATTGCCCTTGGCCTGTCCGATCATCTCCTTGGAAACACGCACGGCGCCCCAGCTACGTGCGTATGTACAGGTAGGCAGCTAGCTGCTCCAGGCCGGATTTAATGCAGAAAATATCAAAAGATTCAGTACTTCTATTATTTCCCTTTTTAATTCCTCAGGTGAGAGGCCTTCCGATCCAATCTGTCGCAGTACTATTAGTATGACACCGCACTCTCTTTACTTTACACCAAACATAAAATCGGTTGCTTTCTTGTCTGACGCAAATAATGGATGTCATGGTCAGACTTTCAGAGTAACCATAGTTTTTCATTTTTTTGGCAATTTGCTTGTGTGGCAGTGTGGTTGTACGAGACCAAGTCGAATAATGGTCAGTCTTTCTAGTCTCAAACATCATCTAGTCATCTTCACATCGACGTTAATTTACACTTTTACAGTCAACCATTCGATTAGAACATAGAAATGTTCAGAATCACGAAGGGTAAAATATCTCTCGAATCTTGTGGTCAAGCACGCAGGTTTTCACTACGTTTGATCCTCTATTTGATCAGGTTGCTTGTATAGCTATTGTTGTAGAGACTACTATCTATTAGATAACCCAATTGTCCAGGTGTTGGGCCTGTTGGTGTCAGGATCCGGATTAGCAATTTATAACCCTGTGTGTTACATCACACTATTCTCTAGACAAGTAGTTAGTGTACATACATACATTGTTGAATCATACATCATAGATGATTCAGCAAAGCTTAATGTTATACATTACATAAATAGTCCATACAGACATTTGTCTTATAGTACGGATCGGGCAGGCCAAATATTTAGCACAGAGTTCAATACAGAAAGTAGATGTGGAGTGGATCCATCAGCATAGCCCACAAGCAAGCGACTGGGGGAGGGGGGGGCTCCCGGCCTACATCTCGCCATCGTCTTCTCCATCTAGTCCGGATGCAACATAGTAGGTGTAGGGGTCTTAATCAGAAGGTTCTAGGCTTATTTATAGTGAATGAGTATGAGTACAGTCGTACTCCACAAGCCAACACATAAAATACAATTATAATAGATGCAAGGCTGATCAAAGAAAAACTTGGGATTCTTTTGTTTGCCAAAAGCCTTTTTTTAAATAGACTATGTAAAAAGCCTGAGACCTCACATTTTGACTAAGCCAATTATATGAAAATTGACTAGTATTGTGTTTGAACTACTGGTAAAAGTTTTATCCACCTGTTAGCAGAGAATGGATCCCGAAGGTTCCATCCACCTACGAGTAGAGATTGGTTCCATCCACCGTATGATATTTCACTTTTACGGTTCCATCCACCCATTAGCCATTAATAACCACTGGTTTCTATCCACCCAAGATGAAATCTTAGGGTTTTATCCACCTCGACAGTTTTATCCCACGCAGAAATGTTTTTTTTGTTGTAAAACTGAGACTAATCAAACAAGTTCTTGTGCGTCACCATTGACCGTGGGCACGATTACCATGCGTGGATGGAACCCTATGGTTCTATAATGTAATGTTAACACGCTACCACGTATGTGCGACTAAGACAATCATCACAAAGTCTTTACAATACATCACTCCAATGCAGTTAAGCCGCTAAGGTTTCAACCACCAAGGGATTCTGTCCATCCAGCCGGAGGCCTCCTGTTGTACCATACGGAACAAGGTCTCTTATCCAACATAGTTCTCGTATTCCACCGAATCGTGTAATCAACACGGGGGCAATGCAAATTAGTTAGCCAGACCAACACTATTATAGACTTATGGTTGCATTGTTAGTGCTCGGGAGGTCATCACAAGATTCGGTCCTTAATTGACTCGGGCGGAGCTATCACATTACAAGATCTCGTGCTCCATCCGCACCCATTCGATTTACCATCCAGCCAAGTCTAAAACAAATTTTGAGTTTTTGTTTTGAACATCTTTCTAAGTTCAACACACCAGCCATTCGCATCTAATGGTTGTCCAAATCAAGTTTTGATGTTTGAATGATGATGTCGGGGAAATTAATGCCTACATGTGATGTATCTAAGTAAGGCTACCCATGACACTTAGTGACTAATTAAGTTTACCATTATTCCTAGGGTAACAAAGGATAGTGTACAACGTCAAGGAATGGAATTTTACAGTTCAATTAACATTAAGGTAGTAACTACAAGCTAATGACAATGTAATTGTAATTAAAGTAAAGCATGCAATTTTATAATTTAAAAACAACATAATTGCATTAAAAAGTATGTGCAATATGATCAAAGTGTTGACTCGCCTTGCTCACGGTCTTGGTCGTGCTCGATTTGCTGCTCTTCCCGACCTTCGGAATCTAATTACACGAAATTCAACCAAAAATGAATAAATTTAAATGAATTCAAATAATTAAAAAAAACTCTAAAATTGAGTCTTATGGTACTTTTGGGTAGGGTTTGAATTTAGATAAATTTAGAGACAAGAATCGTCGAATTTGGAGTTAAAATGAGAGAGAACGGACTCTCCAAAGTTTGAATTTGGGAAAATCCCCAAAATAAGCAGATGAGAGAGGGTACCTCTCAATGACAGCGGGTCCAACCCCATTTTCTTTTTTTTGAATTATTTTTATATTGAAAATAGGATAAAGTCACTTACAATTGGGACCCACTCTTTTTACTTTATTTTTTATTTATTTTACAATTGGAAATTTTTACTGTGACTTACATGTGAGGCCCATGGCATTTTAATTTATTTTACAATTTATTTTCTAACTGAAAACGTCAACAGTGAATGACCAATGGGACCATTAAGATTTTTATTTTCTAAATTAATTATTATATTAAAGAAAAAACATGAGTCACTGACAGGTTGGGCCATAGTCCACGTGCAATCGGTCCACGGGAACAGTACCTAGGCTGTGGACCCACAAGTCAGTGGCACAGGTCTACATAGTGCACTTTAAAGGGTGGACCCACATGTCATAGGCTCATAACTTAAATTAGGTTCTAATTAGATTTTATAATCATCTCAGGCCACATGTCTTAATAACATTAACTAATAACTAGATTATTTGCTAACCACGTAATTATGTGCTAATTAATCCCATCATTAACCCTAATCATGTTGCTACAATGCATCTTGTCCCCTAATTCACTCAAAATAGGGGAGGAGATGGTCTCGCTCAGGGCGAGCTCGGTGCTAGTGAGCAGGACCACGGCGATTGCCAGCTAGCCCAAAAATGGGTTGTGGTTGTACCAATGATCCTCCTACGGCACGGCGCGACACGCGGTGGTCTACAGTGGCGGTGCGGCTATGCGCGACGACTGCGGTGATCTGGCCTAAGGCGGCAGTGGCTAATCCAGCAAAGTGGCATGCACATGATCATCTACACCCTGAGAGGGTGCTAGTGGTGCCACCGGCACTATGCGAAGAGCTCCGTGCACGGCTATCGTCTGCGACCGGTGTTGGAGAAGAAGCTACCATGACTTGGCGGCTTGGCGATGCTCTATGGCTCAGTATGACTAGCCCACTAGCTTTGCCTATCCCTAGAACATGAGGTGACATGGGCACTTATGGGTTTGAGGCTGAGACGACGGATATGGGTGGTGGAGGAGGTTGGCAGCGCGACTCCGAGGTCAGTGGCACAGAGGAAGATGACGACAATGTTTCGGGCGCCCTTGCGGAGATGAGGGTAGGGATGGTGAGTACGAGATAGAGGAAGTGCTAATGGACATGAGCGCCAATGTCAAAGCTCACCAGAGGGGCCAGCGCGGCTTGGTGAAAACGGCCAGTGCGGATGGCTCTGTCACCAGAGAGAAGAAGACGGGTGATCAGCACTGATTCTGCAAAAGAGGAAGGGAATCGAGGTGAGCAAGAGTTGGAGGAGGCCAAGGAGATCCTAAAATGCTAGGTCAAGGCAGCGGGGGCTCACTATCTCTCTCTCTCGGGTGAAGAACGGAGGGGAGAGAAGTGGTGGGTGAGGAAGAGGAACACAACGCGCGGCTCACGACGGCTTAAGTAGGACGGGGCGAGATGACGATGAGAAAAAAGCGAGCGACTCGCATGACGCTGTTGTGCCTGGCAACATTGTGACAATGCGTGGTATGGGCGTGGATAACCAAAGCGACAGGGAGGGAGTGGGTCTCGTGCGAGCTCATTTGGGACGTGGGCGACATCTCCTTGGCGGTTCTCTGGCTATAGAAGGCGAGGACGGTGGTGACGCACGGCACAAGAGTGACTGACATGTGGGAAAAGTGAGCACAAAGGCCAGGAGTAGGAGGAAAGCCAGGCGGGCCGAGCGGCAGTGGGCTGGGAAGGAGGAGAAAAGGAGGAACGGGCCGGCCCTATGGGGAAAGAGATGGTGAGAAAAAGAAAAAGGAAAGAAAAAATGGGTTGGGTTAGGTTTTGGCCTGAAATGGATTTTGCGGGGGTTTTATTTCATTTTTATTTTCCTTTTCTTTTTAAACTCAAATTTCAATTCAACTTTTAGTTTGGCGACTTTAATTTAGTTTTCACTTTAATTTGTTTTCAAATTTCATGACCTCAACTTAAGTTTGTATTTTGTTAGTTGATTTTTCCAAATTCAAAATTCGAGAAAACTTCAAATAATCCGCTAACGATTCAAATAACACCAGCATGCATTAAAGTTTCTTAAAAATCCCACATTTTCATGCCAATTAGCTAATCTTCAGTGTAAGGCTGTAACCATTTGTGGGCTTTTGAGTTGTAGGATTTTTCGTAGGGTTTTTGAAGGAATCCAATTACATAGGATTTTCTTTGATAATGCTCTTTGGAACATAGGGATGGGGTTGCTAAAATCCTATGGAATGCTTTCCTATGCCCCCAATTCCATATGAGAACTAGCAAGAGGTTAGACCTCTTGGAAAAATTTATTCAAAAAATCAAATGCATTCTCTTCCTTTCTCCATCTCCACTCTTTTTTTAGGGGAACCGAGAGCTTTATTACTCGATCAATGGGAAACAATCATCCTGGAGGGAAAGAGGTAGGAACTGAGGGCACATAGAATGCAACTCTAAAATTCTAGGGCTATTATAAGCAAACTTGGCACAACAATGTGCAACATTATTCGCATCCCTCCGCTTGAATTGAAAAACAAAATTAGAAAAACTCCTAACAAGCGCTCAGACTTAGGCTAGTATGCAGGCGATGTCTGACCTGTGATCTAGCCGACTTCATGCACCAAACAACTCTTGGCAATCCGTCTCTAGTACAACATGAGCAAAGCCCATTTTCTTCGCCAGATGCCATATCTGCTTGCCAGTGCTTCTATGACCCTGGGCACCGAAATCACGTCGTACTTGCTGCAATAGGCGCCCAAAAATGCACCTATGATGTTTTGTGCTACAACTCCTGAGCCTGCAACACCACCAGCTAAGCCTAATGCTCCATCCACATTGATTTTTATCCAATCTTCCAGAGGAGGATGCCAATGCTCCTTTGCCCTTGTCACCTTAGGAACTTGTTTTTTGAGATCTCGATATCATTGATCATCTCTCTCTCTCTCTCTCTCTCTCTCTCGCTCGCTCTCTAAGAAATGTTTTCTTCCAAAAATCCTATGGGGTTCTATTGCATGTGGCATTATATTCTTGTGTGTTTTGTATTACCTACTTTCTGCATTCCAAAGAGGTCCCAAGGTTCTTTCTGGCCATTGTCGGGACCCCAGGTATGCAACTCCAGGACCCTATGTGCATTCCAAACTAGTCCTGGATCAGTAGCTAGCTCGCACAGTTACAACATCAGTGTAATCACAACCACACAACAAAATAACGATGAAGCGGACAAATTAATATTACTTGGTAGCAAAAGGACCTTATAGTCAAGTCTTAGAGAGTTGCCACGCAAGGCTTAACAACAAAACATAATTTGTAGTGGAAACAAAATATCTCGTGGAGGCCATTCGACATGCCCACAGGCAATCGAGTGGAGGACGCGACCTAGTTCGCAAAGTCTTCAAGATATTCCTCTTCATAATACTCTGAATTCTCTGGTTCTTCTGTGGGGATTAATCACACAGGGCGCAATCTGTGAATACTTTGAATGTACTCAACAAGTCATAGGGAAATGTATGCAATTACTATTCATGCGAGGCTAGACAAGGATAGCTTTAAGGCTGTTTTGCGGAAAGCAATATTGACAGTAAATACAATAAGTAGATTAAATGCACAATTTAAAAGATTAATACATAAGTAATTCAGTTCTTTGAAACAACTAGAGATCATTCCAACCTTCCATCTGAACCATCATTCCCACCATTTTAATGAAAACATCTACCCCTTGCGTGAAATCTCCGGGCATGTCCATAATCGGGGACACGGCTATTCGAATAGTTTTTATACACTCTGGAGAGGTTGTACAGCTTTACCCACAAGACACGACTTCTCTAGTTTGTTTGGCATCTGTCAATACCACCACTCACTACCTTAGCTAAACAGTCTAGAGCACGTGACAAGGCCTTTATAAAGTTCTGTTTTGACTCGGTTCTGCTCGCTAAGAATTCGCTTCTGACGGGTCTTACTCCCGCCAGATTTATGCCCCCTCTTGCGTCGTTCTCAACCAAAACAGAACCGACTCAAAGCATTGCTAATTAGTTAGCCAGGTCCACCCCATCCTGGACATGTGGTTGCACGATATGACCCAGATCAATGGTTCAAGATTAAGTCCTTAATTGGCTGCTCAGACGAGACTATCCACGTCCCAATCTGCGTTACGGCACCCACACTCACACCGCCCACTCGCCCGAGCATAAAACATTTTTGGTTCAACCCGACCAAATACCACCCTAGCCTTAACACAACATCTTTTAATAAAAGTGATTGCGCCACGATTCCATAATTCATTTAGTCATGTTTATTCATACGAGCATGTGATCATGAGTCCCGACGTGCAACTATAGCATGGCTAAGCATAATACGATACCAGTGTTGGTAATTTATCAATTTCCAACTAGAATAAACCCTCCTAAGGTATCCAAGGATTCATGTCATTCAAGGATACATGTCGATAGCAATTTATCAAGGAGGCATACATTAATTAGGCAATTATCTACTCCCGAAACCATTTAATATAAAACTAGTAATGCATGTTTATATCAAACAATATAGTTTTGTAAAATGGGTTCAATACGATCAAAGGTCTATGATTTGCCTTCGTTGAAGAGTGGAGGTGCTTCGGTCGTCGAGTCTGAGAAATCTTCCGAAACGCCGGAATCTACGCGTGCGAAAAGAGCTAAATAAATAAAATAACTCCAAATAAATACCAAATTAGCACTAACAGCAAGAGGAGGATTTTAGATGAATTTAAAAATTTGAATCACTCGAATCGGAGTTCGAACGAAGAAGTTATGGCCTTCCGAAGTTGGAAAAACACATGAAATGGTAGAATTAGGGGTTTTCTGAATTTCTTGATTTATTTTTGTAAAGGAAAACGCAATTATGACGTCAGCTGACGACATCAGAGGGAATTTCGGTCGAAAGAAAATAAAAGAAAAGAAATTGACATGTGGGGCCCATTGTCAATGAGAGGGTGTATGTGGACTGGGTCCACAGAGCTTTGGAAAAGAGGGGGGTTTGGAGTGCCACGTGGGCAGACGACGTGGACTGCCACAGGGGCTAAGGTGCTGGGGTGGCGCCGAGCTGGAGGCAAGGTGGCGGTGAGCTGGAGCCATGTCAGCGCGGTGGTAGTGGCGCTCGGGGCGGCGTGGGCTGCGCAGCTCACCGACACTTCGCGCCGTGGCCAGCCTGGCGGGTGGTACCGATGCGAAGAGGAGGGTGCGGCGAATCCGCGCAAACGCACGCGGTTAGTGAAGAAAGCGCCGACGACGACGAAGCGCGAGGCGCGACTTCGGCGGCGGCGGCGGCGGCGGCGGCGGGGCTCCGGTGGCGTCCGGGTGGAGTGAGAGCGTGCACCAGGTGCGCCGCAACGAGGCGAAGCCGAAGGTAGAGGTAGCGACGGTTGAGGATGCTCGGAGGCGGCGCTAGAGACGGCGGTGAGCTTCACGGCTGTTGGCGGCGGAAGGCGAAATCCGGCGGATTCGGAGCGAGAGGGAGAGCGTGGGTTGGGGAAGGAGCTAGAGGAGAAGGAGGCGCATCTATTGCTCACCTTTATAGGCCTCGGGGGGGGGGCGGATGGTGGAGGGCGGCGAGGAGGTTGCTCCGGCCATCAATGGTGAGCGGCGGTGTCAGCGAAAGGAGCGGAGAAAAGGGGAAAAATGGGGCGCACAGGTGCGGCGGAGGAAGGGACGACTAGGGCAGGCGAGGAGGGCGGTAGGGTACCGGCGGTATTCGCGGCACAAAGCCGCGCACGCGCGCACAGACACAACGCGGCTCGGCTCGGCGAAGAAGAAGGAGAGGAGGGAGAAGACGCCTGACAGGTGGGGCCTGAGCGGTAGTAAGAGAGGAGCAGGAGCAGGGGAAAGGCGCGATGAAGCTGGGCCGTTCGATTCCCATCGGACGGTGGAAAAAGGTTTGATCTTTTGGACGCCTGAACATTTTCATGAGATCTTGGTCGTTTGATTTTGATCGAACGGCTTACGAGGAACGGGAGGTGCAGCGTGCTGCGATACGTCCGATTTCGATCGGACGGCGCCAAATGGAGGGAGGCACGGGGCTGCGCTCGGAATGGGCCGGTGCGGGCCGCACGAGGGGGAGGGAGAATGGGTCGAAGGGATTCGGCCCAAAGCTCTTAGGGGAGATTTTTATGGATTTTTGAATTTAGAAAATACGAGAAAAGCAAAAACCTTTTTAGAAAATAGCTAAAGCCGTCCAAAAATTCAAGAAAAAATACACATAAATCTCTTGAATTAATTAGAACTTAATTAAAATACTTTTAACTATACTTTAGTTTTTAATTTTGCAAACAAAATAGATTTTGGCTTTTCGGACAAAAGAAAAAACCAAATTAAAATCCAAAAAATGCAATAAAAGACTTCAAATCCAAATAAAATTCAGAACACTCAAATAAACCAACTTTTTGATTTAATTGAAGTTGGATTAACTCAATTTAAATGATTTTTTATTTCTAAATTTCAATTCAAGCTTTTACAACTCAATAAAATCAACTGGTTATTTTTATTTTGAAAATTTTCAAAAACTCTGCAAATTAGGGATGTTACAGCCATGTTGCTCACAATAGATCTATTTTCAAGATAGAATCATAGTTAAGTTCACCTTATAGTACAAATTTGCTTTACACTAGCCTAGTAAATACAAATTGTAGAAAAAGCTAATCTCACGATAATCCGACGAATTTATGCTCGTTTCGAACACATGCGCGGAAATTGAGCCATTTCCTCCTGCAAAATTCATTGTTCCAAACAAGCTCTCAGCTACCGCATATACAGAAGCGATATCGATTTCCTCGTATATTAGTTCTGATGCAAGGAAGCAAATTTTCTAGGAGAAGCCCCTCCCACCGTATGATCCAAAAAATTATTTTCCTGATACAAGAGATCCTAAAAAAAAAGGAAAACCCAAAAAAGAAAGATGCACTAGTAGGGAAGTAGGGAGTAGCAGTACGTACATCAGTCAATTCAACAGAAGGGAAAAGAAAGGGGGAGCAAGAAATGTACATCGTGTGTAACAGTAGTCCTCTCTTTTCCATGGAGGGGGACAAAGCGCACCAAACCGAAGAAAAAAGGCTTTGTAGGGCAGGGAGCGCATGGCGTTATCCGCTCCTCCGTCCCGGGCGCCATCAACGGTCGCAAGGCGGCGCCGAGTCCCAGCCGACGCGGCCACTCCGGCCTCGAGATCCGTGCGGCTCGCCTCCGGTCGACACATCCAAGGGCCCACGTCACCGGGGGGGGGTGGGGTCTCATCGTCGGTCGTCACGATCTCAATCATCGAGTAAAGAAAACCAAGCGGGGCGTTTCCGTCACGTACTCACGTCTCCCAGCCCGACACGTGACCAGGGGGTGACGTCAGGGGCTCACCGACCAGGACGTGTCTGAAAGGAATGGACTTGACGGCCTCTCATCCTGACGGCGTTCGGTCGGTGACGTCACGTACCCCTGACCAGAGTCCAACGAGCTACATGTAGGTTCATAATCTTTCTGACCAAAGGAACAGAAAATGAGTTTTTTTTTAACATTTTAAACCTCCTAAACAGTGAACTACTAGTCGGCCGCTACTTTTCTTCCTTTACTCGTGCGCTTCGTAGCGATCATCTCCTCTCCCGACAATATAACGGAACGGTAAACGGCAACGGCAACGGCAGCAGAACCCGCGTAGAGTTAGGCGTAGGCTACGTACTCCACTCAAGTCTTGACCCCGTTATCCGTTTCTTATCGGCCGGAGCTGTAGCTCTCCAGTCTCCATCCCCGTCTCTGGAAGATTCGCGGTGCGCAGGAAAAAAGGCAATTTAATTTCTTAATTAATTAAGAAACGGTAGCTAGGGAGAGGTGGGAACGTCGAAGTCGAACGCACCGGAGAGCTAGCCTTGTTAGACAAAAAAAAAAGACTTGAAATATCCTACGTGTCGTGGGATTCAGATTGCCTGTGGTACCGTAGAGGGATACTGTGCAAACAATAATATGGGTTTACTGTAGTGATCACTGTACAGCACTGTAGCACAACACCTGAGTTCAATGTGTGACATAATTTGTATGCTACAGACACTGTAGTGCTCTGGATCCGAACCATTAGATTTTGATTCGGTTGAGAGACGCTCCAAATGTAAAGTACTGTTTATCCTCTGCATTATCCGGTGACGGCGAGGATCCGAATCCATAAATGGTGTGTGCGTAATCTCCCATGACAACGACATGTGCAACCCATTTGCAATCTGCATCGACCTAGTTATATGATGTACAGCCAGCGAGCTCATTTCGTCAACACGTTGGGGGCGTGTGCGCGTATGATGTGCAGGGAGAGGGAGGTTAGCCTGATCAATTGTCTCCCGTGAGCTCACGAAACCGGCGAAAATCACGTCTCTGGATGGACAGTTTTGTTCACGTTCAAGGACAACGAAGTAGCGTATCCTAACTGAATCAAGATTCCTGCCAAGTGGCATTAAAAAACGATCGTTAGGAATACTGACTAATATATGATGCTGTGTTCAGGGACAGAGTTTGGAAATTCTTATGGTCTTATTGTGAGAAATAAATATAGAGATGTCAAGTATAAATATTTTATTATTTTATATGAATAAATTTAAAACTATATAAAGGATTTCATCAACTAAGAAGAAACCATGGCTCCTTGTCTCCGTCCTGCCTGCCTGGTTGAAGACGGGTAACTGGTCGTCAGATTAGGCCGCAACACTATGCGAATCAAGAGGGGCAGTAGTCGGTAAACACGGGTGCTTATGGCCAAATTAACTGATGAGCATCTGTCAAACCGCGACACGTACACCTTTTTGCCTTTACAGAATATACAGGTGTTGCATGATTAGGACGAAAACGATTGGTCGTGCGATTTCGTATGGATAGAGCGTCGCCTCTATTCTTTTTCCCGTGGTCTGAATCGTTCTTGCCGGTCAGATATGAGCTCGTGTCGTTTTATAAATTTCAGGCTACGCGTAAGAACCGTTGTTATTGTAGGAATTGACAGCAACTGCCTAGCTCAGCGCCAACTAAGGGAGAAGAGAGAGCTAAGCTGCTGCCGTATCTTTTCTTCTTTTTTCACTTGATGATTCCGACTAGCATATATTTGAGTCACGCATATGTTTTTCCCACGCTTCTGGTAAAAAAGAAGAAGGCAAGGACAACATTTGAAAACCCTTTGTTCGGTACAAATTTTTTCACATAATTTCGTTAAAGAACGTGTAGGAGATTGGGGGTTTTATTTCCTCTAAGTTTATTACGAAAGCCCTACGTTTCATTTTTGGACCTAGTTCCACCCATTAACGTAATTATGCTAAAATTCTAGGGATTTTTTTTGTTATTGCCATTAAAAAACGTGTGCAATATTATTTCTGCCATTGAAAATTTTCTCATATCGTTTTTGCCATTGAAAATTTGTGCTCATCATGCTTTTGCGGCTTCCAACGGTCCACTTCACAGTCAAACTAACAGAATGACCAAAAGACCATGGTGCCCCTAACCTACTCCATAGTGAGAGTCTGAGAGAAGAGGGACACATAAGAGGACTTAGTCCTCCGGCGCAGGGGAGGAAGAAGAGAGATGAAGGCTGAACGACTAGCGAAAGAGAAAGTGGTGGCAAAACGGAACACCCACAACGAGACGAAGCTAGTTATGGTGGCGGTTTGGGGAGCGGAGCGCCAGAGTGACACCAACGGTAGAGATGAGCGACGGGGCAGCACAGGTGACCGTAGTAACGATGACACGGGGCTAGAGTAGCATGTGATCGTGTCAAAATGTATAGGAGTAAGTGGGAATGCTCGGGTTGAAGTGAGTCAAAAGGGACTCATCAATAATGCCAATCAATAGATGCAACAAACCTAAACGCGGCGGGGGGGGGATGGTCAATTCAGTCCATTGAGAGCATAAAGAATCGAATCAAGTTGGGTGAAATAGGTAGTAAGGGGCGGAACATGATAGAGGTACTCAGTTGGAGCTCAGACGGTGATGGTGGCAACGTTTGAGCTCTCCTTCGGCATTCTATGGGTCATATTCTTTGTTGCCGACTGCAATCGTGCCACCTTTGCTTCCTCGGCTGTCGCGCCTAGTCCTTGCTCGCTGGCTTCGCCGAGCGCGATGACGCCACCGTCACTGCAGCTAGATGGCACGTCGCCGCCGCGGACACGTTCCGCTGTAGCACCTCGTCCTTGCTCATTGGCTTTGCCAAGGGCGATGATACCACCATGGTTGCGGCTGGAGAGCACAACCACTGCCATGGACGAGTTTGGCTGCTGCGCCTTGTCCTTGCTATGGCTCATCTACTGATCTAATCATCTTCTTTCTTTCCCATGTGAGACAAGAGAGGCAAAGAGAGAAGTGAGGGGCTGATAGTGGGGCCCACAAGCTGACAGGGGTATTAGACGTCCTTTGGGAAAGAGCTGACAAGGAAATAGTGGTCAACCGATCAATTTAACAGTCAAAGTGATAGATACTAACAACAATGGCAAAAGTGAGATGTAGCACAAATTTTCGATGGCAAAAACAAAATGAGCAAATTTTTTATGGTAGAAACGATATTATACATATTTTGAGTGTTAAGAATAAAAAATTTTCAAAATTTTATTGAAACATAATTAACTATTAAATTGCATGGACATGTTCAAAAGAAGATTCACACTTATCCATATACAAGGCGGTGATGTTGGAGACTGATTGTGCTTTGTTAGCACACCTGCTGACCAATCCGACCACACAAAGATCTTGGCTAACCTACTGACCAATCCGAACACACAGAGATCTCGGCTGTCGGTGTTTTAGAGCCGATCTTACGTATGATTGTTTGATTTGGAGGGTCTCCAAGACTAGGACTACACAAAGAATGACACAGAGAATTTATACAGGTTCGGGCCTTCTCTAGAGAGAATAACCCTAATCCTGTGTGGCTATATTATGTATGCTGGTTACAATTAGAAGAAAAACTAATGCTTCTTGTGCTCCAGGGTGCGATTGTCTCTCCTCCCTCTCTCATGTCAACTGACTGTAGCCTTTATATAGTCTACAAAGAGGTAGCCGTTTCTTCAGGCCAAGGGCGTCTCATCATTTCATATAATGAGCACGTTGATGGTAGTTATTGCTGGAGTAGTAACCCCTCCACGTCGCCTGGCAGTTATTATCAGAGACAAATGCGTATTGCGTGTAGTTATTTCAAGGAATAACATTGCATACTAACTGCTTAGATTCCCTAATCAATTGGGCCTACCTATTTGCAAGCTCTATCGATTTTAGGGTAGTTGTAACTGATCTGGTCGTAGAAGGACTTACGACCATAAGGTGGTCGTAGAAAACTTACGACCATGAGATAATCGTAGGAGAACTTATGACCATGAGGTAATCATAGAAAGACATTTACGATTGTGGGGGTGGTCGTAGAAGGACTTACGACCACTTAACCAGCTTCTCCCTTATGAACATTAAGGGGTATACTCAAGAACCATATGACGATATTATTATCTACAATAAGAATTATAGATAAATGATTAAATGAGAATTATTATATCCTCATCATCTAGCCCCTCAGTTTCAAGTGAAAGTAACTTGCTTGGAGAAAGGAGTCGTAGATAATCTTACGACCAGAATGTAGTCGTAGAACGATGGTCGAAAGAAAGGCTTTTCGACTAGTATTTCATTTGACCAGAAATAGACTTGGTAATTTTGGTTGAGATGTAAAGACAATCTCGGTTTTCTCGAACAGGCAAATTAAAAAATCTCAATCAACTCTCACAAATCTGTCTGTTGAAGTGAATTGATGTTGTTGGGCAACATTGGTTGTTGGGGGAGATCGGGCAGATCCCTATCTTTCAGGCGTAATGCAAGTGTGGCCTCTAACTGCCTGCTCATCTCTTCCTCACACTCGTACTCGAGCACTGTAGGGTGGAATTGGTGAACCTTGTTTTCAATTCCATCATAATGTTAAGTGTTTTCGTGTATCTGTGTGAGGCCTATCTGGGGATTCCAGTGGATCTTGAGCTCTTCCAGTACTATTACGGGATGGGCCGATAAGCTGGAATTGCTGGAAGTTGTGGTCTGAAGCTCTATGACGGAAAGTCAAGGGAGTATATTCAGATGATCACCCGGTTGTCGTTGGCTAATGTATATTGTTTCAGAAGTTTTAGAGATGGCTTATCAGTTGCCGACCTTTTCGATACGGTATACGAAGAGAGCTAAATGGGGTAGCACATGAGATTGCACGATTGGCCAAGCGCTTGAACTATGGTGCGATTTGGCGTGAGCATGTTTCTTCTTGTGTTGAGCACTTTGTTGCTCAGCAATGTATCCTTATTCTTTATTCTTGAGTAATATATAAAGCTATCTTTTTCTCTCATATATATATATATATAGGCTCTTAATTAGCCACAGGATCCCTTGGGTGCAAAGATTGGATACCTATATATGCCACTAGGTTCTTTTGACTCACGGAGATCGAAGAGGAGTGCAATCTCAGATCTCTCCATGGATTTAGTCGGTGGAGTTGGAAGCCTCCAAACAACAAAGCAATAGTACACTGGTACTCATTCTTGTTAATTAGCCAGCACAGGAATCTTTGCCTCAAATGGAGAAGCAAACAATTCATTCAATAGACAAAAAGAAAAGAAGATGATGTGCAGTGGAGTTGAAACCCTGCCATGCTACCAACTCAAAGATAAAGCTAGCCATGATCATGAATAATCTATGCTAAGTTCAGACCGGTAATAGTAGCAGACTAGTACTACATGCCTTTGTATAATGTGCACATGCCTACCCTACTGTCTCATGGATACACAATAACACTGCTTTTTTTATGCCTCTAATTATATATATAATGTGGTCTAATTTCTTGGATTCGATCGTAACGGAGGACGATGCAGTGTGCCCCATTTGTTCTGTATGACAAATGCACAAAGAAAGATTCAGAGATAGCTTATTATAATTGTGCAAACGGCCAAGTGTTCCTTGATGCTGCTCTGATCAACCAATAGGCAGTAGTAGCTCATGTGATAGTCTTAACTAGCTAGAGTATGTACAATAGTACGATGTCAGTAAGTCTTTTCATATAGAATGCAAGATGATGTGGATAAAAAAAAGAGAGTATAGAGAATTAAACCGTCTTTTATGCAGTAGTTGACGGTAATACAAAAAACAAGATACATTATATATGAATGGATTATCTATAGAGACATAAAAAAAGTTCATTATATAAGCTGTCTTTAGTATTATCTATAGACAACAACTGTCTATAGTACTATACATGCTCTTAGAGAAACATAAGGACTATGGAATAATTAGAGGATGGTATCTATGGCGTCATGTGAGATAGATAAGACCTGCTTACTTCTCGGTGACAGATGGTAGGAGCGAAAGAATATTTGCGCGGATGCTCCTCGCGGGGAATTAACAAATTAATTGCGTGGAAATTATAATTTCGTAAGTAAACTCTACATCAGTGTAAGTATATATAATTATATATTCAGCGTGACACGTAAGCTGCGGTTTATCCACTTGATTAATTATGGTAAGTGCGTACTGTCCGGTGACCACTCAATTGGGCTTAGATCTGGCATTCGGCGTATCAGAGAAAAAAAAGCTGCAATGAACTGCTCCTTCATGTACTTTGGCTTAGATCTGAATTTGATCATGGTGGTGGTATACATATGTGCTATGAAAATGATTAATTATGGTGGTGGTATACATTGTTCCTCGCAAAAAAAAAGTAGGAGTATATTGTGCGGGGTTAATTAAAGCATTAATTCAAAGGGAAGTTTCATTTGAGAGGTGTTTAATTGGATTGTATGTTTGCTTAAATTTCTTCCTTTTTGCGATATATTTGGTTAATTTTTTTAGAGCTCTAGGGTAACTTTATCCCTTTTACCTCTCTAACTAATTGTCGATGATCAGAACACATGCTCCCTATCAAGCTTATTCGGAAAAATGATATGAGAAAAATATCAAAACAAAGACTCTTTTATTGCTATGGACACAATGAGTGTTTGTTTGAGAACACCATGGGGATGTTACAGAGTCGATGAATTTGAATCTAAATAATGAATAATTACACGATTATGAATATGAATGTCTTAATATGAATACATGGGCTACCCTTTTATAGTTATTGAAGGAGTGACAGTTAATGCCGTTAAAGGCACCTCTAATCGTCACACACGTTCTTAGTAGAGTCTTGAACCATCACGTCTTTTTGCCAACTATTGTAAGTTGCCAAATGAGCCAATAACTACTTCCCCGTTAATCATGTGAGAAACTGACATGTCTCCCGAGCAGTCTGGTCGGGGATTGCCAGAACCGTTTAGCTGATCGGACGGTGTTCATAGTTGATCGTCTCATAATTCAAACTGGTCGTCGACCAGTTAAGCTGTAGTAAAGGATATTAGACTTCCTTTGGTACCGGTTGTAGGGTCATAACCGTTACAGAGGTAACCTCTGACATGTGGGACTACATTGACAGTGACTCTGACTCTGACCGAAAAAGCTGGTACGGTAAAAAATCCTCGTCACTAATAACATTCACTTTTGAAATTTCTTGTTTTTTCTCTGTGAAGTATTAGAAGTAATTTCTATATTTTTAGGGTCCACCGGAACACAAGAATTTCACACGATTTTGGTAAGAATACCGAATAAAAACGGTTCAATTCCTGCTTTCCAAGTGGGATCTTATATGCCAATGAGTTTATGTGTGTTTTCTTTGTCTGTTGTGATGCTTCATTCTTGTTTATTCCTTACTACTTTCGCGATTAATCGTCACCCAACTTGGTAGCGCATGCCTCTGATCCTGGACTGAAATTGCGTACGAAAAATGGCGCATCTATCCTTTGTCGCCGGCAGCACGAAAGCACAGTTTGATTAATGCTATGATGATACGATTTGACCATGCGTGATTCAACAGAAGATACGATTTGACCGTCCAGGTACAGATTCTCATGAGAGAGGGAGAGAGAGGGTGACTATTGACGTAGCAGGAGCAAATCTCAACCGTAATCTCGCCATTAACTCCCATCAACAAGCAGACGTGGCCACGAAGCCACGAATTTGTCTTTTGTTGTTGCGAATTTTGATTATTCGAGTCCTTTGCTTTGCCACACAAGGAAGATAATCGGATAGAGATTTAGAGGAATGGAGATTGATTTTTTTCCTACCTTCGTACGTGTACAACTAAACGCTAACACGACTATATATTTTCAAGACTAAATTCCCCGTGTAAACCGAGTGGATTATGATGCACCGTTAATTAGAGTTTACTTGTGAGTGTAACTATACCGGAAAACTTTACATAATTTGACTGTAACAATTCGCACACGGTGAACAAATTTCATATTTGTACCAACTCGTGAGCACATAAAAAATACTTTGTATTTTAAATAACTTGACAGGGGTTGAACATTAAAATTTAGGCCCTACTACAGTAATCAGATCTTATTCCAAAGCCCAAACTGCCAACTCCCAAATTCATGCAAAAATTTAGCAAATGCTCGTGTTACCACAAGGGAGAAAAAAAACCACCCCTAAAAAGAAAAAGGAAACCACAGAAAGCTTCATGTGGGCCCCATGGACCCCAACAATGTTGGACCCACCAACCTACACCTCCCGGAGTCCCGAGCACTTCTATAAATTGACGCTTCCCCCACATCATCCGGCTCAACTCAAGCCTGCCTCCTCCCTCTCCCACTCGAGAAGCACTCGGCAATTTCCTGTGTGCACCTCGCACCGCCTACCCACTCTTCTCGCTACGTCCACGCGCTCACCTACCCAGAGAATCACCACCACCACCCTCGCCTCCCGGCGCCACCTCGTCGGCGATTACCAGCCACCACCACCGGACGCCGACGCCGGCGATGGCAATGGAGGCGGCCGCGGAGAGGAGCGCCGGCGCTGGCGCTGCTGGCGGAGTGGTCCCGGAGAGCGGCGGCGGGGAGAGGCGGTCCCGCTTCCGGCGGATCTGCGTCTACTGCGGCAGCGCCAAGGGCCGGAAGGCGAGCTACCAGGACGCCGCCGTCGAGCTCGGCAAGGAGCTGGTAATTTTAGCGCCCAAGATCCTGCCTTTACGCGCCAGAACCCATAAAAACCCAATCTTTTTTGGGCTTTCAGCTTATTCAATCTTGCAGCAAAAAAGGAAGAACCTTTCTGCTCTTTTTTTTTTTATTTTTTTATTTCTCTTGGCTCTTGCTCTGTCCGCGTTTGCGTTTGCGTTTGCGTTTAGGACGCCGTGGAGGCGAGTTTGTGGGGATGGCATGGCATGAGCTGCTGCTCCTGCTGAGCTGTAGTCGTGGTGCACACTGCATCAATCACAGCCTTCTTGCATGATCACACCACACATATGGCGCACAGCTAGCTCACGCACCGGCCGGCACGGCAAAGACGGCTCACATCGTCCAGGGAGCCTACAGTTGCTACAATCCTTTGACATTTTGCTCTTGTGGTTGGGCCATGGATAATCATGGGGCTGTGTCCTCGCAAAAAAAAAAGGAGAAAAAAATCATGGCGCTGCGACCTCACTTGCTTGCTTCCCCAAAGGAACAATCTTTGCTTCTGGCATGCATCAAAATCTCTCACCTTTTGGGTTTTCTCTTGATGTTTTTTCTTCTTCTCTTTCTGTGTGCAGGTGGAGAGGGGCATAGACCTGGTCTACGGGGGAGGCTCCATTGGCCTCATGGGTCTCGTCTCCCATGCAGTTCATGACGGAGGACGCCATGTGATTGGGTGAGTCCAATTCTACTAGCATTGCCACCCACCTCTCTCTCTCTCTCTCTCCTATACCAGTAGTTGTTTGCTTGGCAGGTGCCCCAGTAGTTGTTTGCTTGGCAGGTGCTCTCTTCTTTGAGTGCTCTTGCTGTGGCCTGTGAGTGCATGCGTCCTGCGCCTTCTTGTATCAAAATGGCAGCTTTTGATCAATAGGGACAGTGGCACTGGGCTGGTGTTGAGTCCTTGGCCATATCATTTCTCAGTGGGGGGCAGGATGCATCTGGGTTTCACAGGAGTGGAAGTACCTTTTGGCCTTGCTTCCAAAAGGCTACTAGCTTGCATGCTTGAAATGGGCACTTGGGCTGCTAGGTGCAAGGGGCTAGCTAGTGCTTCTCCCTTCTCTTCTATGGTCTAATTATTTTGCAGTGTTTATTTGGTCCATCTCTCTCTAGAGTGTAGGCTCTAGCTGGGCTTAGCCTGTTGGCTTGCCAGCTTCTTGCCATGGTGAAGGCTGTGCCTTGTTGTTCTACTTGTTTGACTGCTATATGCAAAAAAACTGATGTGCCTTCTTGTTTGCCCTCTTTCTTGGCACTTGGCAGGGTCATCCCAAAGTCCTTGATGCCCAGAGAGGTGAGTGATCTGCTGCTGGAAACTCGCAATAATTTGATTTGATGCTGTAGTACTATGTATTAGTGCTCCATGTTGTTTGGGATGCATGCATGCTCTCTCCCTTCGCAAGTGCCTTGTTACAATTGAGGGCACAATAGAGAAGCCGCAGTAAAGAACAAGGGACATGTTTCGTAGAGACACATGATGCATTTATATTCATCACATGAACTTAATAATGCCCCAGTCCAACAACACTGCATGCTCTTCTTAAATGGACTTAAGCTAGGGTGGTAGCTCATTGGCCTTGCCTTGGGATTTTACTGGATTTGCACGCAGCAACTGGAGTCTTCACTTCTTGCGCTACACTTGTAATTGTGTATGTGTTACAAAGGAGATTTAGTCCTGTGAAATTGCCGTGGTCATTGACTGCTGCATCACGTAGAACCGGTCTTTCTTCTATTCTTATATGGAGGATAGGATGAGCTCATGTGTTACAACTTTGCGTGCTATACTTTACATCCAAAACGGCCATACATATCTTTCCGAGGACCTTTTGCATTACTAGTTTCAGTGGAGAGGATTTAAAGGATCTTGTAGAACCGATTTTAATCATTTCGAAAGATGCAAGGGTGAAGTTTGCCAGATGCTTAATATTCTAGTTACTGCCTTAATTTGCAGGTAACTGGAGAGCCTGTTGGGGAAGTTAGAGCCGTCTCTGGCATGCACGAGAGGAAGGCCGAAATGGCTCGGTTTGCCGATGCTTTCATTGCATTACCTGGTATGATAATTTGGTTCCTCCCAACATGTATTTCCTGTGAATTGATGGTTCTAGGATGCAAATTTTGACCCTCTCCCTTGTATGCAGGCGGCTATGGGACTCTGGAGGAATTGCTCGAGGTCATCACCTGGGCCCAACTAGGAATCCATAAGAAGCCGGTAACAACTAACAACTACATCTGATTCCTTGTAGCTTCTAGAATTCATGTCAGAAACTTGTTCGTTATTGCTCAATAATTTAAAGATCATGTTGTGCCTGCATGTTTCCGAATTCCTCTCTTGTCTTAGCGACCATAGAGGCAATTAGTTTACCCCCAAGTTGTGGGAGCCGTTGTGATCTTATGCTAACATCTTGCCTTGATTGTGGCTCCGTGGTGCTCCCATGTGATTGGCTTTAGTTTTTCCAGAGACAAATTATCGACCAATAGTTTAAGCAGCCTGCCATCTATAGATGTTCCATTAGAACATAGTTTGGGGAACATGAGATCTGCACTCCCTATTGTTTATAACCTGTGTTAATAAGATGGAATTAATTCTTTATGAATATTCCAACCCAGCTAATAGAATGATGTTTGGAGGATCTTTTTCCAGTCAAATTTTACATTCAAAAGTAATGTATTGTTGGCATCTATGCTAGACAATTGCTTCGTGAACAAGAAATTATAGAGAACTGAAAGGTTTGAACAAACAATTTAACGTTCTCCACCTTGATTCATCTTGTCTGTCGCTATTATTTGTGTTTGATGGGCCCCCACCAAATTGATAAGAGTGTTGCAATGTTGTATCAACTTGGATTAGTAATCCTACGTGGTTCCATGTTTTTTTAGTAATTCTTAATGCATATTTTGTGGGGTTCCTAGCTCTCCTCCGTCGTATTATTATTAACCACAAATCTGGGTAGACATTTGTGTAACTGCTTGTGAATTAATTTTCCAGGTTGGCCTTCTGAACGTTGATGGGTTCTACGATCCTTTTCTATCCTTCATCGACATGGCTGTCAGTGAAGGATTCATAAAAGAGGACGCACGGCGCATTGTCATTTCAGCTCCTACTGCTAAGGAACTTGTTCTGAAGCTTGAGGTAAAATCCCAGCCTTGTGTTTAATTTTCCATCATTGCACTAGAAGCAGGGCAAGCCAACTTCGATCCATAACAGTTTCTTCTCGTAACACCAGTTCCTCCTAACGTGATTTGCAGGGGTGTGTTCCCGAGTACGAGGTCGGTTTGGTCTGGGAGGATCAGATGCCGCACAGCTTTGCTCGCACCTGAGCTGGAATCCGGGATCGCTTCATCCTGATCTTTCGGCTCGCCTATTCTTACCAAGATTCTAACCGATCGACGACGATACCTCCTCACCGAAGCCGAATATGATCCTGGAAGCGTTTCTCAGCCAGGCGTAGTAACATCTTACCGAAGCAAAAAAAAAAAACTTAGCGCACGCATGTGCCGATGTATTGTGCTGGGTCTGTCAATTGATGTTTTTGGCGTATGATTGACACTATTAGCAGTGCCTTCCTCATGCTGTTCTTTTGCCCCTAGCTGGAAGGAATGTATATGCAGTATGTAGTAGCGCCTTCTTTAATTTCTTCCCCATGTTGTGCAATTATCTCCCTGTCTATTTGTTTCTCTGCACGTGTGGATGCATGGATGGATGGATTCAGGATTGATTCCTAGTTGTATTCGGCCTGTGCCAGATGATTCAATTCCCTAACAAAACTGTATGTGACTAGACTTTGCTCCCTTTATCAGAAGGCTCTGCACTGGCGTGCTGATAAAACGAGCCCATCATGCCTGCGCTTTTCCTGTGGGGAGCTGCGGTTCGGGCGTCGCCGTCGCCGCGATGGTATCTGTCTGTCCTTCAGTCTCTCGCTGGGATGGGCGCCGTGCCGGGTTGTCGGCAAGCGACAGGAAGACACCGGTGGGGCTCGCCGTGCTGACGAAGTGGTGCCTTGGATAGTTGGATTTGGATCCAATCAGATGTCACAACCCTTTCGGTTGGCACTCTGTTTTCATCCAAAGGTGAGTTTGACATTGGAATTCTGGTGTTCCCCGGCCTGAGGAAACGCAGAACATAGCTGCTAATAAAAGGAATGTGGTGGCTTTGGTGGATTTCAACATGTGGGCCCCCTCCTGGGACCTTGGTAGAGACTGTTGAGAGATGGAGGAGTAGAGAGTAGACCTGTTCGTACACCTGTTCGTACACCGATTGGTTTTTTAAAAAAACCTAGTATGACAACACAAAGCCCGAGCCCAGCTCGAGCCCTGAAAACTACACATTTTTTTCAAACTTGAGCCCGACCCGATCAAAAGCCTGAAGCCCGAAAGCTTGACAGGTGAATATGTGATGCAAGTCTGTCGCAGACAACCTAGTTCTAGTTCTAGGCATCCAAACTATGTAAATATGTGATACACCATAAATATGTAAATATATAAATAGCCATGTATCAAACATCACACTACAACATGTGAAAAGTCCCACGTATCATTAGTAGGAGTGTAAATATGCAGTACAATCATCTAAGTTCCAACTTTTTTTTTTTAAGAAATGGAGTACAACTCTCGGCCTCTCTGCACCCATTATGAAGTTCCAACTTCATAATTCATAGTTCTTGTTTCTAGAGATGTATTCAAATTTAAAAACAAGTACATGTAGCCATCCATGGAGGTAACGTAGTATCGTGCATCATGCATGCCGCGACTACGGGAAAAAGCAATCAAGAGCAAAGTTCAAGTTTCGAATTATTGCCTCCAGACCAAGTTCCAAACTTCTAGATGTCCTGCAACATAATTAAAAGACGATAAACAATGATTAATTAGTACACATGAACAGTTCTGGTAAAAAAATTAGCAGAGAATATAATTTTAGCTTGCTTGTCATTACATTCGGAATCAGAAGAGAGCTCATCAACATCAGTAGTTTCAGTAGCCCTGAAGTGTTAGAAGATGCTACAAAACAAAAGAACAATGGAAGATATTAATATACACAAGGAAAACAGTAGCTTTCATCAACCCAGAAAAAAGAATAGCTATGCCTTGATCAATTACCTTCATGCATCCTCACACCATGCAATCCTGGAGACACGTCGGAGCTTTTACAGTCTTTGGCTTAAGTTGCAACCTAGCACAAAATGGCCATAAAAATATCCACAAACAGCAATACACCAGTCACTAGTCTCTCAATCAGTCAAACTCCAGTACCTTGCAACATATCAAGGAATGGGGGATGTGGTCAGTAGGCAAGGAGGAAGGAGGTGGCAGTGCGACACCGATGGGTGAGAGGACAACGACCTAGGGGTGCGCATAGCCACGGGAGAGGGCAATGAGGTGGTGTCGACCGACGAGCCTAGGGATGCGCACGGGTAAGGGCGATGACGACGATGAGGTGGCGGCGATCGACAAGCCTGGGGATGCGCACGGGTGAGGACGACAACGACAAGGTGGCGGCGACCAGTGAGCTTGGGGATGCGCACGGGTGAGGGCACGAGTAAGGCGGACGACCTGGAGGTGGCGGCGACCGGTGAGCCGCCGAGCGCCTAGGAGAGGCGGAGAAGTGGTGAAGTTGTTCAGATCTGGGTTGGATTTGGGGATTTCCCCCCTTTTATATGGCGACTAGGCAGCCGGTAGGGTTAATGTGTGTTTGTATCGGGTCGGACCTGGCCGGGCTTCACGGGCTGCTCAACTCAAAGCCTAAGCCCAGTCCAAAAATAGCTTCAGGCCAGAAATCTAGGCCCGAGCCCGGGCCGAGCTCAGGCCGATCTGCCCATGACCAGGCCTAGCGGGGAGATAGGGTTGGTTAGATATAGCACCTGCATCATAGATGACGTAGGTTACATAATAATGATCATGGGATCCAATCACGTAAACAGACGCAGTAACAATTAGCTGCATATACATGGCATAAACTCGATATCGGGTGCCCTGCTAGTTGGACTAAACACCCGGTTAGTTGGCGCCTCGGCGGGGCCCTCGCAACGCCATCTTCCTAATCCTATTATCGCTAGTCTATGCAGGGATGTGAAAGGAAAGAATGCAATTCTGCTGGGACCAGCCTCGCACCGCACGGCGGACGGCGACGTTGTTTAGGTGCGCACTGGTCAGTTTTAGTCATGACGTTCAGCATAGGATATGCATTTCAGTTTGGTTTAGTCGATGCTTTAGTCTATGGCCGTTTTCAGTTCGCTTTTCATCTGCATTGTCAATAATTGTTGAGTCGTTTTTTCCCCATCTTTACCGACCTCCTTCCTGCTTGTCGATCCGTGGATTCCGACGGGTGTTGGTTGAGATTTTGAAGAGATCAGCCGCATATTGTATTACTAGTTTACTGCTCGCGGATCGGCCAGCGACAGATCGAAGTCTACGGGAAATTTACTTGTTTTACCGGTAGCTTTGGCTTTAGGATGTGAAAGAGCGTACCTTGTTGGCATCGAATAAATACCGACTTGACTTGGGGGGGAAATGCAGACTTTGAAGGTGAATACTGAATACGTATTTGACTTGAACTGGTTGCTGGTATACATTAAATAGATCCATTACGCAAATTACATATAAGCACAGGAAGCTGCCAGGTTACAGGGGTAAAGTGGTCACTGCTAGCAGGGCGGATCTAGGAATTAATAATAAGGGAAATTGGCTACAGGCCACTACATAAGTGCGTCATTTGCCAATGGACATCCCAAAAACATGGTGCGGTCAAAACACACTAACAAAATATGGTGTTTTGCCGTAAGACACACTTCTCATTAAAATATTATTTTCGGACGGAAGAAGAGAGAGAAAGGTAGTGAAAAGTCTGTTTTACCCTCCATCTTCTTCCTTCGTTCCTCTCTGTCTTCTCTCCATCTTCTTCAATGCCGGCGAGGAGGGTTGACGGAGGCGGCCGCATATGGGCAAAATGGAACCGGCTATGTGAGGCGATCCTATGGGCGGTGGCGGTGCGGCCGGAAGTGGACTGTGGTGGCTGGGCGACTATGTTTGGCGGCCGGAGCCGGGGAGGAAAAACGGGCGGCGGCGCCGGAGGGGAAAAAGGAAGGAGAATGGTGTGCGCATTTGCTACTGGGGAACCAAGGGAACTCACTAGAACCTGTGGTGGAGGCAGAGGTGGCCTGTGGCGGGCCCGCGACGGTGAACCACGGGTGGCGCGGAGGGGGCGCCGTGGGGGCGCCGTTGGTGAGAGGGGAAGCCGGAGTGGGTGAGGGGAATAGGATGAGGGAGGGGCGGAGGTACTCCCTGGGGAAAGAATCGACCGGAGATTTACCGTGTGAGGAGTGCGACGAGTTTTTGCCAGGAATGGGGAAGAAGTCCATGCGGCGCACTCCGGTGCTCGGATCTTCCAATTACTTGGGTTTTTTTTTTCTTGCGGGCTCTTGGGTTACAGCGTGACGAGGACGACCGACGTCGGAGATCACCACGGCCACTTCATCCACCGAGGAGCCGCGCACACTTCTTCTTCTCCGGTTCCGGTCGCAACCACTGCCACTTCTTCTCCGGCAATCTTCCCTTCAATTCATCACCACGGGAGTATCTCCTAGCATCCTTATACCACCTCCTACCTCTAACTTGTGCACTCCTTCTCTACAGGATCACCTCCACGGTGGAGCACCCGCGTCGCCCATGGTCGCCGCCGCTAACTCATTCTCGGCCACCTCGGCTCCCCCTGACTGCACTGGTGAGTTCCTTAGGCCCCACTAGTGCCCATGCTCCCTCCATTCTTGCCCCAACTCCACCCTATGCCGCCGTCGCCCTTTCTCCTCCACGGCCGGCCACCGCAAGCTGTCCCCCGGCTGCCACAGTCCACCTCCGGTCGAGCCACCACCGCCCTCCGGTTCGCCTCCACCCCACGGTTCTGTTTTTACTACTCCCAGCCGCCACCATCGCCTCCACCACTGGTGACGACCACCGCTCCAAACCAGCCCGAGCCCTCCCCTGTCTCTGTTGCCTTTCGTCGCTCACCTGGCCGTTCGGACCACCGCTCGGTTACACTGCCGTGTGGGCCTGAGTGCACAGTTGAACCAGACCGATCTAGTGCATTGAGGGCATTGAGTACATTTTACAACATTTCTCTCTCATAATCACTCGGATATAATATTTTATTAAGAAGAGTGTCTTACGGTAAAATACCACATTTTGTTAGTGTGTTTTGGCTGCACTACGTTTTTTTGGATGTCTATTGACAAATAACACACTTATGTAGTGGCCTGTAGCCAATTTCCCCTTAATATTATTAGGGTCTGTGACCCAATGCTTCCACTTTGGATCCGCCTGTGACTACTAGTTTATAGCCCCTTTAGGACAAAAACAACTAAACGAGAGTAAATTTCGCAAAATTATGGGTATGTTGTACAGACTATCAGAATACTAGATGTTAACAACTATTTCATAGAACTCTAGATTTAAGGTCTAGATGTATCGCAAAGCTATATGTTTTAGAGGTCATGTTGCACATGCCCGTATCTGACACCACGAGCCCACATGGCAGTCTCTACGTCATGCGCCGTGCTGCAACTGTGAGCCACGACGACCTATCGTATTCCCGCAACGGTCAACTACCCACCACATTCCCACAATGCATATTGACATGGCTCGTAGCTACAACATAGCGCATAATGTGGAGATAGTCCGTAACGTGAGGTGATGACGTATAGAAGCTGCCATGTGGGCCCATGCTATTAGATACGGGTACGTGCAACATGATCTCTAAAACATATAGCTTTGTGATACATCCAGCTCTTAAATCTGGAGTTCTATGAAATAGTGGCTAAAACCTATAGTTTATGATAGTTTATATGCAACAAATATGTAGTTTTGTAAAATTTACTCACTGAACAAAGGCACGATACATAGCATCTAAATTGACTGACTGCACAGCAAACAATATGCCCCACTTCTATCTCAAGGCTGCACAGCCTGCACACTAGGAATGATAAACAGCAACCGAGACACAACTACCCCGTTTTGCGAGGACAAACCACTGGAACAATAAGGTCAACCCAAGAAA
Organism: Ampelocalamus luodianensis; assembly: GCA_036346255.1. Lineage (NCBI taxonomy): Eukaryota > Viridiplantae > Streptophyta > Magnoliopsida > Poales > Poaceae > Ampelocalamus > Ampelocalamus luodianensis. Next base: position 47,169,247 of record CM070617.1, read on the forward strand.
TTCTTTCCATTCAGGTAGTACACATTTTTCCTTTTAAAAAAGTACTACACATCTGAATGAGTCAATATATGGTGTGTATTGCAAAAAAAAGTTGATCCGGGTCGCCCTTGTACGGACTGTCTGTCATCAAAATTCAGCAGCAGCACAATAGGAATTACATGACAGTCCTGTTATTTTACACGACGAAAGCTACAGCTGTTTTTTTTTTTCCACTCAAATGGAACGGGTGTGCCCTGCTTCTTGTTGACAATGGACATGGCCAAGTACCTACTACCCATGCCTACAGATGTCAGGTCATCAGGACCTTCCCAGAATGGGGGCTTCTCCATCTCCGAGTAGACGTCAGTAGCCTGTTCTAAGAGAGAGCCTGCTGCTCAGTGCAATTTTGCAGAAGGGCTTCCACCCGGAAATTGGTACCAAGAGAACCCAAGAATTGGGACTGAGTCATTGGCCCATGTACAGAAATATCATCTGCAGAAATCGCAGCACAGCCCTAGAAAGAAATGCTTGTCTTACCATGAAAAGTAGCAGCGGTAAGAGCTAATAATATCTGTGCAAACCTGAAACTTCCTCGGCAGAGTGCCTGATTGAAGCAAAATCAACATAGGCACTCAGATCAGCAGAACCAGGGTCATCTAATATGTGTACAAACTTGTGTTTGCGGATTGCTTGCATATATTATTGTTTTCTTAGTGCCCAGGCTATTCATTCAAGATAGCAGCCTATTGCTTACACAAGAGATATAGTAAAACAAACCGCCAATGAGATAATTCCCTGTGTAAGCACATTGTACAAAAACCAAATAATATACAAATTCAGGAATTAAATTTAGGTATTATGTGAGCATCAAATAGTAGACTAGCTAGTGTGCTTGCAGAATTTTATGCTAGAGGGGCACTAGACCAGAATTGGCCAGAGCTTTGTAAACACTAGACAGTAAGAACATTTTGAGCTCATCTCAGACGTAGCGAAACAATTTTAAAATCCAAACCTGAATACTATCGGAGACCATTCCATTTTTGCCATAGTCAATGACAAGAGTTTTTTTTAAATAATATTATTTTAAAAGATAATTAAAAAAATAAATAGTCGCCCCCAAAAATTACAAAAATAGGTACTTGTCGCCGTTTGAACCGGCGACAAAGACTCTGTTGGCTCCCTGTCATCGGGCCAGCTTCCTGTCTCCAGTTCAACTGACGCCAAGAAGTGAACAGTATTCCTGTTGCCAGTTGAACTAACGACAGAAATGTGTGTTGTTATTCTTTGCAAATAAAAGGGTGGTGGTAAGGTTGGTTGATCCGTTTGTGATTTTCATAGATTCTCAAGGGTACAGAATCAGTTAGATTCGTAATAACATTTTGTGATCGTCGTATGTTGTTCTACTGCAGTAAATTTCTGGAGAATTTTGTGTGGACGATTGAGGTGACAATGACTTATAAGTAGGAAGGTAAGTGATATTGAGAAGCGCCAGAGAATTCATACACGGTGGACAACTTTGGAGAAATGACGCAACGATAACAACACATCCTGCTTTGTAGAGATAGGTAACAACGAAAGATTGACACTGCAGATGAAGTTAAAGTTTACAATTACGGTACAATTAGTTCCATATTGTGTACAACAAGCAAAATATTAACTGAAGTGCAAGTTACAACATGCTACCATTTCTAATCTTAGTACCACTGCACACACAACATTGGCAATCACATATTACAACTGTTTGTGCTTTCCTATGGCCGCGATCTCAACGTCCCCCATGTGGATTACCTTGAGTTGGGCGACCGGATGAGTTCCCTGTGGTGATGTTTGGAGTGTTGATGTCTCCTTCATCCTGAGGATTTCTCATAGGGCATTTTTTGAAGGTGTGCCCAGACTCCCTACAAATGGAGCACTTCTTCGTACGATGACCGACTTTTGCTTCATCCATATCGTTCCTGATGCACCGTACCTGTCACCGGCCGACCTTTCCCTTCAGTCTATCAATGTCCGCGATCCAGATTAGTTGCTCCCAAATCGGATAGCTAGTGAAATGGCCAACCACGGTGTAACCATATATCTCTGCACTCTAAGTTTGCATTACCTCCTCCTTGTTGAAATAGTCAGAGAGGTACTAGTCGGGATGCTACGCCACCGTCGAACATGCAACCATGACATAGGAGCAGGGCCTATGCAGAAGAAGAGACTTATTGCAAGTGCATACGCAACTAGCACGTCGTAGCGTGCACTCGTGGGTGATCTTCTCGTGGTTCGTCCCGCGGCGTCTTTTATCTCAGCACATGATCTCGAAACGAAGCTCTCTTGCACCCATCTTGAATGCCAGGTGCATCTCACCCTTCTTACCCTTCTCCTCCATGTACTTGGTGATCATGGCAGAGAAGAGTACTCTGTCATTTACCATGGCGAGCGACGCGTTGTTATTTCTGTCAACAAAGTAGTTTTTGGTACTGCGAAGAATTGCCTTTATAATACCAACCAAAGGGAGACACTTTGCACCGCGTATGACCCAGTTGTACATCTCGGCTAGATTGGTTGTCATGACACCATATCGAGCACCACCCCTATCATGTAGCAATGACTACTTCTTCTTAGGCTCGTACTCAATCCAGTTCGATAAGCATTTCACCTACGCCCCCGTCTTTCTCGTCACACTGAGACCATCTGTGGGTAGCTATGAGACCCCGGTTTATTAAACTTGTAATACTTAACCTTCCTCTGGTTCTAGTATCACAAATAGAATAATCCGCGTCTCGATGAATATGTGCCTCCTGAACAAGCAAACACATACATCATATCCAAGCATGCATCAATTCCATACAATGATTATAACAAGTCTACCAAAAGACATACATAATATAAGTTATTACAACACACCCGACCGCCAAATGGCGAGATAGCAAATAAGTAATAATGAAGCAAAAGTTGCCATAAGATGGCTTAAACCAAAAGACGACCGGTTAGCCACATAACACCACAGTGGCAACCGACCGGCCGCCAAGCTAATCGCCCGTGAACCGCCACAAAGACAACTCACAAAAGTGAGGTCCATCGGACTCACTATCATCCTCTGCACAACACAAGCAATGCAGGTGAGTACAAAAATGTACTCGCAAGACTTACGAGTAGCAAGCCTATACATAGCTACATGAAAGTTGTATTCAAAGGAATGTGGTTTTATGGTTCTTTGGACGCATAAAGTAAGTTTCATTTGCAATATTGTAATAGATTGAACAACAGTTTGTAAAATCTGTTTTTAAGCATTTAAATAGCAGCGAGTAAGCATAAGTAACAAGTATCCACCTAGAAGTGACTTTCCCCAAAGCCACTACAACATAGCATGAATCCCTGATTCATACCACCCAACAAGTTTTAATTTTAAAATGGTTGCAGTCTAACTCTTGAAAAGCTTATCCAAGCGTGTCCATAACCTAGGACGAGGCTATTCGAATAGTTTTAATCCCTGCAGGGGTGTACCAATGTACCCACACTTCAGACCGCCCTTTTGCCAAGCTATTAAGCACACTTCCTTTGGTATGCCGGCACGGCTAAGTCCTACGAACCCTTTCCAATGGAACATGCTAATCAAGAGACGCACGTATGGGGGTTAATCCTTAGTGATCTGCCGACGAAATATGGATCACAAGGACCCATACGTGGAGCAAGATACACCGGCCTCGGCGGTGTTCCTCCTCCTACAACGTGTCCATGTTGCATATAATCAAATATGCAACCCACCACGCGACTCATTAATTAACACAGCCCAAAGTACTCGGCTAAGAGAGGTCCCATATCCCTCTAGTGTGGTTAGCACGCACGAATGCTCTGATAATGATACTCACAAGTAGTTCGGTCCTTAATTGACCCGGGCACCATTCCAATCACACCCAAAAGATCACACCATCTTACCATTGTGCCCAAGTCTAAATTGTTTTCATTTTCAGTTTTAGTTTTGCAATTTAGACAAAGCACAAGGCTGAAATATACACATAGTAATAGTTTGTGTGATCAAAGTTATCGACGAGTCGATAACTGCCCATTTCTACCGATAGCTAAGCATGGCTAAGCATAATGACGCGTAAACTACTAAGTGACAAGGGTCCATCCAATAACCCAAAATCACAGCAAGTAACCTAGGCTTCAGAGTAGAGGAATAAACATTTCTTCTCGATAATGCATCTAGTAGGCCAACTATCGACAATAGTTTAAAACAACATAGCAATGCATACATAGAATTTGCAAACAATATATTAGAATTTGAAAATAGTAGGAACAATATGATCAAATGAATGCTACATCCGCTTGCTCGGTGAAGTGCAGAGTCCGATGGTCTGCGTGGCTCAATATCGATTAATAATATTATCTTCTGAACCTAACGCGAAAAGGCGATAAGCAAATAAGAACGAAGAACACCAAATAAACTCCAACAGCAAAACACATCCAAAACTAATAAAATTCACACTACAGCTAGGGAAAGATCTAAGACAATGATAGGAACAAGAATCATGCAATTTGGACTAAGCATACAAAAGATATGAGCAAAATGCTCCTTCTCAGCCTATAACAACCTAATTAATAATTAGTACTGTTCATGACGAAATTTTTCAGAATGATCTAAGGTCTGAAATTTTTATAGTAGGTAGATTATGACATCCTAATAACAGCAAAGTTGGATTTACTAAATTTGGAGTTATACACATTTACTTATGATTTTTCTAAGTTGTAAATCTAATGCAATTCATTTTACAGAATTGTGAACATGCTCAAATCCTATTTTATATGAAAGTATACTAATAGATGAATTTAACAAAATTGGTTTTGCACAAATTGGATTTATACAGAAAAAGATATGCATTTTTCAAGATTAAAACTATTTCTGGAATATTCAAAATGACAGAAATCAAGTTATTCCTAGTTACACAATTTTCTGCTACTGCAACCTTCTTAAATACATTTTTATAATAAACTAAAGTGACAACATCATTTATTACCGTTGGAATTATCTAAAAAGCAGTTAAAATGAATTAGTTATGAGTTTCTAAAGTTTTTACATCATTTTCAGTTGTTAAACAAATACTTACCGAAATACAGAACAACCTAAATAAAAGAAAACGACGTGGACAACTCCCAACCCTTGATCTAAAATCCTATGGCTCACGCTACAAAAACAAGCGCGCCGCCGAATCGAACGAGCCCACCGTTGATCAAGATCCAACGGCGCACTGAGTGTATGCATTCTGACGGTGCGGTTGCATACACGATCTTGGCCGTTGATCGAAAGATCGACGGCCGAGAACGATCAAGGCATCCGAGGGTCCGAACGCACACAAAGATCGTGCGCAGATCTAAAAATGAACGGTAGATATTGATCGCAGTTCAAAGGGAGATGTCGACACGTGGGACCGCATGTCGCTGACTTCGAGTCACCCACGCTACCGTTTAACCCACGCGCACAAGCAGCACGGGCCCACTTGTCACGATCGAGAGTGGCGGTTAAGACCAAATTAATGCCATTAATGATTAACCTTAAATAAACACTAATGATCTTTGAAATTTGATTTTAACCCCTCGGGCCCACAAGTCAGCGACCCAGAGGTAAATCCCGACAGCGATTAAACGCCGACACATTCAATTAACCAATGATTAATCTTAATGATGTCGGAACAGTGCGGGATTGAACCAGAGAGCGATTTAAGGATATTGGGCCCACTGGTCAGTGGCTCAACGACAATGATTAAGACATAATTAATAACTAATGATTAGCAATTAATGTGTCCTAATTAAGTGACGAAAACGGGAGCTGCTGTGCCGGCAAAACCCGAGATAGATACCCTGAGCCAAATGAGTGATTCCAAAGCATCAAAATAGCTTCATCAAGGTCCACAGAAGCCACATGAGCAATTAATTGGAAAATGGAGCACTCACCTGAGCTGAGGAAGAAGATGACCAATTTCGGCCGAATTTGAACAAACCCCAAATTAGACAATTCCTGAGAATCAAATCCAAAATTAAGTGAGGGGAAATGTTCAAGGAAGTAAATAGATAAGGTTAGGGCAAAGAAACGTGAAGGAGGACCACTGGAACACCAAGAACACCAATGGAGCTCCACGGGTCAACAATGGCGATTTGCCATTTTTGAGGTGTTAAGCTCCAATATTGAGAATGAAGCTTGATGGTGGTCTAAAGAAATACCAGGAAGCATTGAGAGTGCTTATAAAGCCATGAAAGCATTAGGGTTTGCACCACACCTCTTTCGGGCGGCAAAACACAAAGCACAAGGTGCGGCCGACAAGGAAAAGGGGTGAAGACGTGCACTAGGGCATGACCCGGCTCAGTGTACCTCCCATACCCCTAAACGTCGGCTAGGGTGGCTTTAGGGAGCAAGAAATGACACTGCCATTACTCTCCCTACTGTTCATGCACGGCGAGAGGTTGAAGACGACCCGCGAAAAAGCTCGGTGGTTCACAGCCGTTAGATGAGACACGGACGGCTGAGATAGCGCCACGCCTCCGGGTTTTAAAACGCAACGGAGAGGATGCGAGCCCTAGGATTAGAAATGAACGGCTCCGATTGCCCCACGTCGCAAACTCAATTTACAACGGAGGGACACGCGGGCGTTGGATCTTAATCCAACGGCTCTGATTCAAGAATGCAACCGGAGGGTCCGAAGGTTTCGGAGAATCTCAACGGTTGGATGGAGATCTAACGGTTGGCATTCGCGCAAGCAACCTGAAGGTCCGAAGTCTTACACGCGCGCGGGCCGTGCGATTTAGATCCAACGGTTCAGATCCAACGCGCGTTTTAAAGAGGGGCTCGGTGCAGTTAGTTGACTGGACCGAATCAATTGGCTCGAGCCCGAGTCTGACTCGAACCCAAGTAACAGTAAAACCAAGTTTGACTTTGAAATAAGAACAGAGACTTTGAATGATTTATTTGAGGTAGCAAATTAACTCCAAAAATTATGAAATTTTTACAGGAGCTTGCTAACTCAGATATCAACCAGGAGTAAAATTTTCAGAGGTTTTTATACTGTGAATAAATCTCCAAAAATTCTGCAAGGCTCTGTTTTAATGTTTGACTGCCTCTAAAAATATTCAAACAATTTCTAAAAATTGTGAGATTTTTCAGAGGGGTCACATACCATCACAGAGACTTAGGAAAAATATTTCCAGAGGATGATCACAAACTTTGACAAGATTGTTTTTGGGATATCAAGATTTGGATCAACTAGACTTGTGACAATGTATTTCCATAATTCCTTGTACAAGAATTGATTGGCACAAAAGGAAATACATGATGTAAGAAAAAGTTTTAATTTCTACTGATTTTCTTACATTTGAAACACAAGCCTAAAGTTGGGATGTTACAGTAGCTGTGGCAACGCTTCGGGGGCCTAGTCAGAGCTTGGGGCGGCCCTTTTCGCTGCCTCCCTTCTGTGCGTCTGGGTCCGCTCATCCAGAATCTTCCAGAGTGCTTCAAACTTCCGCTGCTGGTTCTGGTTGCACAGCCGCTTGAACAGGTTCATTAAGTCTTTATTGCGGAACTGCTTGTAGAAGTTTGCACCCAAGTGCCTTATGCACGAGTTGCTTTGCAGATTAGGCCATACAAGTGGATCGTTCCCTCCTTGTTGTAGCTTAGTTATTGCCCTCAGCAATCCCACATGCCGATCATGTATGACACATAAGTTTGGACGGCCCTGTACAACAAAAACCTTCACATTTCTCAGGAATCACAACCAGCTGTCCGTGTTCTCGCTCTCAATGAAAGCGAATGCCACGGGAAGAACTTAATTATTCCCGTCGGTTGCTATTACAGTCAGTATCTGGCCCTTGTACTTTCCAGTTAGGAATGTGCCATCTACGCACAAGATTGGACAGCAGTGCCGGAATGCATTGATGCATATACCAAAGGAGAAGAATGCTCGCCACAGTACCCTCTTATCGGCCTACTTTGGATGCGTGGAATCCTGAATGTCGACATGAGTGCCGGGATTCCTGTCTTCTATGACTCGGAGTAGCCCGGAGAGGTTGTGATAGAAATCCTTGAACGTGTCGAACCTTGATTTCAATGTCTTCTGTTTTACTCTCCAAGCCTTGGCATAGCTGATTGTGTACTGAAATCTTACCTCAATAACCCGAATGATAGATCATGGCTCAAAATCTAAATTATCCACGATCTCACCGTACATGAGGTTGATGATGAAGCTTGATGACAGATTCCGGTGGGACTGCACTAACTCAACGACGACACATGTGTGAGGGACCACTATAGAGCACTTCCAGTAGGTGTCTCATTTAGGCTGAAATGTATGCACTCGCTAAGGGCATCCCTCTATGCCATACTTCACGTCGTAAAATCTTGGGTTAGACTTGACGACCGTGAATGTGCATCGCACGGACAAGGCCCAGAATTTGACCGCCTCCTGCACGATCTCCTTGCATTTGTATATAGCTCCTTGCCTGACCTCGCTCTGGTCGTATTCCCTTGACACACATGAGCCTTCGTTGACGACGAGGTTGTCGAATTGGTATGTGTTCCACTCGGATGGAACCGCCTGCTGGTTCACATCATCCTTGTTGTCGGATCCTTCATTTTCTGATAATACCATGTAGTCCTAGTCTTCGAGATCCATCCTTTACACTACGACTTATACCTCCTCACCATCGTCAGCAAGCCCAGTAGCTTGGCTGATTGAAGGTGCTACTTTCGTAGGGTCTTCATTAACAGCATCAATAATTCTGAGAACTTCGGCCATTGTGTGCACCACGCTGTGGCTGGAGCTCCGACTTCTTCTTCGGCATCAGCACTTCCTTCTTGTTCAATTGCGGATGCAGGAGTGGGTTTGACAAAAGCCTGGGCCAGAAGGACCAAATCCCACCCTTCCTTCCTCGCCATGCGTACATATGATTGCCATAATATTATTCCCTTGAGCTGAACTAACTCCCAATATATAGGTTGTACTGCTCAGGGAGCAAGACAACTCAATATCAGATCATACACATCACGGTCCACTTAAAATATGTAGAACAACCACCGCATCACAACACCCCATGAACACCCCTCTGCTCATGGCAGTCGCACGGTCGCCGACTAAAAATAACGCAAATCAATCCCCTCAGGACACTCCAGAATAGTCCCTGAACCTAGCAAATTTTGAAATTGGTGATTTCCGACGTATCCGACGCACTACACCATAAAGAACATTTCCACGATTAACTACATATCTAAAACTAGACTACCCACCGAAAAGTATTATGTACAACATACCGCACTACATAACCGTACATCTAAAACTATATAATCCGCACTACATAACCGTACATCTAAAACTATATAATCTGTTTGATTAAAAAAATTACATAACAGGTGGACAACCGAACAAGCAGCGCTTCGCTAGCTTCTCTCCAACCCTCTACTCCTCTCCCTCCCCTCCTCTATTTTCTGAATAAAAGTGAGTCCTATACCGAATTTTAGGGTTTGACAGGATTTAACCGGCGACAGGAACCTGTTGAATTAGCGACAAGAAGCTAGCCTGACGACAGGGAGCCAACAGAGTCCCTGTCGCCAGTTCAAACGGCGACATGTACCTATTTTCGTAATTTTTTAGGATAACTATTTATTTTTGTAATTATATTTTATAATAATATATTTTTTTTAAAAAAAATCATGATAAGAGCACCTCCACCATCCGAGCTAATTCTCTCTGCGATCTGTTCGGTGAGCTCCATTGCTTTCGCACATACTTAAATGTGCTCAACCTTCTCGAGTTCCTCAGAACTAGCCCATCCACAACGCTTGGAGAGGTAAATCAAAGAGGCTGTAGGCTGTAGGCTGTGGAGATAGAACAAAGCGAAACCTGCTACAAAGTAAGCATTACACATTTCCTTAAGTTTAACACCACTTAACTACAATCTGTAAAACCTACGATGAGTCTTCTGCGAGATCCACCATCTTTTCGCGCTAGCCACGTGATGCTTTCTGCAGGAAAAAAATGATCATTCAATGGAATGACTGCACACTACTCAATCAGTAAGATCCATCATAAATAGAATTGCTTATGTAACCAAACCTGGAATTGATGGATTGGTAATGCATCATAGAATTCATGTGCAATAATAATGGTTGGCACTGCAGAGAAGACAATTACAAATAAGGCAAATATAATAAACCCTGATCAAGATGTTGAAAAGAAAAGAACTTGATGAAAGCCAAATAAATGAAGGCAACCAGTTTCATAATAAACCATACAACTTATGGAAGAACATTAAAACAATCCAAACTCAAAACAAAGAACTTAGAGCATCAGCAGGTTAATTATGCATTTCCATACATAAAAGTAACTAAACTGGCAAATAAGCAATGGCAACATAGGTGCTTGGAGATCATCCAGCTAATTGGCAAAATCATAGTATTAAGTTGACGCCAGTAACTATTGTGGCACCTAGTTCCAAAAGAAGTAAACCACAGATCCACTAAATCCATACTCTCTTACTCCATGTTATATACAACGGAACATTCTGTACCATAATAAAATAATCAGATCGTACTAGTTCCCCTAATCTCATGTGGCTAATGGCATCAGAGCTTTCTCCTAGTATACTTTAAGATGAATGGCAATGTAAAGTCGATTATACAAGTGCCTATAATATTCACTGTTCTATTATAAAGGTCAACTACTTAGAAACATGAAACTTATAAATGAAAGGGCCCCATACATCCTGAAGGAACCTGTTCGAGGGAGGCATGGCAATAAACAGGGGCTCCACAAAACTTGCTAACTGTCCTTTTTCCATCACCAACAGGTTCATCTTCACATTTCAGAGTATTGTACTGCACCTTTTGCAAGGTAGGGCTACATTCTACCAAGTTAATATTGAGTGCCTTGGTGAAATTAACAAACTTTGCCAAGCCCTGTTGAAATGGACACATCTGTCAAGAAACAGGACAATGAAAGTTCGACAGAGGATAGATGCAAGCAAGAAAGCCATACACGAAGTAAATCTGCCAAGAGAGTTCCTCGTCCTGGGCCAAGCACGATCAGATTCACCTTGTCTGGCTGCCCCATTTGCTCCCACAGGCACATCGCCCACACACCAATCATCTGAGGCAAAGCAACACACCATTAATTGCTATTATCTAGTACTCCATAGCACAAGACCAACCAACCAAGTGCATGAATTACTTATCCTATAAAATTAATCACAGAAGTATAAAAACACTTCATAAGACTCTGAATGTCACAAATTCAAGTAATACTACAGTGTGCAACAAAAATGATATGCAACAGCGGTGCAATGAGTTCAAATACAATTTAACACCACCGTTCATAAAATAGCACACCGTATATCATTACATTGTTATTACTTGAAATGCATGGTACAATGGTACATCACTGCGTCCTCACTAAATTGCCATGTGCAGCACACTATATGGCATTCTCCTAATAATGTTGACACAGCATTCGACTAGTGAGAACCAGTTACCTCTCCAAACATCTGGCTGACCTCTGGTGAGGTGATGAAATCCCCAGACGCCCCGAACACGTCGCGGTTGATGTAGAACCCAGAGTGCGGGTTCGTCAGCACCTCCTCCATGTACTCGGCTACGCTAATCGGCCCACTCCGGAACTAACCTCCCGATAACAGTCCACGAACCAAATCATATTTCCACATTGCAAGCAGTAGAGGTTAGTGACCAATAGAGGGGGGAAACAGCAAGCAACTTTATGATGCTCTTGAGGTGCTTGGCGAGCTCGGAGTCCGACGACGGCTCGTGCGAGTGCTCTGCCGCAAAAAAAAACCAACGAATACCATCAGAAACCCTAAACCCAGACACTGCTTGCGTGTGTGTATGTGTGTGTGAGAGAGAGAGAGAGATAGTGGGATGGGACCTGGGGGATTGTAGAGGCCGGAGCGGTCTACGGAGACGCTGAGCGTGGCGCCGGCATGGCCGGACGCTCCCCAGAGCTCGTCATCCTTCGCCTCGTCATCGCGGGTGGCGGCGAGGAGGAGGAGGTCGGCGTGGACGAGAAGCTGGCGAGGATGGAGGAGACGGGAGGGGGAGGCGCCGGTGAGTGGGAGCGGCTCCGCCGCCTGAGATGCGAGGGGCGAGGCGGCGGAGCAGAGTGGCGGCGGGGCTCCGAAGCATCTCGACGGCGGAGCGGCGAGCCGAGAGAGCCTAGAGCTGGCCAAACGGGCCATGCCGGCCGGCCTGCCCGAGGCACGACACTGTAGACTTGGCCCAGACACAACACGATCCGTACTGTTTATGGGCTTATGGGCCGTATCCGCCCGGCACGAAGGTCTCTGACATGCTTGGCCTGACACTCAGGCACGGTGGGTCGGTCTGGCACGACACGAATAGTGCCAGGCCGTACCAGGCACGACACGAGGTCAACACGACACAAGTGGCCCGCGTGCGCCAGTGGGAGGATGGTGGTGCCGACCGCCGGCTCGGAGGAAAGGGATGGCGACGGGGCTAGCTCGGGACAGAAGGAGAGGAGGAGGGCGGCATGGCCAGCTCGGGAATAAAAAAATATGCAATCATCATAATCAATCACAGATTCACACTTCACACCTTTCATTCACAGTTCATATCATTCAATATTCATTCACATTTCAAAGTTCAAACCAAACCAGAGAGGAAGAGGGGGATGGGGCGGCGCGGAGGGAGAGCCGGAGTACGGAGAGGAAGAGGGGTAGGGGAGGCGGTGCGGGCCGACGCTAACACTGAGGGAGGAGGCGGTAGAGCCGTAGAGGAGCCGCCGGTGTGGAGAGCGGAGTGGAGGGCGCCACTAGCGTGGAAGACGGAGAGTCGGTAGAGGAGGAGCCGCCTATGAGGCTGTGCGCCAGGCCGCCAGCGCCAGCGCCTAGCTGCAGGCCGGTAGTGCGTGCTGTCGCACGCGGTAGCGACAGGGAGAGTGGGAGTGGGGAGTGGCCGAGTGGGAGGGAGACGAAGGGGTAGGCGGTGGGTCGGGGGAAAAAAGGAGCCGGGTAGCTGGGCAGTGGCGGTGGCAGGCCGAGCAACGGCGGGCAGGGGCGGCGCCGGCAAAGAATGTAGGGTGAGGGCGGTAGGCGAGGCACGTCGGCGCAGCGGGTAGGGACGGGGCAGGCCAAGCAAGCGACCGACGGGTTCGTGGGCTAAATAGGCCATATTTAGTCCGACAAGCTAAACGGGCTCGTGCCGTCCTGGCACGGCACGAACGGCCGATGGGCCGTGCCTGGGCCGTCACGCCGGCCCGTGGGCTGGCATGGCACGACACGAATAGTACACGGGCCAGAATGGGCCGTGCCTAAACGGGCTCGTACCGTGCCGGGCTGGGCTGCCCATTTGGCCACGCCGCCGCACCGCTCACGTGCGTCGCTGCCGCTGCTTGCTTCGTGGACATTGAGGCTGCCGCCACGCGCCTTCGTGTATACGTGTGCCTGCACTCGGCTCGAGCCGCGCTAGGGTTAGGGGAAACCCTAGCAGGTCGATTAAGCGGGCTGCTCAAAGTCCTTATTTGGGACGTTAGTTCTGGCCCATAAGGCCTGGTCGGGATGGGATCCGATCAGCCTATGCACTTTTTACAGAAAAGTCCTTTGCATTTTTCAAAATTAAGCGTTAGTCCTTGGTTCAATAAAATTGGGTCCTTCTGGACTAGGGATGGCAATCAGGCGCGGCGGGTACGGGTAATGCTCGCCAATACCCTGCCCGCGACCCCGATTTCCCCCCACGGGCATGCCCATGAAGGATGATGGGCGAAGAATCTCGCCCATGCCCGTCGCTCGCGGGTACCCGTCGCCCGTGGGCATGTCCGTCTACCCGCGAACAATGCATCGCCGCCCGCGGGCATGATCGTTACCCGCGAACAATGCATCGCCGCCCGCGGGCATGATCGTTACCCGCGAACAATGCACACATCACAATTCACACATCAATAGTGCATCACCCATGCACAACATCATCTGTGGCAGCACGAGCAAGATCACTTGTCTACAAATAGTAAGAGAACGGATTAACTGCGATGTCACTTTTACCATAGAGTTCAGCAAACTCCTACATGATGTTACCACAGCTTGAATACTCTCACCTTCAAATCAAAATAACAAGCAATTCACAAATCAAAATAGCTGGAGGGGCAGCTAATGGATGTCCCAGTTAGTAGACAGGCTGAAGTTACTTGAATAATTACAAAATATATGAACTTAAGACGCAAACCATAATTGACACACCGTGTTATCCAAATGGTTAAGTTATGATCATATTTAGCATTGCACTGGGATTGACAAACTTTCCAGAGATACAAAAGTACAAGCTGACTCAATTTATATCACAACAAACACTAATTTGGCAGCAACTTCCTCTAATCAGAGTTCGATTTCCTCTCAATGCTTGATTTGCTGAGGATAAATTCACAAACCTTCAAGTAAATGTTAAAAAGTTTAGCTATACAAACTTGATTCCCACTTTCTACAGAGGAATGCAATGAACTTTCTACAGAGGAATGCATCTCCACTCCCACTTGAGATTCAAGGACTTACCTCCAAGTCGACTGGTGCTTGAAGTTCAGGAGGAGGCGACTGGGCGCTTGGGCGAGAGGACCGGAGGAGGAGGATGGGCCGACGAGGGCAAATCTAGAGTTCTTCGGGGGTTAGCGTGAGTCACTGCGGCCGGTCGAGAGGAGGACGGGGGGCGGCGGTTGGCCGGAAGGAGGATGGGGGTGGCGGGTGGCCGGGAGGAGGACGGGGCGGCGGCTGGCCGAGAGGAGGACAGGGGTCAGGGGCAACAGCCGGCCGGGACTCCACGAGGATGACGGGGGACTGGGGAGGAAGTTCTACCGGGAGGAGGACGGGGGGTGGGGAGGAAATTCTGGATCTGGGCGCATGAGGAAGAGCGATTCTGGGGGACTGAGATACTGCTTCTAGCGGCTGGGAAGTGGGAGGATTGGAGTGAGAGCGACCGAGAGTTAGGGTTTTAGACAGTGGGCTCCACCTATCAGTGTAGGTTGCGGGTAATCGGGTGAAGCGGGCATGGGTGGAGCTTACCCATGCCCGCGCCTGTTTACCCGATGGGCAAGGAATTGTGCCCGTTTCTATACCTGTGGGCAAAGAAAGATGCACACACCCGCCTCCATTAGGGTATTTGCCCGCGGGCACGATTGCCATCCCTATTCTAGACCAAAATTTTGCGAAAAGGCCCCTAGAACTTTCAAAATAAAGTATAACCACTCGGTGAAATTTTGCAAATTAAACCTTAGAAGTTTTTTGGTTCTATTATTTTAGTCTCTTGCAATTTATTTAAATACAAGAAATTGCTTTTCTATTAATTTGTGAGTATAGTAATTGTTCTATGCCTAGAAAATCAATAGAAAATTGATAGAAAATTACTATAAATCAGTAAATTTGATATTCACTACTCATGCAAGTCGTTTTATTGTGGAACACATGTTTTGACTCATGTTGTACATGATGTACTTATTTGTTAACTTATGGTAATTATATACAGTGTTATAGGCAACATGACTAACGTTGCAAAAAGGAAATTTGATGAATTGACAGTTGACGAAAGCAATTACCTAACATGGGCCCTGGACGTGGAGTTCTACTTAGCCTCCAAAGGGCTAAGTGGAACTATTGTTCTTCACAGCAATACTAATAATCCCCTAGAGGAAGACAAGATTAAGACCATATTCTTTATGCGTCATCATTTGAAAAAGGATCTCAAGAATGAGTATTTGACTGAGAGAGATCCTTTAGCCCTATGGTTTTCCTTCAAAAGAGATATAATCAGCAAAGGGAATTAATGCTCCCACAAGCGGAGCATGATTGGACGAGTTTGCACTTTTAGGATTTTAAATCTTTGGTGGCTTATAACTTTGCACTCTATAGGATAATTTCTCGTTTATCTCGTTTTAGTCTTTGTGGAAGAGATTTTACATAGGGACAGCTGATCGAGAAAATCCTTTCCTCTTTCCATGCTACAAATCTGGTGCTAGCAACAGTACAAAGAAAAGGGGTATGAAAACTACTTTGAACTGATAACCACACTTCTAGTGGTAAAAAAACATAATGAGCACCTAATGAGGAATCATAGTGCTCGTTCTACAGGAACTCAGGGTGCACCTGAGTTGCATAACATTTAGAAAAGGACGAATGTCGGTGGAAAAGGAAAGGGGATTGGTAAATAAGTCTAAACCAATTGTCTTCAAGGCAAAAGGTAAGACAGGAGGAAAGGGCAAGTCTCCAATGAGAGCACCAGGTGACAATAGGCCTTGCTATAAGTGTAGGCTCAAGGGTCACTAGGCCAAAGGTTGCAAGACAATTAAGCATCTAGTGGAGCTCTATGAAGAGTCTCAAAGAAAGAAAAGCTAGAATAAACCAGAAGCTCACTTTCTGGAAACACCAGCAGAAGGAAAGCAACAGGAGGATGAAACCCATCAACAAATAGTAGAGGAGGAATAGGGCAATGATGCTCTATATGATAACGAATATTCTCCTCTACTAGATGATGAGTTACTAGATATTCATCCAGGAGAGTCCTAAGAATTAATCTCCATTACCCCCTTAAATTTAGAAGTTAATTCATGGTGTGTTTAGGATGGTGTTACTAAATTGAATACCAAAATTTGTCAATCCTGAATTAGTCGGCAATATTACTATTAGGAATTAAAATTACTTCTTGTAATATTTCGTTCATGAAATAAATAAAGTATTTCTAGTTCATTTGCATGACTTATGTCCGCATACATGCGTATGCAATGTTTTTTTCATGAAAATTATTTATCTCCTTATAGTTGACGTAGAATGGAGGGAGAGCATGAACTCTGTCTTGTGGACAGTTGTACCACAAATTCTTTCACAGGGGATATGAAGTATTTCCAGGCCTTCAGTTCTAAGACTGACAATATTACGACTATAGCTGGCAACTATTGTAATATTGTGGGTACTAGAAGGGCCACGGTAGTCTTACCGATGGGAAAGAAAGTAGTAATCGAGAATGCATTATTGTTCCCGGACTCAACTGGAACTCTACTAAGTTTCAAAGATATATGAAATAATGGTTTCCACGTGGAAATAGAGGAACAAAATGGTTCTGTGTACATTTTCATTACTATGACAGAAGGATATCAGAAAGAAGTAGTAGAGAAACTCCCTATGTTCTCCTTCGGATTATACTACATATTTATTAAACATGATGAAAAATATGTTGTGATGAGCGTCTAGGTAAAAGACACCCGAACTATTTAGAACGTGACATGAACTTCTGAGTCATCCTTGAGGCAATATGATGCGACTGATACTACAACATTGTGCGGGCCACAGCTTGAAGTCCAAAGACATCCCCGATCTATCACACTTTGTGTGAGAGTCTTGTGCGAAAGGCAAGTTGATTACGAGACCCTCATATCATAAGATCAAGGATGGATTACTTGATTTCCTTGATCTTATTCAGGGGGATATATGTGGACGTATAGATGCCATGTTTGGGCCATTCAGGTATTTTTATGGTACTAATAGACGCATCAACTCGGTGGATGCATGTATGTCTATTATCCACAAGGAATCACGCCTTTGCCAAGCTGATTTCACAAATTATTATACTAAAGGCAAAATTTCTGAATCATAGGATCCAATCCATAAGAATGGATAATGATGGAGAGTTTGCCTCAAAAGTATTTAATGACTATTGCATGACATTGGAACATTCAGTCCCTCATGTCCATACTCAGAATAGACTTGCTGAAACATTAATCAAGAGGATCAAGATGATCGCTAGACCTTTGTTAATAAGATCTAGTCACTACACCATGACCCGGTATTCCCGTCAGATATCTCTCAGCTAAAATCGACCTTCACCGATGAGCTAATTATCGGTAAAATACTGGCAGAGTATCTCTCGGCAATACTGTGTTACGAGGACATGTCATCTGTCGATAATTCTATAGATAATTAGGGTCAACTAATCTGTCAATAATTCAGAACTTTCATGTCAAATAGTGTGTTGGCAAAGTTTTTTCGTGAATAGGGATAACATATTTGTCGCCTATAATGGCAGCTTGGGAGGGGAAAAAGATTGGCATGTTATGAAAATTGTGGGGACACATAGGAATCATCCACCAATTACATGGTACTCCAATTAATTGCCCATGGTCAAATAATCTATTGGTTGTAGCATCTATGACTCACATAACTATTACTTAAGACACCCAACCGAACTGCTCTTGATTAAGACACATTTCGCTACAGCGATCTAATTATTCGCATCCACCGACATAACACCACAAGATTACACCTACGAACAGTTAAGACCTAACGAAGAGGGCTGTACCAGTCGTAAGCTATCAAACAATTTTTACACTATGCATGCATAAATATGAAATGATCAAGATGATAAAGTGACATACACAACTAAATATCATAAACGTGGTAACACAAATGACACTGAAAATTTTACCGTGAGCACTATGCGTGCGAACCACCACCAGATGTGATCTTCTCGGCCACTCATGCGTGTTGATCGAATTCGCCTTGGATCCGCGTCTCCATCTTTTCTTTCCTCCCCTTTTTCCTTCTCTTTTCTTCTCTTCTTTCTCTTCTTTATCCTTTTCTTTTCTTTCCTTTTTCTTTCTATTTTCCTCTTTTCCCCTTTTCTCCCGTACGGCTGCTCCTTCTTCCTTCCTTCTTTGTTCTTTTCTTCCCCTCTTATTTCTTTCTTCTCTCCTCTTCTAGCCAACTCCCTCCACCTCTCTTCTCTCCTGGCCGAGCTAGCATAGATCCGGCCGTGGACCGCCGGATCCGGCCAATTTCACCGTCGATGCCACTACAAGCCACCTCTATCGGCGCCTCACCTCATCGGCTCGGACTCCTCCTCTTCTGTCTTCCAACCAACTCCCTCCTCTCTTCTCTCCAGGCCAAGCTGGCCCAGATCTGACCGTGGGCCGACGAATTCGGCCACCTCCACCGTCGGTGCCGCTACAAGCAACCTCCACCGGCGCCTCACCTCGCCGCCTCGACCTCCTCCTCTGTTTTCCAACCAACTCCCTCCTCTCTTCTTTCCAGGCCGAGCCGATCGGATCCGGTTGTGGGTCGTCGGAGTCGGCTACCTTCACTGCCGGTGCCGCCGCAGACCACCTCCACCGGCGCCTCACCTCATCACCTCGGCCTCCTCCTCCTCTGTCTTCCTTCACCATCGGTGCCACCGTATGCAAGGAAATAGAGAGGGCTACTGCTAGATTATCTTCTTTTGCTAATTACATTATTTAAGTTCCCCTCTTAGAATTAGTGCCATCTGGTTGACAGGGTGGCTTTCAATTGATTCATGATACTGGCTTGATTTATGCATGTTATATTTAGTGGAGAAGATAATTAACTGTTACCATGCTATCTAGTTGAATGATTGTTGTCATGCTAATTCATGCTTTAAACCTCCTAATCGGTTCCATTCCCCCTGTTTTAAAAAATGATGAACTTGGACTTAACATGTTTTAAGCCCCTTGGTTCTATTGTCATTCTTTGTACTATCTAGCTTAATTTTGGTGTGGCTTGCTCTACCGTGGGAACATGAGACTTGTGTAAGTTCTATGATAAAAAAATACAGTGGTATGTGAGCAACACCTTTTATGTGGTGATGATTATTCTTATATGAAAGGATATGGTACGTGTATATAGTCAATATTTGGAAGATAATAACCCTGCTTATGTGAGAACCCTAACGGCTTAAATAAAACTAAATGACGAGAAACAGTAATACGCAGTAAATTAAATTCATCAACACCGTAATTACAGACAAATCAAACACATAGCAAATCAATAATATTCGGGATTCATTATCAGACTTAACAATAGAATTTTCAAATCAAACATACATCATCGTTGCAAACTCATAGATAAATTACAATATGATTTATTACAACAATAATACAACATAGATATAACTCAGAGTCATTCACGAGAACTCATTACAAGCGAAATTACAACAATATTTAATTGCAATAATTATTTACATCAAAGCAAATTAGAAATTACAATGGTATTTAAAATACAAAATAAACTCTTGTATGCATGTCGCTGAAGCCTTTCCTTCCTTGTCCGCATATCGCCAGCTGTCGAACCCCTTTCCTCGACCAATCCGAACCCTTGTCACGATTCCATAGTCCGCAAAACAACCAAAAGGCAAGTAACAGACCAAATGCCATAAATAGAAGTTTGAATAGAAAAGAATTGCCATCAGATTTCAGGAAGATCTAGAATATAAAAGAATTGCCGTCAGATTTCAGGAAGATCATCGAGGTTCCCAGACCAACCTAGGTTAGTCGGCACCATCTCACTTCCAGTGGGTTTATCACCCGACAGTTTAGGAAATCTGACACCCGCATGATACCGACTTACCTCAACCGTAGAAGATCCAAAGCACATTGTTCTTTTAACCAATGGTCCAAAGTCAAATAGTCATCTATGAGAGCCAAGTGGATAATGGAGGGGCAAGGAAGTATTGCACATGCCAAGGAAAAGAGAGGCAACCGAGAACCCCCCTGATAAGCTTTCCCCTCACACACCCAACCCCATTTCCGTCCTTCAAACCGAAAACCAAGCCACTGCCACTACAAGCAAAGCCAACAAGCTCTCATCCATTCCCAACCAAAACCAAGCAAGGCAAACACATTGAGCAAGCCTCCCACTGCCACCACAAGGCCAGCATAAGCCAAGCCACATCACAACACCATCAACACCATCCATGCCCACAGAGGAGTAGTAAAAGGAGGAGAGGAGCGAAGGCAAAGGGAAGACCGACGGAGCCAGGACGACAAGAGGCGACCTAGAACCGACAACAACCAACCGAGAACCATCAATGACGAGGAGGGACCGAAGCGACCAACAAGAACACGAGGAGAGCACCATTACCACATCATCATCAAGGACTGCCATCCCATCCCCAAACCAACCAACAGAGGTAAACCCACCATCTTTTCTCCATTGTCATTCTTGCCCAAGCCGAACCCCACCTCAGGAACTAAACATTTCTCAGTAGCAAATCCATAGCATCATCCATTCCATCACAGAGCAAGGGGAGGGAGCAGGATAGAGAGGAGTAGAGTAGATACCTCGGTAGCCATGGTAGTAGCTCATCTCCAGCACCTTTATATTAAGGGAGAGGGAGCCATATCTCTCCCAAAATCGGCGGCCACCACCAGGACCGAGCTGCAGCCGAGTGCACCAGGACCCTAGCCAAGCGGGCCAACGAAGGCGCACGAGTGGCCAAGCGCAAGCACGGCCGGGCGAGGAGGAGCTGAGCGGCAGGGGCCAGTGGCGCTAGTGCGCAGGCCGAGCCAGAGGTGGTGGCGCCAAGAACTAGAGAGAGAGGGAGAGTCGCGCGAGCGCGCATGCGGCCAAGCTGGGTGCGAGCGCACTAGTATAGGCGAGCCGGGAGGCAAGGGCGCGAGCCGGGCATAGGCCGAGCGAGCGCGACTGAGCCATAGGGGGCGAGGTGGCGCGAAGAACCGAGGGGAGAGGCGGCGCCAGAAGAATGGAGGGAGGAAGGAGCGCCAAGGTAATCACCTGGGAGAAAGAAGGAGAAATGGGGAGAAGAAAGCCAAGAGGAAAAAGGAACCAAGGACTCTCTGCTAGGGATGGGAAATGGTAAAGGATAATCTATTTTATCCGATATTCGTATCTGAGAAAACGCAAATGTGGTAAGTAAAATCCGCATTCGAATGAAAAATAAGTACTATTCGGGAAAAATGGATAGTATGTGTATCTGTATTCGTTGTTATTCCTATCGGGGAAAAAACCCAGATAGTATCCGGAAAAATGAATACTATCTGGGAAAAATGAATACGAATACTATCCGTTTTTCCCAAATACGAATACGAGTACTATCTGTTTTTCCCAGATACGGATACAAATACTATCAGTTTTTTTCCTAGATACGAATACGAATGCTATCCGTTTTTTCCAGAGCGTTTTTTTGTTTCAACAGGGTCTTGATTCGGTGCCGAATCTGTGGCTGTTGGGTGTTGCTACAACTCGTGTAGACAGTAGACTGTAGACGTGTAGTCATGTTACAGAAATTTGTTCTACCGATATTTGTCGCAAAAGTTGTAGGATATTCGCATTCGACCGAATTGAGTACATAGTCTATTCAAATTTGTATTCGTTACGACATTCGATTTGTATTTGTATTCGTTTTAAAAATATGGATTCTTATTCGTATTAAAGACTATTCAATCCGTTTCCATCCCTACTCTCGGTCGAATGGAATAGGGAGGAGAGAGAAAGAGTAAAGAGATAAGGGAGAGAGAGAAAACGGTAAAAAAGGAAAGAGAAATTAGGAGAAAGGGGGAAGAAATTTGAGAAGGGGTAGATAGGTAAATTCCAGTGAGAATTAATGTTAATAGATTAGCAGTAAAAATGAACACCAGTTTTACTAGGTATCAGCACCGTGTAATTGTTGGGCCAAATATTTTGTGAACCGCGAGAGATTAAATAACAGTAAACCGACCGGTAGAAAATAAAAGGCGAAAAAATATGTAAAATTAATCGGAGACTTTAGAAATAAATTAGTCACTGATAAAACTCACTAGATTAAATAAATAATTTGATGTGTTAGAAATAATTTAATCGAGATAGAATAATTAAATTAAATAACGCTAGGTAAATATCACTCCTAAAACAAAATGGCCAGGGTCCGTTTTTATCGAACGTGCACCCAAGTTTATTTAGAAAAGTAAATAAATACCTACACACCTACGTAAATTTGACTAGACCTAGTCGTGAGTTCTGCAATCATACACTCAAGAGCTAACAGGCCGTAGGACAATACCCACAGTTGGGGAGTGCTAACCTAACGAGGGATTCAAAAAATGTTATTAAATCTAAATCTGCTAGTACAGAAAATCAACTGACTAATGTACGCATAATAGCACCAAAAGAAACTAAGTATTTATTTGTTTATTATTCGTGATGCCGTATAATTACAGAGGACGATCCAACGCAGACTGGGGTAGCTAATCCAGAATTCTTCGACGCACATCTTTTCTACAACTACGAAGGCAAGCTTACTTCTTGAACATCAACCTAGTTATATTAAATGTAAACATTACTTTGTCGTATTATTATACATATGTGCATGAAAATTATGTCTCAAAATTAAATCAGATAAAAGAAAAGAGGTGATGAATGAGAAAAGAGCAGTACAACTGAGATGAACAGTTGTACTACAAGAGAAATATTAGGCTGGTAAAGGGGGCCCGTGACAGGAAAAAGAGATGAGGGAAGAGGTGGGACCTTTTACATATGGTTAATATATAAGGACCAATAAAACTCTCACCCGGATAAGGGGTCGTAATTAAGTGCCATCCATTTTTATATTTCGGTGGGCAGAAAATGCTACCTTGTTACGTGGCTATGCTCTCCATATCGGGTAAGTAATATCGTGTAAGTGTGATGGCGGAACCCAGGGCCGGTAGGAGAGTCCAGAAGTGGGGGATCCAAGATGCTATAGCGCTAGGTGGAGTGTTGGGTGCGGGGAGTCCGGCCCAACCAACATTATTGGAATTCGGTGGAGGACTGGGTAAGCACCCCAGACACTGACAAAAAGTAATGGGTGGAGAAATTAATCACATAACTTGAAAAACGTTCTGTATTCTGAACTCAAATCCGCATCAAAGGAAGTGCAGGAGACCTATCTCAGAGTAGCTATGGGTAAAGTGGTATAAAGCCTATGCAATGCTAAATAAAAACTTGAATTCATGCCTGTCTCCTAGATTGGAGTCTACGGTGATCGCTAGGGGTTTATCTTCTTACTGAGTGACGAGTAGTCTTTTTAGTATTAAAATCTGCCATTTAAAGTTTTGATGAAGTAATTATTTTCAGAAAAAGAGATGAACTAGAAAATGTGATAATGAACAAAGATGAGTCATACAATACATCTTTGCTAATAAATGCTTGCTGAGTCTGGTCAGGAACTATCCCGAGTAGGATGAAGGATACGCAGGTGAGGGCACTGACTACGAGGAGTAGGGTGAGGTGGACACCTTATTTGGCACGTGGGATGAGTAGACGACCGGGGGAGCAGGGCAGGCAAGCGAGGGTACTTAGCCCCATTTTGCAGTTATAAATTATTAATTGTATTAAATATCATAGCCTTGTATGGCTAAATGTTGTAATAAAGTACAGTTTTTATCTTATTGTTCTGCTGCATTAACTCTGGTAAGGCTTACTATTCGTCAGAGCGGTGTCCTACTAGGCAGGCGAATAGTAATCCGTATACTTAAGTGTGATTACCCTCTGGGGTAATGACACAGGGCGCGGTAGCTTACTGGTTAACAAAATTAGTACGTGTTATTTATTATTGTCACTCCATATTGTGATGTCAACGCCTTACTATTAGATCAAGTTAAGTGCCTTGTTTGTCCTTTAACTTTATTTGACATGTATTCTGTACCATATATGAAATTGCTGCTAGTTCACTAGTTTTATTCATGGGAATAGATGAATTTTGTCTCCTTTCTTTTTATTATCATAGAGATGGAATATAATATTTTATTCATCATGAATTAGTTGCAAGCAGCTATAGTTTGCAGGTTGTAGTTGTACAAAGAATAGCAAAAAATTTGGCCACACTTTGCTTCAGATTTTTGCTGCATTATACTTGACTACTAGGAAACTTGTATGATGCACCTTGTTGTCTTGGCTAGGGATGACATTTAGATGAGTTGGCAGTTGTGCCTCTCAGTGCCCCCTCTATGGTCATCGAGTATTGTCTTGGCACTCTCGGCCAAGTCCCCTCACCCAGTGATGTGGTGAGCGCAATGAGTTGTACAATATTGTTGTATGGTTGTGAGGCCACATATTATATTGTCTGAGGCCAATTGCTCATATGTAAATATTTCGGTTTTGCCAATGATGACACTTCCTATTATCTTGTTGTCCATGGCATTGCCCTTCTTGTGAAATCTCCTAATGACTTCATGGTCATCTCAGCACACTCGGACCCTGTTTCCATGCCTCTCAGGAGCTTTGCAAGAAGGCCAGTGATATTTGCAGCCATATTTGGCAATGCCTGAGGCCTGCCATCATTTTCTCTTGTATTTTATGAGCTACAATTATTTTATGACGTAAAAGTGAATTATTCATATATTAAATCCTAGCAGTACATAATTACAAATGGTTTTAAGTGACTAATATATGAAACAATGTTCTTCATACTAGTTCAAATATGTTTGCAATTTGAAGCATTTTTATCACTCTACAGTTTTATGCACAAGAATCTTTTGTGGTCTTTTGGCCCTGTTCAATATACTCTGTATGTTTATTTGACCTTTGTGCTTGGGTTAATTCAACTGGTATATTATATGACCTACTTCAATGCCATCGTTACCCAACTTTTTCCTTGATTGCTAATATGTCGATTTTTGGGCTCAACTATTGTGAAGTTACTGAATGCTTTTCATTGCAAATCTAGATCACATTGATTTAGGAAATTTAGCTGCAAATATTGTTGTTTGTTGGTAGTAAAATTCCAACTAGCACTTCCCAATTCTTGTTATTTTTTCATTTCTCTTAAATACTATTGTAATTCCTAATTTTTTCTAATGTAAATAATTATTGCAATTAAATATTGTTGTAATTTCACTTGTAATGAGTTCTTGTGAATGACTCTGAGTTATATCTATGTTGTAATAAATCATATCGTAATTTATCTCTGAGTTTGCAACGATCATCCGAATCAAGAAAGCGGTCGAAGGTGTCCTATCAACGTCCACGACCGAATCGGGACACCGGAGCACCGGCAATCTAATCTTAGAAACCGGTCTCCGACCGATTATAATCCAGCACCTTTCCAAAGAAGGCGCCATGAAACTATCACAGGTTGTCGATCCTTCTCCGCATGGCTCCAGGCTGTGCGTTGGCCAAATAGGTTCCGACCGGCTAATTTGGATAAATTCAATGGGACTCAAAATCCTTTGGAATTTCTCCAGATATATACCACCGCCATCAGAGTCGCTGGTGGTGATGAAAATGTAATGGCTAACTATCTTCCCACGGTATTAGAAGGATCAACCCGGTCGTGGTTACTCAACCTACCAGTTGGATCAGTGTATACTTGGGAGCAACTATGCGACCTTCTGATTGCAAATTTTCAGGGTACGTACGACCTCCCTGGAAAGGAGGACAATCTCCACCAAATCCGACAAAAATCTAATGAGACTCTTCGGCAATATATCAGAAAATTTAGCCAGGTTCGTAATTCAATACCAGAGGTTGCAGAATCTTCTGTCATCCAAGCCTTCAAAGCAGGATTAAGAAATCGAAGGTTTATGAAGGATTTAGCTATATATCCGCCATGAACAACCATCGAGCTTTTCGATATGGCCGACAAGTACGCAACCGCCAATGAAGCGGTTGAGTGGAACGAGGCCATTGATCGAAAAGATAAAATCCCCCAATCTGGCTTAGATAAGACAGAAAAGAAGCAAAGGAAGGCTCTCAAGAAAAAGAGACACCGCAAACCCGACGATAAGGAGGTTCTTGCGGTTCCTGAAAAATTTACCAAGGGAAGGAAAGATTATGCTGGTCGTAGCAAGGGTAAAGCCCCGATCAATGAATACAAGAAAAATAAGAAGTGGTGTCCGCTTACCAGCAAGTAGGACATGACTTGCGTAACTGCCATGCCTGGCAAAAGAAGCTGGAAGATTATTCTGCAGGTAAAGGTCCACTCCCCTCAATACAAGAGCTCGGGGAGAGAAGCTCCAAGAAGGACAAAGACGGTGACGAAGAAATGGAGTACCAAGAACCTCAGCACACTGTCGACGTGATCTTCGGTGGATCTTCTTCGTACGAGTCCAGACGTCACCTGAAGGCCATGGAGCGGGAAGTCAACCTTACCGAACCTTCGATCGCCGCTAAACCTTCAAGGTGGTAGGAGACGATAATCTCCTTCAGCAAAGAAGATTGCCCCATCCCTTCAACTCGACCAGGTAGGTTCCCTATTGCCGTTGAACCTACTATTAATAACTGCAAGGTTAATCGAGTCTTGATAGATGGGGGTAGTTCTTTAAATATTTTATTTGCAAGCGCATTGGAAGACATGCAGATTCCCAAATCCAAGGTAAAACCTGTGAAATATGCCTTCCATGGCATAGTTTCTGGATCTACCGCCAAGCCGATAGGGCACTTGTCCCTACTGGTTACGTTCGGAAGGCCGGAAAACTTCCTCACGAAAAGATTTCATTTGATGTGGTGAATTTTGAAACCGCATATAATGCAATTCTTGGTCATCCGGCCTTAGCAAAATTCCTGATAGCCACGCATTACGGTTATCAGAGTTTGAAAATGCGAGGACCAAAGGGGGTCATCACGGTATGAGGCGAGAAAAAAATAGCTTACGCGTGTGATCGAAAATGCTTGGAACTGTTCGACGAACTTCTGACCAGGGGAACTAACACCACTACTATGTAGGTCAAGCACTCGAGGCCAAAGATGGCACCAAAACCTTCCGACTAGACAAAAGTGGTACAACTCGATGAAAGCGCTTCTCCAGAGGGCGCCAAGACACTGGTCGGAGCAGGACTCAACCTTAAATAGGAAGAGTTGCTCGTCTCCTTCCTCCGAGCAAACTAGGACGTATTCACTTGGCAGGCATCCGATATGCCCGGAGTCCCCAAGGAGGTAATCGAGCATAGGCTAGCCTTGCAGGCTAACAAAAAACTGGTCAAGCAGAAGTTGAGGCGTTTCGCACCTGATCGGAAGGAATCAATCCAGTCGGAGATTGACAAGCTTCTCAAAGCTGGGTTCATTCGTGAGGTCGACTACCCAGAGTGGCTCACCAATCCTGTAATGGTTAGAAAAGCTAATGAAAAATGGCGAATGTGTGTCGACTTTACATATCTTAATAAAGCTTATCCGAAGGATGACTTTCCCCTTCCTCGCATTGATCAACTTGTAGACTCTACTTCCGGGTGTGAGTTGTTAAGTTTTTTAGATACCCACTCAGGGTACCACCAGATTAATATGAGTAAAGAAGATGAAGAGAAAACTTCCTTCATGTAACATCCCAAAGTGATGTTACCAAAATAAAAATAAATAAAGTTATTATTGTATTGAATTTTCTGAAATTTGAAAGAGTTTTACTGCTTTATTTGAATTTCTAAAGTTTTAAAAGACAAAAAGTAAAATTTATTTGAAGTTCTTGAAGTTTTATTTGATTTGAACTGAAAAATAAAATTTTAATTAATTTCTAGAATTTTCTGGAATTTTAAAAGCTTTTTCCTAAATATTTTAAAGCCAAAATAATTTATTTGCAAAATTAAAAGCCAATTATAAGTTGGATCTATTTTATTTAAGTCCAAAATAACTCGGGGAATTTCTGCGAGTTTTTCTATAATTTTTGGATTTATTTTGCTATTTTATAAAGCATAAATGAATTACCAGAATTGTTTTAATCAGTAAAGCATTTAAAATCATAAAGCAGTTCTTGGGCCGAAACCCTAGCTCGGCCCACTCCCTTTTCACGCGCGCGCGGCCCGTCTGGCCCAACTTCCCCGCGCGCCTCCTCAATCCACCGTGGCCGTTGGATTATCATCTGACGGCTCACCGCACCCGCTTCTTTCCTATTTTCGCTGTCACCGACAAGTGGGGCCGCTACAGGGTCGTCACCTTCCCCTTTCCTTCTTCCCCGCGCCACCTGCCTTTCTCGCACCCGCGTATGCCATGGACACGATTCGAAAGCTTTCCAAAACCGTGTCAATCCGGCATTAAACTTCAAGATTTTGCACGCACTTAAAACCTCTGTTAATTCCGCACCCGACCGCACCTCTCACTTTCCTTTTTCTCCCCTATTTCGTGATCTTCACCGGAGATGTCGCGCAGCCTTCTTGGGCGATACGGAGACACCATGCCGCCCTCGCCCTATTTAAACGCGCACCAGGATCGCCTTGTCCTCCTCATCCCAGCGCCCCGACCCACTTCTCCCCAATCTCCCTCCGTCGCTCGGATTTTGGAGTTTCTCGCCGGCGGCTTAGCTTCGGTTCTTCTCCGATTCTGGCGCCACCGTCTCCGCCTAGGCTCCATTGTCCACACCATCGGAGTCACCAGATCAGCGCGAAGCCGGTGCACCCACCCACTTCCTCGGAGGACCCCCGGAGCCCCTTCTTCGCCGTCGACCCCGCGCCGCCGCCGCTAAAGCTCGTCGCCGACAACCTTCCCTCCGCGCTTCCTCACAATCCTGGTGAGCATCACGATCAAGATCTTCCACCCTCTCTTTTGCGCACATCCGTACCCCTCGCTGTGGCGCGTAGCACCGGCGAGGGTAGTCACCGGAGCTCCGCCGGTTTTGGCCTACGTGGCCTTGCCACCTCAGCGCCACCGTGACTGCCACTTCGGTGCCACCCGGCGCCACGTCGCCATTTTTGCCCATGTTGCCGCCACGTCATCTCGCACAAGCCACCCCACCCCGCGCACACTGTTGCGGTGGACTGAGCCCACCGTGGGCGTTTGACCAGCCCACCAAGGGGCCCAAATGTTAGTGAAACAAATCTTTTTTCCTTTGGAAAATAATTCGGTCAGTTAATTCAAATTCGGGCGCTGATGTCATGCTGATGTCATAAAGCCATTTTCTCTCAGAAAAATAATTCCAATAATACTGAAAACCCTAATTTCATCATTTCATGTAATTTGAATCTTCCAAAGCCCATATCTTTTGCATCCGAACCCCGATAGAGTCCATTCAAATTTGTAAATTCATATAAAATTGAGATCTAGCCAACTAAACCAAAATTATTTAATTTGGAGTTCATTTGATTTATTATTTAAATTTAGTTTGAATTTGACTTATTTTCACGATTAGATTTCGACGACTTCGGAGAGTCAGATTTCGACGCTGTTGGAAGAGATTATAAGAGGATTGATTTTGACTCTATGATCATCGTGACTGTACACTTGGACTACCTTGAGAAAGTACTTGTGAGTACTTGGTGACCTGTTAAGGAAAACAACATCACCTAATCAAGCAAGGCAAGTTATACCATTGATCATACTGATAACATTATTTCAAATTATTTATATTCTGTTTTAAATTATTACTGAATGCTTATTTATATTCATTAATTTAAATTCCTGTTTTAAATTTATAGTTATGCCTAAAAACCTTTGTATGGCCAATTTTGATAATTGAAGCAAACATATTGTCATCATAGATAAAATCTAGTTGATACTATGGTATGAACTAGAACATTTTGAAAAAACAATTATGCTTAGCCATAGGGGTGAAAACAGATCGGATAGTTTTCGACCGATCCGGACGAAAACGGATTCGGATCGGATTTTCCTCGGATAATTCTCAGATCAGAAACAAATTCGGATTTTTTTGTCGAAAACGGAAACGAATACGGTAGGCATGCTATCCGGCGTATACAAATACGAATACGGATATCCGGATTTTAGCCCAAAAGAGGATTTCAGCCCAAAAGAGAAAAGGAGATTTTAATTGATTTCCGAATTTCATAAAATGCAACAAATCAAATAGCCTTTTAGAAAATAGTAAATAGAGCCAAAAAATCTAGAAAAATCATAGAAATTCCTTGAATTATTTTGAATTTAATAAAATTAATTTTAACTTAAAGTTGGTTTTTATTTTTGCACATATATTATTTTTATTTTCTGAAAATAAGAAAAAACCTCTTTAAAATCCAGAAAATTCAATAAATTAATTATTTTTTCACTTTAAATCAATAAATCCCAGAAAACTCAATAAATTTTATTTTTGATATTAGAAACTTGGAAATTAAATAATTGACTTTATTTTATTATTTTTCCTTTTTAACCAAGAAAACTCTTTTAAATATCAGAAAATCCAATAAAATAATAACTTTATTAATTTTATTTTTAGTAACATACTTTGGGATGTTACAGTCATTTGCGTATAGATTAACCATCGAGCCTGATCGATGTTAGTGTGAATTAAGTTTTATATATATGATGAACTAAGTGTAAATGTGTGATGACTTATGACTTTGTGAGTTATAACTTATGAGCTAAATAAAGTAAACTAAGTGTTATTTTTGTGATGAACTAGTTAATACAGCTTGGTAGTGCTAATCTTATGTGTGGTTGCTGAAAAAATGAATAATTCATGAATGTTTGCACCAAATAAACTAGTTATATGTTTTCATTAATTTTTGGCATACAATTTAAGGGGTTTTTATGTTCCGAAAATATCCGCGACCGTATTCGTTTCGATTCGTATTCGCTCCGTATTCGTATTCGATATTATTCGTATCTATATTCGTATCCAGGGTATTCGTATTCGTATTCGAATCCGAAAAAAAAATATGAAAACAAATATGGCAGAGCTATTATCCGTCCGTATTCGATCCGTTTTCACCCCTACTTAGCCATGCTTATAGACCAAACATGTTTAATTTGGGGAATTTCAGCCAAAAAGTAATTGTTGTTTAAATTGTATCCATGGCATCGGTATGTTATGGAAGTTTATAAATGACTTTGAAAAAAAATAAAAAAAATGAAAATGGTTTGGACTTGGGCATAATGGATGTTTGGTGGGTGCATGTTCATGCACGGGCTCAATCGGGTATGGTTGAGGCCCATGGGTTCTGTTGGAAAGTTGCCCAAGTCAGTTAAGTACCGGTCTTCGAGCGTTCCTTTGCTATGCCTATAATGGGCTACGCCATATCATACTACCACATGTCCTCAGTATGGGCAGTAGGACCTGGCTGACTAATTTGCAAAGTTCCATCGCGGTCGATCCAACTGTTTCGGTGGGTTGTCTTTCATGACTATGTTGTCCCACCTAGCTCAAGAGGGGGGCCGAACCCGGAGGTTTTTATTCCAAAGGGGGTGGCGAAACCTTAGAGAGGGTGGACTACAGTGGAATGACGCATTGTAAAGGCCTTGTCACGTGCTCTAGACTGCTTACCTAAGATAGTGAGCAGTGGTATCGACAGATGCCAAACAAACTAAAGAAGTCGTGTCTTGTGGGTAAAGTTGTACAACCTCTGTAGAGTGTAAAACTATTCGAATAGTCGTGTCCACGGTCATGGACATGCTAGCAAAGCCACTCCAAGTTAGACTTTGATTTTGATTTCAAAAGGCTTTATCACATGGTTTTGGATTTCAATCCAAACGGGAAATTTGGGCAAGTAGCCTTGTGATAGGAGGGTATCCTTCACCATTCTTGTGTGAATGTTATCTGACTGTAAAACTGAGAATTTATAAAATAATTTTAGTTGTAGGATAACTGCTTTGGAACTTAGTACAAGTATTTAAAGAAAATGCTGCTTTATGCAAATCAACCAATAAGCCATAATTTGTTACATCCATGTATGCATATCATTCTGTTATTTGACGGGTGTAACTTGCGAGCACGGTAGTTGTGCTCATACTTGCTTTATGGAAATAAAATTTCAGAGCAGAAGGACTTTGCTACCGGTGTGGATCTCGACGACTAGGCCGCTACCCCAGTCGATTGTCTGTGGCGGATCAGCTGGACTCCACTACTTCTTCTTCGTCTTTCGCTGTGTTCTTTATTGTTGGCTTGTAAGACTCTTTTGTAATAAACTCTGTAGATTATTAATAAAGTTGTGATATGAATTTGTTACCATATTTGTTTACTGTGTGAACTAGCTACTGATCATGGGACTAGTTCATAAATGCACAGAGGATTTGGGAGTCTTAATCCCAGGTCTGACACTTTATCACCCCATATGGTACTTACTGTTATGTAAAAATGACATTTGGTGTCAAAAATGCTAGTGCAACATTCCAAAGGTTGATGCAAAAAACCTTTAGTCCGCAGATAGGTCGGAATCTAGAAGCCTACGTTGATGATTTGGCCATAAAAAGCATCAACGTCGGCTATCACATTTTAGATTTATAGGAGACTCAGTAACTCAAGACGCCTTAACCTTAAGTTAAATCCAGAGAAATGTGTGTTCGGAGTTTCATCTAGAAAGCTTCTTGAGTTCCTGGTTTCGTCTAGGGGCATTGAAGCAAACCCAGCAAAAATCACGGCCATCGATCAGATGCGCCCTCTAACCACAAAGAGGGAAGTTCAGAAGCTAATCGGCTGTATGGCAGCGCTAAGTTGTTTCATAGCACGGTTAGGTGAAAAAGGACTACCTTTCTTTAAGCTTCTCCGGAAACATGGAAGTTTCGATTGGACTAAAGAGGCAAGCAACGCCTTCGAAGAACTTAAACGGTACCTTACGAGTCCCCCAATCTTAGTTTCTCCAAAATCAGGAGAGACATTGCTGATTTACATGGCTGCAACGCCACAAACAGTCAGTGGTGTACTGGTCGTAGAACGTGACAATGTCCAACGACCTATATATTACGTAAGTGAAGTCTTACATGGACCAAAGGAAAGATATCCACAGGTACAAAAATTGCTCTATGGTCTCCTTATGGCTTCAAGGAAACTAAGGGATTATTTTCAGGCCCATAAAGTGGCTTTACGAACTGGGTATCCCCATGGTAAAGTCCTAGGAAACAGTGAGTCATCAGGATGAATAGCGAAATGGGCGGTTGAGCTTGGGGCGTTTGACCTTCATTTCATCCCACGAAGAACAATCAAGCCCTAGGCAATAGTAGAATTCATTGCCGAATGGACAAACCCTGAACCCACCCAAGGGCCCGAGTACGAAAACCACGACGAGTGGACAATGTACTTTGACAGTTCCTTGATGCTCCAAGGCTCGGGAGCTGGGGTCGTCTTGATTTCCCCTACTGGCGAACATATAAAATACGTCATTCAGTTAAACTTTCCTGCTACTAACAATATGGCAGAATATGAAGGTTTGCTGGCAGGACTTCGAGCAGCTTGTTCGCTCGGGATTCGCAAATTACTAGTGAAAGGCGATTCTCAACTAGTAGCGAATCAAGTAGGGAAAGAGTATCAGTGCTCTAGTACCAAGATGTCATCATATCTAGCGGAAGTACGAAAACTCAAAAATCATTTCTTCGGTTTTCAGATCCAACATATTCCTAGAAAGGAAAACTTTCTGGCAGACCAGTTGGCACGGATGGCTTCTACCAGGACATCCGTCCCGCCCGGAGTTTTCCTCGAGCAACTCGATTCACCCTCGGTGGTCGAGCCTTCCGAGGACATAGATGTTCGCAAGGAGGTCGCACACCTCAATTCTGCAAACATGGATGCTCCACAGGTCGATGATGGTTGTGCCATCACGATCACGGTAGAGATTGGATGACATTGATCTACAATTATCTTCAGCATGACCTCATTCCAGAAGATGATGTAGAGGCTGATCGTATAGCACAAAAAGCCAAATCATACACTCTTATTGAACGTACCTTGTATAAGCAAGGATCTCATGGAGTGTTGATGAGATGCATATCTCAACCGGATGGCATTAAGTTGCTAACCGAAATACATGGAGGAGTCTGTGGAGCACATCATTCCTACAGAACGCTGGTCGGTAAAGCCTTCAAACAAGGATACTACTGGCCAACCGCCCCTCATGATGCAAAAGAGCTCATGATGAAGTGTGTACAATGTTAGTTTCATAGCCGACAAGTACATCAACCGTCCCAAGCTTTGCAAACAATTCCTCTTTCTTGGCCTTTTGCAACCTAGGGACTAGACATTCTGGGACCTTTCCCAAGAGCACCTAGGGGCTTTGAGTTCCTTTTCGTCATTATTGACACATTCACTAAATGGATCGAAGCCGAGCCAGTTGTCAAAACTACAACTGAGGTTGCCAAGAGATTTCTCACAAAAAAACGTGATCACACAATTTGGCGTGCCTAGTCGTATAATCATGGATAACGGTACCCAGTTCGCATGCAGTAATTTTCAGGAATTCTGTGTCGACCTGGGTATCAAGATACATTACGCTTCTGTTGCTCATCCGCAGAGTAATGGAGCAGTTGAGCGAGCGAATCGTATCATAATGCAAGGAATCAAACAACGAGTTTTCGACCAGTTAATTACACGGTCAAGGGCTTGGGTTCAAGAATTTCCTTCTGTGTTATGGGTCGTTCGTACCACAACTAGTCGTGTGACCGGTGAAACACCATTCTTTTTAGTTTATGGAGCTGAAGCCATGCTTCCTCCAGAACTAAAAATTGGTTCTGCTCGGATTGATTGTTTTAATAAAAACGATCAGCATGAACGACGACTTGATGACATCAATTTCCTTGAAGAGCGACGGAATCAAGCCTTGATACGATCAGCAATCTACCAAGAAGCCATGTGTAGGTACCAAAGTCGTAGGGTGCAACCTCGCAATCTCACTGTAGGTGATCTGGTTCTCAAAAAAATTCAGAGCCAAGCGAGTCGCAACACGTGGTCCTGCCCACTGGAAGGAGCTTTCTAGCGACGGTCCTTTTCCTAAGATCCTCGCTGCCAGTCGGACTTGAGCATGAGCACGTTTTGCGAAATATTTTATAAATCTTCAATTCTTGGGATTTATTACGACCAGTTTTGGATAATTTATATAAACAAAGATACTTATCACTTCCTTTTTTGCATACATTTTTTGTATACTTTCTTATCATCAAAGCAAGTCTTGTTATATCTTCAGACTATATGTATTATCTCACAATGATTTGATAATGGACAAGATCTAGACTAGTCAAAATCATAAACTGGTTCCGACCACATGATTTCCTAGTGTTCACTAGATCATTTTTTACAAACATTATCAGCACATATACCATGGTCGTAGTTATTACTCAGTTTCTTGGTCTACTGCTTCTTTAGTAAAGTTCATCTACTAATATAAGCAGTCTGGGGCTAGGGAATATATAAGTATTTAATAACATTGATAAGACAAAACAAGAACTTTGTTGATAATAAAAGGTAAGTTTCATTTACAGAATCTAAATATTACATTCATCTACTTGTTAGAACCACCAGACTGGTCGCTGCGTGATGGAGATCCGACTTCCATTTCCTCCGCAACTTTCTCTCCGAGAGGCCTTACTTCCTCGAGAAGTTTGGTTGCTTCATCTTCGGAGCAGTCGAAGTCTTCTTCAACAGCTCCAAGATGGACAGAGGGGTCAGAAGCCTTTAGTTTCGCCAAGGCAACACTAACTCCATTCGTAACATCTTCCTTCATCGTCCTTGCATGGTTCTCTCGAAAGATTGTTATCACTTTCTTGAGGTCTTCAAGTTGATGGCCAAGAAAATTGATTCTCTCTACAGGGTCTCTCAGAATGGGTAGTTGCGTTCCCGACCCCAGGTCGAAAAGCATCTTGTTCAGAGACTTGACTTTGTCTTCATGACTCCGATCAAGTTCAGCCCCTTGGCCACGCTCAAACTCGAGAGTTTTTTCCGCTCGTTCAAGTGCTTGAGTTTTTTCTGCACGAGTGGATAAAAAAAAAGTCAACATACACTTTAAATTGGAGTCATGGAATACTAGTCAAGTCTACGACTAGTTACTTTGATTTTCTTCTCACAAGAGTCGAAAACCTCTTTTTGCCTGGTCATTGCATGCGCGATCAACCGGTCTTTATTTTGATTTTTCTTCTTTAAGTTTTATTATCATGGCTTCCTTAGCCACGACCTCTTCTTTAATTTTCTCTAAATCTATCAAATATGATAAAGAGAGAAGATTGAGTTATTAAAGAGGAACATGATGATAAAATGTAAGAAGTCAAGTTAAAAGAGAAAAGTTCTTACTTCTCAATTCGGAATGTTTTTGCTCTAGAGTTTCTATTCGTTGGGTCAACCCTCCGACCACAGCGTAGTTTTTGACCATATGCTACAAAAATAAGTCCCTTTCTTTGATAAAATTTCAAAGAAACTTTAAGAGAAAGAGTTATGAAGATGGTCGTAAAACACTTACTCGAATTGCCACATCATTATATTCGGTAAAAATCATATCTGGACCCATCTCGATTTGACAGTTTTATATCTTTCCCCAGGCCTCGTCAAGTTCCTTATCCTCGATAAATCGGGGGGGGGGGGCGGGAACTTGTTAGCCTAAGGAGTATTTCCAAGGGGAGGTGGAACCTGTTGGGGATCTCCGGGAATGACTACCTCCGGAGACGGAGTGAGAATCACTATCGGATCTGAGCGGATGTCGATCTGATGCACCTTTCGGGGCTTCTTCAGCCACTTCATCCTCTGCAGTCTTAGCCTGAGTAGCGTCCTGGTCAGGAACCTCCACGACCACCTCTCCCCCAGGAACCTTTTCCTAAGGAGTGTTCTGGTCGGAGACGATTGGAATACCAGAAGATCTACAAAAGAAGAAAATAAGGAAGATCAAGGTTCCAATATATTAAAAATATTCAAGGTATGTATGTACATGACTCCTTCATTTAGATATACCTGGTCGATTTTTTGAGGTTGACCTTGTAACGCATCGGAGTAAAATATGTTGTGCTGGCTTTCCTCTTCTTCTCAACCAATTTCACCAGTTCTGAACCGGCAGGGTTGATTAGATCCTTCACATCCACTGATTGAAAATCAGAAGCAATATCCTCGACCAGTTGGTCAAGGATAAGGTCCCTAGTCGCCAGGTCAGTGGGTGTAGATTCGTCGACCTCCAAAACAGTAAATTCGGTAGCGACTGGCAGATCCTTAGCGACCTTACTGGAGTGTACGGAAACCGCCTAAATAAACCATCAAAAATAATTAGGCGATGAAAATCATTCATCAGAAACATACATTTATGTTCAGTTACCTACCTCTGGAAGGCTGACATCCTGTGTGGTTGTAAGGATGGTCGGATCATCAATCGGCTCACAACTTTCAGTGGCCTCATTGATCCTCAACCCAATCGACTACACATCAAAGAGGATTTTTGGTATACCGATCAAAAAAAGTATGTACATAAAAAAAGCATAGTTGATAGTCTTACTTTAAGTCTCTCCGCCCTCTCTTTGGCGGAAACGACCGCTAAGATCTGAGGGAAACTAGCCTTGTCGCCAGGCTTTCCGGCACAGATCATTTTGATCCGGCTTCTAATCTCGTCAGAAGATAAAGCTGTAAAGGTAAATAAGAGACTTAAGGATACATAAGTAATCAACTAATATAGACAAACTGGTCGGAATCACTCAAAGCTTACCCTCTTTGGAATCTTTGGTCACACCATCACGACCGATATACCAGAGCATCGGGTATGCTCGGGCCTTCAAAGGACTAATCTGGCGCATGGAAAAATCCTTCACTACATGCCAGGATGTTAGACCCTTGACACTAAGAAGCTTGATGGCTTCGGCCCATCTTTCTATTTTTCCCTCCTTCTCCGTGGAGGAGCGCCATCTCGGATTCTCAATCGCCTTCTTACCAGAATAATAAATGCTATCTTTCTTCGTGACCGTCATATAGAACCAACTTTTCTTCCATGATGACCACGAAGATTTTGAGTACATAAATATGTACTCATCAGCTTTTTCATCATGGAGGCGCAAGGTGCACTCTCCAGGCGTCCCGATCGTCTTCCCAGACTTCGTCATACTGTAGTAATACTTGAACAGATCCAGATTTGCGGGAATCCTCAAGTATGCTTCACAGAGATAGATGGAGATACTGAGATTGGCGATAGCATTGGGAGCAAGATTCACCAATTCAACTCCATAATACTCCAAAACTATAGGAAGGAAGGAGTGAATTGGTAATCTGAATCCGCATTCGACATATGCGAGGAAAACCGGAATTTCCCCATCTTCGTTGCTCGGAGAATGTTCTCCAGCCGCTGACCTCCAAGAAATCATATTCTTGTCGGGAAGCAACCCGATCTTCTCCAAGCTCTCAAGTTTCTTCTCGCTCAAATAGGAAGCCGACCAGTTAGTAATTTGGCCAATCGGGGGTTACCCAAAAATCCAACGAACAAAAATCTTTTCTCCAACGGACACAAAACTCTTCGATTCCCAAGGCAATTTCTCAACTTTAAAGTGAATATAGACCGCTTCAAATGTCATCGCATTTAATGCGCGTTTGCCCGATACGACTTCATCGGAAGAGAGGTGTTCACACGACCTATTCATTTAAAGTTCGGGGGATAGCTAACGAGGATTAAAACCTCTATGTATTATTTTTAATACATAAAGATCATACGTCTTCATGGTCGTAACCCCTGAGGTTCACGACCTCACTGGTTGTGGAGATTCCAAAGGTTACATAATGGGGACCTTGGTCGGACGAGGTCCTGTGCCTAGCCTCCGACCAGGGAAACTGATGTTTGGAATTGATTCCAGGTATATTCTCTACCGTGTGATGAATAGAACACGTGCGTATATTCCATACCACCCGACGTTTCTTATCCCGAGACACTGATGAACAACCACCATGCGGTTAAGAATCTCACAAGCATACAACCGCTGAACGATTGATACTCCATCAACCATCATCTCGCTCTGACCAGTCGCGATGCTTCACAACAGACATCTTCTCCAGAAGTAACTGCCACCTCTTCAAGAGCTATTTAAAGATGGAGCATGAATGGAGCAAAGAGAGGGGCCTCATCGGACTAAAGCATAGACATCAGATTTGTGTTTTAAGTCCGACATTGTAGCAAACTAAGCAGTGTTCTCAGTGTAAGTCCACCACCTAGTCATAAGGCATTCCTTGTAAATTACACTTCATATTAATAAAAGAACAGTCCCATTCTCTCCCCAGAATTTCCACGTTATTCTCTCCTATTCATTTTGTAATATCGACGTCTTGATCGTCGACAACGGCCGGTTCCGGGCCAGCTCGGCCCGGAGGGAAGAGGGGAGGAGGGGGTTGGCTAGAAGAGGAGGGAAGAAAGAAATAAGAGGGGAAGAAAAGAAGAAAGAAGGAAGGAAGGAGCAGCCATGCGGGAGAAAAGAGGAAAAAAGAGGGAAGAAAAAGAGGAAAAAGAGAAAGAAAAATGAAAGGATAAAGAAGAGAAAGAAGAGAAAAGGAAAGAGAAGGAAAAAGGGGAGGAAAGAAAAAGAAAGAAAATGGGGAGGAAAAAAAAGATGGAGGCGTGGATCCAGGGCCAATTTTTGGCCAAAAATCGACCAAACCGATTTTGCCGACTCCCCTTGGTACAAATCCAAATCGTGAACTAAGCCCAGTTGCAGTAGGCAGCAGCCCATTTGACCTCCTCGCTAGCACAGTCGCACCTCGCAGTTCGCCCTACTGCCCTAGTCTCTCTCGGCTTCTCTTGCTTCGCGTTGGCGGCTGCGACAGAGAGTCACAGAGACATTGAGTCTCAACCGAATAACACGACGTGATCCCATTTTCCCCATTCCTCGATTTGCTTGGGAGCTCAAATCCAATTGCTTCTATTCTTGCAGCTTCTTCTTGGTCATTCCTTCTACTTGCTAAGCTGCCACGTTAGATCATATCCTCGTGAGTAGTATTTTCACTCATAATTAAGCTTGTGATATAATCGTATAGGCTTATTCGATCATTCATTCTCTCTTCAGGTTCATATTAACATTCGATTTTGGTGCACTTCTGTCTAAGAATGAGATATGCGCAATGCATGATGCTACCTACAGCTTAATAGGAGATTTGGATTATGGAGGCGGTGAATTAGCGGTAGGGAGGTGAGGTGATACTAGAGGTTCTGAGATTTGGATATTGGTGTAATTGAGCTTATTTGTAAACCTGTGATTTGGATTTTGGATTTCTTTTGAAATTCAATTTTCAGTTTGAAAATTTCGCCCGAAAGTTGCCGAAAAAAAAACGAAAATCACTCGTATCGGTTGTATCGGTGCCCTCGGTAAAAAACAAATGTCGGTAAATGAAACCCTGGCATAAACTAATCCAAAAGTATTCAGTGAAAAAGCAAAGGCAAAAGGAAAGTGCATAGAACATGTTAATGGTTTCAATCAAGGCATGCGAATTAGGGCTGATTCAGTTGATGTGTGGGAATTAAATGATTCGGCTTTCCGCCTCGCCTAATATTCTTGATGATAGTGCCGCGTGGGGATGCATGAATGGATCATCGATCTCAGTCTCGCATTACAATGCAAGAAGTGGTTGTTGGATAAATTGTTGATTTGTTCACACACATCGTTACAATTTTACTCCTAATAGAATTATGGATTAAGTATATATTACATCCCTCAATTCTTCACTGTGTTTAATGTTCATCCCTCATCTACAATACTGCGTAAAATGCATCCCCTATTTATGAAAACCAGGTAAAAGTTACCCCTGCACCCGTATTAATCTCGTTTTGCCCCGGTTGGCATCCTACACAGATCCTTGATGGCACCTTGGTGCTGACCGAGATCATTGTTGATAGGTAGGGGGCCACCGACCCTTTCTTCTTCTCTTCCGCACCTCTCTTTCTCCCCTTGCCACCGAACCTTTCTTCTTCTCTTCCTCACCTCTCTTTCTCCCCTTCTCTCTCTTCTCTCCCCATCCCCCTCTGCAGCACAGACCGTCGCCGCTCTTCTCTCCCCGTCCCCCTCTGTAACACAGACTGCCGCCGCCCCCAGCTACTTTCTTCCCAGTGATAAGGAAGCTCCTGTCTTGTTGTAGATCAGACAAAGATGAAGAGGTTACAAAGGAGGAGGTCGTAGTTGCGACAGAGTGGGTGGTGATGCGGTGGGACTCGTCCTCAGCCTCGGCGGCGGCGGCGAACGAGGTGATGTTGTTCGATGGCGCGGGGGATCGGACTGAGGTAGAGCGGTTCCTTCGTGCGATGTACGACTTCCGCCGCCTCGCATCGCCATCCCCCGCCGTGGTCGAGAGCCTGTGTCGACTGTCGTTCAGGTCCTCAACAGCGGGGGAAGGGTCCAGCGCCAAGCAGGTTGCGATGACGTGACTCAAGGATGAGTTCTGCCACATGTTGTTGTCCCGCACCCTCAACCTCGAGATCGAGGCGCTTGCCGATCTTCGCGGCTCCCTCTCCATCGCCAGTGACTGCTTGAACTCAACCCTGTCCGCTAACCCCCCCCCCACATCATGGATGAGGATGATTATGTCCTCCTCCGTCGGCTAGGTGTACGCTTCCGTCTGCAAGCCGACCGTCGACGCCTCCCTCCGTTGGCTCGGTGTTCTCCCCTTCTCTCTCTTCTCTCCCCGTCTCCTTGTCACATCCCCATTTTTAATAAATAGAATTAAAATGCATCTCATGAGCATGCATATCATTTCTGGAGCACATGCATAAAAAGTTGCATTTGAAGATTTTGAATCAACTTGAAACATACAAACCAATTTGAAGCTCCAACATAAAACAGAGAGATAAACTTGTGATCATCCTTGGGAAACAAATTATTTAAACCTAATAATATTTATCATTAATAAATATATTTTTTCCCAAATTTTTAGAATTAATTAAAATAAGAAAAATAAATCTTGAACAGTAAATTTAGAAATTTTATATGGGTGCTAGATCATCCCAGGAGCCTCTGTGAAAAATTTCATATTTTTAGGATTTCTTTTGCTATTTTTAGATTTTCAGTCAAATTGGGAGGACTAGTTTGATTTTCCAGTCAACTATTGGACTCGACCCTAACCACACCGACCGCACCAGACTCGAGTTCGACCCAGCCAATTTACTTGGCCTAACCAACTAATCTAACTGACTCGCACCCAAGTCCGACTCGCGCGCGTTTGAGCTGCTGATGAGGTGGGCCTACTTGTCAGTGCCTTTGTCTTCCTCCCGTTGGTGTCGTAGGACACGCGCACCACGTCACCGTCGAGCTCTGAGCTGTGCCAGGGATGTTGTGAATCCAC
Organism: Ampelocalamus luodianensis; assembly: GCA_036346255.1. Classification (NCBI taxonomy): domain Eukaryota; kingdom Viridiplantae; phylum Streptophyta; class Magnoliopsida; order Poales; family Poaceae; genus Ampelocalamus; species Ampelocalamus luodianensis. The sequence goes on from CM070617.1 coordinate 47,211,869, forward strand.
TGCATGAGTTGGCCACTCTTGGAGCTCTGCCACTTGATGCCGCCTCCATTCCTGTCATCTCTACGAGCTAAAATCCACTCCTTCGCCTTCATTCAACCCATTCCTTCCCTCGGGGCTGAGAAGGAAGAAGCTCTTCTATGCTCTTCGCTCGGGTAGGCTTCATGCCAATGCGTCCCCTCTCTTCTCTATTCATCGACGTTTCCATCTACACTAATTCTAGCGCTTGTAGGCGCCGGAACACCTTCGCGCCATCCTCAGCTCCAGAGCGCGCTCTGAAAAGCCCCACTGTGCCATTTTTCCTCTAGGTGGGCTTTTGTCCTGTTCTTTGCACGTCATATCGTGTGCTTGGACATGTTTGTAATTTACCCTCAACTCGATCTTTAATGCGTCACAGGAACCATAGGATTTTGAAGTTTTCCCAATTTCGGCCGTGAACCTTATTCTTCTTCTCCAGCTCCGGCCGGTAAGGTATTGCCCAATCCCCTTTGTTTACACCATTCCATTACCTTCCTCTAGCGGCCCCAACATCTATTTGCTTGTCTTTTTTGCTTAGGGTCTCTTCTCCACAAGGAACAGAAGCACCGTCGTATCCATGTCAATGTCAAGCAACCACAGAGCTTCTTCGACCACCTTCAACCCACCGGTAGGTTCCCTGGGCCATGTAGGTACGCATGCACAGCTGGGTTGCGGCATGCAACTTTGGTCGAAGCTTTACCACCGTCCTCCTCCGGTGAGCCGCTGGTACAGGCCGTCCTAGCGCTCGTGACCAGTGTTGATAGAAGCGTAATGCTATTGGGAATCCATTCATGGCCTTGGTTCACTCTGGCGTGAACCACATCACCGGCGGCAAGCCCGACAATGAAACCAGGCATTGTCGGTGTTTTGTATTACTTCGACCGCTACTGTAGCAAGAGGCTTAGCAGCAAATCCCATTTATTTAAGTGCTAATGATGGCTTGGTAGTTAAGTGTTGTCTTAAAGAAGTCAATGAGTGTATTACATGTGGGGCCGGGAACGAAAAACAGGGAGAGTTTAACCCGAGTTTGGACTGGAACCATTGACGGCTGGATCCCACCGAGAGGGTGCACCGCGTGCTAGTCCATGGACCGATGAACAGTGCATGTTGACCTTCGGTCCATGCACTATTGGCATGGACCGAGTCACTGACATTAGGATTAGGGCCCCACCTGTCAGTTAGTTTTTAATTCGGAGTTTAAATGAAAAATAGCACTATGTAGTGGACCCCGCATGTTAGCGACCAAGGATAGGTAGGCTCGAGTGAGAAAACTATTCACTGAATTTATAATTTCTGAATTGAATTATTTTTTTTTATTGTAAATTCAAAAAACTTCAAAAATTCATAACTAATACATTTCAACTCCAAAATGAGTGAAACCAATTTTGTTGGTTTGCATTTTTTATTTACTTTAATTTGAAATAGGTTTGAAATATGCTGTTGTTGCATTTACTCAGTAAAGGATTGTTTTTGTACTAGAAATTCACTCAACTTCAAAAATCTATAGAAAATGCATATGAACTCCAAATTGGATGATTCAATTTTTATTGAACATGACTTTTTATTATCTTTCTAATCATGTAATTATTATCCCCACCTCTATCCTGGAAATTTTCACTAAAGATTTTAATTCGAATGAACAGTGACAGATTAGGATTTTTCAGTATTTTCTCACTTGTTGATTTTCAAATTGTGATAACTTTCACATATAAACTTCAATTGAAATAATTCTTGCACATAAATTCATCTAAAATTATAATATAGCCACTGTAGAAATTTCATGCATTTTTGAGCAATTTGAGTTTTTCGCCTTTTCTCGATGTTTATTCGATGTCGTTATTTCTCTAGAGTCCGAATTGCCGCAAGTCGACGACTACGCTACTGAGAGTGAACAACTTGGCTTCCAACAAGGCAAGTATCATTTTAACTTTGTTTTGCATCATATGATACGAGTTTTTGTTAAGTTGGTATTTTGAAATGCAATGATATTGCTTGCATGCTATTTTGTTATGTTGGTATTTTGTGAGTTGTAGTTAGTTATGTCCTACTCATGCTTTTATCTTTTTTTTAATTCCAGTACATATATGCTTAAGATAGTTGTGTGTGATGATGTATGTATAATATGTATATTGTGTTTAGCCATGCATGTCTAGTTGATACATTAGATCGGTTGACGGGATTAGCTCGTCGATCGTGGGAAACACCATCACTCTTTTCTTTTATTGATTTTTGTCCAGATCTTTGTATCTGGTTATTTCAGTCTAAACTTTGTTATCTAAAAGGATTTGGGTCTGAACAAGTGGTTGTTAGTGAGGGTGCCTTCGTGCACAAGAACTCGGGCATGTGGTGGACTTGTCCGGACCGATAAGGGCCGAACTTTGGGCTATTAATTCCAAGTACCAATCGTACTTCCACATGCGGTGAAATGGGCGCTGCTTGGTCAAGTAAGGAGAGTGTTTTATTGGGTTAACTCTCAGGTGGTGTGAGGACATTTGTGTTTGATCATTTGTCCATAGGAGCCGATGCAATTTTCTATAAGTGCATGGGAGCGCTATTTTTCTTTATTTACATTGTATCGGTATTTTCAACACAACTTGCAAACCCGCTTAGCAAGCTCTATCCATAGCTTGTACTAAGTTTGGGGTTCATCTCGCAAGGGGGACTTACCTCAAGAGGGCTTTCTTGCTAAAAAGTACCAAATCTCGATTTCTCTAGCCGGCATACCTTAGGAAGTGTGTCATTATCCCGAGGCTTATGGGCTAGTCGAGTCATATGGGTAAAGTAGTACTCCTCTACATGGATTAATCTATTCGAACAGCCATGTCCATGGTTACAGACAACACTTGGTTTTGAATAACATCATCGTTAGACTCTAATTAAAATTGATGTGGTTACAACTTCGTATTGGCATGAATGGGATGTTCATGCATTTTTGTTTATCCAAGTGGGCTACCACTTTGGTATTGTTTGTTATTTATATATATATCAATGGTTCATGTACTTCTTTTACTAAACAAATGTTGGCAATTTTAAACTAGATGGTCTAGGGATGAAAAATTATGTGATTCATGAAACTAAGCCACTAAAGCCTCTCTTTGGACAGCCGCTAGCATATATAATTTTATTTGTGTAAGACTTGCGAGTACAATTTTGTACTTAACCCGATTCTGCTTGTTCAGGTGAGTTCGCTAGCACCGACTTAGACGACGCTAACAAATAGTGTTGTTCTTTAATCCCCAGTCAGTTGCCTCGGGTTTTGGGCACACTTGCTGGACCTTTTGGTTTATTTATACTGTTTCCGTTGCTACTTAATGTTCTTATTTCAATTTGGCTAGTCGGCTATTTTGTAATAGTTGTAGACTTACTATGTTGTATGTCTTTTGGATTATCAATATATGAATGTTGTATGTCTGTGATTGACGTTGTTAAGAGTATGAGCGTGTTGGTCGCTGATCTTGGGAACCAACACAAGACTCATACCCGCTATTTTGAAATCCCATTTAACTCCTTTTTAGTGTGTACTTGGTCTGTTAGAGAACCGGTCACCATGTAGCACCCGCAGAGGAGCGGTATGCATGGTCACCGTCGCTCTAACTCAGCCAAGTGCGCTCACTAATGGAGTTAAGTTGGATTTCAATTCCCTGAGGCCCAAAGTTATTTCCATAAGACCGGGAATACATCGGTCTTACGAAAATAACCCGGGGGTTCTCACACTCCCCTTCCTCTCATCCCAAGACGCCGTCATCGTCGATTGTGTCGCCGTCGGTGAGCTCCTGCAATCATCAACCCCACTGTCATAATCCTAGTGTCGCGTTCTACCCCCATGCTCTCTTCTTCTTCGCTGGAGCTTCACTGGAGCACTGCTGTCGTCGACCGCCTTCGCCTTGGCCACCGCCCCATCGTATCTAGTGCCACTGTCGTGCCTTTCTACCCACGATAAAGCTACCCATCTGCTTCCCGAGGATGCGTCGATCTGTTTTGGCCATCGCCCATGCCATCCGTGCCATCTTTCACCGGCGCGCCACGATCGTCCCCCTATTTCCCCTTCTCTATGTTCTCTTCTGTCTCTATCCAGTGGAACTCACTAGTCAGATTCCAAATAAACTTAGCAGTTTATTTCTTTTTAACCTGCTATTTTCCTTTGTCTCAATGACATGGGGACCGCTACCAGCGTGAACACCCTCGTGGCACAAAACAGCCCTCAAACGGATGAATGGATTGATTTTGCGCAGTATTAACACTTTGAGGATGTGTTTCATACGATATTGCAGTTCAGGGATGAACATTAAACGCACTGAAGAGTTGAGGGACGTTATATATACTTAATCCTAGAATTATACTTCCTCGTACTTAGGGTGAAGTATTACCAAATCCTACTAATCTGGTCCATTAGATCGGAAACAATGAACGACTCATACTAGTTGGTGGGTATTGTAAAAGAGCTCTAGATTATTTGCCAATTGTGAATCGATAATTTGTTACTTTCACATTATTTTAATAATTTCCACTCAAAAACCCACCAAAATTGTCCCTTTCGCTCCTATACCATCTCTTCTTCAACTTCTCCAACCCCAGCGACGGGGAGCTCCACTAGTAGTACTACTCGTCCTGTGGATGACTGCCACATCAATGCCATTTTGCTATGGCTGTGCAGATTGATGCTTTCTAGACTCGCACGACAATCCGATCTGATTCCATCAAACTTCAATTCTCCAAGCTTCTCACCTCTACTTAGATCCATCCATCTGACTGACTGTTGTGCCCCCAAAATTAGATCAGATCAGAACAATCCTTTCCTTGACCCAATTGCATTTGCTTCCCGAACATGAACAGTGATGCCCAGGCAACTATTACCTAGCAGTAATTTCATCCAAACAAGCAGTTTCCTTGCGTACATTGAATGCTGCTGCTGGGGAACCATGTTCAAATAAAAAATGGTGCTAGTCCCCCAAGATAATTCTTTAGTTACTCTCTGAAATTGTCAATTTTACAATAGTTTACCTCAAACACAACTCCATCTGGGCTGTTAAAACCATAGCCACGACCTCTTCTTTCATTTTTTTTTCCGAATCTATCAAATATAATAAGGGAGAAGAAATGATTAACAAAAGATAAACAAGATAGCAAAGAAGAAGAAGAAGAAAAATCAAGAAGGTACTTACTTTCTAATTCGGAGTTCTTCTGCTCCAAGGATTTTATCCGCTGGGTCATTCCTCCAACCACAACGTAATTCTCAACCATGTGCTACACGAATAGCACTCTTCTTTGAGTTTTCAGTAAACTTTATAGGAAGAAACTATGAAAATGATCATATATACTTACTCGGATTGCCACATCATTATATTCGGCAAAAATAATATCGTGACTCATCTTTGCCAGATGATCCGATGTTTTCTTACCAGCATCATTGAGATCTTCATCATAGAAGATTCAAAGGTGATGAGGAAGGCTGATGGGATGAGGAACCTTCGGGGAAATCCCTGAAGGATTCTAACTGTGGTCAGAGCCTGTTAAGACTTGCTTTCTGCCATTAGGAAACTATTTCTTTTCATATCTTTTTTACTCCTTATACTGGTCGGATATTGGGAATCTAGTCGGAGTCTTTTTTTCTCTGAATATGTGGATACATACCCACTAGGAAGAGTATCCTAGAATCAAACTTTATTTCATAAAATCCAAATATTACCAAAAAAAACCTAGTTACATTTCTTCTATGATCCTTCTTTTGACTAAAATGGTTCTTAAGCTGGTCCTTCGAAGATTATCTTCATAATGGTCAAAGTCGATCTCCAGCAGAAGGAGGCAGGAGATATGTAACCCGGTAAGCATTAGTTTCGCATCTTCCTCTCGATATGAACTTCAGTCTTGATCGCAGGTTGCACATCGTAGACAGTGAAGTGCTCACCTGTTCTTTGAAGGCCATATTCACCTTAAAAACAAAATTCATAGACCAAATTGACTTTCCGACCACCGTGAAAGTTACATCCCATGGATTTAGATCTTGTAATGGTGGTCGAAAAGTCAATTTGTCCTATAACTTTTGTCTTACTAAAAGATACCAATGTAATATGGGCTTTAAAAATGAGAATCTCATCTCTAACTCTATAGAACAACTATAGTTCATCCACTCAAACTTGAAGAAGTTTAAGGATGAAACTTTGCAAGTGGGAGCGGAACTAAGCAAGTTGGGGTTTTTTTTTGAATAGATTTGTCTCAAGATCTACCTTCTGAGGGTTATTTATGGGGATTCATTTCATGGTAGAATTAAAGAGGATAAAGATAGAAGCCAAACAGACATAATACTCTTTGGTTTCCCAGTTTTTTTAACTTTAAAATGAATACGAACCACCTTGAATGTCACGACATTAACTAAGGGTCCGCCCGATACGACTTCATCGAAAGAAAGTGTCCACACCATATATTCATTTAAAGTTCAGGGGCTAGCTGATGAGGATTAAAATCTCTATGTATTATTCTAATACATAATAAAAGACCATATGTCTTTATGATCGTAACCCCTAAGGCTAACGACCTCACTGGTCGTAAGGATTCCAGAGGTTACATAATGGGTACCCTGGTTGGAAAAGGTCCTATACTTAGTCTCCGACCAGGTGGCTGCTCGTAGAAGTTATGAACTGATATCTGGATCTAAAGGTATATTCCTTATCGTGTAATGAATGGAACACGTGTTGTACACTCTATGCCATGCGACGTATCATGATCCTAAAACACTGACAACAACCCCCATACGGTTGAGTGTCTCACAGACACTTAACCGCAGAGTAGTTGATGCTTCATCAACCACCGCCTCACTCCGACCAGTCGCGACGCTCCCCAACAAGCGTCTTCTCCGGGAATAACTGCCGCCTCTTAGGGATTATTTAAAGATGTAGCACGGACGGAATGAAAGAGATAGAAGACAATAGATCAGATTGCGTTAGGTTGAAGCACGGCGATCAGCATTAGATTCGTGTTTCAAGTCTGATTCAATAGCCTAGCAAGTATTGCGTTCAGTGTAATTAGAATTAGTCCACTGCCTTGTCATAGGCACCCTTTGTAATAACCAGTTCATATTAATAAAGAGCAATCACATTCGCCCCCAAGAAATCCATGTTATTTTTCTCTTTTTTATTTTGTAAGATCGGCGACTCAATCATCCAATCCATTCAACCAAAAAAAAAGGCATCAACTACACCTAGGTACGTTATTTGTGGTACAAAAATCACTCATTCCTGCACATTTCAGATTTTACATGCAATTTACGAATCTTGACTATTCCCTGACGTAGTTAACCCATTAACTCGACTATACCCTCTTTTTACTGCAGTAACTACTACAGAATCTGCTTGTCTCATAGCTTCGCCTCCTACTCCTGTTCTAGGTGCCTGTGTCAGTCCCTGCCTATCGGATAGGCACATGCGATAGTGTCTAATTTATATCTTTCTTTCTGTTACGTGGTTCTTATATCCTTGTACAGTTATACTCTTAAAACTTCTGTACTTTTTTATCTCACCTACACTAGCACTATCAACAATCGATTGTCATATTGCCTCTTTATAATACGCCTACTAATGTCGGGTGCCATGCGTTTTGTTACCTTTTGTATGCTACAGACAGATGAGCCCTACTATTGTACTGCACACTAATATACCAGATCAATATTCTCTACTAAACATTACGTAATCCATCCTGTCATCTTCGGCTATTTTAACAGTCTTGCAGCTTTTATGCTATGTAGTTACGTAAAGATGGTGTCTTTGTATCTACATTACTTTTTCATACCTCAATAGCACTCCTGCTTGCTAGCAATTTCCCAGAAAACAATGCTAATTGCCCAAAAAACAATGCCCGCTGTAACTTTGCCTCGGCGCGCGCAGGGCTACTAGTACTTACAGTTGACAGCTAGAGATTCGTGAAAGCAGATCATTGCTAACTGAGTTATGCAATGTTAGCACAATGATTTTTTAGGGGCTTTCCTCATGGTGTAGTCATGCTACAACATTGGTGACACGCACTTGTGAGTTATGACTTGAAGCAGTGCTGTCTTCAGTCATCACTTTCATCGCTATCATAGTTCTGGCAGAGGGACAGCAGAACATTGGTCTTCTCTGCAGCTTCACTCTTTTCCTCTGCAACTGGAGCTTTGCCAATATCGAGAGCAGCTGTGGATTCAGTCTTCTGTTTCTTACGAGGATCTGGTGCGGTAGACTTTGGTTTTACTAAAAATTTGGGCATCTTAGATGCCCAGCTCTTATTTCCTGCAGTGAATGTTTAATGGTAAGCAACACATGGCGATATCTCACAAAGCTGTATCTAGAAAAGAACAAGAACAGGTCATTTGTTTTCAAAACAGAAAACTATTTAATCAGCAAAAGAATATAGCACAACTATCATTTGTGGCAAATTGCAAAATAAACGGGGTTGATATTGGGAATTTGGGATAATGATTGTCATGGCAAAAATAAGCTGCCTCAGTGCAAAATATGATAGAACATAGCATATCATCACTTCTCTAGAACCTCTACCTTGTAGCCCTCTATCTAAAAGTCGGTCATAATGCTAATTGCTACTTAGTTAATGGAATGAATATAACAAAGGAAAGGGATTTCAATGAGAAGTATTTTCAGTTCTGAGTTTAACGGCAAGGCTAGCAAGAATTCTGAAATATGGGGACATGTACGTGCAGTCATGGACCTTAACTGATGTAGTGATACAGACAATTGACAATTAACTCTACTTAGTACTTACCTTCTTTATTGGCACTCTCAGGGCCATTTGTTTTGGTCAAGACGTCTGTTGGATTTACCACTGATTCAGAAGATCCATTGATCTGCAGAGAAATGGAATGTTAGCCGACCAAGCAAACAAATTAAAAAGATATCAATGGAAATACAAGAAAATAACTTTATGGTAAGATAGAAAGTGATCCGCATAATATTCACAGGAAAAGTGCAGAAGATCTTCAAAACTCATTGCTGCGGTGGCTACTCCACAACACCAGTAGTTTATGCCAATGTTTGCTACAATTTGCACACTACACATTGTTTAACGACCAACAATTACTCTTAAGCAGTGGATTTATGTTCAAAGGGTCTTCCTCTATTTTTAGCTCCAACTGTTTCCTAAATCTAATACAAACTGCATACATCCTTGAGGAATTATTCCAAACACTTCACACGGGACAATGTTTCAGTTTTAAAAGTGCATGTTGTTAGCTACTTTATACATTCAATAAAGCCATGTAAAAAAGCTGCATACTTTATAGTTTCTCTATCAAGAAGGGGAATGCTCGGATGCTGCAAATAGAGCAAGCATTAGCAAACGATAAGATGCCATACTTTGAGGTTGACTTGTAAATGGTAGATGGCTTGTCAGGTCAACTAGCTTGGGTCCCTATGGGAAGATGTAACCGGATGCAAGGTAGTGGTCTATAATCTTACTATAATTGATGAGTAAGCACATATGACCAACAAAACTAAATAGGAAGAATAAAGAAAAAAGAAGAATAAAATAAGACAAGTACCTTTGATGTGTTACTTGACTGTCCTGGTATAACCAAATCTTCATCGTCATCGTCGTCTTCTATCCGTTTCACATAATCGTTGGAGTTCTGCATTACCCAATAGCATCCCATGTTTTTTTAAAAAAATCCTAAAAAACTTTTTAAAAATGTACTTGCAATGGTGTGAGGTAACACCCTCCTCCATCTAGTTTTCCTAAAGTTCCAGATAGAGGATTACTCGAAAAGTGATTGATTTGATAAGTTCTTTGTCTTCTTCATCTAGTTCTGCTATTGTTTTTTCCTCCTGTCATTGCATAAAAAATTACCAGTGTTAGAAATATAAATTTTAAGTAGGAAAATGACACCACGACCATCTATGGCCATAAGCAAGTCATTATAAGTTATAACAAACACCCAAAAGATGAAAGATTCTACTTCAAATATTTACTAAACATAAATCAAAGAAAGTTTGTGAGATCTTACCTTCTCATGAGCTGAACGCTTCAAAATTTCAAGCATCTGGTCAACGGAGACTCCAGCATGTCTAGACTGTAAACAGCACAAGAAAGCAATGTCAGCAGTCAGCAAGTTAAATTTACCGTACATACACAACTTAACCCAACTAAAAGAATGGCTATATGCCTAGATCCTACCTTCATGGACCGCATCTCTTCTAAAGCAGCAAGTATGTCCATGTCCTGCTTTGAATCCATTGCTCTATTCTCCAACGATTTCATTGCATCACCCATCTCCTCTGCATCTCGTTTCCTCTTTTCTTTGTCCGCTACCTGAACAAAAAAATATATACATGATCAAACACAAGATCACATTGCTCAAAACATAGAACTGGTGCTTAGAATATTGCCCCAGATCACTCACCTCATCCTCTTCACGCCAAGGTTCGAAATTGCGACCAGCCCCCGATTCCACTGTGTAGTCAGAATTCTGAGGGTCTGTTTTGAAAGTGATCTCAGCGGAGCACTTACTACACTTGACGTAAAACCTAAATATTTGTATTCCCAGGTATGCCTGCACCCAAAAGAAAGGAATCACATTAGCATGAGTTAGCATAAAAATCAATAACCAAATGCACACCGGTGATATGGATATGCAATTCTACAATTCCAAGACAACATATAACCAGATAAAAGATTATGCTTGGCCATATAAAGATGAAAACTGAATGCTAATCATGGTTGTAAATTCGACAACACAAAGATGGCTATGAAAAGGCTATTAGGTTTAGCTGTATGGTGAGGGAATTATGTTCTCAGTATAAAACAATAATAGCAGCTCTCTCCCTATAAAGGCATAAATACGGGATTATGGACACGACATGCAGAATAGTAAACCACCTATCAATATAGCACAATCCAGAATAGCAAGCAGGGCATTTTTTAAGATAAGGCCCAACCAAAATTTCTGATTCTAACAATTAAAACACCATACAGACACTCTTTTGTGTTCCAACTACTATATAGTCAACTCTACCACTCTTCGTTCGCTTGTTATAGTTTCAGGGTTAAAACATCCAATGTATCAACAGCAATGACTTTTGTGAAGCATGCAAGTGTTCTCCTGGCACTTGCGGTATTCTTGTCTCGTCTATTTGCTTTTGCGGCTGAACCAAGCAACATTATCTAGTCCTTATGCACTGAACTGTATAATAGTGATAGTCCCCAACCCATGCAAGTACCCTCTTCTGTGGTTGAATCACCACTGGAGACATCCTGAAAAATGATCGAGTCTCAAGGGCTACATGGTTTGTAGATACTTCTGTTTTCTGTTTCCATAATAAGCCCTGTTACTAGGCAACCATTTCAATTATTCTTACTTTACAAATGAATCCGCTAGTTGGCAGACAAACATGATAGGGGCATGGCTTACACAGCCAACGACCATGACGGTTTCATTCAGACATTAACAAGGCTGTAGCATTTGCTTACCATGGTGGCATGGTATGAAAATATTGGTCCAGATTTAAGCTATGCTACGAAATAATGCCTGGTTTTAACCAATAATAAGAAGGTTTATAGCAAGCTACGCCTAAAAGCCTTAAGACCCGATCAGAGCAACTACCAAACAGGCAAACATCGCGGTAAATTGGCACGATTCGTCGCTAATCGGAGCGAAAATCAACTCAAATTAGCAACTAATTTATCAATTAGGGTCCACCGCGCCGCTAGGGTTAAATAACTAGGTCTAGGTATGAACGACAGGCAGCGCGCGGTGGCGCGTGCGTGCGTGCGCACCTCGCCGATGACGTCCTCCTTGCGCGAGTTGAACTTGGTGCCCTTGTAGATGTACGTCCCGCAGGTACCGCAGCGGATGCTCATGGGGAGCATCATGCGCACATTGATCTGCCCGTTATTAGGCCGCCGCCGCCGCGGGATCTTCGACGGGTCGAAGTCCGGCGGGTAGTACTTGTTCAGCACCTTCCGCTCACCCATCTCGCCGCCGCCGCCGCCGCCGCCGCCGGAGAGCTTGGTGGAACCCTAGGTTAGACGCACCGGAGAGGGGAGGGAGGGGGCGGCGATCGGGAATCGGGGTTGGGTTGGGAATTTGGATTTGGATCCGGGGGATTGGGGTCAGAATCGGACTAATGAGCACAATTTTTTTGTCCATCAGGTAGGCGGGTATGGATATGGGTAAGCTTTATCTGTGCCCGTTTCGTCCGATTACCCGCAACCTGACAGGTGGGACACCCCTTATATGCAAAACCCTAGTCAGTACTAAGTGGACAGCAACCCAGCCTCCCACTTCCCAGGCTACGAGCCGCCAATCGCTCTTCCTCACGCACGCGCCCCGTCTCCTAAATCCCCGATCCAAATCTTCCTCCCCAATCCCCCGTCCTCCCGTCCAGGTCGGCCGTTGCCCCCGACCTCCTCCCGGCAGGCTGCTGCCCCCGTCGATCCGTCCTCCCGGCCAGGCCTCCTCCTACTGGACTCCCTCCTCAACACCCCCATCGGTTCGTCCTCCTCCCGGCCCGGCCTCCTCGTACTGGACTCCCTCCTCAACACCCCCGTCGGTCCTCCGCCCCCGTCGGTTCGTCCTCCTCCCAACCCGGCCTCCTCCTACTGGACTCCCTCCTCAACGCCGGCTCAACTCGCTCAGTCTTCGTCGCCCCCAAGCACCACCGCTGTCGGGTGCTCTGTGCGACCTCACTCTGCCGAGGTAAGTGTCCACCTTCTCCCCAATTTTCAGATCTGAATTTTTTTTTGCATCCTTGTTGTTGAATGTGAGGATGTGATTCCCTGTGTAGTACATAAAGCAAACACTTTTGTGAGAATGTGAGGATGAAGCAAGCACTTTTGTGAGGATGTGATTCTTGTGTGTAGTACATGAAGCAAGCACTTATCTTGTGAGGATGTGATTCCCTGTGTTGATGTTATATGTATTGCAATTGCTATGTAACGACCTCGTCCCGACCAGCAATTGCTATGTATCGAATGTATTGCTCTGTTGTAGCAATTGCATTGCTGCAACTATTAGTTGACTGCTAATGTGAAAATTAATTGACATGTGATTTAGGTTTCAAACAAATTGACATGATAGTATCAGTTCAGTTTGGAAAAGCTTTGGCGACCACATTTCTAGATCTGAGGCTCTGAGCCAACCCCTTGAACTAGTACTTGTTTTTCATGAAGCTAGACCTGACCATATTTCTCATTGCTCAGTTTTTTGGAACCCAAGTGCTTTAATCATCATATCTTATTCTTTATATGTATGACTCAATATGTTCAGTGGACTGAACAGTGGCTATATACTCTATCAAGTGTCTAATTGCTAATTAGTTAGAGTACCAGTGTATGCGCCACACTGTGCTTCGAGTATATCAGATTTTCATTCCCTATTGATTTTTGTTGTGGTGCCTAAATGGGTAGTACGGTCCGGCCCGGCACGGGCCCGATTAGACGTGGTATTGTGTTCTGTGTCGGACTAGGTAATTGGGCCGTACCATACCAACTCATGGGCTCAGCTGTCGGCTAGGCACAGCACCCAAGCCCACATGGGCCATGTCGGCCCGACCCGACTACGGTCGCGCGCTCACGTCGGTCGCCTCCGCGCCAACCACGACGAGCCTCCTCCACACCAACCTCCTCTGCGTCGATTGCCGTTGTGCGTGTCGTGCCTGAGCCAAGCTGCGTACTGTATGGTACTGTGCATGCCATACTGGACCAGCCCACTGGCCTGGATGCCGACCCAAGCATAGCACACTCGGACAGACCATTCTAGTCCGACCCAACAACAGTGTAGGCCGTATCGTGCCTGGTCCAAACTAGCAGTCCCGTTCTTCTGGTCGGCCCGGGCAGCACAGCCATCTGCCCACCGGTCAGTCTCAGCTTGGGTCGGTGCGTTGCGGTCGGTCATCCGCCATCGATCTGATGAGGGGTGAAAACGGATCGGATAGTTTCGATCGATCCGGACAAAAGCGGATTCGGAATGTCTCGGATCGGATTTTTCTCGGATAATTTTCGGATCGGAAACGAATTCGGATTTTCTTGTCGGAAACGGAAACGAATACGGTAGGTATGCTATCCGGCGGATACGGAAACGAATACGGATTATCCGGATAAGACGGAGTCCGGATATCCGGATTTTGGCCCAAAAGTGGATTTCGGCCCAAAAGTGGATTTCAGGCCAAAAGAGAAAAGGGGATTTTAATTGATTTTTGAATTTCAGAAAATGCAACAAATCAAATAGTCTTTTAGAAAATAACAAATAGAGTTAAAAAATCCTATAAAAAATCATAGAAATTCGTTGAATTATTTTTAACTTAGTAAAATTAATTCTAACTTAAAGTTGGTTTTTATTTTTGTATATAAATTATTTTAAATTTCTAAAAATAGGAAAACCTTTTAAAATCCGAAAATTCAATAAATTAATTAAAATTTTCTTTTTCACTTTAAATCCAATAAAATCCCAGAAAACTCAATAAATTTTATTTTTTACATTAAAAAGTAGAAAAATAAATAATTGACTTTATTTTATTGTTTTTTTCCTTTTTAACCAGAAAAACTCTTTTAAATATTAGAAAATCCAATAAAATAATAACTTTATTAATTTTATTTTTGGTAACATACTTTGGGATGTTACAGTCATTTGCGTATAGATTAACCATCTAGTCTAATCGATGTTAGTGTGAACTAAATTTTATGTATATGATGAACTAAGTGTGAATGCATGATGACTTTGTAAGTTATGACTTATGAGCTAAATATGGTAAACTAAGTGTTGTATTTGTGATGAACTAGTTAATGTAACTTACTAGTGCCAATGTTATGTGTGGTTGCTAAAAAAAACAATTCATGAATATTTACATCAAATAAATTAGTTATATGTTTTCGTTAATTTCTGGCATACAATTTAAGGGGTTTTCATGTTCCGAAAAATATCCGTGACCGTATTCGTTTTGATTCATATTCGCTCCGTATTCGTATTCGATACTATCCGTATTCGTATTCGTATCCGGGGTATTCGTATCCGGATCCGAAAAATAATATGAAAACAAATATGGTAAAGCCATTATCCGTCCGTTTCCGATCCGTTTTCACCCCTAGTCTACAGCACACCATTGTCTTGTGCAGATACCCCTGCAAAGTGTGTAATAACACGGTCAGATACATTCTGCTTATGTGAGAAACAAGTTTTACATGCATCAAGTAACAATTTCTCTCTCTAGCTAATGTTCAATTAGGACGCCACTGCTTGCAGGGAAAATTCCAATACTGCTGGCTTCCTAAAATGGTGAATGTTCTTCAGTTCTATGGGTAGTTCTTTCCACCTTTCTTTAGGAAAATTTAAGTAGCTGAAAGACTGAAACTTTCGAAGCACAATCTCTAGCATCGCTTCTGATCTCATCTGCAAGAGAGGCATAACCATGTGTAACACCTGCACGCACAGATCAGTGTATATATGAGAGAAGAATGTATGTTCCAATTCTTTCTAGGTGATAAGAACGTGTCACCAGCGTGTAACATTTGGTAGAAACTTCGGACATTTATTTTCGAGCAAACAAAAGTGCAGGGGGCAGTATCTGTTCATAACAAAATATCTAATTTGCTGGAGAAAATCATTCCTCTATAATTGTCCTGTAGAAATCACAGTTGAAATAAGAAGATCAATCATCGAAGCATTCCTTGGTGCTATATAGTAACTGATGCAGTGATGCAACATTTATCTAGACATAACAAACCGTGGATGCCAGAAGAGACATACAAGCTAGGCCACTCAAATGGGCTCAGTTTGTTTCGGGGTAGCTGGCTAGAGATATAAAAATGCGATCGATCATTAGCTCCCGTCGTCGCTGATGTCATCGTAGCTGCAGAAGAACACCTGAAGAGCATCGTCGCTTGCCTTGGTCTCCGCAGATGCTGCAGTCTTGAACGATGTCCCGGCATGATCGTTCTGCGGCTGTGCCTTGCCCGTAGCTTCCACTGCCATGACTCACCTTTTCTTCGAAACAACCAGGGATCTAGCAGCGGATTGTTGCTGCTTCTTGCATCCTTGGTGATTGGCCATGGTTGACCTGGCCAGGCACGCCTAAAAAAAATCATCTTCCTCGTCGCCGTCGTCGTCTTCCTCCTCGATCTGCTGGTATTCCCCACATGACATAACCACTAGATTGTTGGCTTCAGTGTTTGATAGTGTTCTTTCTTACCCAGCTATCACATCATTTAGGCAGGTTGAAATTCGCATTTAATAACTAAGCGCCCTACAGATG
The DNA here is from genome assembly GCA_036346255.1 of Ampelocalamus luodianensis. Classification (NCBI taxonomy): domain Eukaryota; kingdom Viridiplantae; phylum Streptophyta; class Magnoliopsida; order Poales; family Poaceae; genus Ampelocalamus; species Ampelocalamus luodianensis. Next base: position 47,228,110 of record CM070617.1, read on the forward strand.
TTGAGCTGCTCAATTTGTAAAAACTAATAGAGCAAATATTATGTTGGGCATCATTGGAACTAACCTAGTTGAAATATATGATAGATACATGTCACATAGTATCATGCAAAGGAACTGCAGTCAGGCCATGTCAACCTACTCCTTATCTACACACATTCGATGATGCTCTGAAAGGATATAAGAAGAATTTTCATTATAAAAAAATCAGAGATATTTTTTATATTCACAATTATGCATCTTATTCGTTAATGAGAGAGTATATATAGAGAATTACATGGGCTTTATGGGCTACATAGACCACATGGGCTAAGATGAGAGAGAGAGAATGTACAAGACTCTTAATGCACCCCTCAAACTCAAGGTAGATCAAGTGATTCTGATGCACCAAGTTTGAGTAGATGAAGCTGATGCTGTTATCGGTCTGAGCTTTAGTGAAGAAATCAGCAACTTCAAGCTCTGAGGGTATATACTTGAGGTCAATGGTCGACTACTGATAATGAAACTGTGTCAAGGATGCATTTACACCAATGTGCTTTGTCAACTCATACTTCACTGGATCACTAGCAATCTGAATGACGCTTGTATTGTCGCAATGGACACCGAGATCAGCTAAGAGCCATCGAAGCCAAATTATCTCTAAAGGTGGGTAGCGGCAAGGGCTCGAAGCTCAGCCTCTGAACTAGAGCGTGATACCGCAGTCTGCATCTTAGACTTACAGGCAATGAGCGAAGTACCAAGAGAGATGCAGGAGCTAGTTATTGATTGGCGATCAGCAGGATCACTCACCCAAGTGGAGTCAGAGTAAGCATGGAGCTGGAGTTGACTCGAGCTAGCATAGAACAGACGTCTAGACGCAGTCCCCCTCAAGTATCTCAGCACACGAAGAACATAACCATAGCGGATTAATGTGGGAGCACTGACAAACTGGCTGAGCACATGAACAGTATGAGCAATGTCTGGCCTGGTGACAGTGAGATAAACAAGGCTCCCAACGAGCTAACGATAGCGGGATGGATCTGTTAGTGGTACACCGTCTGTAGGTCGAAGATGCAAGTGAAGCTTCATAGGTGTGGCAGCATTGCGAGTATCAATCATCCCAGAGCGAGCAAACAGATCCTGAATGTAGCAATGTTGAGAGTGGTAGTAACCATCACCATCAGAATGAACCTCAATCCCCATAAAATAGCTCAATGATCCTAAATCGGACTTCATAAACTGTTCACTCAATTTCTTCTCGACAAAAACCACATAATTCATGTCATATCATGTGATCAGCATATCATCTACATAGAGTAGAAGCAAAGTACAACCCCATTGAGAAGTATGAATAAACAAGACAGGGTCATGCTCACTTAGAATGAAACTAGCAGCTCAAATCACATAACTGAAACGCTCAAATCAAGCATGAGGAGCCTGCTTGAGACTATATTAAGTACGCCTAAGATGACAAACATAGCATGTAAGAGCCTCAATACCTGGGGTGGATGCATATAAACCTTCTCATGTAGATCACCATGAAGAAAAGCATTCTTGACATCCATCTGAGATATAATCTATGAGCGTACAGCTGCAACAGCAATGAAAGTGCGGACTATAGTCATATGAGCAACTAGAGTAAAAGTCTTATCATAATCTCGACCATAAGCCTATTGAAAATCTCTTGTAACAAGACGAGCCTTGTATCGCTCCACTGAACCATCTAACTTGTTCTTTACATTGTACACCCACTTGCAAGTTATAGGCTTAGCTCCAGATGGTAGCGGAACAAGGTCCCAGGTACATGTACACTCTAATGTTGTAAGCTCCTCAGTCATAGTCAACTGCCATACAGGCTGCCTCCTGATAGGTACTTGGCTCAGAAACTACACAAGCATGAGGAAACCCCATCTCTCTGATGCCTGAATAAAGGAGCAATCACGTAGGACATACCGTGATGTAGTAACACGATCGTAAAAATCTATGGTATTGGCTGGAGGGTCAAGTGGAGGAGAGGAGGGCTGAGGATCAGAAGGTTCAAGAGGAATGGAAGTCTGAGGATCAGAAGGAACTCTCTGCTGATGAATATAGTGAAAGGGAAAAGTGAAAGTGTCATAAATTGGTGGAACTAGTGGAGGAGACGCACTAGAAGGTGAAACTGGTGAAGAAGATGTGTTTGGAGAAGGAATGTCTGATGAAGATATGAGTGGTAGACATAAAAAAGAGGTGGAATCTGTGGAAAGAGTTGGATGTGTAGAAGGATGATAAAAGAAGGGTCGACTCTCATCAAAGGTCACATCACGAGAGATGCGAATGCGACATGCTGAAAGATCATAGCAACGATAGCCCTTATGTTCAGGACTATAACCCAGGAAAACATGCTCAACCGACTGAGAGCTCAACTTTGTGCGCTCACGGGGTGCTAGAAGAGCATAGCAGACACAACCAAAAACACGAAGATGAACATAACGAGTAGGTGCTCTGTACAAGACCTCACTAGGACACTTGCCCTGAAGCTTGGAAAAGGGCTAACGGTTGATAAGATAGATAGCCGTAGAGACTACTTGCCCCCAGAAGTGAGAGAGAACAAAGGAGGAAATGAGAAGAGTACGAGCAATCTCAATGATGTAATGGTGCTTGAACGCAGCAACACCATTCTGAGCATGAGCACCAGGACATGAGAGCTGAGGAAGAGTGCCCTCAGAAGAAAGAAACTGACGAAAAGCTGATGAAAGATACTCTCCTCCAGAGTCAGAACAAAAAACACGAATGACAGAAGAGAATTGAGTATGAACCATCTAAGCAAAAGACTAATAGATAGAAATAATCGTTACGGACTGCTTACGCATCCAGCAACGCACAGGGCACCCCGAACGATGGTGCAACGGATAATTTCCGGCCGATCGAATCCACCGAAAGCTTGCAGAGCGAATATGAAAGAGAAATCGTTATCCGGCACTATCCGTGTCCGACTCCGACTTTGAGGAAAAAATACGGAATATTATACGGGATGAGCGATATTCGTCTGTATGTATCTGCATGTCATGTGGTGTGAGGAAAGCCTGTTGTGACTCCACTTAGAACAAGAGAACACATAGGTGGGTTGGTGCATCTGAGAAAACAAGGGATACTAGGTATTTTTCCTTTGATATCTCAGCGATTAGTCTCGCCTTTTTTGCTCTGATTGCACCCCTAGTGTCTAATGTCCTATGTAGGGGGTGCATAAGAAGCTGATAATATCCGTCTAACTAAAACGGTATAAAGAAATGGGTATCCAATATTATCCGTGTTCAACTCCGACTCCGAGAAAAAAATACGAAATATAATACGGGATAAGTGATTACACCCTACCGATAAAGGCACAATTGCAACCTACCGATAGCGGCACACACACAATTAATAAATATGGATCCAAGAGTATTCAGGCGATTTTTCCCTTTGATGCCTTCTTACATAAAATGTCGGTTTAACCTAGCCGCAACTTTTTCACATTGCCATCGCTCGTCGGGGGCAAACCTGCAGGGGCGATTTCCGATGCTTACCGACCGGTGGCGTAAACTAATCCAAGAGTGTTCAGGGAAAAAGCAAATGCAAAAGAAAAGTGCATAGAACGTGTTAATGGTTTCAATCAAGGTATGCGAATTAGGGCCGATTCAATTGATGTGTGAGAATTAAATGATTCGGCTTTCCGCCTCACCCAATCTTCTTGATGACAGTGCCACGTGGGGATGCATGGCTGGATCATCGATCTCAGTCTTGCATTACATTGCAATAAGTGCTTATGGGATAAATCGTTGATTTGTTCACCCACGTCATTACAATTTTACCACTAATAGAATTATACTTCCTCGTACTTGAGTGAAATATTACTAAATTCAAGTAATCTGGTCCATTAGATCGGAAACAATTACTTGGGTGAAGCATTACTGAATTCTAAGTAATCTAGTCCATTAGATTGGAAACAATGAACGACTCGTACTAATTGGTGGATATTGTAAAAGAGCTCTAGGTTATTTGCCACTACGATCTGGACCAATAGATCGGAAACAACGAACGACTCATACTAATTGGTGGGTATTGTAAAATAACTCTAGATTATTTGCCACTACAAAGGTTGTGAATCGATAATTTTCGGCTTTCACATTATTTTAATAATTTCCACTCAAAACCGCACCTAAATTTTCCGTGCGAGTGTTCACCATCTGCTGAATTTAATGACTTTAGGAAAGAGAAGGAAAGATAGCACTAAGAGGGAGCTAGTTTATATTAGCCCAAAAAGCACACAAACACAAGACAAAGAACAAGATTTTTCGTTTTCAAAGTAGTTCTTTATTTTATTAACTGATTATGGCTACCACAAGAGGTTAGTAGCTCATAATTTGTGGCTAACAAACGAAACTAAAGGGAAAAAGGGATCTATGGGTTGGATAGGGTGTAATCGGGGGAGTTGCAGGTACTGGCTTGGCCCGCCTTGTAGAGAGCCAATTCTGCTTCAACTGCCTTCAGCTTCTCCTCCGTGGCTTCTAATCTTCCCTGAACTAGGTACAGCTCGTCCACGGTATTGCCATAGGCGTAATCCATTGCCTTGGCTAGATCTACCTGATGGGTAATCTCCGGGGAATTCTCATTATCCGCTGAGCGGATGGCACTACCCAGTCGGGTGGGGATATGCATGGGGTAGTAGTGGAATCCGAGATCACGGAGGTGAAGGTCAAAGGTATAGCGAGTCTGCGAACGACTTCCTTGCTACATCCTGGATGCCGTCAGCGAAAGTCTCCCGACGCATTGGGGCATCGAAGATGTGGAATGTCGTATCATGTGCTAGGTTGGAGTAGAGGATAACCTCCACTCTCCAGTGCTCCTGTTGTCCCACGATATACTTGTAGCCTTGATACGTGGGTCTCTTCTTGAAGCTCAAATGCTGCATCATCTTCCATAATATGTCGGCCCATTCTCCAGCAAAGATTCCGTGGGAGATACGGGTGGGTCTCTCGGCCATCTACAAATTTAGAAAGGACAAGAGTTTAGAAATCTTTTAACAGAGAAAGGATGAGTAAGACTCTGGAAGACAGGTAAATAATTTTAAAATTTTGAAAATAGTCCCTAATGGTTTTACCATTTCTACCGTGGGCCATGACCTACAGTCGAAATGGCTCTGATACCACTTTTGTCGAACCCGGGAGCGAAGGATCCCGAATTCTCTGTGTTCATACACTGGTCCAGGATTTCCAGTGTACACAATCTCACAAAATGGATATCATAATCATATCACGAAATCGTAAATAACATTAAGTAATTAAATGTTTAATGCAAATGAGTCTGAACAACAAATATCAAATATCAATAACATTGCGGAAGCATAGTAATATAAGTGAGCCACACGATGCGCCACAGGCAATCGTCTGGGTCAAAGGCCTACTCGTCCTGGTCCTCACCGTCGAGGAAAAAGTCTTCTCCTGAATAAGAGTTATTCAGCAAGAATGAGCACAACTTCCGTGCTCGCAAGCTACTCCCAATATGGAATGGAAATGCATGCATAAGGTAATCAAGTGAATAAGGCAGGGGTTATTTTGCATAAACAGCATTTTCAGGTTAAATATCTATAGTAATTTCCAAGGCCATTTTCATATTATAACTAAAATCATGTTTGAAATTGTCATCTTTATAGTATGGATAACCTCCAATGAAAAGGTGAAGGATACCCTCCTAACACATGGCTGACCGCCCACAAGGATTAACCATCCTCAGCATTTTATTAAACGTTTTAAAAAACCAAAAACAAATCTAACTTCAAGTGGCCTTGCTAGCATGTCTATGACCGCGGACGCGGCTATTCGAATATGTAACACCCCAGTCCAGAAGGGACCCAAAATGCTACTAACTAGACATTAACAACTGAATTTTTCGGCAGAGTCTCCTTTGTATAGATAACTATACTGAGGAAACAACAGATCTAATATGACAATACCCATTATTTCAATAGCTAATTTCATTCAACCATGCAAAACTTGATACGCAAAGGAAACAAGACATAATCAAAATATGTTAATACCACTATTACAACGATAAATAAACCATTAATCCAAATCAAGAATAATTCTCAACTAGTCTGTTTGTTTAAGAATGTTCGCAATATGATGTTCTTCCATTAGTATGAGTGGTAGTGTGTGCATCCAAACGAAACTACTTCCACCCATGCATGATGTTTCTGCCTGGAGTACCTAAAAATAAACAATTAAACAAGCGTGAGCCCAAGACTCAGCAAAGTACAATATTGAGGAACATTGGCATAATCATGACAACAAACATAAACATAATCTTCTACATTAACCATAGGCCACATTCTCGAATCTCATTACCAAACATTTCATATGCACATGGATGCAAATGTTCAAATGCACATCACATATCATATTGCATTTTACCGGTAATGCGGAGTATGCATCCGTCGATGCATACTCGAGCCTATGCCCATTGGCATAGGGACCACAAGCCCACATTCTCCGAATGTGGGGACCATAAGCCCGTCCAAAGCATGACGGCGACCTGAAAGCATTGCTTGGTCACCACGTGACCAAGCCTCAATGATCGAACCATGATGCATATGAATCATGTCTAATATTCATCGAAACATGCATTGTAGGAAGTAAGAACATCTGTAAGTCATACTTTAACATAGATAAGCAATGCAGGTAACGAGAACATAAACAACTCAGTCATCATCATAGACATGTATTTCATTAGTAAGATCATAAATAACTCATTTCCATACTCACAACCAACAATAACGGCAACATTCATATCACACAATCAATATCATCACTCATTCATCATCTATCTACTAATTTGCACTTGCCTCAACCGTGCGAAGGTGGATGTCGAGGATAAGGTACTGCTCCCGGAGCCAAACCCACACCTGGACATACAATTGAGACATGCTAAGGCTACCATGTAAGTCTAATAACAAAATCATAAACACAAAATGAGCACATCGTCCACTAAACGCGATCCCCAACTCTATTGCTAGCTGTCAGTTTTCTTTTCAAGAGAACAACCCCCTTCGAAAAATCATAACTAAATGTACAGAAATCCAAATGGAGTGAGTGATCTTGGACAATCTGAAAAGGTTATTGAATTCCCCTTCTAAACCTAGTTGGTGAGGTTCTCTGATTCGGCCCTTTACTAGCCCTACCAAACCAAACAACAGAGTATCAATTCTCGCGTCGGGTCTCTGGATAGCAACAATGAAATTATCATAACTTTCTCTACAGAGGTCCAAATGATGTGATTCTTGTCAGAAATGAAAGGTGACGAGATAACCTACAACTCTCTAGGAGATCCCAAGTTCTAATTCGGCACTTAACAATTTCTTATTTATTAAACAAGATGACTGCAGATTCTCGTCAGGATTCTGGACAGTAAACACTAAAAATAACATAACTTTTAACTCGAATGTCGGAATCCGGTGTTCTTGGCGGCCACTGAAAGCTAAGAACAATATCCACACTTCTCTAGGAGACGGGATTCCCAAATTATGCTTCTAAGGATGCGAAAATTGCCACGCACTAAACTGGACAGAAAAGCAATCTAGCAGCAAAATTAAACGATCTGCTAAATGAAACCGTAAACGCATCTAAAACCAAAAGAACAGCGAAGAAACCTCTTTGTTACCCTTGAAGATCGCAGGAGGAGCTGCTGGGGAGGTGGCTCAACCAAGGAAGAGGGGAGGAGAGGCGGCGCAAGAGAGAGGGGAGGAGGGGGGCGGCGCAAGAGGGGAGAAGGGGGAGGGGCGGCTAGGGTTTGGGCAAGAAAAGGGGTGCCTCCCCCCCTTTCCCCCCTTTTCCGGCCAGCCCCATGGGCCTTGGCCCAGGCCCAAGCTGCCCCCACTTTCTGTTCTCCCCCCACCCCCCCCGAAAACAGTCAAAATGGCTTTTCTATTAATGTCTTTCATGAATACTTGCTAAGCACTCGACAAAACTTTCAATTTCTTTCCGGGATATCACAGAATAGTTTCTACTCTGCAGAGTTTGTACAACTTTACTCACACAAGATGACATGCTCATTATGTCGGCCAAAGAACGCTTCCATAGGCGTGTGACTGAGCAATTATCATGAGGCCTTTACAATGTTTTGTCCTAGTGTAGTTATGCTCGCTAAGGTTTCACTCCTTCGGACTAACCGTCCTCCAGAAGTCCCCTCTTGCGTCAGGTGGGAATAAAAAGTCTAACCGACACCCACACAATCAACATGGCACGATTACACTAAAACATTACAAATTAATTAGCCAAATCCTGCCCATACAGGACAAGTGGTAGTATGGTTAGGCATAGCAATTAGCGGATCAAAGACCGGTCCTCAATTGACTTGGGTGTCTTTCCAACAACCCTGGGCCTTAATCTTAACCAGATTAAACCCGTGCATAAACCTGCACCCACCATTCCAACCAATTCGCCCGAGTCCAAACCTATTTTTGATTTTATTCAGAGTAAAACCCTCTTTATAAACTCATGTGGTAAAACAATACCACCATGTCAAGTTTGAAACAAATTTGTAAGAGATTTGGCTAAATCCTCCCAAAAAATTCATATGTGTGATCTAAGCCTGGCTAAGCATTTGACTAGTTTCGATAATATCTTGTCTATGGTGTCAAGGCATTCAAGTACAATATCCAAATTGGCCATACAATGAATTATTGGAGTAACTATAAATAAAATAGGATATTGAAATATTTATATAAACATATGCATGCATAAATAATTTAAAAACTGAAAATAACTTAAAAATACTGGGAGCAATATGGTCAATGGTGTAACTTGCCTTCGTTGACATCCTGGAAGTCTAAGTCTTCGGGGTGGTCGAACTCTCCGGAGTCGTCGAAGTCTAAACGCGAAAATACGACAAATTCAAATTCAAATTCAAACTAAAGGGAAAAAGGGATCTATGGGCATGGCTGGATCATCGATCTCAGTCTCGCATTACATTGCAATAAGTGCTTATGGGATAAATCGTTGATTTGTTCACCCACGTCATTACAATTTTACCACTAATAGAATTATACTTCCTCGTACTTGAGTGAAATATTACTAAATTCAAGTAATCTGGTCCATTAGATCGGAAACAATTACTTGGGTGAAGCATTACTGAATTCTAAGTAATCTAGTCCATTAGATTGGAAACAATGAACGACTCTCGTACTAATTGGTGGATATTGTAAAAGAGCTCTAGGTTATTTGCCACTACGATCTGGACCAATAGATCGGAAACAACGAACGACTCATACTAATTGGTGGGTATTGTAAAATAACTCTAGATTATTTTCCACTACAAAGGTTGTGAATCGATAATTTGTGGCTTTCACATTATTTTAATAATTTCCACTCAATACCGCACCTAAATTTTCCGTGCGAGTGTTCACCATCTGCTGAATTTAATGACTTTAGGAAAGAGAAGGAAAGATAGCACTAAGAGGGAGCTAGTTTATATTAGCCCAAAAAGCACACAAACACAAGACAAAGAACAAGATTTTTCTTTTTCAAAGTAGTTCTTTATTTTATTAACTGATTATGGCTACCACAAGAGGTTAGTAGCTCATAATTTGTGGCTAACAAACGAAACTAAAGGGAAAAAGGGATCTATGGGTTGGATAGGGTGTAATCGGGGGAGTTGCAGGTACTGGCTTGGCCCGCCTTGTAGAGAGCCAATTCTGCTTCAACTGCCTTCAGCTTCTCCTCCGTGGCTTCTAATCTTCCCTGAACTAGGTACAGCTCGTCCACGGTATTGCCATAGGAGTAATCCATTGCCTTGGCTAGATCTACCTGATGGGTAATCTCCGGGGAATCCTCATTATCCGCTGAGCGGATGGCACTACCCAGTCGGGTGGGGATATGCATGGGGTAGTAGTGGAATCCAGTATCCTGGAGGTGAAGGTCAAAGGTATAGCGGAGTCTGCGAACGACTTCCCTTGCTACATCCTGGATGCCGTCAGCGAAAGTCTCCCGACGCATTGGGGCATCGAAGATGTGGAATGCCGTATCATGTGCTAGGTTGGAGTAGAGGATAACCTCCACTCTCCAGTGCTCCTGTTGTCCCACGATATACTTGTAGCCTTGATACGTGGGTCTCTTCTTGAAGCTCAAATGCTGCATCATCTTCCATAATATGTCGGCCCATTCTCCAGCAAAGATTCCGTGGGAGATACGGGTGGGTCTCTCGGCCATCTACAAATTTAGAAAGGATAAGAGTTTAGAAATCTTTTAACAGAGAAAGGATGAGTAAGACTCTGGAAGACAGGTAAATAATTTTAAAATTTTGAAAATAGTCCCTAATGGTTTTACCATTTCTACCGTGGGCCATGACCTACAGTCGAAATGGCTCTGATACCACTTTTGTCGAACCCGGGAGCGAAGGATCCCGAATTCTCTGTGTTCATACACTGGTCCAGGATTTTCAGTGTACACAGTCTCACAAAATGGATATCACAATCATATCACGAAATCGTAAATAACAATAAGTAATTAAATGTTTAATACAAATGAGTCTGAACAACAAATATCAAATATAAATAACATTGTGGAAGCATAGTATTATAAATGAGCCACACGATGCGCTACAGGCAATCGTCTGGGTCGAAGGCCTACTCGTCCTGGTCCTCACCGTCGGGGAAAAAGTCTTCTCCTGAATAAGAGCTATTCAGCAAGAATGAGCACAACTTCCGTGCTCGCAAGCTACTCCCAATATGGAATGGAAATGCATGCATAAGGTAATCAAGTGAATAAGGCAGGGGTTATTTTGCATAAACAACATTTTCAGGTTAAATATCTATAGTAATTTCCAAGGCTATTTTCATATTATAACTAAAATCATGTTTGAAATTGTCATCTTTATAGTATGGATAACCTCTAATGAAAAGTTGAAGGATACCCTCCTAACACATGGCTGACCGCCCACAAGGATTAACCATCCTTAGCATTTTATTAAACGTTTTAAAAAACCAAAAACAAATCTAACTTCAAGTGGCCTTGCTAGCATGTCCATGACCGCGGACGCGGCTATTCGAATAGTTTCTACTCTGCAGAGTTTGTACAACTTTACCCACACGAGATGACATGCTCATTATGTCGGCCAAAGCACGCTTCCATAGGTGTGTGACTGAGCAATTATCATGAGGCCTTTACAATGTTCTGTCCTAGTGTAGTTATGCTCGCCAAGGTTTCACTCCTTCGGACTAACCGTCCTCCGGAAGTCCCCTCTTGCGCCAGGTGGGAATAAAAAGGCTAACCGACACCCACACAATCAACATAGCACGATTACACTAAAATATTACAAATTAATTAGCCAAATCCTACCCATAGAGGACATGTGGTAGTACGGTTAGGCATAGCAGTTAGCGGCGCAAAGACCGGTCCTCAATTGACTTGGGTGTCTTTCCAACAACCCTGAGTCTTAATCTTAACCAGATTAAACCCGTCCATAAACCTGCACCCACCATTCCAACCAATTCGCCCGAGTCCAAACCCATTTTTGATTTTATTCAGAGTAAAACCCTCTTTATAAACTCATGTGGTAAAACAATACCACCATGTCAAGTTTAAAACAAATTTGTAAGAGATTTGGCTAAATCCTCCCAAAAATTCATATGTGTGATCTAAGCCTGGCTAAGCATTTGACTAGTTTCGATAATATCTTGTCTATGGTGTCAAGGCATTCAAGTACAATATCCAAATTGGTCATACAATGAATTATTGGAGTAACTATAAATAAAACAGGACATTGAAATATTTATATAAACATATGCATGCATAAATAATTTAAAAACTGAAAATAACTTAAAAATACTGGGAGCAATATGGTCAATGGTGTAACTTGCCTTCGTTGACATCCTGGAAGTCTAAGTCTTCGGGGTGGTCGAACTCTCTGGAGTCATCGAAGTCTAAACGCGAAAATACGACAAATTCAAATTCAAATAAAATGAAAAACTCAGCTCAAATTAACTCCAAATTGAAATATTTTGGTTTAGTTAGCTAGATTATAATTTTATACAAATTTTGCAACTTAAACCACCCAATTTGGAGTTCAGATGCAAAAGTTATGAATTTATGAAGTTTAAACCTAAATTCTGAATTTATTAGATTTTCCTAATTTATTTATCTAAAGGAAACTCAATTTATTGCGCAAGCTGATGTAGGCGACAGGTTTTCGGAATTAAAATTAAATAAAAACAATTTCTGACGAGTGGGACCCTGCGTCATAGACACGGTCCACAAGAACTCGGCCCACAGGCTTTTTGGTCGGGGTTGCGGTGAGGTGGCGCTACGTAGACAACCACGTAGACTTTTAGGTTGAGGTGGCAAGGACGTGGCACACAGGTGGTTACGACGTGGTTGTCCACGTCAGCCCGTGGCCGGCGGCAGTGCGGTGTTGGGCTCGCCGGCGCTTTGCGCCTCGGCGAGCCTCGCGGGTGATACCAAAAGAACCAGCACGACCCACTGAGTCTAGTGCTTACCAAAACAGCAGCGGAGTGTGACGTTTTGTCTGTCGGCGACGAGGTTCAGCGGCGGCGAGATGAGATCGACGGCGAAGAAGACGTTGTAGGGGGTCCTTTGGCGAAGTGGGTGCGTGCACGAGCTTCGCAGTGATGATGCGATGCCGAAGATTCGGACTAAGGGGGCGGAGCGAGCTCGTCGTTGCCGGAATCGGGGAAGAAGGGCACTTCAACCTCCGATAAAGAACTTCAAATTCCAAGCGCTTCAGAGCGAAGGAGTGGCGATGGGTGGCGGCGTTGGATTGTGGGAAAGACTGCGCACCCGGGGCTCCCTTTTATAGGGGCCGGGAGGCTCTCAAGCGGCGTGGAGGAGGTGGGGGTCATGGCGGCGGTTGCGGCGGACATGGGCGAAACCGTCGCGGAGAAGGGGGAGAACGTGGGGGAAACATGGCAGAGGTGGACGCGGTCATGTGCACGTATGCGCGAGGATCGGAGAGGTTGTAAACAGGCCGTTTGTGAAGCTTTTAGGTTTCCAAAAATGGCGGCCTCGGCTTGACCTCGCGGAGACGAAGACAACGGGGACGATGACACTGTAGCAAGGGGTCCACAAGGCAGTGACTGAAAGGAAAAAGAAAATGAACGGAAAAAGAATAGGTGGTTAAATCGTGACCGTTAGATTTACATCGCATGGCCCACAGAGAAAGGGTTTCCAGCGCACGGGTTGATTCTGGGCCGTTAGATGCAAATCGGACGGTCCTCAATGATTAGAATCGTTCGGAGTTAAGCTATGAAACGAGGGTGGCACGCGGGCCACTGGTAGGGATGGCAATTGTGCCCGATTGCCCACGTGCCCACGGGTAAATACCCTAATGGAGCCGGGCATGGGTTGTTTTCTTTGCCCACGGGCATGAAAATGGGGAAAACTCTCTGCCCGTCGGGTAAACGGGCACGGGCATGGGTAAGCTCCACCCGTACCCGTCTCGCCCGTTTACCCGCGACCAATACTGACATGTGGGCCAACAGTGAATACTACCACTAAACCCTAGACTCCTCACTCACTCTCCATTCTCCACTCACCAGTCTCCCCAAGCCCCAATTCCCAGCCGCCACTCTCCAGTCTCCACTCACCAACTGCTGAATCCAGATCCGCCTCATCCAGCTATCCTCTTCCCGGGCGTCAATCTGATAGTCTTAGCCAGCGCGGTTCAGTCGCCGCAGGAGTGGGTGTGCTACGTTGGATTCGCTGGGGAGGTGAGTTTTCTTGGGTTTAGCAAAGAAATTTGGTGCTGGTGTTTGGCAAAATAGGGTTCTTTCTTTGTTTGCGACGCATGGTAGGGAATTTCCTTTATTGTTGCAGTGCCGACTTGATGGAGATGTGGATACGGTCAGCTCGTACGATGGAGAGGGACATTGCCAGATCTTGGTGCTTCTTGGGAGGTTTCGGTGGTTTCCCGGAGAAATTTGATCCTACTTTCGGCATCGTGGGAATTTTGACAAAAATTCTTGGCTGCCCGAGGAGTGGGTGAAGGCCTCTGGTTCGGTGGTGCTAGGAGCCTGCAAGATCTTGGTGTCTCGTGGGAATCCATTGCTGGATTCATAGAATGGACAAGATCTGGCATTCATGCGATTTCCATGGTGGAAATTTGGTGCTCGCCTGGGGGGGTTGCTAGGAGTCAGTGGTCTCTTTGTGGCTGATTCTGTGAACTCGTGGGGTTTTGGGTTTGACAGAGGTTCCTGGTTCTTGTTTAAGTTATATGATTTGCTAAATTTGATAATATTGGTCTGAATGTGTGATGCAATGTTCAATCTGTTCAAGATTTGCCTTCAAAATCTGAATGTGTGATGCACTGTTCAATCTTAAACAACCAAACAAACTTGATATGCAGTGCTTTGCGAATATGGTGCCTCATCCACATTACATTTTTAAATATTCGTGGGTACATGGGCATGCCCGCGGGCGACGGGTACCCACGGGCGACGGGCATGGGCGAGATTCTTCGCCCGTCGTCCTTCGCGGGCATGCCCGTGAGGGGAAATTGGGGTCGCGGGCATGGGTATGGGCGGGCACTACCCGCGCCCGTCGCGCCCGATTGCCATCCCTAGCCACTGGATTTAGATCGAAGGGCTCACGTTGACTGTGTCATTCAGACCTCGCGAAGGCGCAAAGAATCGTGGCTGTTGATGGAAGATCCAACGGCTCACAATGAGGTGAACATTCGGGCCTCCGAAAGCTACGTGAGATTTGTCTGTTGGATTAAGATCCAACGGCTGATGAGCTCCGAGAGGTTTTAACGCGTGAGCGCGTGACTGTGACAGGTGGGGTCCGGTGTTAGTGAGGTGGAGAGAGAGGGCGCGCGCGAGGCTGGGCCATGTGGGCCACGTGCGTGGGTAGGTTTGGCCAGAGGCTTTAGGTTTCGGCCCAAATTGAGTTTTGATTTTTCTTTTGACTTTCGAATTGTTTTAATTCTGATAATTCAAATAAGCTTTAGAAAATAGCAAAATAATTCCAAAAATTCCAGAAAAAATCACAGAAATTCCTGGAGTTATTTGGGACTTAATAAAATTATTTCCAACTAAATGTTGGCCTTTTGTTTTGCAAGTAAATTTGTTTTGCCTTTTAAATATTTATAAAAGCTTTTAAAATTCCAGAAAATTCCACAAAAATACATAAATTTTAATTTTTACTAAAATTTGAAAATTGGGCTGTTACACGTCACCGCGTTCTACGCCGTGCTCACCTTCCTTTTCGCAGATTGTCGCCCGAAGTGGTACGCACCGTGAGGCCGCCGTCGTCGCCGTTCTTCGCGTCGCTGCCGTCGCATGGAGCCGAATCTTGATGTCTGGACTGCATCATCATCTCCAGCTCGTCTGTGAGGACCCCGGTTTATTCGGCTTGTACTGTTTAACCATCCACTTGGTCCTAATAGTACAAATCAAATAAACCAAGCCTCGATGGGCATATGCTTCCCAGAATTGCAGCATATGCACATCATCACAAAATTACACATCAATTCCATACACAAACATCACTAAGTTCAACAACGACATACATAAAGTAAAGTTATTACAAAAGAGAGCCGACCGGCGAACAATATACAAGAATGACAGCGGAAGCAAAAGCGCCATAAGATGGCTAGAACAAAAGTCGACCGGTTAGCCATATACCCACAAGGCAACCGACCGGGCCGCTAAGCTAGTCGCCCATAGCTACCACAACACACTCACAAAAGTGAGGCCCTCAGCTCACCTTCTTCCTCTGCAATGAACAATTAAGCATAGCATCCGAGTACAAAGATTGTCTTTGTACCGCAAGATCGACGTGTGGAATAGCGGACCTATTCATAAACTACATGCAAGCTTATTTAGGTGGAGGTTGTATGTCTCATTTTGCATGAAGCCAACTTTATTTGCAATAATGTAATACATTTAAAAGCAAGTTTGCAAATCTGTTTTTAATGTTGAAATAACAGTAATAAAGATACATACAAGTAACCACCTGGAAGTGACTATCCCAATAGTCACCACAACATAGCACGAATCCCCGATTCGTACCACCCATCAAGTTTTAATTTAAAAGGTTGTAGTCTAACTCTTGAAAGACCTTGCCAAGCGTGTCCATAACCTAGGACGAGGCTATTCGAATAGTTTTAACCCCGCAGGGTGTACCAATGTACCCACACTTGGATCGCCTTTAAGCCACAAAGCACACTTCCGAAGGTATCTTTGTACGGCTAAGTCCTACGAGACTTTTTCCAATATTGTGTATCAACCACGAGCCGCTCGTATGGGTAGAAACACCATACGCTTACATTGCAAGCCGAAAGACAACAAATCCCATCACGGTGAAGTCTTTCGGACACTACAATGCTCCCAACACCATCCCTCCCGCGACCTCCTGCGACCCGAGGGCAATACACGCCAAAGTACTAAGTCAAGAGAGGTCCCATACCCTCTAATGTGGTTAGCACGCTAAAATGCTTGGTTTAGTGTAACAAGATGTTCGGTCCTTGTTGACTCGGCACCATTCCATCACACCTAAAATCACACCAACATACCATTGTGCCCAAGTCTAAATCATTTTGTTTTCAGTTTTAGTTTTCATAAGTAGACATGGCACAAGGTGGAAATCATAAATCATAATAAGTTTTGTGTGACCAAGGTTATCGACAAGTCGATAACCGCCCATTTCTACCGAAGCTAAGCATGGCTAAGCAATTGATTCGCAACTACTAAGTGACAAGAGCCCATCCACGAACTCGAAATCACAGCAAGTAACCTAGGCTCATGGTAGTAGAGGATAATCATTTACTAAGGAAATGCATCTACTAGGCCAACTATTAAAACAAAGTAGCAATGCATACTTAGAATTTGTAATCAACATAAATACTTAAAATACTGGGATTAACATGATCAAACTGCTTGCCTTCTTGCTGTTGCTCAATTTGTTGTGGAGGGTCGTTCTCGGGGTTACCGCAAATGTCGAATCCTAAGCGAAAGGCAAAAAGAACCAAGAACAACCAATAAGACGAGACACACTTAAACAAACGAGCAAGCAAAAATTATCCAAATGCAACAAATTTTATACACAAGGTAGAATACGAATATACCTAGACATAGGAACTGGAAAAACCTAATTTGGATTTGTGGTGCAAAAGATATTACCTAAAAACCCATTTTCGGCCATAATTAGCACTGTAGCAAAAACATTTTCTAGAAAGGTTTTGAAGCTGAAATTTTTATGGTAGCTACCTACTGGTATAGAGGTAACCCATATAAAATTTCAGGTCATTTGGAGTTAAAATGATTTAGTTATGATTTTTCTAAGATGTAAAACTAACATAATGCACTTTCCAGAAATATAAACATGTGCAAAACCCATTTCACATCCTAGCATGATAACAGAGGGATTTCCTAACATCAAATTTCTATTTTCAGGATTTACAGGAAATTACTGGTGTCTATTACAACATTAAATGAATTTTTAATTGCTACTAATAAGGTTAAATCTATTAACATATTTTTCTGGTGCTGATTTAGACCTATCACCATTTTTAGATTAAATTTTAGTTAATAACCAATTTATCAAAGTTAAAATCATTCAATTAGCAGATATACAGAAAAAGATATGCATTTTCCAAGTTTTAATACAATTCTGGAATATAGAAAAATAGCGTAAAACAAGCTATTAACGACACGAATTTTCTACTACGTACATAGCCAAAAGCATTTTTATATTAAACTTTAGTGGAATACAAATTTATTGCAGTTGGTTTCATGTAAAAAGGATTTATCTAGAATTAGTTATGAATTTCTAAAGTTTTTACATCATTTTTAGTTGTTAAATAAATACTTACCGAAATACAGAACAACCCAAAACAAAGAAAACGACGTGAACGACTCCCAACCCTTGATCTAAAATCCTACGGCTCACGCGCGCCGAAAACAGCGCACGCGCGCCGAATCTAAACGGAGCCCACCGTTGGATCAAGATCCAACGGCGCACACGAGTGTATGCATTCGGACGGTGCGGTTGCAAACACAATCTCAGCCGTTGATCGCAAGATCGACGGTCGAGAACGATCAAGGCAACCGGAGGGTCCGAATGCATACAAAGATCAGGGCCGCAGATCTAAGAATGGACGGCAGCTATTGATCGAAGTTCAAAGGGAGATGCTGACGCGTGGGACCGCATGTCAGTGACCTAGAGTCATGACCGCAACGTTTTAACCCGCGTGCATAGTGCACTGGGCCCACTTGTCAGCGACTGTGAGTGACGGTTAAGACCAAATTAATGCCATTAATGATTCACATTAAATAAACACTAATGACTTCTGAAATTTGATTTTAACCCCTCGGGCCCACAAGTCAGCGACCCAGAGGTAAATTCCGACAGTGATTAACTGCCGACACATTAATTAACCAATGATTAAGCATTAATGATGTCGGAACAGTGCGGGTTGAAACAGAGAATGATTTAAGGATATTGGGCCCACTGGTCAGTGGCTCAATGACAATGATTAAGACATAATTAATACTAATGATTAGCAATTAATGTGTCCTAATTAGCTGACGAAAACGGGAGCGCTGTGCCGGCAAAACCCGAGTGAGTTCAACGGCGATCGCCGCGACAGCTGCATGCGCGCGCCACCAAGGACCAAAATGGATTCGCAATAGCACAACGAATCTAAAGATAGCACTCGCCGTGGCGAGGACTAGAACGCCGGCTAGCCGGAAAACGAAAACGGGAACCTTACAGCTAAATGCGAAAATCGCGATGAGCTCCACTGCAAGCCTAGGATGCGGGTTCCAAAGCTTCTAAGGACTAATAAGAAGCTACCTTAGCGAGAAGAGGCTTCAAGGACGGCCGGAGAAGCTTGACCACGGTGGAAGCTCGCCGGACTTGGAGAAGAAAACCCGAAAATGACACCCTGAGCCAAATGAGTGATACCAAAGCATCAATATAGCTTCATAACGATTCACAGAAGCTACATGAGCAAGTAATTGGAAAATGGAGCACTCACCTGAGCTGAGGAAGAAGATGACCAAATTCGGACGAATTTGAACAAACCCCAAATTGGACAATTCCTGAGAATCAATTCCAAAATTAAGTGAGGGGAAATGTTCAAGATAATAAAGGGATAAGGTCAGGGCAAAGAAACATGAAGGAGGACCACTGGAACACCAAGAACACTGATGGAGCTCCACGGGTCAACAATGGCGATTTGCCATTTTTGAGGTGTTAAGCTTCAATAATGAGAATGAAGCTTGATGGTGGTCTAAAGAAATACCAGGAGACCTTGGGGGTGCTTATAAAGCCTTGAAAGCATTAGGGTTTGCACCACTCCTCTCTCGGGCGGCAAAACACAAAGCACAAGGTGCGGCTGACAAGGAAAAGGAGGTGAAGACGTGCATTAGGGCATGGCCTAGCTCAGTGTAGCCCCCATACCCCTACACGTCGGCTAGGGTGGCTTTAGGAGCAAGAAATGACACGCCATTACTCCCTACGATTGCTCGCGCACGTAGGAGGTTGAAGACGACCCGCGAAAAGGCTCGGTGATTCACAGCCCTACGATCTAAATCGGACGGCCACGAAAGCGCCACGCCTCCCAGGTTTAAAACACAACGGGGAGATTGCGAGCCTTCAGATTAGAAATGGATGGCTCAGATTGCCCCACGTCGCAACTCTTATTTACAACGAAGGGGGTACGCGAGCGTTGGATCCTAATCCAACGGCTCAGATTCAAAAATTCAACCGGATGGTCCGAAGGGTTCGGGAGATCTCAATGGTTGGATGGGAATCTAACGGTCGACAATCAAACTTGCAACCGGAGGGTCCGAATGGTTTCACGCGCGCGGGCCGTGCGATTTAGATCCAACGGCTGGGATTCACACGCGTTTCTAAAGAGTGGCTCGGTGCGGTTAGTTGACTGGACCGAATCAATTGGCTCGAGCCCGAGTCTGACTCGAACCCGAGTAACAGTAAAACCAAGTTTGACTCGAATTTAGAACAGAGACTTTGAAAGATTTATTTGAGGTAGCAATTTAACTCCAAAAGTTATGAAATTTTTACAGGAGCTTGCTAACTCAGATATTAACCTTGTGTAAAATTTTCAGAGGCTTTCATCCTGTGAATAAATCTCCAAAAATTCTACAAGGCTCGGTTTGAATGTTTGACTGAGAGTCAAATAGGTTTGACTGCCCCTAAAAATATTCAAAGAATTTCTAAAAATTGTGAAATTTTTCAGAGGGGTCACAAATCACCACATAGACTTAGGAAAAATATTTCCAGAGGATGATCATAAGATTTGACAAGATTGTTTTTGGAATATCAAGATTTGGATCAACTAGTCTTGTGACAATGTATTTCCCTAATTCCTTGTACAAGATTTGATTGGCACAACAGGAAATACATGATGTAAGAAAAAGTTTTAATTTCTACTGATTTTCTTACATTTGAAACACAAGCCTAAAGTTGGGATGTTACATCGTCGTTTCCTTTCCGTTTTCCCCCTTCACCACCGTTGGTTCACCTCAGTTCATCGGCACCTCCATGAGCAAGAATTGACCATGAAGCCTCTGTACTATTCATGTCTGGTCCAGTACGTGAGTGCCCAATTCGGTTCCTTCTCTGAATCCTTTCTTGTTTTCTTTCACATCTGTGATGTGTGGTCATGCATCAGCAATTCCTTGTGTTAATCCCCCTTATTAATTCTTTTCTTTAATCTTTGCTTTCCATCTCAGTGCCAAAATTCATACCACTATGCCAGGAGGAGCTGCACCTTCTCTGTTCGTTGTCTGTTGATTTTTGGTTCTGTGCTCTCTACATGGATTGTTCTCTATGATTTATTTCTCTCACTTACATGCGGGTCCTGTATGTCAGTCAACCTTGGTCAAACCTTAGTTCATGAGCTTGGTCCACCGTGGACTAGCATATCTCCGTGGACCTGGTCCATATATCAGTGGCCCACATGTCAACTCCTAATCCTATTTTCAAGAATTAATTTAATTCTTGAAAAGTCATTTATCTTATTAGTCCCACTTGTCACTCTCTCTACCTTATTTCTAGAATTAATTTAATTCTAGAAATCCATAAATAACAATCGGTCACACCTATCATACACTCATTCTTTTTCTAATATTTTCGGAATAGAATATTCTGAGAATATTACGTAGAGCTTTTTCATCATTTCATGTGAATTCCAATCTTCTGAAAGCCATATCTTCTTCATCCGAACTCCGATTGAATTCATAATCTACCTTCCACCCATTCAAGTTCCTAAATTCATATAAATTCATAATCTACCTTCCAGTACCATGCAATTTCAATTTGGATTTTATTTGATTTGTCTTTTTGAATTTAGTTGTTCTTTCTCGTTAGACGTCGAAGTCTCGGAATCGTCTGAAGGAGCTGAAGGTCAAGAAAGTAGAAGATTAAAGATAAAATAAGATCATATTTGCTATAGCAAGGCAAGTTATACATTTGATCATATTGAACCCAGTGTTCAAAATTATTTTGATTCAAATTATTGCATTTACTTTAAGTAATTATTTAAATGCTTTTGGGTTTAGCTATTAATCCAATTTGTTATTTCCACTTTGTCTATTGTATGTCATAATCTTTGGTCACCCTAGATTGGTTCATATTTAGTTGGTGCTATGGTATTACCAATGTGGGTTGGTTAGTACGAGTAGATTGCTTAGCCATGCTACGAGTCTCACTTATCATTTGAGTTGCAATTATAAATCTGACTAAGTGACTATGAAACTTTGTGTAAAACTGTGTGTTATGTGTTATTACTTTGTGATAGCATGTGTTGCACTAGACCAACAGGGTGGGAAAGGATTTAGACAGAGGCATTGGTGGATACTAAGTGATTTTGTGGACTTTGTGAATGGGAATGATAATCTTTGTGGCATAGTGTCGGCACCTCGGGTATACAACCCCAGGACCCTCTGTGCATTCTGAACTAGTCCTAGATCAATAACTAGCTCGCACAGTTACAACATCGGTGTAATCACAACCATACAACAAAATGACAATGAAGCGGACAAATTAATATTACTTAGTAGCAAAAGGGACCTTATGGTCAAGTCTTACAGAGTGCGCCACGCGGGGCTTAGTAACAAAAGACAACTTGCAGCGGAAACAAAATATCTCGTGGTGACCATTCAACATGCCCCCAGGCAATCGAGTGGAGGACTCGACCTAGTTCGCAAAGTCTTCGGGATACTCCTCTTCATAAAACTCTGAGTTTCCTGGTTCTTCTGTGGGGATTAATCACACAGGGCGCAAGCTGTGAGTACTTTGAATGTACTCAGCGAGTCATAGGAAAATGTATGCAATTATTATTCATGCTAGGCTTGACAAGATGGCTTTATGTTTATTTTGCAGAGAACAGCAATATTGACAGTAAATACAATAAGTAGATTAAAAGCACGATTTAAAAGATTAGTACATAAGTAATTCAGTTCTTTGAAACAACTAGAGATCAACCCAACCTTTCCTTCCAAACCATAAATTTCACCATTTTAAAGAAAACATCTACCTCTTGCGTGAAATCACCGGGCATGTCCATAACCGGGGACACGGCTATTCGAATAGTTTTTATACACTCTGCAGAGGTTGTACAGCTTTACCCACATGACACGAATTCTCTAGTTTGTCCGGCATATATCTATGCCACCGCTCCCTACCTTGGGTAAGCGGTCTAGAGCACGTGATAAGGCCTTTACAAAGTTCTGTTTTGACTCGGTTCTGCTCGCTGAGGATTCGCTTATGACGGGTCACCCCCGCCAGATTCATGCCCCCTCTTGCGTCGTTCTCATCCAAAACAGAACCGACCCAAGACATTGCTAATTAGTTGGCCAGGTCTATCCCAGTCTAGATATGTGGTTGCACGGTATGACCCAGATCAATGGTTCAAGGTTAAGTCCTTAGTTGGCTGCGCAGGCGAGACTAATCCACGTCCCGATGTGCGTTATGGCACCCACACTTACAACCATCCACTCGTCCGAGCATAAAACATTTTTGAGGTTCAACCCAGCCAAAGACCACCCTAGCCTTGGCACAACATCTTTTAACAAAAGTGGCCACGCCATGATTCCATAATTCGTTTAGTCATGTTTATTCATACAAGCATGTGATCAGGAGTCCCGACGTACAACTATAGCATGGCTAAGCATAATACGTTACCTGTGTTGGTAATTTATCAATGTCCAACTACCATAAACCATCCTATGGTGTCCAAGGGTTCATGTCATTCAAGGGTACATGTCATTTGCAATTTATCAAGGAGGCATACATCAAGTAGGAAATTATCTACTCCCGAAATAATTTAATATAAAACTAGCAATGCATGTTTATAACAAATAATATAGTTTTATAAAGATGGGTTCAATATGATCAAAGGTTTATGACTTGCCTTTGTTGAAGAGTTGAGGTGCTTCGGTCGTCGGATCCGAGAAATCTTCCGAAAAGCCGGTCTCTACACGTGCGAAAAGAGCAAAATAAATTAAAAAAAAACTCCAAATAAATTCCAAATAAATACCAAACTAGCACTAACAGCATGAGGGGCATTTTAGATGAATTTAGAAATTTGAATCACTCAGATCGGAGTTCGAACGAAGAAGTTATGGCCTTCCAAAGTTGGAAAACACATGAAACGGAGGATTTGGGGATTTTCTAATTTTTTGGAATTGTTTTTCTAAAGGAAATTCGAATTATTGCGCCAGCTGACGTCAGCGAGGGGAATTTGATTTTTCGGCCGAATTATTTTCCAACGGGAAATTCGAGAAAATCCACGCAGCGCTGACTGGGCAGCCACGCGGGCAGAGAAGGTGACGTGGCCGCCACGTCGTGCTGAGGTGGAGCCACGCGGGCTGCCGCGTCGGACCCGAGTGGCGGCGCGCGGGGCCCGATGGCCCGCCGGTGTTCGGCTGGACGGCGGCCGGCGGCGAGGGCATTAGCGCGAAGAGGGCGACACGGTGAGCTCGTCGATCACCTTGCCGACGGCGAGGCTCGACGGGGCTGCCGGCAACGGAGAAGAAAGCGGCGGCGGCGGCGGGGGAACGCGGTGACGGTGCTCCGGTAGGCTCCGGGAGGGGTGAGAGAGTGCACTAGGTGCTCCTTGGTGCGGCGATGCCGTCAGCGGGGTCGGAGGCGGCGGAGGAGTTGAGGTGGCGATGCAAAACGCGGGGAGGCGAAGCTCGGCCGGCGGCAGGGTTTCGCGAAATGGGGGCGAAGGAGGGCGAGAGAGGAGGAGGGAGAAGGGGGAAACGAAAGAGGAGAGGGAGGCGCTGTCGGGGCTCCCTTTTAAAGGGCTCGGGGAGGCCCGGAGGAGGAGGAGGGGGAGATGGTGTCGGGCGGCCATGGCGGCGGCGAGGCGGCTTTGTCCGCGTGGAGAAGGGGAAAAGAGGGGCACACGGGCGCGGCGGAGGCGGGAACGAGCGGCGCGAGGCAGGCGCTAGGGCCAGGCGAGGGAGGTGGCGGGACCGGCGGGATTTGCGGTGGGGTGCTACGCACGGCCGAGGGAAGAAGAAGGGGGGTCGGAGGAGGACGACGAGCGAGGGTCGTCCGATTTCAATCGGACGGCTGGAGGTGGAGGAGGGCGTGGCTGAGGGAACGCCGTCCGATTTCGATCGGACGGCTCACGAGGAACGGGGCATTCGGCCCTCCAAAAGGATCAACATGATCGGGATCGTGCGATTTCGATCGAACGGTTGGGGAGCGCAGGAGCACGCGGAGGTTTGGGGACCGTCCGATTTCAATCGGACGGTGCCCGAGGGAGGGGGCGCGCGCGCACGCGCGGGAAACGGGCCGAGGAAGTGGGCCGAGAGAGGGAATTCGGCCCAAAACCGAAAAAGGATTTTCAAATGGATTTTCGATTAAAGAAATCCAAAAAAACAAAATGATTTTAGAAAATAGATAATAGAGTCTAAAATTATAGGAAAATTCACAGAAGTCCCTTGAATTATTTAGAACTTAATAAAAATACTTTTAGCTATACTTTAGTTTTTAATTTTGCAAACAAAATAGGTTTTGGCTTCAAACAAAAAGGAAAAGCCAAATTAAAATCCAGAAAATGCAATAAAGGCTTAAAATCCAAATAAAATCCAGGAAAACTCAAATAAATTAACTTTTTGGTTTAATTGAAGTTGGATTAACTCAATTTAAATGGTTTTTTTTTATTTTTCTCAATTTCAATTTAAGCTTTTGCAACTTAAACCAGATTGTTACTTTTTAAAATTTTGAAAATTTTTAAAACTCTGCAAATTAGGGATGTTACACATAGTTAGAAAATGGAAGTCTTGCCTTGGTCAATTAGGGACTTAACTTTGTGCGTCACTGAACTGAGCCTTACTGTACGACCACATACCTGATGGGATGGGCCTAACTTCGTAGGTTATGGAGTCTTGAAATTGACTGTAATGTCCCAAAATTTGGCTTTTCAAAAATATTTTGAGTAGTTTAGGTCCCTAGAAAATTTCACCAATTTTATTTGAATTAATAAAGCTTAATTGTGAATTTTTCTAAATTAAAAATATTTAATTTTACTAATCTAAATATGAATTAAATAAAAACCTGTGTTATTTGGCTTCCTTGTCTTTCAAGGAATTTTTGGATATTTTCTGAGATTTTTTCGGATTTATTTGCTATTTATTTGACCTCCTTGATTTTCGGTCTTTTATTTTAATTCCAAAAATCAGTATTTTCTCTCTCCTGCCCATGTGCTACAGTAGTCGCGAAACACTGTTCATCGTTTTCCTCCGTAGCCGAACGCATAGGGAGCTCGTGTTCTGTACGTCAACAACACAAAAATTTCCAAAAATCATATCTTCCTCTATGGTGCATATAAAAGCGAGCCGTTTGCGCTCACGCGTCCGTCTTGATCTCCTCTTCCAATCCCCTGAATTGGTTTCCTCCAAACCGATCTATTTTCGTCGCAATCTCCAGAAAACCGAGCTCCAACCGAAGTTCTTCTTCGGCGAACTGCGCCTTCATCCGACGTCCCCCGGCCGAACCGTCTGCGGCGTTGGCTTCACATCGTCGCGTTCTACGTCATGGTTCCTTCCTCTTCGCCCAAAGATCATCGAAGCACCGTCGGCCATGTCAAACCCTAAAGCCAAAACGTGTTCATCGCGTTCCTCGCTTCCTCGGTAAGTTTTTCCAAAATCCGACCGCGTCATCTTGTGTCCCTCGTCGATACATATTTTCCCCTCTTGTAGATTCAAGTTTCATCCACCGTGCGTCGAGAATCGAGCGTTCTCTCGCCTCTTGTTCGTCGTCCTTCTCCGGCCAATTACTCCGCAACCGTTGATCCCCTGCCTTCAACTCCACCACCGTTGAGTTCGCGTCGCCGCGTTCTACGCTGTGCTCACCTCCCTTTTCGCAGAGCATCACCGGAAGTGTTACGCGCCCATGAGGCCGCCGTCGTCGGCGTTCTTCGCGTCGCGGCCGTCGCATGGAGCAAAATCTTGATGTCCGGACTGCGTCATCATCTCCGGCTCGTCGTTTCCTTTCCGTTTTGCCCCTTCGCCAACGTTGGTTCGCCTCCGTTCGTCGTCACCACCTTGAGCAAGAATCAGCCTAATCTCTGTTCACTATTCATACTTGTCCAGTACGTGAGAGTTGTTCGGTTCTTCTTTCTCTACTGTCGTTTGGCTACTAATCCTTCTCTGTTACTTTTCGTCTAATCTTTGCCATGCAAGAAAAGAAATAATATATCTATCTCTCTTACATGCAGGTTCCGCATGTCAGTCAACTCTTAGTCAACCCTAGTTTATGAGCTTGGTCCACCGTGGACTAGCATATCTCCGTGGACCTGGTTCATAGACCTATGGCCCACATGTCAACCCCTAATTCTATTTTCGGGAATTAATTTAATTCTTGAAAATCCTTTTATTTTATTGGTCCCGCTTGTCACTCTCTCTACCTTATTTCTGGAATTATTTTAATTCTAGAAATCCATAAATACCAGTCGGTTCCACCTATCATACACTCATTCTTTTTCTAAATATTTTCGGAATAGAATATTCTGAGAATATTCCGTAGAGCTTTTTCATCATTTCATGTGAATTCCAATCTTCCGAGAGTCATATCTTCTTCATCCGAATTCCGATTGAACCCATTCAAGTTTCTAAATTCATCTAAATTCAATATCTATCTTCCAGTACCATTCAATTTCAATTTGGAGTTTATTTGATTTGTCTTTTTGAATTTAGTTTGTTTTGTTCTTTCTTTCTCGTTAGACGCCGAAGTCCCGGAATCGTCCAAATGAGCTGAAGATCAAGCAAGTAGAAGATTGAAGATAAATTAAGATCATCATTGCTATAGCAAGGCAAGTTATACCTTTGATCATATTGAATCCCAGTTTTTAAAATTACTTTGATTCAAATTATTGTATTTACTTTAAGTATTTATTTAAATGCTTTTGGGTTTAGCTATTAATCCAATTTGTTATATCCACTTTGTTTATTGTATGTCATAATCTTTTGTCACCCTAGATTGGTTCATATTTAGTTGGTGCTATGGTATTACCAACGTGGGATGGTTAGTACGAGTAGATTGCTTAGCCATGCTACGAGTCTCACATCTCATGTAAGTTGTAATTATTAAATGTGACTAAGTGACTATGGAACTTTGTGTAAAACTGTGTGCTATGTGTTATTACTTCGTGATGGCATGTGTTGCACTAAAACCAACTGGGTGGTAAAGGATTTGGACTGAGGCAAGTGGTGGAAGCTGTGTGATATGGTGGACTATGTGACGGGCTTGATAATCTTTGTGACTTAGTTAGAACATGGAAGTCTTGCCTTGGTCAATTAAGGACTTAACTTTGTGCGCCATTGAACTGAGCCTTACTGTACGACCACATGTCTGATAAAACAGGCCTAACTTAGTAAGTTATGGAGGCTTGACATTGATGTTCAGGTGGATAGGTTAAGCTATGTGATATGGGTACTATGTGAATAAGAATGTCAATGTCGAGATGAAGTTTATGAACCGTTTTGTTATTATCAGTGCGGCTACACTGGTTATATCGTGTGGGTAAAGTGTATAACCTCTGCAGAGTGTTAAACAATCTATTCGAATAGCCGCGTCCGCGGTCATGGACATGCTCGGGGATTTCACACGAGGGGTAGTTTTCATAAAACTATTTGGAAGGGACAGCTGTGTGATTTAAGTCATATGGTCGTGTGAAAGAATTTGATTAGGCTGTGTGTCTTTGTGAAAACAACTGTTAAATTAATATTGTCTATTTGTTTTGAATTATGCTTTCAATCTATTATTTGTATTCAATTGCAAATGTTGCATTTCTGCAAAATAACCACAGAAGCCATTTCCTTTGGAATAAGCCTGCATCTATACATTGCATTCTGTGGTATGACTTGCGAGTACGGTTGTGTACTCACGCCTGTTGTAAAACTTGCGCCCAAACCTACAGAAATGGAGGAATCGTCAGTCAACAAGGTTTACTTCAAGGATCAAGGAGAACTAGGTCGCGCACCCCAGCCGATTGCCTGTGGGCATATGGATGGGCTTCACTGAAGCTATTCCGTTTCGTTCCGCTGAAGCTTCGTTGAGCTATTCGCCTTTTGAGGCATTAATTGTAAGCTTTGACCTTAAGGTCTTTACTCTGATATTTATTGTTATTTGCCTATTTATTAGTCATCTTTGTATATGGAAATGATATTTCATCGATGTTACCACTGTGTGCACTAGCATGATCCTGGACTAGTGCAGTATACACAGAGGGTCCAGAATTGTATTTTTTGGGTCCCGACATTGACTACTCAGGTTGTAGGTTAGGAACTCAGTGATGGGTGGAGGTGTGTGCTACCAAGTAGTCGCATCGCGGGACGTTTCGCCGCATCCCTGTCCAACGATGTGTGTTATGTCAAAGCGCTTCGTTTGGGTTGGCATAGCGGTTTGTAAGCACATCGGGAGTGTCAATGTTGAGATGAAGTTTCTGAAAGGTTTTGTTGTGATCAGCTCTGGTCCAGTTGATTACATCTTGTGGGTAAAGTGTATAACCTCTGCAGAGTGTTAAACAATCTATTCGAATAGCCGCGTCTGCGGTCATGGACATGCTTGGGGATTTCACACGAGGGGTAGATTTTCATAAAACTACTGGGAAGGGACAGCTGTGTGATTTAAGTCATATGGCTGTGTGAAAGAATTTGATTAGGCTATGTGTCTTTGTGAAAATAACTTTTAAATTAATATTGTCTATTTGTTTTGAATTATGCTTTCAATCTATTATTTGTATTCAATTGCAAATGTTGCATTTCTGCAAAATAACCACAGAAGTCATTTCCTTTGGAATAAGTATGCATCTATACATTGCATTCTGTTGTATGACTTGCGAGTACGGTTGTGTACTAATCTTGCTATACGCAAAACTCTTCAGTTGAGCAGGCTACATCAGATCATCATCAGTCAACAAGGTCTACTTCAAGGATCGAGGAGAACTAGGTCGCGCACCCCAGCCGATTGCCTGTGGGTATATGGATGGGCTTCACTGAAGTTATTCCGTTTCATTCCGCTGCAGCTTCATTAAGCTATTCGCCTTCTGAGGTATTAATTGTAAGCTTTGACTTTAAGGTCTTTACTTTGATATTTATTATTATTTGTCTATTTATTAGTCATCTTTGTATATGAAAATGATATTTCATCAATGTTGCCACTGTGTGCACTAGCGCGATCCTGGACTAGTGCAGTATACACAGAGGCTCCATAATTGAATTTTTTGGTCCCGACAAAATGCAATTACGAGTCTAAAGCAGTTGGGGAGCAATCAGTTGGGAAGATATGAACACAGAATACAATACATACCTCCGCTGCTCATGAAAAGGTTTAGCAATCCGCCGATGAAGAGAAACTTGAAGGTGTCAGCTCACGGTCCTAAGAAAAAGAAGCAACCCCAATCAACATCAAGCTGTGGATAACATAACCTAACAATGGAAACTATGCGCTTACTGTCTTGTAATAGGCCTTCTCACACCCACTGGTTGCAAAAAATTGTTCTTTGGAAGTATGTGTTATAAGCACAATTGTCAAGTTGGTCAAATAGAATAGCAAGTTGGCTTCTAGGACTTAATGTCAACTACTGGAGTATCCAGAGAACAGCCACTCATCCATCACACCTAGACTTGCATCTATTTTTGTCGGGATCCAAAAATGCAATTCTGGACCCTCTGTGTATTCTGCACTAGTCCAGGATCACGCTAGTGCACACAGTGGTAACATAGGTGAATATCAATCCACACAAACGAAATATAACATAAACGAATAGTTTGAGTAACAACTTAGAGTTTTGACCTTAAGGTCGGGGTTACAACTTATTAAGCCACGCAGGGCTAACACTAAAGAAATACTGCAATGAACGAAATAAACTCGCAAACTCCAATCAAGACACCACAGTGCAACCGATCGGGATCGATGACCTAGCGATCAACCTTCTTCCACAAACTCCTCCTCAAAGCAAAGCGTAGACTCCTCCATACAGAGGTTTGGACGCAAGTTTTACAACAAGCGTGAGTACACAACCGTACTCGCAAGTCATACCACAGAATGCAATATATAGATGCAGGCTTATTCCAAAGGAATGGCTTCTGTGGTTATTTTGCAGAAATGCAACATTTGCAATTGAATACAAGTAATAGATTGAAAGCATAATTGAAACAAATAAGCAATAATAACTTTTAACAGTTGTTTCCACAAAGACACAAAGCTAATTAGATTGATCCACACAGCCACATAGCTTATGCCACACAGCTATCCCATACCCAAAGTTTTATGAACACTACCCCTCATGTGAAATTCCCGGCAAGTCCATGACCATGACGCGCTATTCGAATAGATTGTTTAACACTCTGCAGAGGTTTGTACACTTTACCCACACGATACAACTAGTGTAGCTAGCACCGATCGTAACATAACGATTCGAAACTTCGTCTCAACATTGACGTTCTTAATCACACATCCCATATCACAAAGCTTAACCTATCCACGAACCCCAATGTTGAAACTCCGTAACCTACTAAGTTAGGCTGTCACGGACATGTGGTCGTACAGCATAGCTCAGTTCAATGTCGCACAAAGTTAAGTCCTTAATTGACCAAGGCAAGACTTCCAGTTTTTCTAACTAAACCACACAGATAAATCCCAATCACAAAGCCACCGGTTCACACAGTATCCACCACTTGCCTCAGTCTAAATATTTTACCACCCAGTTGGTTTAGTGCAACACATGCCATCACGAGTAATAGCACACAGCACACACAGTTTTATCACACACTTCCATACTCACTTAGTCAATTTCATAATTGCACTCACATGAGATGATGACTCGTAGCATGGCTAAGCAATTCTAGTCGTTCTAACCCACCATGTTGGCAATATACTAATACCAACTACGTAATAAACCAATCTAGGGCGACAAAGATGAAGGTATACAAGTAGGCAAGGTGAATATAACAAGTTGGATCATTAACTAGCCCAAAACATTTAAATACATAATTAAAGTAATTGCAATAATTTAACACAATGTAATTTGGGAAAACTGGGATTCAATATGATCAAAGATATGACTTGCCTTGGAAAAGGTCTATGTACTGGTCTTGAACTTGGTTGAAGCCTTCTTCGACGAAAACTCCGAAGTATCGACGCTCACGCACAAACAGGCGAGAACAAACAAAACAAATAAATAACAGAGGCAAAACAAACTCCAAAAATTAAATAAAAATCTCAGATAGCTAGATCTTGAATTTAGACAAATTTAGAAATTTGAATGGACTCAATCGGAGTTAGGATGCAAAAGTTATGAGCTTTGGAAGATTGAAATTACATAAAATGCTGAAAATCAGATTTTATGAATTTACTGAATTATTTTCCTAAAGGAAAATCAGATTTATTGCGCAACGCTGACGTCAGCGAAACTTTCGGACGGGGTGACTGTGGATCTGACAGGTGGGTCCCACCCGTCAGTGGCTCGGCTCACGGTGGACTAAGTCTACCGAGCCTCGGGCTCTGGAAGCCGGTGGACCAAGCCACGCAGGCACGCACGCGGTCGCTGGCGACCAGCGCCACGCGGCGACACGTAGCGCGCGCCGACACGGCGGCGAGGTGGCACCGACGTGGGCGACAACGGCAACGGCGGCGTCGGACCATCCGACAACGGCGATCGGCGCGCCGGCGGTGGGTGGTGCCGGAGGTAGAGGCGACGCGGGATCTCACGGGTGCACTCACTGGTGCACGGGGTCCACGGGAGTGACCGGCGGCGAAGTTTGAGCGGCGGAGGAGGTACGGGCTTGTCGGGATCGGAGCTCCGGCGATCGTTCGGCGAAACCAAGGATACCAGGAGGTAGCCCTCGATCTTGCGAACTCGAAGGAGGCGGCGGCGAGGTTTGGCGGCCGGCGGCGACGCAGCGAGCTCAACGGAGTTGCGGCGGCACCGAGCTCTCTTCGGCGATTTCTGGCGGCTAGGGTTCTGATCTCGGGCGCTGGCGGCTGGGGAAGGGGTGCGGAAGCCAAGGGGGTCCTCTCCCTTTTATACACGGCGCCAGGGAGAGTCCGGGGTGGGAACGGCGAGAAACGAACGCGCGGCGGCGGAGATAAGGAAAGAGAGGGAGTCCAAGTCGGGGACGATGAACAGTGCCCAAGGTGGGTCCCGCATGTTAGCGACGGAGGCTCGGGCGCAGCCGCGTCGCGCACACCCGAGTGCGCGGACGGGTGGGTGGGGCGGGACGCGCAGTGGAGAGGTGGAGGTGGGCTGCGCTCGGGAGCGGGCCGGGAAAGCGGGAAGGAGATGGGCCGAGCCGGAAGGATTTGGCCCAAGACTATTCTAAGAATTTATATAGCTTTTCTATTTTAGAAAATACCAGAAAATCAAATAAGCAATAGAAAATAGCAATTGAACTCAGAAAAATTCTAGAAAAATCTAGAAAATATATCTGAGCACAAGGAACCCAAATAAAATAGTTTTGGCAAATGTTCATGTTGGGATTATTCATATTAAATGTTTTTGTTTGCAAAGTCCAATATTAAGCTTTTGAATTAAACTCAAATAAATCCAAATGGTGAATTTTTCCCTACTAACTATTTAAAAGATTTTTAAAACACTGAAAATTGGGATGTTACAATTTTGCTCCCTCAAACCTGCATAACACAGGCATGCTTTGTAAGGTCAATTATAAGATGAGTACAACTGTTTCTCTGTCTCTGTCTCTCTAATAAATAAGGTAATTCACCCTAATCCTCCAATGAAGCTGCACATGTATCCCACCTACAGCAGTGACAACCTCCAGAGTCCATAATATCATCTCATGAACAAAGCAGGGTTGTGTAATATTTCTACTGCAAACATAACAACGCATTTTGAAAAGGCGCAATGGCACATCATGCCATGAAAATTCACCAAAATCACAAACAATTCCTGAAATCTCTTGGGTGCTCAAAGTATCTAAACATTATAACTCAAATTTCAGCCCTTGACTCCTCGGTGTCAAGGTGTTTTGTCCTAGCATGGTTGGATTCTCAATTATGACAAAGAAGGTTTGCTCAAACAATGTAGTACTTCTAAAACATGTTAAAGAGTGAAAAAAAATTATTCAGCTAAGCAATCATACTGTCTTTTATCCCAATATTTGTGGCATGCTTCTAAATTATAGAAGAATTTGGGTTGTGGGAAATATCAAGTAGGCATCCTCACATCAAGCAAAGCTATCAGGCAAAGAACATTGGCATTGCACAAATTGTATCAGGCAAAGCAACGGGTTATTACAGATCAATTCATCCTAGGGCTAAAGGCGAAGAGGAGGGAGACAAAATAGGGAGGGCAAAGGGGAAAGACGGATGATGAGCTTACCTTCACCGGAGCCCGCCGGTGGTCCGCGGGAAACTGCGACGGCAAAGAAGTCGGGGAACAATGGCCTCTAGGGTTTTCGATCGGTGGCTCTCATGTAGGCGGCGGCGCACTCCAGGGCCTACGGCAGAGCAGTCCAGGACCAGCGGGGGCGCACACGGGAGCCGGAGGCGGCGCAGAAGATGCTAAGCGAAAATCGCTTGTTGCGAGAGCTGCGCAAGAAGATGAGGAGGTGAGGGGAAAGGCGAAGGCCGAAGGGGTACGGGCTGGCAGTGTGCGTTGGGATTAGGGGTAGTTCAATGGCATTTGCGGGTAAATACTACGAACTTCAAGGGGTATTTTTGTTTTTCAAGGTTGGATTCCCACGAGAATCTGCGAGAAGGCTACTTCTCCTTCTTAGTTCATTTTCGAGACAGCTCCTCACGAGAAGCATAATTTGGTGTTTTTAAGAATCGGGGTGTTTGGTACGGCTCCACGAGAATCAATTGAGAAGTTGGGAGTAGAAGCTGTACCAAACAGGACCTTAGAGACAGCTGAAGTGGACTATTGGAGATGCCCTAACACTTTGATCACCTGTTTGGGAGCCGCGTGTGTTTACATGTGACCTATTAGATACTGTGTGTTTATGTTTTACTAGTAGACCGTCACGCGTACAAACAAACGCACTCGGGAACCTGCGAAAGCAAACGCGAACCGCACCGAGGAAAATGGGTGACAAGGCCAACATGGGCTGGAGGCACAGCGCGCACAAGAACCGAGGAGATGAGGAGGCAAGACGCGCGAGAAGCAATCAAAGCGAACCTACACCGAGGTGGAGAACCGGCTCGCGACAGACACTGTCGCTTCGATCCAAGGGCGCCAAGTGAGCGCGCTAGATCGAACGACGACGAAGAAGCCGAGCGAAGGCAAGCGCAGGCACGCAAATCAGAAATAAAATTGGATGGCCAAAGAGGCAGGACGCGCTGGATCAGATGGCGAAACACAATTCAGGCGACGTGACCAAGCTGCTCGCGAATTTTTGGGCGGATTCGACCATTTTTCCTGTCCTATTTGAAGATCTGACCACCGCGGGCGCGTATTTGCACATTTGGCACCGCTGGCGCATGGTGGCCGTACGCCAGCGCCTGAGAAAATGGCACGTGGCGTTGGCGCACGACCACCGTGCGCCAACGCCGTCGCCGCCGACGCGTGGACGTCGGCCCGCCTCCTCACCACGGCTGGCGCATGGCAACCAAGCGCCCAGCCCTTTGGCACATGGCCACCATGCACCATCCATTTAGCTGGTAATTAGCCTAGGCTAATTAGTTAGTTAGGGGTTAGGTTAATTAGTTAGTTATGTTAGTTTAGGCTAAAATTTGAAGAAATTTTAAAATATAGCAAATGAGATCAAAAAAATTATAAATTTTTTGTGGAGCCTCCCGACACCATGTACTTGATTGTGTAAATTTGTTTATAATTTTATTAGTTCAGAATTGTTATTGCTATTTCGTGTAAGTGTCATGTTCGTATGAATCAATAAATGTAGAAAATGAGCTCCAAAAATTATGAACTTTATTTTGAAGGGTCCTCACGCAGTGGACTTGATTGTGTAATATTTCGGCAATTTTATATGTGTTTTGATATTGTCACGAAAATTTTGATTTTAGGTTTCAGAAATTACGGCTTCATGATTTCATGTGACTTAGAATGTATAAAAAAAGCTACATTGCAACTCCATTGGAGATGTCCATATACAATATGGCACTGGAGTACACATGTAACAACCAAAATACGCGTACAAATATAGCAAAACAAAATATAAATACAAATATACTCGATCAAATTCGCATAACACGGGATATACCAAAGTCTAAATAAGCTTGTGCATGAACTGGGATGAAGAAGGAGGGGTATTATCACATGTAACCCAATCAAATAGGATACTCTTTGTTTATTTATCGGTTTAATGTGGATGATATTCTTTAATATTGTATTGTACTACATGTTAGATAAGGTTGTGCATGAACCAACTGAAGGAAATACGTGGCATGCGGATCATATAACGATGTACCGTAACCTCCGACTCGTGTGCGTTTCGAATGCTACGGTACATCGTTATATGATCTGCACGCCACGCATTTTCCTCATTTGGTTCATGCATAATCTTATGTAGTCTGTGGTACAATACAGATCATCCACAGCAAGCTGATAGTTTGACAAAGAGTGTCCTATTTAACGATGCGTGCAACTAGTCACCGCAGCGCCATAGCGAGTACCCCTTGTCTCGGGCTGCCCACGATGGCGGTGAGTGTAGAAGTTGTCCATGTCCTGCGATATCATGATGTAAGTGGATTGTATAGTAAGAAATGTAACAATGATGCAAAATGTATATAACTCACGTTCGAAAATACCTAAAGCCACAACAACCACTAAATAATTACGAATGAGTTATGCCTAACTAATTACGACTGATTAATTACCACTATACTAATTCATTACCACTTATTCAATATGTCGTAATGATGACTACTAAACTAATTACAACTAATTAAATACCACTAAACTAATTCATTACTAGTGAACTAACTAATTACGACTAATTAATTACCTCTAAACTAACTAATTATGATTGATTAATTACCACTACAAAATTACCAGTACTTCATTTCCACTTACTTAATATGCTATAATGATGACTATGGTAATAACAGCAAAAACATAACACAAATTACCTGCCCTTCGGAGGAAGTAATCAATTAGCCCTTCGGAGGAAGTAATCAATCAAGGCCGAACGACGAGCGAGAAGCGAGAAAATAGTTAACCTCCCAATAAAATTAATTATATTATGTTCTTTGAGTTCACAGCGACGAGCACAAGAACGGGAATCTAAATGCAAATGAGATGAGCGAAGAGCGAGTGCCCAGAGTTTGATATTTATAGCCGAGTGGAGAAGAAGTCGCGGCGTTGGCACCGAGAATTCCGTAAGCATTGGCGCTGGAATTTCTGGACAAGGCGACAGATGTGCGAAGGAGGGAGGAGGGACGGTGGAAAAGATGGCCATCGCGAGGTTTTAATTCTCCGCATAACAGTCCAGGTGCGTGGCGGGTGTAGCGGGCGGGAGGGAGGACCGAAGGGGGGCGCGAGTTGGGAGGGTGTTACGAGAACAATTCTAAACGAATAAAATTATTAAAAATTTACACAAGCAAGTATACAATGTCGGGAGGCTCCAAAAAAAATAATTTTTTGGACTTATTTGCTATATTTTGAAATTCCTTTGAATTTCAGCCTAGCACGAACTAACCTAACTAACTAATTAACCCCACTGTTTTGGCTGGCGCATGGTGGTCATGCGCCAGCGGACACTAAACTAAATAAACAAAGAGTATCCTATTTGATTGAGTATATTTGTATTCATATTTTGTTTTGCTATATTTGTACGCGTATTTTGGTTATTACGTGTGTACTCCAGCGCCATATAGTATATGGACATCTCCAATGGAGTTGTAATATATCTTTCTTTATACATTCCAAGTCACATGAAATCATGAAACTCTAATTTCCGAAACCTAAAATCGAATTTTTCGTGATCTAAATCCTAAATTTTCACGACAATACCAGAACACATAAAATTGTCAAAATATTACACAATCAAGTCCATTGCGTGAGGATCCTTCAAAATAAAATTCATAATTTTTTAAGCTTATTTTCTACATTTATTGATTCATACGAACATGACAATTATACGAAATAGCGATAACAATTTTGAACGAATAAAATTATAAAAAAATTTACACAATCAAGTACACGGTGTCGAGAGGCTCCACAAAAAATTTATATTTTTTTGAACTCATTTACTATATTTTAATTTTTTTTTCAAATTCCAGCTTAAACTAACATAACTAACTAATTAACCTAACCCCTAACTAACTAACCTAGGCTAATTACTAGCTAAATGGATGGCGCATGGCAGCCATGCTTCAAAGGGCTGGGTGCATGGTGGCCATGCGCCAACCATGGTGAGGTGGTGGGCCGATGTCCACGTCGGCGGCAACAGCATTGGTGCACGGTAATCGTGCGCTAATGCCACATGCCGTTTTCTCAGGTCCTGGCGTACGATCACTGTACACCAACGGTGCTATATGTGCAAATACGTGCTCGTGGTGGTCAAATTCACAAATACAGCGTGAAAAATGGTCGTAAATTCGCACCTCAACTTTCACTCGGTTTATACCGTAGGGCGTAGGATGTTCAATGCGCTCCCAGCCTCCCCCGGCGATCCGATCCGATTCCGTCCAACTTCAATTCTCTAATCCTCTCCTCACCTCTACTCAGATCCATCCGACTGTTGCGCCCTCAAAATCAGATCAGGAAACCCAATTGCATTTGCTTCCCGGACATGAACAGTGATGCTCAGGCAGCTAGTACCTAGCAGTAAATTCATCCAAACAAGTAGTTTCCATGCATACATTGAATGCTGCTGCTGGGGAACCATGTTCAAATAAAAAATGGCGCTAGTCCCCCAAGATAATTCTTTAGTTACTCTCTGAAATTGTCAATTTTACAATAGTTTACATCAAACATAACTTCATCTGGGCTGTTAAAACCATAGATTTGCAACAATAAATACTTAACAGTTGACAGCCAGAGATTCGTGAAAGCAGCAGATCATGGCAAACTGAGTTAGGCAATGTTAGCACAATGATTTTTGTGGGTCTTTCCTCACGGTGCAGTCATGCTACAACATTGGTGACTCGCACTTGTGAGTTATGACTTGAAGCAGTGCTGTCTTCAGTCATCACTTTCATCGCTATCATAGTTCTGGCAGAGGGACTGAAGAACATTGGTCATCTCTGCAGCTTCACTCTTTTCCTCTGTAACTGGAGCTTTGCCATTATCGTGGGCAGCTGCAAGTTCAGTCTTCTGTTTCTTATGAGGATCTGGTGCGGTAGACTTTGGTTTTACTATAAATTTGGGCATCTTAGATGCCCAGCTCTTATTTCCTGCAGTGAATGTTTAGTGGTAAGCAACACATGGTGATATCTCACAAATAGGGGTGGGAATGGGTCACGTTGACCCAAAGGAGCACCGATCCGCACCTGAAATTTCGGCCAAATGGGCCAAAAGTTCAATCCAAAAGAAAATCAAGACAAAAGGGCTAGTAACCTATTGCTCCGATGGATAGAGCGGGTCGCCCCTAACCATCCGTCGCTCTAAGCCTCCTCCGCCGCCACTTCAATCCTCCATAGTCATGGGACAAGAAGACGCAGCCGTGGGACATCAAGCGCCCCCCACGCAGTACCCACCACTGCCGTCACTCTCCTCGGACTGGATACTTGTTGTCGCCAGCGCCGCGTCGGCCGACGCCGCGCCGCAGGAGGAGGAGGAGCAGCCGGTCGCCGCAGCCGTCGTCGAGGTTGTCGCCGCCCCGTCGCCGCGAATTGAGGCCGGGCATGTCCTCTGTATTTTGTTTGAATTCCATGAACTCTGTATGCATGGTTTGGTTTGAGATTATTAATTGCTTCCCTTATTTGTGATTATAATCTTTAATGCTACTTCAATTGGCGGTTGCTGCTTTTGATTCAGTGGTTAGTTTGCTTGATGATTTCTTGATTTTCTTGTTGCGTGCAACTCAATTTAGCTAGGTAACCTCGATTCAGCGCTGCGCCGCCTATGAATACGATGCTCTAGAATGTTTTGTTAGTTCATATATAGGCTGCTCGTAGGTCCAAGTTCAGAGAATAATTTCAGAGGCAATAGGGAATGTGACTACAACAAGATTTTGGTAGGTAAATTTCCTAACTTTTCGCTGTTGTGGATGATCCTGATTGTTGAATGCTGCTTGGTTAAAAGTACTTTTGGTTTTAATTCTATTCCTGCTGATGACTTGTTCTCAGGTTGGGCATCAAGCTTTGATAAGAAAATGCAGCAAATTGGTATGGTTGGAACTACGGCAGTATTTTGCTCTATTTGGAAAACACGCAATGCAGCATGTTTTAGTAATAAATTGCCTACTGACTCAGTTTCTTTTGTCCATTTTGTCTGTCATTGGTTGAACTTATCGGCGCTGTTGCAGAGAAAGCCAATTGCAGCAATGGCGACCAAGCACAAGCGCATCTGCACCTTTCTTTTGAAAGAAACGAAAGATATTTGTAGTGACGTGAATGGTATGCAGCAGATTTGCTTCCATCCCTCTATTGAAAGGTTCAACCCTTAAGATTCATTGGAGCACTAGGATCACTATAACTACTCCAAATGGAGCGACCCTTAAGAGCCATTCCACGTTCTGGTAATATAGGTTAGGAGCGGGTCGCACCTGCCCCTAACCACGCCCACCCCTACTCACAAAGCTGTATCTAGAAAAGAACAAGAACAGCTCATTTGTTTTCAAAACAGAATACTATTTAATCAGCAGAAGAATATAGCACAACAATCATTTGTGGCAAATTGCAAAACAAACGGGGTTGATGTTGGGAATTTGGGATAATGATTGTCATGGCAAAAATAAGCTGCCTCAGTGCAAAATATCATAGAACATAGCATATCATCACTTCTCTAGAAACTCTCCCTTGTAGCCCTCTATCTAAAAGTTGGTCATCCTAATGCTAACTGCTACTTTGTTACTGGAATGAATAAAACAAAGGAAAGGGTTTTCAATGAGAAGTATTTTCAGTTCTGAGTTTAACGGCAAGGCTAGCAAGAATTCTGAAATATGGGGCCCTGTACGTGCAGTCATGGACCTTAACTGATGTAGTGATACAGACAATTGACAATCAACTCTACTTAGTGCTTACCTTCTTTATTGGCACTCTCAGAACCATTTGTTTTGGTCAAGACATCTGTTGGATTTACCACTGATTCAGTAGATGCATTGATCTGCAGAGAAATGGAATGTTAGCCGACCAAGCAAACAAATTAAAAAGATATCAAATGGAAATACAAGAAAAATAACTTTATGGTAAGATAGAAAGTGATCCGCATACTATTCACAGGAAAAGTGCAGAAGATCTTCAAAACTCATTGCTGCAGTGGCTACTTCACAACACCAGTAGTTTATGCCAATGTTTGCAACAATTTGCACAATACACATTGTTCAACAACCCACATTTACTCTTAAGCGGTGGATTTATGTTCAAAGGGCTCTATTTTTAGCTCCAACTGCTTCCTAAATCTAATACAAACTGCACACATCCTTGAGGAATTATTCCAAACACTTCACATGGGACAATGTTTCGGTTTTAAAAGTGCATGTTGTTAGCTACTTCTACTTTATACATTCAATAAAGCCATGTAAAAAATCTGCATACTTTATAGTTTATCTATCAAGAAGGGGAATGCTCAGATGCTGCAAATAGAGCAAGCATTAGCAAACGATAAGATGGCATACTTTGAGGTTGACTTGTAAGTGATAGATGGCTTGTCAGGTCAACTAGCTTGGGTTCCTTTGGGAAGATGTAACCAGATGCAAGCTAGTGGTCTATAATCTTACTATAATTGATGAGTAAGCGCATATGACCAACAAAACAAAATAGGAACAAAAAAGAAAAAAGAAGAATAAAATAAGACAAGTACCTTTGATGTGCTACTTGGTTGTCCTGGTGTAACCAAATCTTCATCATCGTCATCGTCGTCTACTATCCGTTTGACATAATCGTTGGAGTTCTGCATTACCCAATAGCATCCCAAGTAAAAAAAAAAATCCTAAAAAACTTTTTTTTTAAAAAAAATGTACTTGCAACGGTGAGGTAACACCCTCCTCCATGCACAAGGTTGTACATGAAGGGATAGATAAAAGTTCCAGATAGAGGATTACTCGAAAAGTGATTGATTTGATAAGTTCTTCGTCTTCTTCATCTAGTTCTGCTATTGTTTTTTCCTCCTGTCATTGCATAAAAAATTACCAATGTTAGAAATAGAAATTTTGAGTAGGAAAATGACACCATGACCATCCATGGCCATAAGCAAGTCATTATAACTAACACCCAAAAGATAAAAGAATCTACTTCAAATATTTATTGAACATAAATCAAAGAAAGTTTGTGAGATTTTACCTTCTCATGAGCTGAACGCTTCAAAATTTCAAGCATCTGGTCAACGGAGACTCCAGCATGTCTAGACTGTAAACAGCACAAGAAAGCAATGTCAGCAGTCGGCAAGTTAAATTTGCCGTACGTACACAACTTAACCCAACTAAAAGAATGGCTATATGCCTAGATCCTACCTTCATGGACCGCATCTCTTCTAAAGCAGCAAGTATGTCCATGTCCTGCTTTGAATCCATTGCTCTATTCTCCAACGATTTCATTGCATCACCCATCTCCTCTGCATCTCGTTTCCTCTTTTCTTTGTCCGCTACCTGAACAAAAAAATATATACATGATCAAACACAAGATCACATTGCTCAAAACATAGAAGTGATGCTTAGAATATTGCCCCCGATCACTCACCTCATCCTCTTCACGCCAAGGTTCGAAATTGCGACCAGCCCCCGATTCCACTGTGTAGTCAGAATTCTGAGGGTCTGTTTTGAAAGTGATCTCAGCGGAGCACTTAGTACACTTGAAGTAAAACCTAAATATTTGTATTCCCAGGTATGCCTGCACCCAAAAGAAAGGAATCACATTAGCATGAGTTAGCATAAAAATCATTAACCAAATACACACCGGTGATATGGATATGCAATTCTACAATTCCAAGACAACAGATAACCAGATAATATATTATGCTTGGCCATATAAAAACGAAAACTGAATGCTAATCATAGTTGTAAATTCGACAACACAAAGATGGCTATGAAAAGGCTATTATGTTTAGCTGCATGGTGAGGGAATTATGTTCTCAGTATAAAACAATAATAGCAGCTCTCTCCCTATAAAGGCATAAATACGGGATTATGGACACAACATGCAGAATAGTAAACCACCTATCAATATTGCACAATACAGAATAGCAAGCAGGGCATTTTTTAAGATAAGGCCCAACCAAAATTTCTGATTCTAACAATTAAAACACCATACAGACACTCTTTTGTGTTCCAACTACTATATAGTCAACTCTACCACTCTTCGTTCGCTTGTTATAGTTTCAGGGTTAAAACATCCAATGTATCAAAAGCAATGACTTTTGTGAAGCATGCAAGTGTTCTCCTGGCACTTGCAGTATTCTTGTCTCGTCTATTTGCTTTTGCGGCTGAACCAAGCAACATTATCTAGTCCTTATGCACTGAACTGTATAATAGTGATAGTTCCCAACCCATGCAAGTACCCTCTTCTGTGGTTGAATCACCACTGGAGACATCCTGAAAAATGATCGAGTCTCAAGAGCTACATGGTTTGTAGATACTTCTGTTTTCTGTTTCCATATTAAGCCCTGTTACTAGGCAACCATTTCAATTATTCTTACTTTACAAATGAACCCGCTATTTGGCAGACAAACATGATAGGGGCATGGCTTACACAGCCGACGATCATGACGGCTTCATTCAGACATTAACAAGGCTGTATTTGCTTACCATGGTGGCATGGTATGAAAATATTGGTCCAGATTTAAGCTATGCTACGAAATAATGCCTGGTTTTAACCAATAATAAGAACGTTTATAGCAAGCTACGCCTAAAAGCCTTAAGACCCGATCAGAGCAACTACCAAACAGGCAAACATCGCGGAAAATTGGCACGATTCGTCGCTAATCGGAGCGAAAATCAACTCAAATTAGCAACTAATTTATCAATTAGGGTCCACCGCGCCGCTAGGGTTAAATAACTAGGTCTAGGTATGAACGACAGGCAGCGCGCGGTGGCGCGTGCGTGCGTGCGTACCTCGCCGATGACGTCCTCCTTGCGCGAGTTGAACTTGGTGCCCTTGTAGATGTACGTCCCGCAGGTGCCGCAGCGGATGCTCATGGGGAGCATCATGCGCACCTTGATCTGCCCGTTATTGGGCTGCCGCCGCCGCGGGATCTTCGACGGGTCGAAGTCCGGCGGGTAGTACTTGTTCAGCACCTTCCGCTCACCCATCTCGCCGCCGCCGCCGCCGCCGCCGGAGAACTTGGTGGAACCCTAGGTTAGACGCACCAGAGAGGGGAGGGTGGGGGCGGCGATCGGGAATCGGGGTTGGACTGGGAATTGGGATAGGGACAATTAAGAATTGGGTGATGATTTGGGCCGTGCGTCCGATTGAATGCTCCGTAACGCTTCACGTGGCTGCAATCTCCACCACAAATTCGAATCTACGGTGGTACAGAGGCTCGGACCAAAGTCGATCGACTATATGCATGCATGCACACACATTGCTACCCCAAGCTAGCAGCAAGTTATGCAGATGCATGGCGCGTGCGGCGTTAGGTGCGTGTGAATGATTCGCTAGAGACCGGGGATTGTGATCCTCTGTACCTGTATTGAAGGAGTTAACACAGATGATTCACGATGTATGTGTATTAGGAGTAATCTCCACCGTCCGATTAAAAATGGTTGAAATCAAAAAATGTTGCAAACGGTTCACGTCGATGTTATAGTTTTTTCCAACGCGTTTTTTTTTTCAAATACTTTGTTTTTTTATTTGTAATGTTGCAACCGTTGTCCGAGGATGTTGGAACCATTATCCTATGTTGTTGCAACCGTTGTCCGGAGATATTGCAACCGTTATTCGAGGATGTTGCAATCATTATCCTAAGATGTTGCAACCATTGTTATAGGATGTTGCAATCGTTGTCCGGAGATGTTGTAACCATTGTCTTAGGATGTTGCAACCATTGTTCTAGGATGTTGCAACTGTTGTCCGAGGATGTTACAACC
This sequence comes from Ampelocalamus luodianensis, assembly GCA_036346255.1. Lineage (NCBI taxonomy): Eukaryota > Viridiplantae > Streptophyta > Magnoliopsida > Poales > Poaceae > Ampelocalamus > Ampelocalamus luodianensis. The sequence goes on from CM070617.1 coordinate 47,272,700, forward strand.
ATTGTCTTATGATATTGCAACCGTTGTTCGGAGATATTGCAAGTGTTGCATATGTACAAAACCAATGTTGCGTCTGTAGAAAAAAAATGTTGTATACTGTTCATGACGATGTTGCCATTTTTTTCAACGTGTTTTTTGTCTAATCTTAGCCCGTTGTTCATAGATGTTGCAACCATTGTCCTAGGATGTTGCAACCGTTGTTCGAGGATGGTGTAACCATTGTCCTAGGATATTGCAACTGTGTTCGGGGGATGTTACAACCGTTGTTTAGGGATGTTGCAACCGTTGTCCGGGGATGTTGCAATCGTGTCTGGGGGATGTTGCAACTGTTGTCCGGAGATGTTGTAACCGTGCCCGGGGGATGTTGCAACCATTGTCCGGGGATGTTGTAACCGTATCCAAGGGATGAGGTGTTCATACTTCATAGTTTGGCCGTTATTTCCAGGCAGCCAGTGGCGAATCCAGGACGAAAAATGAGGGTGGGCTGAAAGAGTTGAAGTCTCGAATGACTAAACTAATTTGCAACGAACGTAGTTTTATATTCTTGTCAATCAAATTCATAGTTTCATACATGAATAAAAGCAAAGCAAAAAAAAAGAGAAATACAATAGAGATACCTCGCTAATGGAAAGTGCATTCCCAAAACATGTAAATATGGTTCCAGTATGTAACAATTTGTACATCAAAATTAGAAAAATTAGTGATACAATAGCAAATTATACTTAAATGATCATGAACATTCAAAATAAAAAATCATACCACTAAAACGCTAGCTTGAATCACGACTTTCGCGAGGCAAATTCATTTTACGATTTTTCATGCCTTGAAAAGATTTTATGATTGCATCATCATCAATGGATTTAAATATGTCTCGCTCGGTGTAGCACATCATCAATGGCTTCTTTGGTTGAGTTGCGCTCTCATCGGTTGGAGGAGTGCTACTTGAATTGTTTGTAAAATAATTACGTAAAGTTCGTTTCTCCATAATTGCAAACCTATGGATAATGAATAAATGGCTAATTAAGTATATATATACCATATTACCACACTATATTAAACTTACTAATAATTAACAAATAACAAATGGCTAATTGATTAATGAGTTAATGACTAAGTGACTAACTAGTATATACCAGTGACAGCATACTAACAATTAACAAATAACAAATGAGTAATTGATTAATGAGTTAATGACTAAGTCTAAGTGACTAACTAGTAGTAACTACTAACTAGTATATACCACTGATAATGATGTAAGTGGCAGCAGTGAGCACTGAGCAGTCAAAAGAAACCACTTAAGTCTTGAGCACTAGCAGTGGCGCAGCGCAACCCCAGACCCCAGTCCCCAGATCCAGCTGAGCTCCTACTCTCCTCCGACCTCCGACTCTGGCCCGCGCCCGGCCGCCCGCCCCTCGCCTCCTCTGGCTGGCGCTCCTCCTCCTTCGGCTCCGGCCTCGGCGTTGGCGACTCGGTCTCCTCCGCTCCTCCTCCTCGGCGCGGCGGCGGCGGCGTCGGCCGCGCCGCCCTCGCCTCCTCGGGCTCCAAGCCGGCCGGCCCTCCTCCTCCTCCGGCTCGGCCTCGGCGGCTCGGCCTCCTCCATGACTGCAGTTCTGCGGCCGGCGCCTCCGCGACCTCGCTCCTCCTCCTCGGCGCGACGGCCGACGCGTCGGCCGCGCCCGCCCCTCGCCTCCTCCGACCGGCCCTCCTCCTCCTCCGGCTCCGGGCTCCGGCTGGACCGGCGGCGCTCCCTGTGGCTACTGGCTACCCCCCTCAGGTGCTCGATTTGTCGATTGGGGATTTGGATTTGGGGTTGGCCGGTTGGAGAATTGATTGAGGATTTGAGATTTGGGGAATTTTGAACAGGGAACGTGGGACTGCCGACTGCCTTGTGGGACCGGTGCAGTGGAGAACGTGGGTTGGGCCTAGCCGCTGGGCCTCGCTGCTTCGGGCTTCACAACATCTTCTTCTTCTCTAACTCCAGCACACGCACAGCCATGGCAGCCGCTCCGGTCGGAGGTTGAACTGCTGGGGGGGGGGGGGTTCGGCCGGCGGTGGAGGGTGGGCTTCAGCCTAATGAAGCCCACCCGGTAGATTCGCCACTGCAGGCAGCACCATACAGCTTAATATGCATCTGAAACTTGCCTCAGAGAATTTCCGAGTTGCTGATATGAAATCCAGTTTGGCTTTAGGGAACATGCACATTGCCAAAAAACCCAAAAATGAATGAGAAACAATGAACGACCCAAACTATGAACACGCTTGATGAAATTGAGCCTACAAGCACAACAGCAAACAACGGGCCGGTAGCACCGCTAGAGAGACCACCGATTCGGCCGTCCGTTCCACCCACGTCGTGCCATAAGCACGCAAGCGCGCGCTGTGAATCGCGCGAGAGCCGTGGATCGAGACTTGGCCCAGCGCCGGCTGCGGGGTGGGCGTACGATGAGAATCATCTTATCGTACGTATGACCCTTAGTCGTTCCCTTAAGAATTTGGCACCTAATAGAACGGCTTTATCACATTTACAATTATATATATTGTAATTCTTTATTTGCTACTTCATATAATTTTTAATCATTTTTTTGTCACTTTAGAGTTTTTATCACAATTTTTATTTTTCAGGCCAATTATTTTTCATGCCAATTATATGCACCGAAATGCCCCCACTTCTCTCCCCACTAGATTCCTCCACCTCCTCCCTAGCTCCCCGCACCACTCCATTCTGCCGCCCCCACCACTCTCCTCCTCTCCTCCCCGCACTCTGCTTCCTCTCATCCCCGCCTCCAACTCCAGGCCGCGCTCGACGCCAAGGACGCTGCGGCTACCGCGCTGCGCCGGGAGCATGCAGTAACAGAGGATAGGAACGTGCGGCTCGACCGCGCCGCCGCCCGGCCCGGCTGTCGCCGCCATCTCCTCCCAGCTGCCGCCTCCAGCCACAAGCCGGGATCCAGCAGTAGCCGTACTCATGTAGTCACGTGGTGCCGCCATTGTCCCTTCTTGAAATGGTGTCGGTGGTGGATCTGAAAGCTGACGTGTTATCAAGGGGAGAGGAAGATGGTGATGGGGAGGGTGGTTTTCGGCGAGGAGGCGGCGACGATGGTAGTGTCGGTGCGAATGGAGGAGGTGGGGTGGAGGCGCCGGCGAAAGGCCAACGACGTCGCGTGCGCTCTCGGATCTTGACTTGACGGAGCGACGGTTGGACTGACCGGGGCTGGAGAAGAGAGGCGACGAGGCGGGTGTAGGGGACATCATTGCTCCGGGCAAAGATGGGTACGACAGCGTGCTCAGGGTCAACCCGGGTGAGCCATTCCTCGAGCGGTCGCGCGCGGCCACGGCTGCCTAGACCGCCGCAGCCAGCGTCCAGTGCGAGCTCCTGCCGGGGCTCCTCGAATCTAGCGGACCACATTGCCGCCCCAGCGATGAGCCGTCGCCGTCCCGCCCCCAGAGGCGGTGTTGGGGAGCACCAGAGCAGGGTACGTCGGCTGCTCCTGCGAGGTCGGCATCGGCGGAGGGGGCGGCACCGGCAGCGTGGGGAAGAACGGCGATGCCGGCGGCTACAGGGGCGGCGGTGCGGACTGATCCGGGAAGAAGGGCTGGTGGAGCTACCTCCTTGTGGTGGCTGGAGCATCTAGAACGTCGGCGCCATTGACGCAAGAAGCAAGCAGGAGGAGGTGTGGAGTGTGGACGCGGTGGTGGATACAGCTTTTACATGGAGAGCATTTCGGCCTTTTCACTGACCCGAAAAAAGGAAAATAGGATGAAAACTCCAAAGTGGCAAAAGAATGATTAAAAATTGTATAGAGTGGTAAATAAAGAACTGCAATCTACATAATGGCAAATGTGATAAGCCGTTCTATTAGGTGGCAAATTCTTAATTGTCCCATTGGGATTTGGATATGGGGGATTGGGGTCAGAATCGGACTCGAACTCCACTAGCCCCTTCGTACGGGTCACTCTCTGCTAGTGGTGTCTAAATAGGTAGTACGGTCCAGCCCGGCACGGGCCCGATTAGACATGGTATTGTGTTCTGTGTCGGGCCAGGTAATTGGGCCATAACATACCAGCCCAAGGGCTCAGCTATTGGCCAGGCACGGCCCCCAAGCCCGCATGGGCCGTGTCAGCCCGACCTGGCTACGGTCCCTGCACCAGTTGCGCGCTCGCGTCGGTCGCCTCCATGCCAATCACGGCCAGCCTCCTCAGCACCGACCTCCTCTGCGCCAGTCGCCGTTGTGCATGCCATGCCTGAGCCAAGCCGCGCACTGCACGGTACTGTGCGTGCCGTGCTGGACCAGCCCGCTTGATTTGCCGACCTAAGCATAGCACACTCGGGCAGACCGTTCCGGTCCAACCCAACAACAATGTAGGCCGTATCATGCCCAGGCCAGGCTACCAGTCTGTTCTTCGGGTCGGCCCGGGCAGCACAGCCATCTGGGCACCGGTCAGTCTCAGCTTGGGTCGGTGCGTTGCGGTCGGCCATCTGGCCACCAGTCAGTCTACAGCACACCATTGTCTTGTGCAGATACCCCTGCAAAGTGTGTAATAGCACGGTCAGATACATTCTGCTTATGTGAGAAACACATTCTGCTTATGTGAGAAACAAGCTTTACATGCATCAAGTAACAATTTCTCTCTCTAGCTAATGTTCAAATAGGACGCCACTGCTTGCAGGGAAAATTCCAATATTGCTGGCTTCCTAAAATGGTGAATGTTCTTCAATTTTATGGGTAGTTCTTTCTACTTTTCTTTAGGAAAATTTAAGTAGCTGAAAGACTGAAACTTTAGAAGCACAATCTCTAGCATCGCTTCTGATCTCATCTGCAAGAGGGGCATAACCAAGGGTCGGAAACCCGTTCCCGAGAAGTTTCCCGCTCCCTGGCCGGTACCGGTAACCGGTCCGGTTACCGGTCAAACCGGGTTTTATTCGGACGAAATTCACTCAAATTTGATTAAAAACCATCCGAAATTCAAAATCCAAAATTTGAATTTGCAAACCCGGCCGGGATTTGAGATCCCGCCACCCCACCGGTAAGCGGTTACCGGCCAGGATTTTGATCCCTGGGCATAACCATGTATAACACCTGCACGCACAGATCAGTGTATATATGAGAGAAGAATGTATGTTCCAATTCTTTCTAAGTGATAAGAACGTGTCACCAGCGTGTAACATTTGGTAGAAACTTCAGACATTTATTTTCGAGCAAACAAAAGTGCAGGGGGCAGTATCTGTTCATAACAAAATATCTAATTTGTTGGAGAAAATCATTCCTCTATAATTGTCCTGTAGAAATCACAGTTGAAATAAGAAGATCAATCATCGAAGCATTCCTTGCTGCTATATAGTAACTGATGCAGTGATGCAACATTTATCTATACATAACAAACCGTGGATGCCAGAAGAGACATACAAGCTAGGCCACTCAGATGGACTCAGTTTGTTTCGGGGTAGCTGGCTAGAGATATAAAAATGCGATCGATCATTAGCTCCCATCGTCGCTGATGTCATCGTAGCTGCAGAAGAACACCTGAAGAGCATCGTCGCTTGCCTTGGTCTCCGCAGATGCTGCAGTCTTGAACGATGTCCCGGCATGATCGTTCTGCGGCTGTGCCTTGCCCGTAGCTTCCACTGCCATGACTCACCTTTTCTTCGAAACAACCAGGGATCTAGCAGCGGATTGTTGCTGCTTCTTGCATCCTTGGTGATTGGCCGTGGTTGACCTGGCCAGGCACGCCTAAAAAAAATATCTTCCTCGTCGCCGTCGTCGTCTTCCTCCTCGATCTGCTGGTATTCCCCACATGACATAACCACTAGATTGTTGGCTTCAGTGTTTGATAGTGTTCTTTCTTACCCAGCTATCAACATCATTTAGGCAAGTTGAAATTCGCATTTAATAACTAAGCGCCCTACAGATGTTGAGCCGCTCAATTTGTAAAAACTAATAGAGCAAATATTATGTTGGGCATCATTAGAACTAACCTAGTTGAAATATATGATAGATACATGTCACATAGTATCATGCAAAGGAACTGCAGTCAGGCCATGTCAACCTACTCCTTATCTACACACATTCGATGATGCTCTGAAAGGATATACGAAGAATTTTCATTATAAAAAAAATCAGAGAGATTTTTTATATTCACAACTATGCATCTTATTCGTTAATGAAAGAGTATATAGAGAGGATTACATGGGCTTCATGGGCTACATAGGCCACATGGGCTAAGATGAGAAGGAGAGAATGTACAAGACTCTTAACACCCCCCTCAAACTCAAGGTAGATCAGGAGGATCTGATGCACCGAGTTTGAGTAGATGAAGCTAATGCTATTATCGGTCTGAGCTTTAGTGAAGAAATCTGCAACTTCAAGCTCTGAGAGTACATACTTGAGGTCGATGATCGACTACTGATAATGAAACTGTGTGAAAGATGTATTTACACCAATGTGCTTTGTCAACTCATACTTCAATGGATCACTAGCAATCTGAATGACGCTTGTATCTCATACTTTACTGGATCACTAGCAATCTGAATGACGCTTGTATTGTCGCAATGGACACCGAGATCAGCTTAGAGCCATCGAAGCCAAATTATCTCTGGGGTGGTAGCGGCAAGGGCTCGAAGCTTAGCCTCTGAACTAGAGCGTGATACCGCAATCTGCATCTTAGACTTACAGGCAATGAGCGAAGTACCAAGAGAGATGCAGTAACCAGTTATAGATTGGCGATTAGCAGGGTCACTCACCCAAGTGGAGTCAGAGTAAGCGTGGAGCTAGAGTTGACTCAAGCTAGCATAGAACAGACGTCTAGACGCAGTCCCCCTCAAGTATCTCAGCACACAAGAACATGACCATAGCGGATTAATGTGGGAGCACTGACAAACTGGTTGAGCACATGAACATCATGAGCAATGTCTGGCCTGGTGACATTGAGACAAACAAGGCTCCCAACGAGCTGACGATAGCGGGATGGATCTGTTAGTGGTACACCGTCTGTAGGTCGAAGATGCAAGTGAAGCTTCATAGGTGTGGCAGCATTGCGAGTATCAATCATCCCAGAGCGAGCAAACAGATCCTGAATGTAGCGGTGTTGAGAGTGGTAGTAGCCATCACCATCAGAATGAACCTCAATCCCCAAAAAATAGCTCAATGGTCCCAAATCGAACATCATAAACTATTCACTCAATTTCTTCTTGACAAAAGCCACATAATTCATATCATATCATGTTATCAGCATATCATCTACATAGAGCAGAAGCAAAGTACAACCCCATTGAGAAGCATGAATAAACAAGGTAGGGTCATACTCACTTAGAATGAAACTAGCAGCTCGAATCACATAACTGAAACGTTCAAATTAAGCATGAGGAGCCTGCTTGAGACCATAACACGTCTAAGATGACAAACATAGCATATAAGAGCCTCAATACCTGGGGGTGGCTGCATATAAACCTTCTCATGTAGATCACCATGAAGAAAAGCATTCTTGACATCCATCTGAGATATAATCTATGAGCGTACAGCTGCAACAGCAATGAGAGTGCGGACTATAGTCATATGAGCAACTAGAGCAAAAGTCTCATCATAATCTCGACCATAAGCCTGTTGAAAATCTCTTGTAACAAGACGAGCCTTGTATCGCTCCACTGAACCATCTGACTTGTTCTTTACTTTGTATACCCACTTGCAAGTTATAGGCTTAGCTCCAGATGGTAGCGGAACAAGGTCTCAAGTACATGTACACTCTAATGTTGTAAGCCCCTCAATCATAGTCAACTGTCACTCAAGTATACTGACTGCCTCCTGATAGGTACTCAGCTCAGATACTACACATGCATAAGGAAAACCCCATCTCTCTGGTGCCTGAATAGAGGAGCAATCACATAGGGCACACCGTGATGTAGTAACACGATCGTCAGAGTTTGTGGTATTGGCTGAGGGTCAAGTGGAGGAGAGGAGAGCTGAGGATCAGAAGGTTCAAGAGGAATGGAAGTCTGAGGATGAGAAGGAACTCTCTGCCAGCGAATATAGTGAAAAGAAAAGGTGAAAGTGTCAAAAACTGGTAGAACTAGTGGAGGAGACACACTAGAAGGTGAAACTGGTGAAGAAGATGTATCTGAAGAAGACAAGTCTGATGAAGATATGAGAGGTAGACACAAAAAAGAGGTAGAATCTATGAAAAGAGTGGGATGTGTAGAAGGATGATAAAAGAAGGGTTGACTCTCATCAAATGTCACAATCACGAGAGATGCGAATGCGACATGCTGAAGGATCATAGCAACGATAGCCCTTATGTTCAGGGCTATAACCCAGGAAAACACGCTCAACCGACTGAGAGCCCAACTTTGTGCGCTCACAGGGTGCTAGAAGAGCATAACAGACACAACCAAAAACACGAAGATAAGCATAACGAGTAGGCACTTTGTATAGGACCTCACTAGAACACTTGCCCTGAAGCTTGGAAGAGGGCTAACGATTGATGAGATAGACAGCCGTAGAGACTGCTTGCCCCCAGAAGTGAGAGGGAACAAAGGAGGAAATGAGAAGAGTACGAATAATCTCAATGATGTGACGGTGCTTGAGCGCAGCAACACCATTCTGAGCATAAGCACAGGACATGAGAGCTGAGGAAGAGTGCCCTCAGAAGAAAGAAACTGACGAAAAGCTGATGAAAGTGTTGGAGATATGCCCTAGAGGCAATCATATTGATGATGATATTTCATTGTATCCATGATTTAATAAATGTTCCTTGAATATTGCCTTTGTGTTGATTGACAAGTATGTGACTTGTTTGTGAAACTCTTTACTTGTATGGTTATTCTAAAGTTGTCCCTAGTCGGAGTTCATGTGAGGACACACGTGAATGATGGATTAGCACATGTATCGGTTGATGACCATGTTTCACAGGTCATAGACATGGAGATGTCAAACCAATAATGTGGACACATGTTTAGAACATGGGGTTGGACCGACCCAACATGAGACATAGCTTTTATACTTATGGTTCTCTCTACACAATGTGTACGCCTTGTCCTTAGACCTGAGATTGTCGCATGTACTTGAGATGTGAATCGACCTACTTAGGGGCTATCAAACTCTACTCCGTAACTGGGTAGTTATAAAGGTAGCTTTGGGTTTGTCATGAAGCATCTTTGCGAGGCATGGTCGGTCGAGATGGGATTTGCCTCTCTACAGAGAGATATCTCTGGCCCTCGAGTGATCGGATCCGAAATGCATGGCCATGCTACTTAAGGTTAAGAGTTAACCTAGTAAGGGATTCCGATCACGAGATCGAGAAAGAGTGGTCGACTTGGAGCTCGACCAGAATATCGTGAGGCAAAGGGATTGGCATGTACATAACGTTGTGATGGTTCGTCCGATATGATCTTTACGTATGTTTAGGAGTTGGCACGTCTTGCTAGAGGCCGCTACCAACTATTGACCAAGTATGTGTACTCGCGTCATGTCTAAACATATGTGAACCATAGGTCACACACTTAAGGGTGAAGCCTAATTCGGATTGGATCCGAATTAGATCGAGCATTGAGTCCTAATGGGCCTCTATTTGTAGAAGCCCATTATAAGGGCGTCTATAAAAGGAGGGTAGGGCGCCGGTTGAGGTTGAGTTTTTCGTGACATCCTCAAACCACGGCGCCACCCTCCCACGCCCTAGTCGCTCGCGCGATCTAGTAGTCCGGCGTCGTCGCTTCCTCCGTGCGTGTGGATACCTTTGGGCGCCGCATGCGTGGCGTTGGGACGAACCGCAAGAAAGGAGGCGTGCGTGGGGCGCCGCGACGAGGGCGAGGAAGTAGTACGACTACTCGCCCGACGTCTTGCATCAACTTGGTACGACTACACCGCCCGACGCACGCATCAACTTCCGCGCTGCGCGTCTAGTGGTAAGACCGTGATCTATAAGCTGCGTGATCTTGATTTACTGGTAGAATTTTTAATTTGCGCTAGTGTAGCCTACCCGTTTCCCTTCGCGGTATCGAGCGGTTCTTTGTCATGTTATAGGTTCGGTGATTTGCATATGGCGATATGTAATCGGTATGATCGATGTGATCGATTGTATAGTTACGTAATGGATTGATCGGTTTAGTGATCATGTCGCTAAGGTCGTGAAACAACATACCCTACCGGTCGGATTCGCCATCGGGGTGACAAAGTGACACGTAAAACAAGTTGCGGAATGCGAAGATCAATATGATTGATCGAATCGGAACCTAGATTAATAATCGATGTACCGTGATCATGCCGCTAAGGTCGTGAAACAACATACCCCTACGGTCGGATTCGCCATCGGGGTGACGGTGACACGTAAAACCGGTTGCGGCATGCGAAGATCGATACTAATTGGTCGAATCGAACGATGAGTCGATTTGTGGTAAATATGATTTGCCGATCAAAATCCTATGTAAAAATTGCATAGATTGGATCTCTTTTTTCGAAGTCCCACACCGGAGATACCGCGGCGGGCGCCGCCTTCGAACCCGATGGGGAAACCCCTCGACCCCTATCCGGTGATTGCGATTCTATGCATTAACTTGTTTTTGCGGGATGTATGTGACCAGTATGGCCTAATGTGTATGTGATGCATGTTTGTAATATTTGCATGACTGCGTGTCGTGGATGCGGCAACACTACCGGAGCCATTGTGTTGTCAAAGTATTGTATTAACGGCTGCGTCTTGACTTGTGATGATTCCTAGTATCCATGTATTTTATTACTAGTCATTATGAGTAATAGCTTATAGTAGTACTCGGAGGACACATCACTTGGAGGGATGGCACACATGAACCATGGAGATGGAGATCATCATGGTGGACATATTCTATGGCGATGGAGATCACCATGAGAAAATAGGCCATCTTGAGTCACAAGCTGTGTGAATGTTATTCCTATTGTTTTACTCCTATGCATGTTTGAATGGTAGAAGTATAGCGATCCTCACAAAATGTTAAGTTAAACATATGCCCTCCCAATTAAACTTTGCACCATCCCATGTCTTGTAAATTGATGGTGGGTCTATAAAATTAGGCACCATCAACTTTCCTTGACTAGATGGGTTTTGTATCGGATACTTACATGCATAAGGATTGGTGAACTTAACAAGGTTATCATAAAGGTTATGGGCCTTGGGGCATAAAGGTTGGGCGCCGGGCATAGAGATGTCACCCAACAACAAGAGTCATATAGAGATATGATTAGCAAGGTGTTGCTTACGAATTACCTTGTCTCTAGCGGTGATGCAAAAGCTCACTAGTAGACTCGTTAATTGCGGATCTTGAATCGCTAAGAATCAACAGAGGATGTTGATTTTAGTGGGAGTACATTCTATTAAATTTGTTTAATACAATTTACTCTATCATGGTTTTATTTGTCTTAGTATTTTGCATTTCCTATTGTAGATCAATGGCATCTAGCAACCACGCACACCCTTTTGCTTTGCGATCGATTCTTGAGAAAGAGAAATTAAATGGAACAAACTATTGGATGAGTCAGTAACTCGAGAATTGTTCTCGTGGCGGATAAAAGGAAAACGTTCGACACCCCAATCCCGGAAGAACACGCTAACAATGCGTCTGCTGCTTTGTTAAAAATGCCTACAAGAAAGCATGTGATGACTCTCTTGAGATTAGTGTCTTATGCTTGCATGCATGGAACGACCTTCAAAAGCGGTTTGAGGATCGAGGCGTATGATATGATCATAGCGCTTAAGGACATGTTCGCACACGGGCCGGGTGAGCGGTTCAATGTCTCTAAGGCTTTTACGGAATGCAAGTTAACGAAGGTGCACCGTAGGCCCACATGTGATCAAAATGGTTGGTTCTGATCGGACTTTGGATAAACTTGGTTTTCCAATTGGCCAAGAGTTGGCAAGCGATTTCATTTTAGCGTCTCTTCCACCTAGCTATGGGCATTTCATTTGAACTACCATATGCATGGGGCGGATAAGGGCCTTAATGAGCTTTGTGGCATGCTCAAAACAGCAGAGTGACATTAAGAAGTGTGCGGGGCCTAGCCATGTGATGGTCAGTGCGAGAACAAGTCTAGCTTCAAGAAAAGGGTAAGAAGCCATGGCCAAAGAATAAGGGCAAGGTTAAAGATATGATCTCGAAGCCAACGCCTAAGCCTAATCTTTGGACACAGGTGAGACAGTATGCTTCTATTGTAAAGCGCCGCCACCGGAAGAGAAGCGCAAGAAGTACATGGATTAGATGAATGCAAGAAGAAGGTTTGGAAGTAAGACTTCCACCCATGGTACACTTGTCATAAATGTTTTAGACATTTTCTCGCAGATTCTCCTATTAACTCTTGGGTATTTGATACTGGATCGCTTGCTCACATTTGCAACTCGATGCGAGGCTAATAAGAAGTAGAGGAGTCGCAAGAGGTGAAGTTGATTTTCGTCGGAAATAAAGCAAGGGTTCTTGCGTTGACCGTCGGCACCATGCAACTTCACTTCCTTCAAGATTTATTATGGAATTGAATAATTGTTATTATGTTCCTAGTATGAGTCGAAACATTTTATCCCCTCATGTTTGATGAGAGATGGTTATTCATTTGCAAGTAAAGACAATGGTTGTTTGATCTCTAAAAATGGAATGTTTATGGCTTTTGCGCCCATTGTGAATGGGTTATTTATTTTAAATCTTGATGATGCGCCTATCTTTAACATAAATGCTAAAAGACTTCGACCTAATGATTTGAATCCCACCTATGTTTGGCATTGTCGTTTGGGTCACATAAGTGAAAAGCGCATGAAGAAGCTCCATGTCGATGGTCTTCTAACCGTTTGATTTTGAATCATACGAGACATGTGAAGCTTGTTTGCTTGGTAAGATGACCAAATCACCTTTCAAAGGTTCTTTTGAGAGGCGTCGGACTTGTTGGAAATCATACATACGATGTATGTGGACCAATGAGCACGATGCTAGAGGTGGATTTCATTACTTCATAACTTTCATCGATGATTTTAGTAGATATGGCTATGTCTACTTAATGAAGCATAAGTCTGAAACTTTTGAAAAGTTCAAAGAGTTCCAGAATGAGGTTGAAAATCAACGTGCCAAGAAAATCAAGGCTCTGCGATCTGATCGTGGTGGCGAGTATTTGAGTCATGAATTTAGCAATCATCCAAGAGTTGCGGAATTGTTCCACAGCCTAACACCGCCGGAACGCCTCAAAGAAACGGGTATCCGAGCGCGTGTCGGACCTTGTTGGACATGGTTCGATCGATGATGAGCCGATCAGTTTACCATTATCCTTTTGGGGTTACGCTCTAGAAACGGCAGCTTTCACACTTAATAGGTGCCGTCTAAATCCGTAGTTAAGACACCATATGAGATATGGACCGGAAGAGTCACAGTTTGTCTTTTCTAAAGATTTGGGGATGTGAGGCGTTTGTCAGCGACTCTGATCGGACAAGCTCACACCCAAGTCGGATAAATGCATTTTCGTGGATATCCAAGGAAACCTTTGGATATTACTTCTACAACCGACTAGAGGGCAAAGTGTTTGTCGCTCAAGTGGTGTTTTCCTAGAAAGAGTTTCTCAACGAGGAGACAAGTGGAAGAACAGTGCGGCTTGAAGAAGTTCAAGATGAACCAATCGGGAAGACTCGACGAATGATGCCCATGTGGCGTAACAAGTTGAGGAACCCATGGCAAAGGAAGCACCACCACCACGAAGGTCGGAAGGCTCGCAATGCGCGAGATATATTATTGTTAGACAATGATGAGCCTACGACCTATGCGGAAGCAATGATGGACCAGGACTGAGAAATGGCATAGTGCCATGAGATCCGAGATAGCATCCATGGGAGACAATCAAGTTTGGAATTTGGTTGACCCTTTGATGGTGTTAAAACCATAGAGTGCAAATGGATCTACAAAGGAAGATTGATATGGATGGAAATGTTCATATCCATAAAGCTCGACTTGTCGCAAAGGTTTCGGCAAGTTCAAGGAGTTGACTACGATGAGACTTTCTCACCGTAGCGATGCTTAAATCAATACGGATCATTCTAGCTATTCTTGCATATTTCGACTATGAGATATGGCGGATGGATGTCAAAACGGCTTTCCTTAATGGAAATTTAACCAAAGACGTGTATATGATACGACCAGGGTTTTGTCGATCCAAACAATGCTAGAAAAGTATGCAAACTTCAAAAATCCATTTATGGATTGAAGCAAGCATCTCGGAGTTGGAACATTCGTTTTGATGAAGTGGTCAAAGGGTTTGACTTCATCAAAAGCGAAGAAGAATCTTGTGTTTACAAGAAGACAAGTGGGAGCTCACTCGTATTTCTAATCTTATATGTAGATGACATATTACTTGATTGGAAATGATATTCCTATGCTCGAGTCCGTTAAGACCTCACCAAAAATAGTTTCTCAATGAAGGACTTAGGAAGCGGCATATATTTTGGGTATTAAGATCTATAGAGATAGATCAAAAGGCTAATAGGATTAAGCAGTACTTACATTGACAAAGTGTTGAAACGGTTCAACATGGAGGAGGCAAAGAAAGGGTTCTTGCCCATGTCTCATGGCATAAATCTTGGCAAGACTCAGTGTCCTTCGACAACTGATGAGCGATATCGCATGAGTAAGATTCCATATGCTTCGGCCATTGGATCTATCATGTATGCTATGATGTGTACTCGCCAGATGTTTCCTATGCTCTAAGTGTTACGAGAGATACGGTGATCGGTGAGAGTCAGCGGGCAGCGATTAAAAACATCCTCAAGTATTTGAGAAGAACTAAGGATGTGTTCCTAGTCTACGGAGGTGAGGAAGAGCTCGTTGTAAATGGTTACACCGATGCAAGCTTCCAAACCGACAAAGATGATTACAAATCGCAATCGGGTTTTGTGTTCCTTTTGAGCGGTGGTGCGGTAAGTTGGAAGAGTTCCAAGCGGAGGCGTGCGACTCTACAACGGAGGCCGAGTACATTGCGCTTCAAGCGGCAAAGGAAGGTGTTTGGATAAGGAAGTTCATAATCAACTAGGTGTGGTTCCTAGTGCGTGCGATCCTCGGATCTTTCTTGTGATAACAAATGGGGCCATTGCGCAAGCCAAGGAGCCGAGGAATCACCAAAAGAACAAACACATCTGCGGCGGTTTCATCTCATTCGAGAGATCCTTAATCGAGGAGATTTAAAGATATGCAAAATACACACGGATTTGAATATTTGAGATCCTTTGTGAAGCCTCTCCCACACCTAAGCATGAGGCGCACACAAGAGCTATGGGTATTAGATATCTTCTAGATTGACTCTAGTGCAAGTGGGAGATCTGTTGGAGATATGCCTAGAGGCAATCATATTGATGATGATATTTCATTGTATCCATGATTTAATAAATGTTCCTTGAATATTGCCTTTGTGTTGATTGACAAGTATGTGACTTGTTTGTGAAACTCTTTACTTGTATGGTTATTCTAAAGTTGTCCCTAGTCGGAGTTCATGTGAGGACACACGTGAATGATGGATTAGCACATGTATCGGTTGATGACCATGTTTCACGAGTCATAGACATGGAGATGTCAAACCAATAATGTGGACACATGTTTAGAACATGGGGTTGGACCGACCCAACATGAGACATAGCTTTTATACTTATGGTTCTCTCTACACAATGTGTGCGCCTTGTCCTTAGACACGAGATTGTCGCATGTACTTGAGATGTGAATCGACCTACTTAGGGCTATCAAACTCTACTCAAATGAATCGGGTAGTTATAAAGGTAGCTTTGGGTTTGTCATGAAGCATCTTTGCGAGGCATGGTCGGTCGAGATGGGATTTGCCCTCTCTACAGAGAGAGATATCTCTGGCCCTCGAGTGATCGGATCCGAAATGCATGGCCATGCTACTTAAGGTTAAGAGTTAACCTAGTAAGGGATTAGGATCACGGGATCGAGAAAGAGTGGTCGACTTGGAGCTCGACCGAATATCGTGAGGCAAAGGGATTGGCATGTACATAACGTTGTGATGGTTCGTCCGATATGATCTTTACGTATGTTTAGGAGTTGTACGTCTTGCTAGAGGCGCTACCAACTATTGACCAAGTATGTGTACTCGCGTCATGTCTAAACATATGTGAACCATAGGTCACACACTTAAGAAGTGAAGCCTAATTCGGATTGGATCCGAATTAGATGGGCATTGAGTCCTAATGGGCCTCTATTTGTAGAAACCCATTATAAGGGCGTCTATAAAAGGAGGGTAGGGCGCGTGGTTGAGGTTGAGTTTTTCGTGACATCCTCAAACCACGGCGCCACCCTCCCACGCCCTAGTCGCTCGCGCGATCTAGTAGTCCGGCGTCGTCGCTTCCTCCGTGCGTGTGGATACCTTTGGGGCGCCGCATCCGTGGCGTTGGGACGAACCGCAAGAAAGGAGGCATGCGTGGGGCGCGCGACGAGGACGAGGAAGTAGTGCGACTACTGCCCCGACGTCTTGCATCAACTTGGTACGACTACACCGCCCGACGCCACGCATCAACTTCCGCACCTGCGCGTCTAGTGGTAAGACCGTGATCTATAACTGCTGTGATCTTGGTTTACGGGTAGAATTTTTTAATTTGCGCTAGTGTAGCCTACCCGTTTCCCTTCAGAAAGATACTCTCCTCCAGAGTCAGAACAAAAAAACACGAATGACAGAAGAGAATTGAGTATGAACCATCTAAGCAAAAGACTGATAGATAGAAATCAACTGCGAACGGTGTTTCATGAAATAGATCCAGTGTATCGAGTATGGTCATCAATGAAGATGACATAGTAACTGTGACTACCCTTCGAAGCAAAAGGACAAGGACCCTAAACATCTGAATGGACCAAATCAAAGGGACAATCAGATCGAGAAAAGCTAAAAGGGTATAGAGTTGTACTTGCTGGCCAAGTCTACAACCCTTACACGGGGACAAGTGAGACATCTGAAACTGCGAAGTTAGATGGAAAGAGTCCCTTAATGAGTGACCATGCATGGTGTTCCATCAGCTGTCTGAATCTTGATACCTTGTGCAGCAAGACGACGTGATGTGGGCTGAGATGCATCAGATGTCACATGGAAGGAAGCCCCTGAATCCATTAGCCATGGAAGTGAAACACCCGGCATAGGACAGGATGGTGAAGTAAAATTGGTGGATCCACTGGAAGATGCCTGCAGCTGACACAACTGGGCCTGAAGGTTGCTCATCTAAGTGTAGGTCTGACCAGTTTCAACTCAGGCTTCAGCTTCAAGCTTCTACTTAGGCTTCAGCTTCAGATGGACTCAAGCAAAGGAGTCGGAGCCAGAGCAGCTTCAAATGGGCTATTTTTGGCTTCAGCTCTCAAGCAAAAGAGCCAGAGCAGCTTTAGATGGGCTTCAATCGAATCGGGAAGTGGCAAGCAGAAGAGCCAGAGCCGGAGCAGCCTTAGATGGGCTCCAGTCGAATCGGGAAGCGGCTTCAAATCGACTCCAACTAGATCAAGAAGCAACTTGGCGATGACTTCGGCGCGGGCAGCACGAGCTCAGGGCAGTAGATCGGGGTCAGCGATGCGAGCTTGAGGCGGCAGCGGCAATGGTGACACGAGCTTGAGACGGCGGCGGCGATGCAAGCTCGGAGCTTGAGGACGAGGAGGCGTCGGTGACAGGTGACACAGCGGGGACGCCGGGTGCCACCAGATCTAGGCGAAGGAGACCGCGGCAATGATGGTCGACACGTCGAGCACCCACCGTGGCGGCGATCGGTGAGAGAGCGCGGCTGCAACGACGCTATGGGCGGGCGAGCGAGCACTTCTGCGGCGAAACAAAGGAGGGCTTCAGCCCTGGATCCGCCGGATCCGAGGTGGAGACGAGGCAATGGCGACCGGAGCTCGCTGGCGATAGGCTCAGCAGCGGTGACAGTGACTAGGGTTAGGGTTTGGATTGAGTAGCTTTGATACCATATTAGAATTATTGAGAGAGATTTTTTGGCTATTTATAACTATGTATCTTATTCATTAATGAGAGAATATATATAGAGGATTATATGGGCCTCATGGGCTATACGGTCTACATGGGCCACATGGGCTAAGAGGAGAGGGAGAGAATGTACGAGACTCTTAACATTCTTAAGCAAAAATAAACAGTACATGACCAAAAAAAAAACACTCCTGGCTGAAGTAAGAAAAATGCTCCTATTCCAAGCTGATAGAATGAACAAATAGACACCAACCAAATAACAAGTGCATGATATTGTTTTATGCCACACTGATGTAAAGTCTAATGCTCGATATAAATATATCACACTGATGTAGGATAAGAAACTGCAGAGCGCGGCGTAACTAAAGCAAATGGGACCTACCTGGAACTCGTCATTGATAGGAATAATGTGTTCATCTATTCAAGAGGCCCAATGGGCAATATATATAGGGAGTACAAAGGGGGTTGCCATATACAGATAAGGAAACTATAAACCAATAGACAAGAGTCCTATTCTAACACCCCCCCCCTCAAACTCATGGTGGATCACACACACTGAGTTTGGAGAGAAAATACAAGTGTTGTGCCTAGTGCGTGGCTTCGTGAAGAAGTCGACAACTGTAACTCGATGGCACAAGCGTAAAGCAAGTACTCCCTCACGCACTGTGGCGAGTGTATGAAGCATCCACACCAATGTGCTTGGTGAGCTCATGCTTCACTGGGTCCGGCAATCTTGATCGCACTGTCTTCGTCGGACAAAGAGTCGTAGGTCCTATCACGGGCACTCCAAAATGCGCAAGTAACCACCTCAACCAAGTAACCTCTGTTGTCACTTTGCCGCCATAGCTCTCAACTCGACCTCTGCACTCGAGCGGAAGCTGCGATGCAGCTTTTAGTCTTCCGGGCAATCGGGAAGAGCCAAGAAAAACACAGTAAGCAGAAAGAGAACGACGATCAGAAGGATCACTAGCCCAGGTCGCATCGGAGTACGCCTGAAGCTGTAGTGAGGTGGAGCTAGGAAAAAACAAACAACGAGAGATGGTCCCGCGCAAGTAGCGAAGAACACGAAGAAGGTGGCTGTAGTGAAGATGGGTAGGACGAGCCATGAACTGACTCAAGATATGAGCAAAGATAAGCAATATCAGGACGAGTGCTCACAAGGTACACCAAACTCCCAACAAGATGTCGATATCGAGTAGGATCCTCAAGAGGATCGCCATCAGTGATACGAAGCTGGAGGATAGCTCCATGGGAGTCTCAGCGGTGCGAGTGTCAGTCAGACGAGATCGGTCAAGAAGATCCTGGACATACTTCTGCTGGGAGAGGTAGTAGCCCTCAGGCATGGAAGAGACCTCAATCCCAAGGAAATATGTAAGAGAACCAAGATCGACCATCAAAATTGCTCATCGAGGTGTTTCTTCACATATGTGATGAAGGAGGAATCATCACGATGATGAGCATGTCATCAACATCTGAAGAAGCGATGTCCTACCCGAGATGAGGTATGGACAAAAAGAAGCGGGATCGTGGAGGCGGCGGTGAAACCAACGGCGATAATCACCGAGGTAAAGCGCGCAAACCGGGCACGAGGAGCCTGTTTGAGGCCATAAAGACACGACGAAGGCGACGGACATGCCCATCGAGAGCAGAATACCCGGTGGTGACCGCATGTAGACCTCCTCATGCAAAACACCATTAAGAAAGGCATTCTTAACATCAAGTCGAGAGATAGACCACCGTGACGAAGCAACCGCAACAAGAGTGCGAGCGGTGGTCATATGGGCAACGAGGGCAAAAGTCTCGTCGTAGTCACGACCGTACTCTGCTTGAAGCCGCGAGCCACAAGGCGAGCCTTGTGGCGCTCGATAGTACCATCGGCCGAAGTCTTAATCTTGTACACCCACTTGCGTGATCGGACGAGCATGCACGGTGTCGGTACAATATCCCAAGTCTCCGTGACGTCGAAGAGCATCAAGCTCCTCTGCCATAGCGGCCGCCACTCGAGAATGAGGCGACCTCACGATAAGAACTAGGCTCGGTGTGAGAGAGCATGAGCTATCGGAGCAAAGCCAAGGCGATTAGGAGGTCGAAGGATGTCAGGTCACGAAGGGCGTAACGAGGAGCATCATCGGGAGGATCGGATGTGGGTGTCGGCAAGATACCGTAAGAGGAGACGGTAAGGACAAGGGCGTGCGAGTAGTGAATACCGAGAAACGAGAGCGTGGTGGTGCGGAACAACAAGATGAGGTCTTTGCGGCAGAGGCGGCAAAGGAGGAGGCGAGGTACTGAAGGAACCACCGGGATGGACGGGGAAGGCGTGATAGTGGAGAAATGGGTGAAGAGTCCGAAAGAGACAACCACGAAATCGACTCAGCGGTGGAAGCGGGAGGAGCCGAATCTCGATAGAAGAAAGGTCGAGATTCGTCAAAGACAACGTCGCGTGAAACCCTAATCCGTCGGCGAATGGATCGGCGGCGATAACCCTTATGCTCGTAACTATAACCAAGAAACACACACTCAACCGATGGTGGACAGTTTAGTGCGCTCACGAGGCCGCAAGCAGAACAAAAGAAGTACAACCAAAAACACGAAGGTGAGTGTCTTGGGGGCTCGAGTAGAGACGCTCTATAGGACTAACACCCTTAAGAGCGGTGGAAGGTGCATATTGATGAGATATGCGTGGTAGAAACGACCTCGACCAGGCGTGGTGGAACGTGAGAGGCAAGGAGAAGAGTGCGGCGGTTTCAATCGGATGACGATGCTTGCGCTCAAGAACCCATTCGAGCATGAGCACCGGGACAAGAAGGCGGTAAAGAGTGCCACGCTCGTAAAGAAAATGTCTAAAAGCGCGAGCGATGCTCGTGGCGGCAGAATCACGAAAAGTAAGGATGGGAGAATCAAGCGATCTACGAACCATCGTTGCAAAGCTACGATAGATCGCAAGAAACCGACCACGATTAGACATAGGAAAAGCCATGTAAAACGGGAATAATCATCAATGAAGATCACATAAAATTTATGCCCGCCTTTAGAGATAATAGCGCGAGTCCCCATACATCCAATGAACTAAGTCAAAGGGCGAGAAGACAAGGATTCACTAGAATGATAAGGAAGTCAGAGCTGCTTGCCCGACTTACAACCACGACAAAACATGGTCGTGTCAACGATAACACGTCCAAGAACACCCTACGAACTAATGAAGAAAGACGGGACCCACACAAGTGACCTAACGGTGATGCCACGCGCAAAAACTCGAGGTGGTGGCGGCGGTGGCGGTGGAAGTGGTCGTAGAGGTGGCAGAGCAATCGAAGTGGACGGAAGGTGGAGGCGATCAGGATGTAGAGACCACGCGATCCCTCGGCGCGGCCCGTCCAAAATCACCGCCCTCGGTCGGTCTGAACAAAGCGAGTGGGAGTCAAAACCAACCCTACGTAGAGATCGTGGTGACCCACCGAGAGAAGTTGCATGGTAAGTGGGGAACATGAGAAACAATTGGAGCAGAAAAGTCGATGGACAAAGAGTGCCACTGACGGTGACGGACAAAGGAGTACCGTCGGTATGCGAGCAGAGATAGGAAAAAGCAGGAGGTCCGTGACGTGAGAGATGTGGTCGGTGTCATGTGGAAAGAGGCACGTAATCCGGACCCAAGAAGTACACGGAGGAGACGTCGAGCTAGGCGCGAGAACTGGCCGAGCCGTGAGAGAGCTGGCGAGTAGAGCTGGCGAGCTGGCTGAGCAGTCACCTCGAGAAGGTCTGACGTCTTTGGTTTGTCCTCCGTCGAGGAAGGGCCTCCACGCCCCTTGGGTCGATCCCACGCGCCTTGTTACGCTTTTACGCATCGCACAACGCCGTAGTCGTGCGAAGTTCTTACAATAATTGCACCGAACCCGGTTGGTGCAAAAGCGAGCGTAAATGCAGACAGAGAAGATCACGTAGTCGAAGAAGAAGGGTAGCGAGCACGATCGAATGCATCGGTGTGCTAGCCTGACAACTCCTCTCGCACGAAGTGTCGAAAGAGCCTCGGTAACAGTCGGTCGTGGTGGCGGCTCGGCGGTGGCCCCGACGGTGCTCAAACTCGGGCGCAAGCGGCGACGAAGTCATAAAGCGGCGATCACGATCCGCCTTCTGCACTTTATGACACTCCTGACAGAGCGGAGAAGCGAGCTCGTCCAGCTGGCGCCAGAGACTGGCCAGGGCTCGAAAGAAGTCGTCGACGGAGGAATCGTCCTGGCGAAGCGTCTCCAACTCACGCTGGAGCGAAAAGAACTGAGCATCGCTGCTCTGCTGGTATCGCTCGCGCAAGTACTCCCAGATCTGACGAGTGGCACGCAGACCAACAATATCTGGCTGGATGGAATCGTCGACGCTGACCACTAGGATGGCTCGAACACGGGCCTCGTCAGCACACCAGCGCTCAAAAGCGTCTATGGCATACTGAAAAGCCTCATCAGCAGCATCAGCGGCGGCGGCGGCGACCTCTGCCTCCGTCTTGGCAGCCTCATCTTCTGTAGAAGGTGCAGAAGTAGGCTGTCTGAGAGGAGGCTGAACCGGCGACGGCGGACAAGCTCGAGCACCAGTGACATGTCCCCAGAGGCGGAGACCATCGAGGGTGATCTCCATGAGTGAAGACCACAACCCATAGTTCGTCCCATTAAGCTTGGTTCCCGAGAATGGGATCGCAGCTGATGGAACGGAAGCCATTGGTAGGCGGTGCTGGACGGCACGGCGACCAAGGCAACAAAGGCTAACAGGCGGCGCTGGGCGGCGCGGCGGTTAGAATTTTTTTTTGATTTTTTTGGGCGTCTGCGCTCACGGCCGGCTTAAAACGGGCCGCTGTTAAGGCCACGAGCAACGCGCGAGGAACCCTAGTTCCCTTCTTGCGCAGCGACGGCGGCGCGCCGGCGAGTCTTGAGCGCGGCGCGACGCAGCGGGCGGCGGCGCGCGCGCGCGGCGAGCGAGACGTCGGCGGCAGCGGCAGCTGCGCGAGATCGGCGAGCCTTCGCGGCAGCGCGACGGCCGAAGCGGCGCGCGGCGACGCGGCAGCGAGGAGACGTCGGCGATGCGGCGTCGGGGGCCCGCGGATCTCGGCGTCGCGGATCGGCGGAGGAAGAAGAGGTGCTCTCCCTCCTTCTCCGTTCTCCCTCCTCTCCCTTCTCCCTCCTCTCGAGAACGAAGAAGATGAGGCGAGGCGGCTCCCGTAGACGGGCGCGCGGGCGGGGCTAGCTCGGAGCTGGGGCCGAAGAAGACGACGGAGGCGACGCGGGAAGGCCTCGGCTCGGTGTCAGACCGACCGGGAACACGGGCGGCGGCGACGGCAGCGAAAGCGGAAGAAGCCCTAGGTTAGAACTAGGGCTCTGATACCATGATAGGAATAATGTGTTCATCTATTCAAGAGGCCCAATGGGCAATATATATAGGGAGTACAAAGGGGGTTGCCATATACAGATAAGGAAACTATAAACCAATAGACAAGAGTCCTATTCTAACAGTCATCAGCTGATAAATCAGTTTCAATCATCTCAGGCCGTGCTGTGACTGCTGGCTTGAGATCTTCATCGCCAATTGACCTTGTAACCTGACAAAAAAAGCCACACATTCCTATAAACTACAGCCCTTTCTGTAAATTTTTCTGCAACAATTCTGAAGCATCATTTGTAAGCATGCGATAACTCCAGTACAATAGTCTCGCCGCAATTAAGCATAAATAGGATAAAGAAATGGAGATGGAACAAATTTGATGAACTTAGTGTCAATTTAATCATCATTTTGTTTCAAATTGAGGAATCTGTAGAAGAAAAAGCAATAGAGTAATCTACACTCAGGTTAGTAAGACTATTCCTTAACAAAAAAAAAAAAATCAAATAGATGCTCCATGTTTGATCATAAAGATACTAGGTGATGCAAAACTACTGGAAACGATAAAATGATGAAAAATCTAAGATAAAGTGTGTGTATTGGTTGTTAAAGCAACCCTTACTTTGAAGTACCCTAAGAACACAGTTAGAAAAGCTTAGAGCTGCAGGAAAATCCTGGGGGTTAATCAAACTTTAGACCCTTTTGTTCAGCTTATTTTATTCATGTAATCCTGTTATTTTATTTTGTTTCATGATTTATTTGTGAGCACCCTTTAAAAAATACATATATTTTCTGTTTCACTGTGGGCTTTCAAAACTTTTGCATTGCATGCAATGTGTGCTTTAACAAATAAGTTGTTTCTGGGTGAGATCTTCCATTGCAAATTGCTGCATAGCAACTAGTTACTAGTCATTTTTGTTTTCTAGTACACAAACCCGTTGATGATTCAATCATGATAATTTGATTTAATTTTCTGTAAGTGAAATTTATATTCTAAATTATACCTGCAATTTAGAAACTATAAGTGAATCCTACAATTTCCAGAAATAATCTTGTCTTCAGATTCATAATATTTCTCTGCTATATTAGTGATTTAAATTTGCATTACTTTCTAAAGTTTTCATTAGACTTCTGCTTGCCTGACATCAATAAGCAACCAATTAGCTTACCCTGCATCAACAAATATAAGGTAATTTCTACATAAATTTTACCAATAAAAAAATGTTTTGATGTCCGCACCCAGGACCCAGTTGGCATAATAGCACTTCAACTTAAATCCAGAAAGAGAAAAGGTTAATCCAAGCTCACGTGGGGGCCAGGACAGAGAAATAGTATCTAAGTATACTTGTGGGTGATTACAGCCGCATTAAGTAGGTAACAGGTTTGGAGTTACTAACCTCGTAGTGTATTTATGTATTTGTACTTTAGGATATAATAGAACAAATTGGCCCTCGATGCATGAAAAGAACTGCATGGTTATTAACAAGCATCATCATCATTTAGCTAAAGGGGCATACAAAATTTGAAACATAGAAGAAAATATGTACTCTTGAGAGTTGTGGTAAAAGATATAAGATAGAAGCTGGAGAAATACGGATAACCTCACCACCTTATTAATACAAACAAGGGAGGAATTAGTTTTCCCAAACCAATCAACCCTGATAGCTTCGGTCTCAAAAAAAATGACAGCTTCAAGGGAAGTAGCAGATGTCTTGGTAGCTGGAACTCAACATCCATTCGTGTGAAATTTGCTTCCTTCTTTAACCATGTTGGATGTGTAAAATCTTCCAAAAGTACCAGGGTAAAAGGGAGTGCAAGTATAATGGTACGAAATTCCAGTATTTGAGCATAAATGCTACATGTATGCAACAGACATATTTTTTTAGTCATTTATTCGCAAAAGACATATTTTTTTAGTCATTTATTCACCCTTGGATAAAGAATAACAGGTGAAACTACTAAAAGTAACCTCCAGTTAAATAAAGGGGTCCTATTTACAATAATTTCTATGCCTACTAAATCAAGTCACAGAATGAAATAAATAATTGTAAAGTTTTACAGAGAATTAGAAAATGTTGAAGTAGATTTCAATTAAAATTTAGTCCAAGAGTACATATGTTCATGAGATATCTTTGTTTCAGGCTAACAAAAGATATTAAGTTGAAGACATTTTGCTTGAAACAAGTGTGGTTGTGTGAAACTACCATTCATGCAAACCTATAAAAATGGGTTCTCACAAAAGACTAGTCTCTTGTTTAAACACATCCAATGCTAATCACTAAGACAAAGTATATATTTTATTCTAATATCAGAAAACAACATACATGCCAAAAGATATAATCGCGAGAAAAAATGGGGAGCTGTAACAAATTGGGACCTAGATCACTGGCAATGGTGACTACTTGCTGGATAGAAGGGCTCCACTCCTCGACATGTACCTTGTTTGCAAGGTTTGGAGGCTCAAAGAATTGGAAGAACGTCAGGTAATTAGGAGGACGTGCATGTGCTGCTATCAGTTTTGCCAACCCTGGTTGATCCAGCTCACTGCATATATATTGAAATCCACAAAGTAATCCAAGAAACCAGCCAAGAGCAATTCTTGAAGAAACTGTCATTTCTTCAGGATATAAGCATCCTTTTCGACCAATTCAATGATGCAGTAACAAAAAGCCCCCTTTACCGCAGGTACGTGAAAACCATATATAGTATTGCATGTCCCAACAAGAATGGCAGGAGGTAACCAGAAAATGAAATCTGCGTTTTCAACAGATACGGCTGGACAGCTTCCTACAAAATAATTCTGATCCTTTGTCAGAATTACCCGCTACCATGCTATTCCAGTTACCTCCTAATTTACGCTCAATTTCGGTTCATTTTTATGCGCCAAATTGTCAGCACCTAAACCATAATGGCAGCACAGGCACACTACCACATCCTCCACATGATCCCCAACCAGACGTCTCTAACAAGCTAGCAAATGCACATCGGTTTTGAGCAGTGGCTTCCGTCGGAATCATCAGGAGGGTGGGGAATTTGAGAAGCAATGAAGCATGTGCGGTAGAGCAGACAAAGAGAAAGCACCGACCATAGGAGCTGTAGCTGGTAGTGGAACTTGTCGAGGTCGTCGGCCGTGGACAGCACGGGCTTCTTTTCCTCGGCGCGCTCGCCGCCCAGCCGCACCTCGTACACCGTGCTCTCCGACCCTGCACGGCACATCACATGACGTCACATCGTCGTCGCATTTCCCCATTACCACAAACTATTCCTCAGAGGTCAGAACAACAAGGAGGAAGATGGGGAGAGAAATGAGCGGGCGGGGTTACCTCGCGCGATGGGGGAGATGAGGGAGAAAAGGACGCGGCTGGGAGGTGGAGCGAGACGGCGGCGCTGCGGCAGCACCCGCGCAAGCAGCGGTTGGACTCCTCCGGCGGCACCTCCAGCCCCATAAACGCCGCCGCCGCGTCGCCCTGCGCGTCGCCGCTGTGTCGCGTGTGAGATCAATCGAATCAGCCGTGGGAGGCAAACGATCGGCGGGGTGGCTTCGCTTGCCGCTTCTCCTCGCCTGGGTTGGGGAAGGCGGCGTGGCGACGAGCGGGGCAACGGGTGGACGGGAAATTTGGAAGTAACTGACTTGCGAATTGTGACTGTTTTCTTTATACTATGAACTGTAGGATGAAATCAGATATCATTTATTTTAAAAATATATTTAAAAAAACTCAATACATATCTCAACGTATATCAAACGACTCATAATGTGATTGTTTTCAACTCAAGAAAACAGTCGTAAGTTTTCTAGCAAAAACTCATTTGGAATTGGATGACTTGTTTTGTGTAAAAAGCAGTGGTATACGTACGAAATAATCGTTACGGACTGCTTACGCATCCAGCAACGCACAGCACACCCGAACGACGGTGCAAACTAAGGGTATGTTTGGATGAGTGTATCTTATGGTTCTAAACCAAATGGTTCGAGAAAAACGTGCGTTCATCAGTTTAGTTCGTTGAATCGAACCAATTGGTTCCGCACCAATTCGTTTGATTGGAGAGAATATTCGTCATAGATGCTATATCATCTCGTTCGACGAAAATTGCCGAACCACGCGGTTCACCTCTCGCTGCGCTCACTCTCCCCGCTGCACTCCTCGCTTCTTCGCTCGCTCACCTCTCCTCCCCCACCGCGCTCCTCCCTTCTTCCCCCCGCCGCGCTCCTCCCTTTTTCCTCCCGCCCTTATCTTCCGAATCCGCACCGCCTCCCCGAAGCATCTTCTCGCGCCACCTCCGGCAGCTCCAGACCGACCCCTCCCCGCCGACGAAGACCCACCTCGACCCCGACTACGCCTACCTCTTTGAGATCGCGCCAAGGCCACCGCCTGTTGTCGTCGCGCTTCGCCACTGCACCGCCTCATCGTCGTGCGCCGCCTGCATCGACCGGAGGTATGGATCCAAAATCCCGAATCTCCCTTGTTAGTATGGCCCGATAATGTTGTAGATCCGGCGCCCTCCTCCACCTCCCTCCTTGTCGGCGACCTCCCCTTCGGGCTGTCGTCGTAGTACTCCCAACGCGTGTCTCTCTAATCCTCCTCTCCTCCCCCGTTGCCATCCTCCTCCCTTATCTGTTGCCGGCGCCATCCAACTTCCTCTCCTCGCCAGCTCCCTCCTCCCGAGCCACCGACGCTGCCTTCCTCCCTCCCCCTCTCAAGCCACCGCCGCCTCCTCCATCCACCTCTCGAGCCACCGCCGCCTTGCCATTGTTTGATTACCATTGTTTGGGTATGATATATGGATGAATGGATGATACTACTCAAGATTGGTAGAACACTAGGGATTTGCATTGCACACTGGAACAATTCATGCATTCAATTGATGTTTGTTTATCAGTTGGGCATTGAGCATCCACTAGTTCATCCAACTTGTTGTTCAATGTCTTGTATATAATTTGATTATCCTGTCTTGTATCATTTGTTAACCTAATAGCATATAAGACATTCATTTGTACATTGACTAGCTGATATTTGATTGTTGGATAGTCAACAAAATGGAAAAGTGGAATTTTTGTATGTAGTGCATGCTGAATTACAATGTATGGCAATGATTCATGATAGTTTTATCATGAGCCAATTGATTATGGCATTACTGAATTACAATGGATATGTTCAGATCTGTATGCATCTTGATCTGAGTGTGTATGGTTCATATCCTCAAATTGTAGTCATTAGTGCTAATTATATATGTCACTCATGAATTGTAGATGGACAACAGTAAGCTCAAAAGGAGAAAAATGTTGCATATTGGTTCTGCCACATACGTGGTTGCTTGTATGATAGTTTTGTTTGTACGATCTAGACTAAGGAATATGAGAGACCGTATTACATATGGTCCAATCGAGGAAAGGGATAGGATTAGAATTGATTATCTGAATACCAAAATTTGGAAGAATGAGACAACCTGTACCAACACAATTAGGCTTAAGAGAGCTCCTTTCTTTCGGTTGTGTGAAGTTTTGAGAGAGCATTCTTTGCTCCGTGACACCATACATGTATGTGTTGAGGAACAAGTGGCCATATTCCTGAATACAATTGGCCATAACCTTAGAAATAGGCTAGTTGGAACCAATTTCACTCAGTCGGGTGAAATAATTAGCTGATATTTTGGACTTGTCTACATGCTTTAGGTGAGCTACGAAATGAGCTTATTAGGCCCCAAGCAAAATTGCAGGAAACCCAAGATGGGATCCAATCTTTAAAATATGATAGCTAACAAGTATACCTTAGAGAATTTTGGGGGACATCGGTGGGTTACTAAATTTTTTTCTGTTTGTTGACCAAATAGGATTGCATTGGAGCTATTGATGGTACACATATAAGGGCTTTCGTTAGCACATCTATGGAGGTAGCATTTCGTGGTAGGAAGTCATTTCCTACTCAAAATGTCATGGCAGCCATAGACTTTGATCTTCGTTTCACATACGTTTTGGCTGGTTGGGAGGGGACCGCTCATGATGCTACGGTGTTAGCCGATGCAATGGAGCGTGAGAATGGACTATGTGTCCCTCAAGGTAAATAGCATCTTCGTTGTAGTATATGTCCATACATAGCAGTATAGCATCTTCATAAATGTGTTCCTCATGTCTTAGGGAAATTCTACCTAATGGATGCTGGTTACGGAGCCAAACCTGGGTTCATCCCACCTTTCCGCGGTGTGAGTGGGGGAACACTCCTCCCCTTAATGAAAAGGAATTGTTCAATCTAAGGCACTCCTCTCTACGAGTGAGCGTAGAGCGCGCCTTTGGATCACTCAAGAGGAGGTTTGTAACAGCCCAATTTTTAAATTTCAGTAAAAATTTTAAATTTATTTATTATTGTGGAATTTTCTGAAATTTCAAAAGCTTTTTATAAGGATTTTAAAGTCAAAACAATTTTATTTGCAAAATTAAAAGCCAACATAAAGTTGGAAATAATTTTATTAAGTCCAGAATGAGTTTGGAAATTTCTGTGAATTTTTCCATAATTTTTGGAAGTATTTTGCTATTTACTAAAGCTTATTTGAATTATCAGAATTAAAACAATTGAGAAATCAGAAAGAAAATCAAAACTCGGTTTAGGCCGAAACCTAAAGCTCCGGCCCAAACCTCCTCGCGCGCACGGCCCACCGGCCCAGCCGCCCGCGCCCTCTCTCTTCCTCTCTCTTCCACCGTCAGATTTAAATCGGACGGCTGCTAATCACCCACGTCTCTCTCTCTCTTCCTCTCCTCCGCACCGTTGGATCAAAATCCAACGGGCCGCACTTCTTCTTCTTCCTCCCCTTCTTCTCCGCGTCGCCTGCGAGACTCCGCCATTTTCGCGCACGCCCGAGCTCCGCTAACGGCCGCATCTAACCTCCCCGCACACCCCGCGTCGTGCGCACGAGACCGCGCCGGTCTCCGCCACCTCCTCCACACCGTTTCCCCTCTTTCTCTGCACGAACGCCACGATCGTCCGCAACCGCCGCCGCACGCCCCCACGTCGCCCCGCTGTTCCAGAGCTCCCCTCGCCCTATAAAAGGAAGCCCCTTGAGCCCCTTCTCCTCCTCCACCTTTTCCCCTCACTCACTCTCCCTCTCTCGCGCTAGCGCCGCTGGAATTCGCCGTCAAAGGCCGTCGGCAGAAGGAGCTCCCATCGTCGTTTGCGCCGCCGCCGTCGACGCCGCATCCACGCCGTCGCCACCTTCGGAGTCGCCGTGATCCCGCGCACCCGGTGCTCGCGTCGCCTTCCCCGGAGCACCGCTAGATCTCGTCGCCGCCGACAAGCCCGCACGCGCCGCCGCTTCTCGCCTCGCCGCCGGTCACCTCGTCGCACCCCTCCGTCGCCAGGTAGCGCACCGAGTTCCCCTTCGCATCCCCTCTCTTTTGGTACCCCTCGTCGCCGGTGAGACGCCGCCGATAGCCGGTTCGTTGGTCTCCGTGCGCTGCCCCCGTCCGGCGCCGACGTGGCACGCCACCGTGGCGCCACTTCAGCGCCACGTCGGCACTTTTGCGTGCGTGGCCGCCAGGTGGCAGTCCACATGGCTGCTTGCGTGGCAAGCCACGCAGGCACACACGCCCGATCCACCATAGGCTCAGTCCACATAAGCCGTGAGACCGACATGTGGGTCCCACGTACCAGAAATTCTTTTAATTCATTTAAATTTCGAAAATTCCTCGCTGGCGTCATCATTGCGCAATAAACTGATTTTCCTTTAGAAAAATAAAGCAGGAAATCTAATAAATTCAGAATTTAGGTTTTTAAATAGATTTAAACTTCAAAAATTCATAACTTTTGCTTCTGAACTCCAAATTGGGTGATTCAAGTTGCAAAATTTGTATAAAATTATAATCTAGCTAACTAAACCAAAATATTTCAAATTGAAGTTAATTTGATCTGAGTTTGTGAATTTATTTGAATTTGAATTTGTCGTATTTTCGCGTTTAGACTTCGACGACTCCGGAGAGCTCGACCCATCCGAAGACTTAGACTTTCAGGACATCAACGAAGGTAAGTTACACCATTGACCATATTGCCCCCAGTATTTTAAAGTTATTTTCAGCTTTTAAATTATTTAATGCATGCATATGTTTATACAAATGTTTCAATATCCTGTTTTATATATAGTTACTCCAATGTTCCATTGTATGGCTAATTTGAATATTGTACTTGTTTGGCTTGACACCATAGACAAAATATTATCAAAACTAGACTTATGCTTAGCCTGGCTTAGTTCACACTTACGAATTTGGGAAAGTTTAGCCAAATCTCTTATAAAATTGTTCCAAAATTGAAATGGTGGTATTGTTTTACCACATGAGTTTATAAAGAGGGTTTTACTCTAAATAAAATAAAAAATGGGTTTGGACTCGGGCGAATTGGTTGGAATGGTGGGTGCAGGTTTATGCACGGGTTTAATCTGGTTAAGATTAAGGCCCAGGGTTTGTCGGAAAGTCGCCCAAGTCAATTGAGGACCGGTCTTTGAGCCGCTTATTGCTATGCCTTATTTTACTACCACATGTCCTGTATGGGCATGATTTGGCTAATTAATTTGTGATGTTCTAGTGTATTTATGTCATGTGATTATGTGGGTGTCGGTTATACGTTTTATTCCCACCTGGCGCAAGAGGGGGCTTCCGGAGGACGGTTAGTCCAAAGGGGCGAAACCTTAGCGGGCATGAGTATACTAGGACAGAACATTGTAAAGGCCTCATGATAAATGCTCAGTCGCACGCCTACGGAAGCGTGAATTGGCCGACATAACGAGCGTGTCATCTCATGTGGGTAAAGTTGTACAAACTCTGCAGAGTAAAAACTATTCGAATAGCCGCATCCGCGGTCATGGACATGCTAGCAAGGCCACTTAAAGTTAGAATTGTTTTTGGTTTTAAAATTGTTTTATCAAATGTCTGAGGATGGTTAATCCTTATGAAAAATTAGGCGGGAAGCCAAGTGTTAGGAGGGTATCCTTCACTCAATCTTTGGAGGTTATCCATGTTATCACATTGACAATGAAAAATCTGATTTTAGTTATATTATGAAAATGGCCTTGGAAATTACTATGGATATTTAACCTGAAAATGTTGTTTATGCAAAATAACCCCTGCCTTATTCACTTGTTACCTTATGTATGCATTTTCATTCAATATTGGGTGTAGCTTGCGAGCACGGTAGTAGTGCTCACTCTTGCTGAATAAATCTTATTCAGGAGAAGACATTTTCCCCGACGGTGAGGACCTGGACGAGTAGGCCTTCGACCCAGACGATTGCCTGTGGCGCATCGTGTGGCTCCCATATATTATGTTGCTTCCGCTGTGTTTTCTTTCGATACTTGTTATTTGTTATTCAGACTCGCTTGTATTAAACCTTTAATTAATTAATGTTATTTACGTTTTCGTGATATGATTGTGATAACCATTTTTGTGAGACTGTGTACACTGGAAATCCTGGACTGGTGTATGAACACAGAGAATTCGGGATCCTTCGCTCCCGGGTTCGACAAGGTTCAAAGTCCTTGATGCCACTCCATTCTTCCCCTTCTCAACTCAAGTTGATGTCATCATAGCCTCCTGCATCCTGCACAATTGGGTTTTGTCTCAAGGAAGTGACCATTTCATTGTATCCGAGGCTTCTTGGACACCAGACCCTCGTAGGACAGTAAGGGAGCAAGCAATTGACCATAGATCCACGGTTGACCAAAGGCAGACTATGGCCAATGAAATGTGGGAGGGTCTTCATAACTACGAAAACCATTGAATATGTAATGCGAACCTCTTATGTAAACCTATTATTTGTGATGAATTGTTTGCGAACCTCTCATATAAATCTATTATCTGTGATTGCTTGATCTTACTTGTTGCACACTGCTAGAGATTTGTTCTTTCCAACTTTGGTTGCTACTTTGCTATATTGACTAATCTAGCTTCACTTTCTAGTTGAGTGTCTGAATTGAAGTCCCTGGTGAGGAACCATACCATTTTCAGCCTTGTCTGTTTTCAAAGGTACCCTCTCTTCTTTACTTTACCTGTATATTGTTGTTCTCACATGCATTGCAAACACATCTACCATGGTCACTCTCATAGTATATAATGAAAACACTTGCACTATCAGGTTTGACCATGTTCATTACATTGGTCATGTCAAGGTAATTCCTATCATATGTTGTTTCATATGTGTGCACCTCATTTTCATATCATACCTACTTTCATATCTAATTTCATGTCTAGGATCATCGTGGTGATGCTGGCTACTTGAACACCCCCCTTGAGCACTATCATGAGATGGCAACTATATTTGGGAATAGCATGGCTACCAGAAAGTATGCAAAGGGAGCAAATGACCCTGTTGGTACAGATGTTAACGAAATCTTAGATGATGACACACCGAAGGCTCCAACAGAGGACAAAGGTAAAAGAGCTGCTGGACATGGTAGTGCCGAAGAGGTGACAATGTCCACCACATGTGGAGGTGACACATCGGCAAGTAAACCACCGAAGAAGGCCAAGATATCTACTGATGATGATATGTGTGCTTTCATGACCACCGACATAGAAAGACTTGCTAAAGCTATTGAGAAGGTCGGTACTGCAAAAACTGATGTTCTTGAAGACCTTTGGGACAATATGATGGATCTCTCGGGATTCAAGGAAGCACATCTCGCCCACTCTATGCTCATTTGTGTGAGAATGTTTCTCTTGCCCGAGCATTCAACAAGTTGAGCTTCTCAAACAAGCTAGTTTGGGTTGCTAGGTACATCAGTAACAATAATATGTGAGCTAGCATTGTTATGTTATAATAGGACTTATTTTGCTACCTATTGGGAAGTAAACCTATCTAAGTGGGTGTAATCCTATTTATGTGGTTGAAATGACTTATTCCTGTGTTTGGATAAGTAAACCTAACAATGTATTTTATTTGCAATGTATGATAAAGCACTAGTTCCTTTTGCTGTAATTGTGGTCATATTTTCTTTTTGTAGTTGGAGACTGTGAAGATCAAAAGAATTGCAGATGATGATACATTCATGTTGTATGGTTATGGAATCATGTGTATGATAGGAAGAGCTATTTCAATAACTTCATATTTTTGGGTCCCAAATAACTATCATGGAATCATGTATTATGTGTGTAAATTATGTGTTATTGTAAAACCTTTGTTTGCTTGTAATAAAGTTTGTCCGAAATTTCAAATTTTAACTTGTTTTCCATCTTTTATTTGAATTTGGAATATTTGTGCGAGTAAAAGTTGTTACAATTAGGTCGTAAAATTGATCAGGCACCGAATTGAATCCATGCATGACTTTTTTGGAAAATTTTGCATATTTTATTGCACTTAAAAAAATCTCAAATAAAGTTTAAACCTACAACTCAATTATAAGTTCAAAAAGAAAACAAGAATAAAAACTCTTGTTCATCTTCTGGAAATAATTTATTGAAATACTATAATAATTATCATGTATTAATATAATTTTTCCCAAATTTTTGGAACTTAATTTGACCCTCAGAAAATTCAAACTGAAATGAAAGACCTATTCTAAGTTTGAATTTAAATTATTCAAATTAAATCTTGAACAGTGAAGTTTAAGATTTTAATTAAGTCCTAGGATGTCCCAGGAACCCCTCTGATTTATTTCAGAATTTTAGGAATTTAATCCTATTTTTAAAGCCTTGGTCAAACCCTTTTGTTTCTTGGTCAACTGTTTTGAAAACTTGGGCTACCATTGTTGGCTCGAACGGACCCTACGATAAAAAATGAACAGCCCAAATGCATTGAAACGTTCGAACCATTCGAATATTCCAATGCATGTGAGCCGTTCAATCCGCATCGGACGTCCCAAAAGAAACGACACGATGAGGCGGTCCGAACGTCCCAACGCATCTGGGCCGTTCATTTTTTATCGTAGGGCTCGCGTCGCACCCGAGTCTGGTTCGCACCACCTCATCGTGTCGTTTCTTTTGGGACGTCCGATGTGGATCGAACGGCTCACATGCGTTGGGACATTCGGACGGTCCGAACGTCCCAACACATCTAGGTCGTTCATTTTTTATCATAGGGCTCGTGTCGCACCCGAGTCTGGTTCGCACCGCCTCATCGCGTCGTTTCTTTTGGGACGTCCAATGCGGATCGAATGGCTCACATGCGTTGGGATATTCGGATGGTCCGAACGTCCCAACACATCTGGGCCGTTCATTTTTTATCATAGGGTGTGTTCAAGCCAACAGTGGTAGCCTAAGTTTTCAAAACAGTTGATCTAGGCTTTAAAAATAGGAATAAAATTTTTAAAATTCTGAAATAAATCAGAGGGGTTCCTGGGACATCCTAGGACTCAATTAAAATCTTAAACTTCACTGTTCAAGATTTAATTTGAATAATTTAAATTCAAACTTAGAATAGGTCTGTCATTTCAGTTTGAATTTTTTTAGGGTCAAATTAAGTTTCAAAAATTTAAGAAAAATTATATTAATACATGATAATTATTATAGTATATTAATAAATTATTTCCAGAAGATGAACAAGAGTCTTTGTTCTTGTTTTCTTTTCGAACTTATAATTGAGTTGTAGGTTTAAACTTTATTTGAGATTTTCCAAGTACAATAAAATATGCAAAATTTTCCAAAAAGTCATGCATGGATTCAATTCGGTGCTTAATCAGTTTTACGACCTAATTGAGGTTGGTAAGGTGTACTTCATATCTAGAGGATCATTGAAACTTGCTCAGAAATAGTTTACAATGACTATGAAGTAACTCTGGATGTCTCAACATGTATAGTCCTCAAATGTTGTCAATTATCGTCAAATGTCGTCAAATATCGTCAAATGTTGTTAAATAGCATTAAATGTCGTTAAATATCGTCATTTATTGTCAAATGTCATTAAATATTGTTAATTTTGAAAGTTCAAATAAATTCCTTGCCTCAAATTTGGCTTGGCAAAAAATATAACAATTAATTGTTTGCAAAACTATTTTCAAACTTGAATTTAAATTCAAATCAATTTCTAAACTCAATTCTCACAATTGCAGGAGGTGAACTCACCACCTCTAGTGAGAGGGTTACCATATCTAACTTCATCCACCAAACCAAACAATATCTTAAATCATCTAGAATCATCCTATACAACCAACCAAACAAAACTCTGTATCATCACATATAACCAACCAAACAGACTAACTGTACCATCTCATACAGGACGATCTTATCTTACCCATACCATCCCATCCCATTTAACCTCATCCCACCAACAAAATGCACCCTAAGCGGATAATTTCCGACCGAATCCACCCACCGAAAGCTTGTATAGCAAATATGAAAGAGATCGTTATCCGACACTATCTGTGTCTGACTCCGACTTTGAGAAAAAATACGAAATGGTATACGGGATGAGCGATATTCATCCGTATATATCTGTATATCAGGTGGTGTGAGGAAGGTCTGTTGTGACTTCACTTAGGAACAAGACAACAAATAGGTGGGTTAGTGCATCTGAGCAGACAGGGGATACTGAGTGTTTTTCCTTCGATATCTCAGCGATTAGTATTTCTGTTTTCGTTCTGATTGCACCTCTACTGTCTAATGTCCTATGTAAGGGTGCATAAGAAGCAGATAATATCCGTCCAACTGAAACGAGATAA
Organism: Ampelocalamus luodianensis; assembly: GCA_036346255.1. NCBI lineage: Eukaryota > Viridiplantae > Streptophyta > Magnoliopsida > Poales > Poaceae > Ampelocalamus > Ampelocalamus luodianensis. Next base: position 47,309,626 of record CM070617.1, read on the forward strand.
AGAAATGGGTATCCGGTATTATCCGTATTCGACTCCGACTCCGAGAAAAAAAATACGAAATATGATACAGGATAAGCGATATCCGACCGTATCCACTCCAATTGCACCCTACCGATAACGGCACACACACAATTAATAAATATGGATCCAAGAGTTCCCTTTGATGCATTCTTATATAAAATGCCGGTTTAACCTAGCCGCAACTTTTTCACACTGCCATCGCTCGTCGGGGGCAAACCTACAGTGGCGATTTCCGATGCTTACCGGCCGGTGGCGTAAACTAATCCAAGAGTGTTCAGGGAAAAAGCAAATGCAAAAGAAAAGTGCATAGAACGTGTTAATGGTTTCAATCAAGGTATGCGAATTAGGGCCGATTCGATTGATGTGTGAGAATTAAATGATTCGGGTTTCCGCCTCGCCCAATCTTCTTAATGATGGTGCCACGTGGGGATGCATGACTGGATCATCGATCTCAGTCTCGCATTACATTGCAAGAAGTGCTTGTGGGATAAATCGTTGGTTTGTTCACCCACGTCGTTACAATTTTACCTCTTATAGAATTATACTTCCTCATACTTAGGTGAAATATTACTAAATTCAAGTGATCTGGTTCATTAGATACTTGGGTGAAGTATTACTGAATTCTAAGTAATCTGGTCCATTAGATCGGAAACAATGAACAACTCGTACTAATTGGTGGATATTGTAAAAGAGCTCTAGATTATTTGCCACTACGATCTGGTCCAATAGATCGGAAACAACGAACGACTCATACTAATTGGTGGGTCTTGTAAAAGAACTCTAGATTATTTGCCACTACAAAGGTTGTGAATCAATAATTTATAACTTTCACATTATTTTAATAATTTTCACTCAAAACCCCACCTAAATTTTCCCTTTTGCTCTTGTATCTTCTCTTCTTATCTTCTCCGACTCCAACGACAGTGAGCTCGAGCTCCACTAGTAGTACTACTCGTCCTGTGGACGGCTGCCACATCAATGCCTTTTCGTTGCACCTGTGCAGATTGATGTTTTCCAGACCCGCCGACGTGGCAATATTGTTGTCATAGTCCATCGTGTCATTGTGCTGTGCGTAACACTTTGATCACCTGTTTGGGAGACGCGTGTGTTTACATGTGACCTATTGGAGACTGTGTTTATGCTTTACTAGTAGACCGTGGCGCATACAAATGCACCTCCTGCGGCACTAGAGTATATACAATGTAGGTGTTTAAATAAGTGTTTAGCAAAAAAAAATTATTTTTCTTGCTACGTAGGACAGATAAGATGCTTATTTTGTAGTATCGATGCTTGATTAGACACCGATGCTTAAGAGGTGTTTATGTATATGACTATATATAATTAATAGATAATATAATCATCTAAATACTTACAAAAATATACTTGTATTGAAGAAAATACCTTTTACATAAATACTTAATGACGTAATCATATTTTCTTCCTTTAAACACTCGTATATAAGCATTTCACACCGTGCCTTACGCGGCAATCAACGCGCTCGGGAACCCGCAAAAGCAAACGCGAACCGCACTGAGGAAAACGGTCGCAGAGAAGCAGCTCGCGACCGACACTGCCGCTTCAATCCAAGGGCGCTAAGCGAGCGTGCTAGATCGAACGATAACGAAGCAGCAGAGCGAAGGCAAATGCAGACACGCAAATCAAAAATAAAATTGGACGCCAGAGAGGCAGGACGCGCTGGGTCAACCGTAGGGCGTAGGATGTTCAATGCGCTCCCAGCCTCCCCCGGCAATCCGATCCGATTCGATTCCGTCGAACTTCAATTCTACAAGCCTCTCCTCACCTCTACTTAGATCCATCCGACTGTTGTGCCCCCAAAATCAGATCAGATCAGAACAATCCTTTCCTTGACCCAATTGCATTTGCTTCCCGGACATGAACAGTGATGCCCAGGCAGCTATTACCTAGCAGTAAATTCATCCAAACAAGTAGTTTCCATGCATACATTGAATGCTGCTGCTGCTGGGGAACCATGTTCAAATAAAAAATGGCGCTAGTCCCCCAAGATAATTCTTTAGTTACTCTCTAAAATTGGCAATTTTACAATAGTTTACATCAAACACAACTCCATCTGGGCTGTTAAAACCATAGATTTGCAACAATAAATACTTACAGTTGACAGCCAGGGATTCGTGAAAGCAGATCATGGCAAACTGAGTTAGGCAATGTTAGCACAATGATTTTTTAGGGTCTTTCCTCACGGTGCAGTCATGCTACAACATTGGTGACTCGCACTTGTGAGTTATGACTTGAAGCAGTGCTGTCTTCAGTCATCACTTTCATCGCTATCATAGTTCTGGCAGAGGGACTGAAGAACATTGGTCATCTCTACAGCTTCACTCTTCTATTTCTTATGAGGATCTGGTGCGGTAGACTTTGGTTTTACTATAAATTTGGGCATCTTAGATGCCCAGCTCTTATTTCCCGCCGTGAATGTTTAATGGTAAGCAACACATGGCGATATCTCACAAAGCTGTATCTAGAAAAGAACAAGAACAGCTCATTTGTTTTCAAAACAGAATACTATTTAATCAGCAAAAGAATATAGCACAACAATCATTTGTGCAAATTGCAAAACAAACGGGGTTGATGTTGGGAATTTGGAATAATGATTGTCATGGCAAAAATAAGCTGCCTCAGTGCAAAATATCATAGAACATAGCATATCATCACTTCTCTAGAACCTCTACCTTGTAGCCCTCTATCTAAAAGTTGGCCATCCTAATGCTAACTGCTACTTTGTTAATGGAATGAATAAAACAAAGGAAAGGGTTTTCAATGAGAAGTTTTTTCAGTTCTGAGTTTAACGGCAAGGCTGTTATGATCCTTAGATCACAGGGGTAAACATCTGTCGGAAGGAGGTCGGACGGCGACGACTTGACATAGAACGGCGCCAGGTGAAGGAGGGCACCAATTGAGGGAGGAATAGATCTAGAATAGTCGGACAAGGCAACAACCACAGCTGCACTTTAGAGACTAGGAACTTGTCTACTCATCTTTGCTTTGTTGATAATGGATACAAGCTATCCTTTTTATAGGGACGGCCCGACTTGACTTATAAGAAACAATCTTTATTGGCCCTTGGCGGAGACGATGGTTGGGAAACACTGCACCACTGTAGCATTTGCTTACCATGGTGGCATGGTATGGAAATATCGCTCCAGATTTAATCTATGCTACAAAATAATGCCTGGTTTTAACCAATAATAAGAAGGTATCTAACAAGCTAAGCCTAAAAGCCTTAATACCCCCATCAGAGCAACTACCAAACAGGCAAACATCGCGTTAAATTGGCACGATTAGTCGCTAATTGGAGTGAAAAATCAACTCAAATTAGCTGATAATTTATCAATTAGGGTCCACCGCACCGCTAGGGTTAAATAACTAGGTCCAGGTACGAGCGACAGGCGGCGCGTAAGTACCTCGCCGACGACGTCCTCTTTGCGCGAGTTGAATTTGGTGCCCTTGTAGATGTACATCCCGCAGGTGCCGCAGCGGATGCTCATGGGGAGCATCATGCGCACATTGATCCGCTGGTTCTTGGGCTTCCACCGCCGCGGGATCTTCGACGGGTCGAAGTCCGGTGGGTAGTACTTGTTCAGCACCTTCCGCTCAACCATCTCGCCGTCGCCGCCGGAGAGATTGAAGGAACCCTAGGTTAGAACTTAGAAGCACCGGAGAGGGGAGGGAGGGGGCGGCGCGTGCGAGCCGCGCAGGCGGCAGGCGATCGGGAATCTTCGGTTGGTATTTGGGACTTGGATATGGGGGACTGGGGTCGGACTCGGACTCGAACTCCACTAGGTCGGTGCGTTGCGGTCGGTCGGAGACGACCGACCGAGCCCTGTTTTGGTGAGTCGCCAGCACAGTTTCTCAAATGGCAGCCCGGTCCGGCACGGCATCCAATCCAGACTATTTCCCTGCTTCTTTTGCGTGGATATTCTGAAATCCATCGGTATTAGTATCCCTCGGGTCACCAACGTAGCGTTTGGTTGGTCGGACGAGGTCACCAACGTAGCATTTGCGTGGATATTCATTTGCTTGTTATAGTTTCAGGGTTAGAACATCCAATGTACCAAAAGGAGTGGGGTTCAACGGGATAGCGTCCCATCGTCCAATCCTTTATTTAAGTGAGCGCAGCTCGTACGTTGCAATAGCAGCTATATATGTATGCCATCAACAATATGTCGTTTCTCTTCTCGTCGGGAGCAACATAACTTATCCGTTGAACCCAATCCATGGGCCCAGTGTCCGCCGGACTGCACCTATAAATTCCCATGCACGAGCATGGCACTCCACACACAACTCAAGTAGCAGAGATATCCCTTGCTTTGGCTAGCAATGACAAAGAGTAGAAGAGGGAAAGAACAAGGCAACAAGAAGACAAGCAGATGGGCAGGGGCTACTTGAGTTGATCCGAGGAGCTGATCCGAGCGGCAAGAGACGCGCCCAATGAGCTGCTACTGATGGCTAGCAAGCGTGCTCCATGAGACTTGGGATGAAAGATGAAACTTTATGAAACTTCATGATACTTGTGATGAAACTAAATAAAACTTGATGAAGCTTCATGATACTTGTGATAAAACTAAATGAAACTTCATGATACTTGTGATGAAACTAAATGAAACTTCGTGATACTAGATGAACACGACGTCTCTGTTGAAAACTTGTTTTTTTTTTTAAAAAAAAAGATCAAACTCCATGGAACTTTGGATGAAACTTCATGAAACACATATGTCTCATGAAACTATATGAAACTTAATAAAACACGATGTCACTGTTGAAAACTTGTCCTATACTAAAAAGACAAAACTTTATGAAGCTTCATGAGACTTGGGATGAAACTTATTGAAACTACATGAAACTTGCTCTACACAATATGGAGAAACAATGATACATAAAGAAACTAAATGAAATATATCCCAAAATAACTTAATGAAACTATATGAAACTTGATGAGACACGATATGTCACTGTTGAAAACTTATCCTATATAAAAAGATGAAACTGTACGAAACTTTATGAGACTTGAGATGAAACTTGATGAGACATAATGATCGGTCAAATGCCAACGTGTTTCCAAAATAGAAACTTGATCGGTCAGTCCACATGTTATGGGCAAATAAAAGGTGAAAAAATTTATATTGATCAAGTGCTGACGTGTTTCATACTACAAGTTTAAGTGCCTTCTTGACGGAATTATTTTTTTATTTAGAATAAGAAAACATTTTGATCATTGTCCTCATGTGCTAACCATAGTTGGCAATTCCAACGGGAGCTCCAGCCAGACAGTTGTACCGTTGGGTGAGCCTCCCAACGGTATAGCGTTGTGTAGAAGTGTCCCAAAAAAAACCATAGCAATGACTTTTGTGAAGCATGCAAGTGTTCTCCTGGCACTTACGGTATTATTGTCTCTATTTGCTTTTCCGGCTGAACCAAGCAACATTATCTAGTCTTTACGCACTGAACAGTATAATAGTGATAGTTCCCACCCATGCAAGTACCCTCTTCAGTGGTTGAATCACCACTGGAGACATCCTGAAAAAATGATCCAGTCTCAAGGGCTACATGGTTTGTAGATACTTCTGTTTCCTGTTTCCATATTAATCCCTGTTACTATGCAACCATTTCAATTATTCTTACTGTAAAATGAGCCCGCTAGTTGGCAGACAAACATGATAGGGGCATGGCTTACACAGCCAACGACCATGACGGCTTCATTCAGACATTAACAAGGCGGAGACGATGGTTGGGAAACACTGCACCACTGTAGCATTTGCTTACCATGGTGGCATGGTATGGAAATATCGCTCCAGATTTAATCTATGCTACGAAATAATGCCTGGTTTTAACCAATAATAAGAAGGTATCTAACAAGCTAAGCCTAAAAGCCTTAATACCCCCATCAGAGCAACTACCAAACAGGCAAACATCGCGTTAAATTGGCACGATTAGTCGCTAATTGGAGCGAAAAATCAACTCAAATTAGCTGATAATTTATCAATTAGGCTCCATGAGATTTGGGATGAAAGATGAAATTTTATGAAACTTCATGATACTTGTGATGAAACTAAATAAAACTTGATGAAACTTCATGATACTTGTGATGAAACTAAATGAAACTTCATGATACTTGTGATGAAACTAAATGAAACTTCGTGATACTAGATGAACACGATGTCTCTGTTGAAAACTTGTTTTTATTAAAAAAAAAATGAAACTCCATGGGACTTTGGATGAAACTTCATGAAACACATATGTCTCATGAAACTATATGAAACTTAATAAAACACGATGTCACTGTTGAAAACTTGTCCTAGACTAAAAAGACGAAACTTTATGAAGCTTCATGAGACTTGGGATGAAACTTATTGAAACTACATGAAACTTGCTCTACACAATATGGAGAAACAATTATACATAAAGAAACTAAATGAAGTATATCCCAAAATAACTTAATGAAACTATATGAAACTTGATGAGACACGATATGTCCCTGTTGAAAACTTATCCTAGATAAAAAGATGAAACTGTACGAAACTTTATGAGACTTGAGATGAAACTTGATGAGACATAATGATCGGTCAAATGCCAACGTGTTTCCAAAATAGAAACTTGATCGGTCAGTCCACATGTTATGGGCAAATAAAAGGTGAAAAAATTTATATTGATCAAGTGCTGACATGTTTCATACTACAAGTTTAAGTGTCTTCTTGACGGAATCATTTTTTTATTTAGAATAAGAAAACATTTTGATCATTGTCCTCATGTGCTAACCATAGTTGGCAATTCCAACGGGAGCTCCAGCCAGACAGCTATACCGTTGGGTGAGCCTCCCAACGGTATAGCGTTGTGTAGAAGTGTCCCAAAAAAACCATAGCAATGACTTTTGTGAAGCATGCAAGTGTTCTCCTGGCACTTGCGGTATTATTGTCTCTATTTGCTTTTCCGGCTGAACCAAGCAACATTATCTAGTCTTTACGCACTGAACAGTATAATAGTGATAGTTCCCACCCATGCAAGTACCCTCTTCAGTGGTTGAATCACCACTGAGACACTGAAAAATGATCCATCTCAAGGGCTACATGGTTTGTAGATACTTACTTTTCTGTTTCCATATTAATCCTGTTACTAGGCAACCATTTCAATTATTCTTCTCAGTAAATGAACCGCTAGTTGGCAGACAAACATGATAGGGGCATGGCTTACACAGCCAACGACCATGACGGCTTCATTCAGACATTAACAAGGCAGAGACGATGGTTGGGAAACACTGCACCACTGTAGTATTTGCTTACCATGGTGGCATGGTATGGAAGAATCGCTCCAGATTTAATCTATGCTACGAAATAATGTCTGGTTTTAACCAATAATAAGAAGGTATCTAACAAGCTAAGCCTAAAAGCCTTAATACCCCATCAGAGCACCTACCAAACAGACATATTCAATACGAGGTTGAATGAGATGAGATAGTACAGGTAGGATGGGATTGTCCTGTATGAGATGGTACAGTCAGTCTGTTTGGTTGGTTGTATGGGATGATACAGGATTTTATTTGGTTAGTTGTATAGAATGGTTCAAGATGTTTGGTTTGGTGAATGAAGTTGGATATAATAACTCTCTCACTAGATGTGGTGAGTTCACCTCCCATAATTGTGAAAATTGAGTTTAGAAATTGATTTGAATTTAAATTTAAGTTTAAAAATAGTTTTGCACACAAATAACTTTCATATTTTTTGCCAATCCGAATTTGAGGCAAGGAAATTATTTTAACTTTTGAAATTGCAAAGCAAAGCTTTTGAAAATTTTGAAATGCAACCAAAGTTCTTTGAAATCCATGAATTTCATGCAAATTCATGGAACCCATAGTCTTTTCGGGATCTTGAATGCTGCTTCCAGCACCTATTATTAGAGCATCTCCAGCAGGGCCCCTACTTGAGCCCCTAAAACCAAATTTGAGGGCTTGAGGCAAAAACAGAGGTCCAGCAGGGCCCTTACTAGAGCCCTCAAATTTGAGGGGCCCCTAAAATCCCCCCTCAAGCCCTCATTCCTGGGGGCTCTAGGCCAAGCCCCCAAATCACGGTTTCTCTGCGCATACCGGTCCCGATTCTTCCCCGACCTTTTTTTCCTCCCGCGCCCGCTCCTTCACCCGCCCAAATTTGATGATTATGTCATTTGATTTGCAGAGATGTTATGAACTATGTTATCATTAAATTCGGATCAAATTTGTCTTTGAATTTAAATTTGAATATTTGTATTTTCATTCATAATTTTAAGTATAGTGATTTAGAGTTATAGTTTAAATAAATTATTATATAATGTGATGTTCTCAAATACATATGCATATAGTGTGTGAGGAAATAGAGGGAATTAAGAAGTAGGGGCCTGTTTTGAGGGCTCCTGCTGGAGATGCTCTTAGAACTTGACTCTGTTTCAGGATCTTGAATGCTGCTCCCAGGAATTTCGGTGTATTTTTCTAGAATTTTTGGGCCTTATTAACTATTTTATAAAAACCTTTTTGCTTTGTCTGTATTTTCTTTAATTCAAAGAGCAATTAAAAACCTTCAATTCGCTTTGGGCCGAAAGCCACCGCTTCGGCCCATTTTTCTCCCCTCCCCGTGGCCCAGCTTGCCAGCCCACCTCCGCGCTCCAGTCCGCGCGTCGTGCCTTCCTCTCTTGTGGACCGTCCGATCAAGATTGGATGCCCTGATCAAGATGGGAGGTTCGGACGGTCTGAACGTTCCCAAGCGTTGTGGACCATCCGATCAAGATTAGATGCCCCGATCAAGATGGGAGGTTCAGACGGTCCGAACGTTCCCAAGCGTTGTGGACAGTCCGAACTTCTCAAGCGTTGTGGACCGTCCGATCAAGATCGAACGGCCTTCTCTCTCTCTGATGCGAGGGCCCCACCCGCCAACGTCACGTCGCGTTGTCTTCTTCCTGTTGCTGCTCCTCGCTTGTGCCCTCGTCATCGTCGCGCGGAAGTCGCCGCCTCTGGGTGCCCTCGCCGCCGGTCGCCGCGGCGGAGGTGGAGGAAGAGGCGGGCGACGGCGGAGGGGTCGGGCGAGGAGGCAAGTGGGGGGAGGAGGAGGTTGAAGAGGTCTAGGGACGAGGAAGGGAGGGAAAGGAGGAGGCGGTGGGCGAGGGGGAGGGGGAGGTGGGCGGAGGAGGGCAGGGAAATGAGGCGGCGAAGAGCCGAGGGAGGGGACGCGGCCGGAGGTGATGACGTGGAGTGGAGCTGCCGGGGAAAGAGTGCGCAACATAGAGAGGAGAGTGATCGCACGTCGCGAGGAGAAAGGTGAACCGCGTGGTTCGTGATTTTTTGGCAAACGCGACGATACATGATCTCAGCCGAATATTCCTATTAATGGAACAACTCGGTTCTGAACCAATTGGTTCCATTCATCAAACCAAACAGGTGAACTAGCATATTTCTCGAACCATCCGTATAGAACCATTCCATTCCTCCATCCAAACAGACCATAAGGCTTTGTTTAGTAACTCAAACCTAGACCCCATAGAGACTCCAACTGCTTTGCTTGCGTAGTTGCATTCTCGAACTCCCGTAGGAGAGCAAATGGCTAGAGATCCAGACCATCTGCATTACTGCAAAGGTTCGCTGCGTACAAAAATTTTATGAGTGTGTAAACAGTACTTTGCAGTAGTGAAATATTTATTGCAACGATTTACTGTAGCAAAAGCTATGTGGCTATTGCTCTCAGGACAGTAAAGATGGCTTTCTAACATCATATATGGTAGATTCCTTTGCATTGAAGTCCAGGTGCTTCTTTTTATAAAAGGACCAAGAGCCGCATAGTATTTTACTATCGTTCTCTTCCCATTTCTTGAATTTTTGGCTGTATTGGCACTTTTTGCATCGTATTTACAGGAATGGTCGTATGCCATTTTTTTTGCAAAATTGGCCACTGTCCGCACGGCCACCGTGCGGCAACGCCTATCCATCGAACACGTTGCCCTCGACGCACGGCCGTCGTGCGGCGGCGTTGCCACACGACCACCGTGCAATGGCCCGCCCGCCACATGCCCCCTCCCCGATTATCCGATTAGGGTTTCGGTTTCAAATGTGTTGGTAGGATTTTTTAAATATAGCAAATGAGTCCAAAAAATTGTGAAATTTTTTGTGGAGCCTCCCGACACAGCGTACTTGCTTGTGTAAATTTCCCATAATTTTATTCGTCCAGAATTTTCTCGCAATTTCGTATAAGTGTATTGTTTGTACGAATCTGTAAATGTAGAAAATGAGCTCCAAAAATTATGAATTTTATTTTGAAGGTTTCTCATGCAGTGGACTTGATTGTGTAGTGTTTTAATAATTTTATATGTGTTCTAGAATTATCTCAAAAATTTAGGATTTAGGTCGTAATAATTTGGATTTGAGGTTTCGGAAATTAGGGTTTCATGATTTCATGTGACTTGGAATGATGGAAAAAAAGCAGCATTGCAACTCCATTGGAGATGTCGATATACAATATGGCGCAGGAATTTCATGTTACGTTTGGATCATTCATTTTCACATCGTCACGAAGTCCAATGTTTGTACAAGGCTTTTTTTATTACAAATGTACTTGTGCTGATGAAATCTTTCGATCGAAGGTAAAGAGCGAGGCACAGAACCAGGATGGCATAACTTTTTTGGAGGATTCAGTTGGTCAAATTTGATTTTCTTATTGCTTTTAATTAGAAAATCTGTAATTTATATTAGCGGTCTAGAGGAGGTTGTGGGATATTCCAAATATGCTATACTTTTTCCTACATTTGGAAAATGATCTTTGGCCGATGAGATGGCCAATAGTGATTTTGACGACGGGTAGGACTATAATGTATGAATGAGCTCCAAAAACTAGCTGCATTGCAACTCCATTGGAGAACTTTGGAGAAATGATGCAATGATAACAATACGACAGTTGATCCAACAAGGGGGTTACATGGCACATAGGCTAACGAACCAAGGACGGTACACATATGCCTTTAGGGAATTAGAAATACATATGACATATGGACAAAGAGGGTTGAATTACTGCGTGGAACGTGACTATTTGCCCTTGCAGCCCAGATCGACGTTGTACTCCTCGCTTTGGGCCTTAGATTTCACCGCGATCTCCCTCTTTCGCGCCCTCTTGGCCTTGCATCGCCTGGCATGCTCGCACTCCTGGTTCTCACGCAGCCTCTCCCACCTCTTCTTCTCCTCCACTCAGCCTGCAGCTCTTTAAGGTGTCTTCCATGGTCCTCGTAGTCCTCCCTAGTCTAGCTCTTCTGTATCAGCAGCATCCACATGTCATAGGGGTGGATCATGTCGTTGATCCTCTGGCTGAAGTCGCATAGGCGCGGTGGAGACTGTGGTGGGGAGAGAGACGTGGTTACGACGTAACGAGAGGCAAAATAGCGGTGTGCACTGAAATACGATTTTATTATCGACTGTCTGTGGCTCTGCGTGTAAAACCTCCGGTCGAGGTAGCCGCACCATAGTTTGGGCAACACCAATAGCTCTGCCCAATGGTCCACTCGTCGGTTAATTTGAACACACTTGCAGGCGTCCCGACACCAGCAAAGGGGTGGCGTCACCCCCGCCGGGGACCCTTTCGGAGGGCATTCAGTAGGCATAGGAGGGGGCACGGCTCGACCTAAAGTCATCATCAGGTCACATCGCTGCACAAAGCTTTCTGTTGCATCACATCACTGCGCAAAGCTGCCTCGTTGAGTCATGTCGCTGCGCAAAGCTGCCTTGTCGGGTTATGTCGCTGCGCAGAGAGTGGTGACGTCCTGCTTTGCAGAGCGAGGTCATATGTAACCCGATCAAATAAGACACTCTTTGTTAATTTATTAGTTTAATATAGATGATATTTTTTAATACTGTGTTGCACCACATGCTAGATAAGCTTGTACATGAACCAACTGAGAGAAATACGTGGCATGGAGATCATATAACGATGTATCGTAACCTATCGTGTGCATTTCAAAGGCTACGGTACATCATTATATGATTTGCATGCCACACATTTTTCTTAGTTGGTTCATGTACAAGCCTATGTAGCCTGTGGTACGATATACACGTTGTTGATACATTAAATTACGACACCGAATAACAACCAGACGAGCTCGGTCTGTTTGGGCAATCCTTCATTAAGTGCCTAGGGGTCTTGCATATCCGACACTTGATTGTGCGGCTAATACTAGTACGTTGGTTGGCATCCATGTCGTTCCGGAAGCGTCACGTCTGCCGTCACCCCTTTTATACTGTCTTCAAGGCCGTGTTCTAGCTCCATTGCACCCTGTCCGCCCAAAGATCATTGTAGTTCATTTCCAAGCCATACGAGTGAAACTCTGCACTCCATGTACCGAAAAAGTGTTGCATGTCGTAGCACTCGGAGATGTACGGCATACACATCTGCCTCATTTGTGCACATGCCTTGTACACATGTGAGCATGGCTTGTGTGGTAGCTTCGGCTTGCTGCATGTGCATGTCGCCACATCACCCAAGGTGCATGTGTGTTTTCTTTCCTCTTAGTATGGCTATTGACATATTTCTGCCGAAGCCTAATCTCGTGCTTCTGCCTGAGATCGTCGCTCACCCAGATGTCGTGCGTTCGAGCCTTCTCCATCTTCTGGTCTATGTGCCTCTGCATGTTCTCGGACCACTCCTTCCTCCATCTGTTGCTTGGTTGTGGTGACTCTATTGACGAAATAACAAACAGTGCAAGTCCATGCCTCCTCGACGATCGCAGTGATAGGGAGGCACCGCATACCTTTGAGGATGTTGTTATACACCTCAGACATGTTGGTCGTCATAAGACCGTACCTCGAACCATCTGTGTTGTAGAGAAGAGATCATTTCTCCAATTCAGGAGCGTGGTCATTAATCCACTCCAAAAAACTTATGGCATTGCTGGGTTTCTCTCCCTCTAGTACCTTCAGAGTGGACTCCCTTATATGCCTCGTTGTCCGGTGCTCAAGGTCTCTTCAAATGGACTTAAACTTCCACTTCTGGTTCTGCAGACACAATACATTGAACGTCTTCATAACTTCTTGTCTTCATAACTTCCTAACTGCGGAACCGTGTGAACAAGTTAGATGCAAGATGCCACATTCACCACCTGGATTGCACGTCGATCCACTGGTTGGGGGGTTCCATCCTGTGCTATATGGTGTTGATGGTTATCAACAACTCAACATTGCGGTCTGTGATAAGACATACGTTGCGTTGATCTCCCACCACCGCTGTCTTCATATTCACTAGGAACCACAGCCAGCTGGATGTATTCTTGCTCTCTACAATGGCAAATACCACCGAGAGAAGCTGGTCATTCGCATTGGTCACCATCGCAGTGAGGATGGTGCCCTTGTACCTCCCCGTGAGGAAAGTGTCATCCATTTTGAGCACGGGACGATAGAACTGGAAGCCCTGAATGGCCTGGACGAAAGCCAATAACACCTGGTCTAGTATGAAGCGGTTGGGCCCTCTCTCAGCATCTTCATAGTCGAGTTTGTTTATGTACGTGCTGGGGTTTGATTCGGCAATCTAGTGAAGCAATCTCGGTACAAGGTTATACTCTTCTTCATATGTCCAGTACATGGACTCGATGACTTTCTGCTTGGCTCGTCAGACTTTGCTATAGCTGACTGGATAGCCAACCTGATTGGCGACTTCCGACATCAGCATCTTGGGGGAGACGGACACGTCTGTCGCAACTAGGTGCTTGATGAAATGATGAGGTTTGCCACATATACGGAAGTCACATTCCGATGCTGCCGCAGGGGCGCGCTAAGCTCGCACGTGTGGTCGATCAACACCTTGACCGTGAAAACCGAGCCGAAGATCTTTGCTCGGTGAGCGCTGATCTTGCCATACTTTCCTGGGTTGGACCGGTACACTTGGTACACACGACTGATAGACAAAGGCGTACCGTGCTACAGTTTGTTGCACGGTCTCCTTGCTAGGGAAGCGCTGCCCAACTAAGAGGGTGTCCGTATCAAACCCCCAATGGGAGCCTTCTTCTTGTGGCAGTACGAGCGAACGCACTGCTACATCATCAAGTCTCGATGCCATATAAGGCACCTCCGATGACACAATTCCCCTAGTTGGACCACGAGCTTGGTGTGCGTCATCGTCGCTACCATCCGAGCTTGGGTCGGTGTCCGCGTCGAAGTGCAACCCGAGAGCTGGTCTGGAAGATACTCGTGGCAGTCAATGCGGGCCGACCACCATGATTCCACCCTCTCATTTCAAATAAAATTATGCGCGAGTCGCCCCTTTGAGACGACACATTTCGTGCTGCCATCTCCAGGCTCGGGCTGTGCTTGCCCGCTTGTAGAGGCCCTGGCATCATCAAGGTGGCTCGACGTCCTATGTACAAAATTCACATGCACCATCGGCTTCCTGTAAATGGTCGTCTCGGGCTGGGAGGCAATCTGCATGTACTGGCTCCATGCTACGCTTTCAGCCACCTTGACGAGCTCCCACACGTCATTCGTGCAGGTGATCCTCTCGATCATAACTTTCTTCGTCGTTGCCTCCGTGACGAACTCCCTCCGGATGTAGCTCCGAAGCTTATAGATATTCATCGCGTTGAGCCCATCCGCCCGAACCACCTTGCACTGGCATCTCGACAGGCCCAATCCGCTGGGTCTGCCCCGTACGAGATCATCGTCATAAAACACTAACAAGTCTTGCATGTTTGAAATTATCTGAAGCCACGATAACCTCATCCGCGGTACATATGTGTAGTTAAATATGACAAATTGCATGCAAGTGATGGATTACATATGTGTAATTAAATGAGAATAATTAATTAATTACCAAAAATTTCCAAAAATTAATTACGAGTAATTATTTACCGCTAAACTAATTGCTAGTAGTTAATTTACACTAATATAATATGCCGCACTGAAAAACCACTAAACTAATTAACAAATATTAAACTAACAAATTACGACTGATTAATTACCACTAAACTAACTAATTATGACTGATTAATTACTACTAAACTAACTAATTATGACTGATTAATTACCACTAAATAAATTACGAGCAGTCAATTCGCACTAATTTAATATGCAGGACTGATAACCACTAAACTAATTACAACTAATTATTTATCACTAAACTGACTAATTAATTACTAGTAAACTAACTAATTACCAGTAAACTAATTAATTACCAATAAACTAACTAATTAATAACCTCTAAACTAACTAATTACGGTAATAACAACAAAAGCATCCGACAAATTACCCACCCTTCCTTCAGGGGTAAGCTATCAAAAAAAGATGAGCGACGAACATCAACCAAATACTTAATCTATAAAAAATTAATTATGTTAAGTTCTCTCAGTTCTCAGCGACGAGCGCCAGAACGAGAAGCGAAATGCAATTGGGATGAGCGAAGAGCGACTACGAGATTTTGGTATTTATAGCCGGGCGAAGAAGGAGCCGCTGCGTTGGCGCTGGGAATTTCAAATGCGTTGTCTACGCGCAGTACTGCGGACAAGGTGGGACAGCCGCGAGGAATCGACAGATGTGCGAAGGAGGGAGGATGGACGGTTGGAAAGGTGGCCATTGTAGGCGTGCGGGAGGGGGGCATGCGTGCGGGAGGGGGAAGGGGTGACAGGTGGCGGGATAAAAACAATTCACTTATATGAAATTGCGAGAAAAATTCTAGACGAATAAAATTATAAAAAATTTACACAAGCAAGTACATTGTGTCGGGAGGCTACACATAAAATTTCATAATTTTCGAACTCATTTGCTATATTTTTTTAAAAAATCATATTAACACACCCGAAACCGAAACCCTAATTTGGATAATCGAGGAGGGGACACGTGGCGGGCGGTGGGCCACCGCACGACGGTCGTGCGACTGCACCACCGCACGGTGGCCGTGCGGCAACCACACCGCACGGTGGCTGTGCGGCAACGCCACCGCACGATGGCCGTGCGACGAGGGCAACATGTCGGGTGGACAGGCGTTGCCGCATGATGACCGTACGGACAAAGGCTAATTTTTTTTTTAAAAAAAATGACATACGACCAAATAAAAAGTACCAATACGACAAAAAAAAATTCCCCATTTCTTTTGTTACCGATACGTACACACGCCCAACCGCTGGGTCCTCTCAGAAAACATGTCATGGATGGCGAGCCAAGTAGTGCGCTATCGCTGTGTCCTCTCAGAAATGTTTTTCTTGTCTCGCAGGAGACAAGGCCGCACGGCGGGGTAGAAGCATTAAACGGTTAATGGACAGTGCTTCGTTTTGCGACAGCCGCATAGAATATTTTTATGCGTAGTCGTCTCTATCCACCGGATTTAAAATGGACCGTGGATGCGAGGGTATATTTTCAGGTGTATATGCTTGGTGGCAGTTTTGCAGCGGGAAGAGTTTTCTATATCTTGTTTTCCCGTCCTGGACAGTCAGGTGTACGCGTTCGGAATTGGAGTTTTCACTTTTGTTAGTATTTTTTAGGGTGGTTCCTCTTGAGCAGTTTTTATTTTTTAATCCTTTTTTTAAAAAATATTTTAAAGACAGCCTCTTCCTGGCGTGGCAAAAGCACGTTGTCACGCCACTGATCTTGGCGTGGCAAATGAGTATTGTCACGCCACTCCTTTTGGCGTGACAAGACTTAGCCCGAACACGGACGCGTGTTGGCTCGGGGGGTTATCTGGCAGGTTTAGTCACGCCGTGGTACGTGGCGTGACAGTACAGTTTGGTCACGCCATGGGTCATGGCGTGACCAAAGGGGTTAGAATTGAAAATAAAGTTAAGAAGATGCTATCTTTAAAATATTTTTTAAAAAAGGATTAAAAAATAAAAACTGCTTGCTCCTCCTCTATCTAATGTCATTTTTTTTTCTAGTTTTAGAAACAATATTCGCAATACGAGTGTAAATCTTGTTACTTTTCTGGAATAGATAAAGCATGTTATAAAAAAGATCTAAAATTATTATCTAGACAAGCTAGATAGTTTTGTATTGCATCTTATTTTTCTAGACTAACTATAGCACGTTTCAAAAAAAGATTTAAAATCACACTCTGGACAAACTAGATAATTTTGTATTGCATACCCAACCTCTAAGGAGCTATTCAGAAATAAATGTGAAAGGAAAGAGATGATGACTATATAATTTACTGAGAAAATATCGTAACACATATATAAGATCCAAATCTAGGCTCAAAGTACCAATCCAAAGCCTAAGAAATTGTAGACACCTAGCATGCACAAACAGTGGATTTGCATCGTAGACATGTTCTAATGAGTAAGAAAACATTTTATTCTTGGAAGCTTTTGAGTGTTACTCCCTTCTGTTACAAAAGGAAGTCATTTTAGGTTACATTCAGCCAAACATTATAAACTTTGGTTATCAATATCTTTTTAAATATTTAGATTGGACACATGAAAATGATATATGTAGATTTGTCTCAAAAAGTACTTTCATTTATTAGGTTTTATAAATGATACATGAATATTTATTAGGTTTCAAATGATACTTTCATTTGAATAGAAATGACCGATCAAAGTTATATTTTGGGAACATGATACCCAAAACGATTTTTTTTTTACTGGAGATAGTATTTGATAGAACTAACCATGACACACTTAATAGGACAGTCAGTATACTCTACATGAATTGTCCTTATCCTAAGAATGCACAAGATAATAAGTTATACTACTTTTGAGTACCACTACATCCAAACCATATTTAAAATTGAAACATGTCAGCGTATGAACTTGCCAAGCTTTAACAAAACACAATATGTTCAATCCTATACATCATCTTTATATCTCTACCCACGAAAAGGAAACGAGAGAACCATTAATGGATCCGAAACATCCTTTTCACCTTTTTTTTTTTTTACTCTACAATGTATTTTCTTGGATGTTGTTCTTCATTCTCAACTAATCTCAACAAATTTGTCACAAAATACACTTATAGTCAATCATATCAATATCCCATCTTAATGTATTTACCCAAAAAATGAAATCAAACCTCATTTATGCAAGATACACTACCAAAGATAGTAAATAATCATAAGAAACACGTTGTTAGGCTAGATATTTTTTTTTAAAGTTTTTGAAACTACTATTTTTCAATACATATGAACCAATGGATAATAATCAATGATAAAGGCCATAATAGGGTGAATTTATTGGGTGTTTGAATACACTTTAAAAGAAATAAAAGTGTGCATTAATGATAAGTGCATAATATGCTTTCGAAAGGAAAGAGAGGTTCACTATAAAGATAACATAACAGATCTACAAGATTAAAATTGGAATCCATTTGTACAATATCATATCTCCCATAAAAAAAAGTGAAGGGTTCTTTGGTTTCATGCCCACGAGATCCAATTCTGACTTACCAAAGTTTCAAAAGTTTGATCAAATTTGGGCACTATTTGATTTGACGGTAAAATTTTGGTTGAAGTTCCGTTTTCTTTGGCTCTCTAGTTCATTTTTGGATTCAATCTCATAAAAAATAACTTGGGGAGCTAATTTGGTCGCCAGATTTTGATCACTCCAAAGTTCGGTTTGGTTTTCGTGCGCTTCGTTTGAGCACAAAACCAAACAGTTCCAGAATATCAAAATCTTAGAGGGCCATTCCGCAAAATCCCGTTCCAGAAACGGCGGCCATAAGAAGAAGCCACCGGGCCGCAGCCTCCTCTCCTCCCTCGCCCTCGGTCTTTGGCTCTTTGCCAAATTCCCACTCCCCTGCCCGCCCTGCCCGAATCCTCCTCGCATCGCAGGCACGGAGGCACCCCCTTTCCCCTGCCCGCCCTGCCCCGACACCCCCACCCCTCTTCACACTCTTCCTTGCTCCTCCGTCTCCCACTCGCCGCGCCTAGCACCCCATGCTCGCCTCCGCGCTCGCCGGAGGCTGCGCGCTGCGGCTTCCAGCCCCGCCGCGCTGAGGAGCGAGTCGGTCGGTGGGGGCGCTGTTTTCTGGAGGTGTGCGTCGGTTGAGCTGCGGGGGGTGGTGGTGGGCGGGTTTGCGGAGATGGGGAAGGTGGGGAAGCGGCGCGGGGAGGAGGGGAGGCGGCGCAGGGGGAAGGAGGCAGCGATGGAGGAGGAGGACGCGGCGCCGGCGACGGGGTGCTGGATCCGCCTCCCGAGCCTGGGCGGCGGCTGCATGTCGTCGCGCTCCAAGGTCGACTCCTCCACCAGCGGCGCCACCGCACGCGGCGGCGGTAAAAATGCTCTCTCACTCACTCACTCTCCTCCGTCGCTTGTACTCCCCTGTCTGCTCTGTCGGCTGTCGCTCCCGCCTGTGCCTTCGTGCGGGTGCATGCTTGCCTCGATGTACCGTGTACGCTTGCTAGCTTGTGTGTATGTATGTGTCTCCCCATGGGCGCTTGGGTGCACGGGTGCGAGGGAATTGTGCTTTGAGCGCTTGAGATGGCGGAAGAATGTTTTTTCCTTCCATTTTTTTGGGGATTAAGTTGACGGTGACGGGAGCATTGTATGATGAAATTGGATGTGTGCTGGTGTGCTCTGAGGTCTCTGGTGGGTGTCAGGACTTAATAGTGTGAGTTGGATAGAGTGGTTGGTGTGGAGTGGGGTGGCATGGGATGGGATGGTTCTGTTTCATTCACGTACGGTGGTAGATGAGTTGATGTGAGCTGCGTGCTGTGCTGTTGTCTATGAGTTGTAGGGTTGGCATCCTTCCATTGATGGGCATTGGTGTGTGTTTGAACTCGTGGGAGTAATTTTTGTGCTTGCTGGTGATAGGGGATTCTGTTGTGATTGAAGTAGGAGTAGCTTGGGTAAAATGTAGGGTGACGGTTTGGTTGCTTCAAGACGGGTGGTGGTTGCCTGGTTGGTGGGAGCAGGAGGGGTGCCCAAATATGGTTAGATTCTATACTTGGCCGTTTTCGGTTCGTGTGTTTGTAGATGCGTAGAATTGATTGATGTGTGGATGCGTGGCGATATGCATATTTGGCTGTAATTAAGTAGATAAGGCACCATACTTTTTGGAAGGATTCAACGGTTTCAGCTATAGTTGTGCACACTTCGAATATGGATGCGTAGAATTGATTGATGTGTGGGTGTGTGGTGATATGCATATTTGGCTGTAATTAAGTAGATAAGGCGCCATTTTTTTTTTTGGAAGGATTCAACTTTTTCAGCTATAGTTGTGCACACTTCGAATGTGGATGCGTATAATTGATATATGTGTGGATGCGTGGTGATTACACATTTGGCTGTAATTAAGTAGATAAGGCACCATATTTTTGGAAGGATTCAACGGTTTCGGTTATAGTTGTGCACACTTTGTATATGGACAGGCGAATACGTTGGTGTGGAGTGTCCAGTGAAACACTCAAGCGGGAAACTCTATCTAGTTATGGACAAAAACTAAAATATAAAAAGTGCTTGCATTGGTTGGTTGGTCATAAGCTTAGTACTGAGTCACTTCAAATTGCATCTCATGGTGTGTTTGCAGAATATGCATTCGAAACACCGGACTTAACTTTACATAATAGTTTAATACTCCAATGAGCAATGTGAAAAGGATGGGGCTTTGGTTGAAGATGACATGCACGTACAGCTCTATTAGAGTAAATGAATAATTATTTTCCATCTTGTTGTCCATGAACGTGTTAAGTTTTCTACGGGATTTTCTTTCTTTTTAAACCTGCATACCTACATAACTTTTATATTTCAGAAGCTGACTTGTCTATTACTGCATTTTTTCCATTGTTCAGGGGCCAAAATTGGAAAAGTGTATCACGCCATGAACTAGTTGCCTTTGTTGGGAAAGACCAAAAGAAACCTGAGATGCTGTTTACTTAGAAAGCAATTTGCATTGTGTTATTATACCTTTTGGCATAAGAAATTTACATGTTTTTGATAAGAAAAGGGTGTACCTCATGTTTGGTTTTTCAAGTGCACTTCCAATTTAATTAAGTTGAATTGCACCTAAAAGAGTCCCATTTGTTTAAAATGTACAACTTAATTATGTTGGAAATACATTTGGAACCCTATCGACAGCAGTTATGCCTATGGAATCATTGTATCCAAGTTGAGGATAAACTCCACACATGTCTTGGTGTTTGATGAAGAATTATTCCAATTCATTGGATTTACACATTGACATGGAATGAACTCCTCCCAGTTTTACTTGTTTATTAAAAAAATAGAATGGACAGTCCTGTTCATTGCCTTTCAAACTATGGAATCATCATATCTAAGTTGAGGATAAACTCCAGACGTGTCTTGGTGTTTGGTGCAGAATTATGCAATGAACTCCCAGATTTACTTGTTTGTTGGAAAAAGTAGAATTGATAGTCCTGTTTGTTGCTACTGTTTGTAGTCAGTCTTTAATGTTCATTTTTTTATATGAGAGAAGGCGCCATTCTTGTTGTTTGTTGTCATAAGAATTTCTGCTATCACATTAGGCAAATGGTTCCCAGCTTGTGATCTTTTGCTGAGACAAGCATATGCTCTTATTTCTCTCAAGCTATACTAAGTTTATCAGCATTGTCATTTGAATTATGCCAGGAATTTATTACCTAACGGTTACTATATCTACATGTGCAGAAGGCAAACCAGCAAATGAAGGTTGTCAGGATCAACAAGTTCCACCAACAGCCTCTGGTTCCACAACAACCAGTAACACGGGAAGTATCTCGCCTTCTTCGATGGTTGGAGAGGACCTTAAACTGGCTTTCCAACTCCGAAGATTCACATTCAATGAACTTAAGTGTGCCACCAGGAACTTCCGACCTGAGAGTCTTCTTGGTGAGGGAGGTTTTGGCTGTGTCTTTAAAGGGTGGATTGAGGAGAATGGAACTGCCCCTGTAAAACCTGGCACAGGATTAACCGTTGCTGTCAAGACGCTAAACCATGATGGTCTGCAGGGGCATAAAGAGTGGGTGGTATGTAGACTTTCTTCGGTATGTTTCAGTTTTCTTTTAATGCTTCATTAAGCCAACTATCATTATGTTCTCAGGCAGAAGTTGATTTTCTTGGAAACCTTCAACATCCACACCTAGTGAAATTGGTTGGTTACTGCATTGAAGATGACCAAAGGTTGCTAGTATATGAGTTTATGCCCCGTGGAAGTTTGGAGAACCATCTTTTCAGGAGTAAGTGTCATTTTTTTCAATTTTATTTAATATCTGTTGCTGACTGTTAGGATTTTTTAATGGATGTTAGTATTTTAAATGACCAGTGGTTTATATGTAATAATCTTTTTTGTACTTTGTCTTAGGGATTTAGTTACCAACCTTGTTGTATTGTGTTATTGAACTTCTGACAGCTTGGTATTTAAGAGTTCATTAGGGAGTGCCTGAGGTCTTGTGTGGTTTCTCACCTAATGGTTTATTATAATTTCGAACTGTCATTGAGGGGTTTAGGTGGTCTTAGGCTCTTAGCTACTTAGCTTACATGTTCTCACTTTCCCATTATTAGTATTTCTTCATTATTAACTGAATGCCTTGAGTGCAACTCATTGGCTTTTATTCTGTACTTACTGATTGTCCCCACCTAGCATTGTACTTGCTGCCATTGATAAGAACATGCTAGATTTGACCAAATTGGAATTGGTTTTTGTTTTATTATATCTCTATTCTGAAGTGTCTTATATTAATCCGATAACTACTTTGGATAATTGTATTAAATAGGGTCGTTGCCTCTCCCATGGGCAATCAGAATGAAAATTGCACTGGGTGCTGCAAAAGGTCTTGCTTTTCTTCATGAAGAAGCTGAAAGACCAGTGATCTATCGGGATTTCAAAACTTCCAATATTCTTTTAGATGCGGTATGCAACTATATTCAAAACACACAGACTATATTCATTCAGAGTATTACACTTGCTTATTTCTTAAACAAATATTTCCAGGACTACAATGCAAAACTCTCTGATTTTGGACTTGCTAAAGATGGTCCTGAGGGTGATAAGACACATGTATCTACTCGCGTCATGGGAACATACGGATATGCAGCTCCTGAGTACGTAATGACAGGTAGAGTTGATCATTAGTTGTCCTGCAGTCCTGCTTGAGTAAATTTGAAGTTTGCATCATGCTGCTCAATCTATCTTCGAACTTGCAGTAAATCTTTCATGGTGTTGTCCTTATTAGGTGTTCCCTAAAAATATCTGTTGAACCTATATACTAATCTTGTAAAATTGAATTCATTCTAGATTGACTGAATTTGCTACGTACTTAACCTACCAATGGTGCATTATGTTTCGTTTGACAGTTAGGTTTTTAGGCTTCGAACATACTTATAGTGATTTGACATAAAGGTGGAATCTGTGTACAACGAATGTGTGTGCAGTGTTTTATTAAGGTCTGCACCTTTTTTTGGTCACTTAACATTTATCTGGATGCTATCATAGCACGCCATCTTAGTTTTACGTGATTATAGATATTTAAGGCACTCCATGTGCTGCTGTGGGTTGTGCACTAGATGTTCTTCCGAGTTTGTTTCTCTGAGGTAGTCTGTATTATGAATATTGTGTGTATATTGAAATACACAATATACAGGGAGTACAAGGGGTGTATGTCATATACAGATAAAGAAATACAAAAGGCAGATAAAGAAATACAAAAGAGTTCTTATTCTAACACTCCCTTCAAATACAAAGCGTATACAATAGTATTGCATTTGGAAAAGGGTTGACAATAAAATATGGAAAATCCAAAGTCCGAGTCTTGATAATGTTGTTGTAGCGTGCAACTCTTGGAAAAATATGTCGAGTATCAAAAGATCTCCCATGCAGGGTCGTGCGATAGCCCGTAAAGCACAAGGTGCAAGGGCTAAGAAAGTAGAGGCAAGCGGGAGCAAAGTCGACCGCGGCAACACGACGAAGAAGATGATAAAACCGACAAAAATAGAGAAAGCTGCCAAATTAAGTCGAAGAGAAATAGATAGAAACATGGTGGCGTAGATCGAAGCTCAAGACGGCGGCGGCGCAGAAGAAGTGCGGCGGCTAAAAGAGAAGCGGTGGCATCATAACGACTTTTACGATCTGCACGCGACTCAGAGAGAAGAGCGGCGACTGTCATGCAAAAGAGGATTTCTATGCTTCTATGACTGACAATAAATTTGTGGATTTGTATAGCTTAGACGAACTCAAAAATAGAGTGATACGGACTTGAATAGACACAACGGAAGAGAAACGACATGAATCAAGAAAAGACTCAAAAGATAGCTAGCAACAAATACCGGCAGCAACAGAAGACCCATCTCCTCATCCAACTAGCAAGCACCAGTGCATCTCACCCAGCTTGAAGCAACACCATCAGCAGCCAGAGGCTTTTTCAACTTTTCTGGACCGAGCTCAATAATGAACAGTATCACCGCTTTTCAATCCACCAACAGCTAAACCTTTCCGGATTCCCTTGTCCCTTTCTCTCTCCTCTCCGCCGACAGCAGCCGAAGCAAAAGCCAAGCCTCTTTCAACTTTTCTCAATCTACCTCCCTCTCCACCGACAACAGCAAGCAAAGGAGGGAGGCGGTGCCCTGTGCGTCTCCAAGAAGGCGGTGGAAGAGGGGCGCATCGGGGGGGTGGGACCGCGGCACCGTCGAACATGGTGGCGTCGACCTGGACCTCATTGGCCCTGCAAGCGGCGCGGAGGCACACCTACTGCTCCCCAGGTGGTCCTCCACCGCGAACGACTTGAAGCTCCTTAGCGGAGGGTAGGGAGGGTGGCGGTCAGAGATGTAGGAGATCTCGGAGCGCAGGAGGTGGAAGAGGCGGTCGTCGAAGGGGCGCGACGACGGTTGAGGAGGATGAAGACGAGGTGGCCGTAGCACTGGGCGACGTCCGAATCTGGCGCAACGTCCTCCATCACAACCGACTGGCGATTCTGAGAGGCACGACTCACGAGTCGGCAGCGGCGGTCGAGCATCGGGCGACATCGGGCAGAGACGGCACGCCGGATGGATTCGAGTCTGGCCGCCCCCGGGAGCAGAGATTGCTCCTCCCGGGGGCAAGCGGGCAGTGGAGCTAGGCAGCGGCGGCGGCAGCGTTAGCGGCGGCTACAGTAAAGCCTAACCCTAACTTCGCTCTGATACCATGTTATGAATATTGTGTGTATACTCAATATGCAATATATATTGGGAGTACGAGGGGTGTATGCTATATACAGATAAAGAAATACAAAAGACAGATAAGAAAATACAAAAGAGTTCCTATTCGAACACTCTATTCTAACAGTCTGAAAGATTATCATAATTGCACAGGCTCAACATAGTGTTGCCCATTTTGATTATGAACTTCAAATTGGAATCTGTTATCTGAGCTGAATGAATATTCCCATAGGCGATAGAATTGGACATAAGTTGCCATTTATTCCCTTGTTTGAGAAGCCTATTGAATTCACTTCGTATTCCCTACTTATAGTTCATTTCTTGTGCAGGTCACCTGACATCAAAGAGCGATGTATATAGCTTTGGAGTGGTGCTACTAGAGATGATGACAGGCAGAAGGTCAATGGACAAGAACAGACCAAATGGGGAGCACAACCTGGTTGAATGGGCGCGTCCTTATCTTGGAGAAAGACGGCGATTCTATAGGCTTGTTGATCCCCGTTTAGAGGGAAATTTCTCCATAAAAGGCGCCCAGAAGACGGCTCAGCTGGCTCATGCCTGCCTCAGCCGGGATCCCAAGGCTAGGCCTCTCATGAGCCAAGTGGTGGAAGTCCTCAAGCCTCTCCTGAACCTCAAAGACATGGCCAGCTCCTCTTACTTCTTCCAGTCCATGCAGCAGGAGCGTGCGGCAAGCCTTGCCAACCCAAATGGTAGTCAAAGCATGAAGGCACAGAGCACCTTTGTGCGGCACGGGCAGCAGCCAATGAGGAGCCTCTCATACGGCCCGCACGCTTCTCCGTACCGCCAATCGCCAAGGCCCAACGGCAAACAGCAATGAGACTCATGGTGCTCACCTGTTCACCATGATCGATTCAAGATTGAGCTTTCATCCAAAACTGGTGGATAAATGGGGCGCTTACCGACCATCGCACTGGAGCACCCTGTGTCGCGGATAAAGCCGCCCCCAAGGATGATTAGAATTGCGCAGAACGCCTGCGATGTGAAATTTTTCTTCTTCTTGTCGATTAGCTTTCTAGCTGTCTCCATATTTACAACTCTAGGTACCTTGACTTGAGAGGGGGGAATTAAGCAGGGTTTTGTCTGTCTCTCTTTTGAACAATGCTCAGATAGATGCTTCTTCCTTGCTGGAGAACCATGGATAGGGGGAGAGGGAAGAGCCTGTGCGTGCATGTATGGCTCTCTGGTTTGGTCCCATACTCAAGACTGTCGGTCGCATTGTAATTAATTGCCATGTGGAAAAAGCAAAAAAGGGCAAAATTGATCAGAGACCATCGCCGCCGCCTTCGTCGTCGTCGTCGCCATCATCATTCCATAATGCTCGAGGGCAGCAGCTCAGTTAAGGCGCATGTGCCATTGATGGGGTGGAAGAGCTCGCTTTCAGGTAGGGGTACATTTTGCCAGATCATAAAATTCATAATCATGCATGGTTATAGCTCGCACGTGCCATTACTCCTGGCATATTTTCCGCTTGATATTTTTCATGTTACCACTGCGTTGTTTCCCATTTCGGGTGGGTCATGTTAAGCAACCTGGTAACAAACTGACGCGACTAATGGAAGGTGCGTCCGCTGTCTCGCAAGACTGGTACGATAGTATGTATTCAGCTGGTGCATGGTACAGTACCATCTCAGGTCGCGTAGCTCATCGGGTAGGTGCATGGTACAGTACTGTCTCAGGTCGCGTAGCTCATCGGGTAAGGCATCCGTTTCTTCTTTGGTCGAGGTCCAGGTTACATTGTGTATTCGCGTTGTTGTTTCGGCGAAGGCGTTGGGGTTTTTTTTTTCTTTTTTTTTTCGTCATATTATATTCAGAGTTTGCTAACAATGATTTTTTTTAAACGGTAATCCTACCGTGCAAAAAATCGGACGCTGCCACCCGTGCTTTCTCTGGAGTCTTCCTCCTACCATTCCTTTCACACGATAGCTCATCTCCTCCTCTATTCTCCATGCCCTACTCTCTTCCTCCAATCCCACACAATTCTCGCCTCCTTGGTGACTCACCGGCGGGTAGAGCCCGGTGTAGGAGCATCTCTCTCTCTCTCTTGTTAGAGTGATCTCAGGCATTTGGCCCAACGGCCAAATACCACTCTTTGACCGCGCTCGATCGGGCGTTCATTAATTGGTCAGTGGGCCTGTCGCCAGCGCCATATAAAAGAGAGGTGGGGGCCGGGGCGGCACGCACGACGAGGTTCACCGTGCCGCCACCATCCCCACCGACAAACCCTAACCCGATCTTTAGAGGGTGGCGCTCTAGCGACGGGAAGCACCACCGCTGTCTCCATCGGATCTGCGCCCCCGCCGTCGCCGTCATCCTTCTTCCCCGACCGCCGCTGTCGCCATGGCAAGCTCCTCCTCCAACGCATCGATGGTGGTACCCCTCCCTCTCCTCTCTTCCTCTCGGATCTAGAACCCGTGCAAGAACAAGCAGCGGCAAACAATGGTATCGAGCCTTCACGGCCGCCGCCGGCGACCGCTCGTGGCGTCGTCGCGCCGCCGGCCGCGACCGGGCCGCCGCCGCGCGCGGCGCCGGGTAGCCGCCGCCGCGTCGCTCGCGTCGGGGCCGCCACGCTGCCGTCTGCGGCCGAGTCGCGACGGAGCCCGCGCGCGACCTCCGCGATGCGACGCTTTGCTCCGTTGCCGGGCACCGGCCGCCTCCACCGCGCTCGTCGCCGTCGCGCGCTTAGCCCGCGCGCGCTTCGACGCGCTAGCCTGCGCAGCCTCCGCGGCGCCTCGCCGCCTCCCACCGCCGCGCCTCGGGCGCGCCTCCTCTCCGTCTGAGCGCGCTTCTCTCGGGCTGGAGAGGAACCAAATGAGGGCGGGGCGGCCGGGGCTTAGGGTTAGGGTTAGGGGCGAGTGCGGTCGGCCGTCCGATCCGATCGGACGGCTGTAGTCCTCGGCCGATTTCGGCCCAAGAGAGAAATGGGCCTTTTGGGCCGGCCACGAGCGCGTGGGAGTGGGCCGCCGTGGGCCGTGGCGCGCATGAATGGGTCGGATTGATGTTTTGAACAGTAAATCCGTGAAAAGAAGATTTAATGTTTTTCAGAAGCTTTTATGAGTGATTTTGATTGAATTTTGATCCAAAATCTCTGTAAATTTTTGCACCAACGTGTTAATTTTTTCAGAGATTAAAAGTGTACAGTATAATGCTTCTGTATAATGAATTATTTTTAGAATAATTACAGTTTCCGCTGCAAAAGTTAATGTTGATTAATTTTCATTATTAAATTCGAACCAACGGGAGAATTTAATTTTGGAAAAATAGAGATAATTTCGAGATAATTATGATATTGTTATTTTCTGACCAACGTTGATAATAACAGTATTATAATTTTTTAATTGATGATTTTATGCGTTATTTCTATTTCTGCCCAACGGTGATGTAGATTTAATGTATAGATAAAATTGATTTAATTGTATGTCGTTTTTTTGACCAACGTTGGAAATAAGGCATATAATTTTGATGTTATGTTCTCACTGAATATGAATTGTGTTTTCAGGAGGATACTCCTTGATGGGCTACATCAGGGATATCCCGGTTCTCAAAGGAGATAACTACGGTGAATGGAAGAAAAAGATTGACCTGGCTTTCATCTTGGCTGAGGTGGACTGGGTAGTCACCACACCGTGTCCCACAGAGCCTGTGGCACTGGTGAGGGATGAAAATGAGACTGATGCTGCTTGGCAGACCAGACAGAGGGACTATGCTCCCATAAAAATGACATATGATCTTGATCATAAAAAGTGGGTCACTGCCAACAAGAAATGTTTGGCTGTGATAAAGAACACGATTGAGCCTGCAATTGTGGGCTCAATCGCAGAGTGTGACACTGTCACAGAGTACCTTGAGAAAATAAAGAGTCGCCATCGACTCTTCAAAGACATATGCTACACAGCTGATTAAGCAGCTTGTGACAGAAAGGTACTCTGGTGGTGGCAGTGGCATAAGAGAACACATACTAAGGATGAGCAACTTGGTATCCAAGCTTAAACCAATGGATTTGGCTCTCAAGGATGAGTTCCTTATACATTTGATTTTTGCTTCCTTGCCGGAAAAGTTTGACACCTTTGTTGTCAACTACAACATGCAGCCCGAGAAATGGGACTTAGAAAAATGCATAGCTATATGTGTGCAAGAGGAGGAAAGATTTAAATCCTCACATGGTGGTTCTATCAACTATGTGAAGGACAACAAGAAAAAGAACTTCAACAGTAACTTCTCCTCAAAGAACAAGGGAAAAGCCTCTGTCCATCAGCCTCAACAAAATAAGTTTGCAGTAGAAAAAGATCAGTGCCTTCATTGCAAGAAAAAGGGACATTACAAGAAAGATTGTCCCGATTTCTAGAAATTGATTATGTCAAAGAAAGGTGAGGACATTATTACGTTCATAAATGAGTCCCTGTATGTACAATATTCAAAATCTACTTGGTGGATTGATTCAGGTGCAACTGTTCATGTTGCCAATAATATGCAGGGATTCCGTTTGACGAGGAATACGCAAAGAAAAGAAAGATGCATTAAAGTTGCAAATGGAGTCCAAGCTAAAGTTGAAGCTGTTGGCGATCTTTCATTAGAGCTAGCTGATGGCTTCACTCTTTTACTTAGAGATGTTCTTTATGTTCCCTCTTTACAGAGGAATTTGATTAGTGTTTCATGTTTGGACAATGATGGTTATAATTGTCATTTTGGAAATGGCAAGTGTGAAATAATGTTTAATAAAGAATGTGTTGGTCTTGCCATCTTACAAAATGAGCTTTATTTGTTATCATTATGTGATGATGTGAATGTCGTATGCGATAAAGGGAACGTCGCGTGCGAAAGTGAATGAATCTCGTCACGAATGTAAACAGAAACGAAAGAGAACTCTAGATGCGTCGTCGAAATTATGGCAATGCTGTTTAGGCCATATTTCGAGGGGAGAATAGAAAGACTAGTTAAGAATGATATTCTTCCTCCATTAGAGTTCTCGGACTTAGAACAATGCAGAGACTGCATTAAAGGAAAATATGTAAAGAAAATTAAGAAAGACGCCAAAAGAAGCACAGAAATCTACAAATTATTCACACAGACATTTGTGGTCCTTTTCCGTGAAAAGTGTGGATGGATATGACTCGTTCATAACATTCACGGATGATTACTCTGTTATGGATATATTTATCCAATCAAAGAAAGTAATGAAGCCTTGGATAAATTCAAGATATTTAAGGTCAAGTTGAAAACCAACACGATTTAAAGATTAAGATAGTCCGATCGACCGTGGGAGTACTACGTCGACATACCCCATATGGACAAGTTCTGGACCTTTGCAAGGTTTTTACAGAAAATGGTATAGTGACCCAAGATTCGACACCAAGGCGAACCTCAAAGCAAAATGGAGTAGGCTGAAAGACGCAACTGCACTCGATGGATATGGTGCGAAGCATGATGAGCTATTCCACACCGCCATTGAGTCTATGGATGGAGGCGTTGAAAACCGCCATTCATATTCTCAACAGAGTGTCTAGTAAGTCGGTGCCCAAAACACCGTACGAGTTGTGGACAGGAAGAATTCCTCACTAAACCACTTACGTGTGTGGGAGTCTGCTGAGGCTAAAGTATTTAACCCAAATTTTGGGAAGCTTGATCCCAAAGCGATAAGTTGCCATTTCATTGGCTACCCCGAAAAGTCAAAAGGTTTTCGTTTCTCCGTCCGCACAGGATATACAAAGTTTGTAGAAACGAGACACGCTGTCTTCTTAGAGGATGAAATGATGAGAGGAAGTATGGTAGCTCGTGAGATTGACCTTGAAGAGAAGCGGCGATGCGCCCACTCCGATGATTCAAGAGCCATTTTTCATACTACTGCATTCATTCATCGCACCGACGGTGCAAAACACTGTGGTGCCAAGACTGTTATTGTTCCTCCCGTGGCAACAATGAATGAGAATGAGTAACTGTTCTTCAGATCCTCTGAACCCATTGCCACGTATGAGGGGAGCAACAAAGACCTCAAATGTAAAATGTACCAAATGAGGAGGCTCAGGAGGTCTCAAAGAGTAAGAAGATCACTATTTCGATGATTATCGATTTATCATACAGAGGAATTTCAAATGGAGGATGATCCCACCTCATTTGAAGAAGCCATGAGAGCGAAAATTCCTCAAAATGGCTTGAGACCATGGAAGAGGAAATGAGGCCCATGAAGGCTAATAAAGTCCGACTTGAAATTATTCCTAAAGGAACCAAAACAAGAGGGTCAGAATGGGTCTACAAGACAAAGCTTGACTCCCAAGGAATGTAGAAAGATACAAAGCGCGACTTGTGGCAAAAGGCTTTACGCAAAGAGAAGGGATTGATTACAATGAGACTTTTTCTCCAGTCTCATGTAAAGATTCCTTCAGAATCATAATGGCATTAGTAGCACATTATGATTTAGAGTTACATCAGATGGATGTAAAGACGACATTTCTTAATGGGGACTTGGAGGAAAATGTTTACATGGCACAACCGAAAGGTTTTGTCGTGGAAGGAAATGAAAGAATGGGATGCCGCCTAAAGAAATCGATTTATGGGTTAAAACAAGCTTCAAGACAGTGGTACTTGAAGTTTGACAGTACAATAAGAAAATTTGGGTTTAAAGAGAATGTAGAGGACAACTGTGTTTATGCAAAGTTTAAAGATGGGAAGTTTATCTTCCTAATCTCAGTATGTGGATGATATCCTACTAGCTAGTAGTGATGTTAGTCTCACATCGAGACTAAGAAGTTTTGTCCTCAAACTTTGATACTGAAAGATCTTGGTGAAGCTTCGTTCGTTCTAGGATCGAAATTCACCGGGATAGAAACAAGGGGATATTGGGACTTGTCACAAAAGGCATACATAGAGAAAGTCTTAAAGAAATTTGGTATGCATAAATGTAGTCCTTCACCTGCACCTATAGTCAAGGGCGACAGATATGGGATTTTCAATGCCCCAGAACCAAGATGAGATCGATCAAATGAAAGCGGTTCCATATACTTCAATTGCGGAAGCTTACAAGATGCTCAAGTATGCACACGCCCGACTTAGCATTTGTTACCGGTTATTTAGGCGATTCGAGCAATCTCGAATAGAACATTGAAATTGATAAAGAAAGTCTTGCGTTATTTGCAAGGAACAAAAGGCCTCATGATGACATACGTAAGATCGATTCACTCCATATAGTGGGGTATACTGATTCGATTTTGCGGAGATGATAGAAAGTCTACATCCGGATATGTGTTCACTCTCCGGAGGAGCTATATCGTGGAAAAGCTCAAAGCAAACCGTCACTACATCGTCCACAATGTATGCCGAGTTTGTAGCATGTTATGAGGCTACGGGCCAGGTGAACTGGCTAAAGAAGTTCATACCCGGTTTAAAAGTGGTTGACGACATCAATAGACCACTTAAGTTGTATCGCGATAATGAACCCGAGAACGTATGCCCACAACAATAAGTCAAGTGGTGCTGCTAAACACATTGACATAAAGTACTATGTTGTGAAAGATAAAGTTCGGGATCAAATTATAAGTCTTGAGCATATAAGTACCGCAAAGATGCTAGCGGATCCGCTTACTAAAGGCTTACTACCCAACGTGTTCAGAGAACATGTAGCCGGCATGGGTTTAAGGGAAAGCCTATGATTCCTGGACTAAAAGATGGCCAAAAGGATTAAAGTAACTATTTCAAAACAGAGAGGTGTATTGTAACTGTCAAATCTATCGGCGATTGACCGTGACGATGAGACATGTTCTATGCACTAATCTGTGATAGAATGTGTAAAGTCAAAAGTAATTAAAGATAAAGTATAGATTGAGATCAAGGGGGAGAATGTTAGAGTGATCTCAGGCATTTGGCCCAACGGCCAAATACCACCCTTTGACCGCGCCCTGATCGGGGGCGTCCAGCCCAATTGGCTGGTGGGCCCTTGTCGCCAGCGCCATATAAAAGAGAGGTGGGGGCCGGGGCGGCACGCACGACGAGGTTCACCGTGCCGCCACCATCCCCACCGACAAACCCTAACCCGATCTTTAGAGGGTGGCGCTCTAGCGACGGGAAGCACCACCGCCGTCTCCTTCATCGGATCTGCGCCCCCGCCATCGCCGTCATCCTTCTTCCCCGACCGCCGCTGTCGCCATGGCAAGCTCCTCCTCCAACGCATCAGACGGTCGGTACCCCCTCCCTCTCCTCTCTCTTCCCTCTCGGATCTAGAACCCCAGGCAAGAACAGTGTGCGGCAAACATCTCTCTCTCTCTCCACACACACACCTACTCCTCTCGTGTCCATCCAAAGAACAAAAAACAATAAATCCAGCCGGGGCGTTGTCTGACATACGAGTTGCTCCTCCTGAGCTTCCTCTACTTGTCAGCGACGATGTCCTTAGGAAGTTCCTCCGGTCTCTCTGATTTGGCCACTTGGCTGTGCGCCTGTGCCTAAAGAGAGGACTGAGATGTACTTGTCGGACTTCTCCCTTCGCACACTAGGCCATCGAGGAGAGAGGGTGGCGCCTTAGTGCATCGGACGGCGGTTGGAGGAGCATTGGGGCGGTGGATGTGTGCTGATGGCAAACGAAGGGATCTCCAATGAGGCGTTGGGATGAGCAGAGGGCTAGCGACGAAGCATTGGACTGCTTTCTGCTCCACCACATCTTGGATAATCAGCAACAAGCACCAGGCTGGCTGTCGTTTCCTCTGACAAGAATGAAATGTTACAATAGGTTATTTGAGTTGTTGCAACTATTTTTTCCCAATGTTGGAATGATGTTTTCTAAAGTTTTTCATGGGTTTCCAATTTGTTGCAAATGTTTTTTTTTACTATTGTTGCATCTACATTTACATGATGTTGCAAGTTTTGTACTAGAGATTTCATTGTGTTTCTTGATGGTGTCTTCTATTTTTGCAATGTTGCACCCCTTGATTAATTTGCCGCACTTTTCTTATCATCCGATCTTTTATTGCAATCCTTTTTTTTTTTTGGTTTCGGATTGTCTATGATCCACCAATTCGAGGTGGAGCTCTCACAAGGGGATGGTTGATGCTGCAAGGATGAAGATGACATCCATGAGGCCATGAGAGAGCGAGGACAAAACAGGGGGATGTTGTTGCAATTGTTGCGCCAATAGTTGTTCTTGTCAAAACGCCAGTGTTGTTGAGCAATGGGAAGAGGTATCAGACAGCTAGGATGCCTCGCACGAAGTGAATCAAAATTATCGAATGGCGACCGAAGCGTCAGACAACAGCGCCCGAATCAGACGTCCGACCCTAGTTGTGTCCTTTTTTAAAAGTTATCTATGTATACTAAGGGGTTGTTTGGCATGGTTGTAATTTTTCTAAAAAAACAGCTTTCGGCTATGCTAAAGGGCTGAACGGTTGAGCTGAAAACGTTTGATGACTGGTAGTCTGGTTTTTATGTAGGCTGGATGGAGCTTCTGAGTTGGAGAATGACTGAAATGCCCCTGAGGCAAATGATAGCTTGTTTGATGCCGTTTAATGACAATTGATCTCACTTTATGACAATTAACAACAATTCGCACACAAGTAAATCTTAACGATAATTGATGGCAATTAACGACAATGTACACATGTAAATCTTAATGATAATTAACGCAATTGACGGCAATTAATAGCAATTGATCTAATTACATGATTACACAAGTAATCAATTCAATGATTACATAAAAAATCTATCTATATCAGAAAAAAAAGAAAATGAACAACTAAAAAAAAAAAAAATTGAAACGGACGTCGGCGGCGGGAGGAGGATGGCGGTGTCGGGTCGGGAAGAGGAGAAGGGTGGCGTCCGCGTTGGGAGGAGGAGGACGAGGAGGAGGGTGGCGTCCGCGTTGGGAGGAGGAGGAGGACGAGGAGGAGGGCAGCGTCCGCGTTGGGAGGAGGAGAGCGGTCGCGGCGACGCCGAGTCGGGAGGAGGAGGAGGAGGAGGGCGGCGATGGCTTGGGAGGACGAGGGCGACATTAGGTCGGGAGGAGAAGGGCGGCAGCAGCTCAGGAGGACGAGGGCGGTGCCAGGTCGAGAGGAGGAGGAGGAGAGGGAGAAGGGCGACAG
The DNA here is from genome assembly GCA_036346255.1 of Ampelocalamus luodianensis. Lineage (NCBI taxonomy): Eukaryota > Viridiplantae > Streptophyta > Magnoliopsida > Poales > Poaceae > Ampelocalamus > Ampelocalamus luodianensis. Next base: position 47,344,794 of record CM070617.1, read on the forward strand.
CGGCTCAGGAGGAGGAAGAGGAGGGTAGCGTCGGCGAGGGAGGAGAAAGGGCAGCGCCGACATGGGGAGAGTAGGGCGGCGCCATCCTAGGGGGCGGAGAAGGGTGGCGTCAGGGTCGGGAGGAGGAGAAGAGCGGCTAGGGTTAAGGTTCGAGATGAGGGGTTTTGTTCAGTGGCAAGGGACGGAAAAATAACCCCCAACTCTAGGGATAATCTCAAAAGTCAATCCCGTTGAACCGCGGGAAGCTGTCCCCGGACGGTTTCCGGCTTCCGCACGTTGTAAACGTCTTACAACTTAAAAAAAATGGCTGAAGAAAGCCGCCCGATTTGGACAACTTTTGGCTTTTCTAAGCAAAAAGCCGAAACCGAAACCATCTCAAACAGGCACTAAGAGGCGCAGCCAGTTTATCAAGGCCTTGTGGTTCCCCGCTTCCTAGTGTGCCAGTTTAGTCTTAGCAATGTCGTGAGATTCTCCAGGAAAAAGACCTAGAAACCAAGACAAACACATTAACTGCTTTTTCCGCTGCCAAATTAATTTACATTCTTTGAAATTTTGAGACAGGACCGAATTCGCTAGGCTGCGGTGGTGGGACCGGGGCGGGCGCGGGGTGAGCGCGCGCCCGCGTCCGACGTGGCGGCACAGCAGCGCGGGCGCGGGGTGACCGTGCGCCCGCGTTGCTATTTTTGCAAATACCGTGCGCGTATGGTCAAAAGTGTAAATACGATTCGTAAACCGACCGTATCCGCTGTATGGTCGATCTTTCGCTAGGTTGCGCAAAGCCGCAAAGGATGAGAAGCTGCAGCTTTTATGCGACCTCCTTGCTATAGGAAGAGAAGAAGTGCAGGGGGGAAGAAGAGCAGAGGTTATGGGACCTGCATAAAGCCCAGATCAGAAAGCCGAGCTCTAGCGGGAGCACTGACACCCGAAAACTGGCACGTGAGAGATCGAGCTCAAAAAATGGCCCCCGTGAGATGCTTGCAAAATCCCCTGCGGTTCAAAGATCTGCGAATTTACGTCAAAAAAAAAGATCTGCGAATTGGCATGCTATTCTGAACTGCTTGGTTGTATGTGTTCTTGGCAGTCTTTGGGTCTGACTGATGTATCATGTATGCTTATGATATTCTCAAGTCGCCATCAAACGAGAGGAAATTAAACGTGGCCGCGGGACGACGAATTCACCAGTCAATCACTCATTCTACACGTAGTAATCTGTGAGCCGAGGCGATCGATTCCACACCGATGCTACCCGTCTTTTCTCATCCGGACGGCGACTGATGAGGCGTTGGCATCCGTTTCTTCCAACCCTCTTATATTTTTATTGTTACTAGTCAAGCTTGACAATAATAATCAGGTGACCACTGCAGTTTTCTTCTGTTCGGGCCAGAGACTCGCGACTAGCTCACTCATTCAGCTTGCGCGCTACTTGCCAGACCAGTTAATTACGTGCGCGAGCTAGTTTCCATTCTTGTTAGTTTTCTTGAGGCACTTGTCACTGGAACCCTTCTTGTCTTGCTCCGCAAACAAAGCACAAGTTCATATATCCAGCATTCTAGATTACTTTGCACTGCTCGCTTGACCAAGAACCCATTCACCCATTGTTCGTAGGCAGATCTGTAACATCTCAAAAATGCCTAAATACGAAAATATGAGATTTTTAAAACTTTTTGTATGTTATTCGTTATTGCCTTGATTGCATAATTTTTTAGAATTATTTGATCTGCATTTGTTTTTGCCAATACAAGTAATGTAAAATGGAAACCCTAAATACATAAACTCTAGAAGCGAAAGCCCTGATTACAGAAACCCTAAATATGGAAACCCTAGAAACATAAAAACAAAATTAACCTAAGGTATTGCCTTATAAATATTACATGAAGTGTACACCATAAAACTGAAATCAAATTCAACAGCCCTCTTTTGAATTCTTTAGAAAAATATCAGAATTTATCTATCACTACATGAGAATCTCCTAAAAAGCAAACACCAGAATTTTAGCAAGCCAAAAATTCTATCATCTTTTCTTTTTCCAAAATTATCCTAGCCTTTTTCTTTTTTCCTCTTCTACTGTCCCTCTGGCCGAACCATGTTGCCACCAAACCAACTCATTCGGTCGACTGGCTCTGGCTCAGCCCACAGTTTTCTTCTCCTGGCGACATCGCCACTGCCTGCTCTCGCTCAGTGTCAACGCCTTCTGCATTTGCACCACGTTGCGGCCATGCAACCGGGGGATGTCGCTCAAGTCGTCACCCATCGATCAACTGTCGCTTAGCGTTGCCTCTGAGCTACTGTGAGGTCAGTGCTGAGCTCGCACGGAGTGCATCACTGGCTCTCGTGCAATCTCTGCCCCTCGACTATAAGTAGCTGCCCAGAACCCGTGGTCTATCTCCCCTAGCCATTCTCCCTCGTTCTCTCACTCTCATTTGCCAAAAACAGCCATTGGGAGCGAGCTCCATTTTTCGGCCGACACGCCACCCCTTCGCCGCTGGCATTCCGGAGGGTTCTTCCCTTTGCCAACCCTGTCACCATATTTTCCAGATCACCAGCAACGTTTCCCCTAAACTAATTCGGTTTTTCGTTCGCAGGAGCCACCGCCAACCTCTTTCTTCCCCGTCTCTGGCCGTAAGATCCAATTCAGCCGTCTCAACCTTTCCGATGAGCCCTAGTCAAATTCTTCCCTCCCCGACCATCTTCTCACCTCGCTTGTACATCTCTGACCACTCACAGCTCTCATCTCTTCTCTGGACATCGCCACTGCTTGGAGATCCCCTCGCCGCCGCTATGCACCATCGCCAGATCGTCTCCGACCATCTCAGTAGCCATCTTCCACTCCGGTATGCTCCTAGTGCCCTCTAAATGCTCATGCGTGCTTTGGTTGAGTAGAAGCGTTGTCGTAACGCCATAAGCACCACAAGCCCGAATGCCACCGCCGCTCATCAGCATTGCGTCGCCGCTATAGGCTGCTGGAGCCTCGCCGTCGGTACTAGTAGGATCGTCTAGATGTAGGGGTTCCATTTTTTGCTCTTAGCCGGTGTCGCCGTGCCCTCTACCGCCAACGACAAGCGTGAGCTGAGAGTTCCCCGAAGCGTCGCTGCGAGTTTGAAGCCAACACCCACTGTAGCTAGGCGATTAATTACTAAATGGGTATGTGTCTTAGCGCTAATCATTGAGTAGATCTTGGTTTAAATGTTGCTTGTTTCACTGATGCACGGGCTCGTGAACAGAAATCCATGAGCATTAATGCTATAAGTTTCGCGTTCAGTCGCTGACGCGCGGGCTCGAGCTCATTAGTGCATAGTGGATTTTGGGTCCATGGACTGATGGACCAAGTGCGTAAGCTTTAGTCCATACACTGTTTCCTAGACTGAGTCACTCACAGTGGGACCCACTCGCCAGTAAATAGGTTTCCTTTAGGAAAATAAATGGAAATAAAAATCAAAACAGCCGGGCCCACCTGTCGGTCACTAAGCATTTTCGGCTGAAAATAAAACAAAAGAAAAAGGAAAGGGATGTGGGTCCAACCTGTCAGTGAGAGAGACTCTCTCTTCCTTTATTCTAGGATTTAAATTAGGTTTAAACTTTGGAGAGCCCGTTCTCTCTCGTTTCAACTCCGAATCAAGTGATTTTTGTTTCTAAATTTATCTAAATTCAAACTCTACTCAACCAAATAAAAAACACTTATTTTGGATTTCATTTGAATTTTTGAATGCATTTTGAATCCTTATGTGCTTATTCGAACCTTTGTTAATTTTTGCGTATATAGAAGGTGAAGTCTCCAAAGACCCTCAAGCCAATCAAGAACAAGATCAGCAGTACCGAGACCAAGGTGGGTCAATACTTTGATAATTTTGCGCCTACTTTTGAAATACAATTATATTGTTTTTAAATTATGAAAATGCATTGCTATGTTATATCTAAATATGTTAGATTAAGTGCATAGTTAATACCTTAATGATAATCGTGTATAAATTCCTAACCATTGAACTTGGACATTATCCTTGTCACCCTAGATTAACGGGATACCTGTTAGCCACTAAATACATACTTAAATGATATGCTTAGCTTTGCTTAGATACTCCGTCATGCGGGCATTAAATTGCCCGACATCATTCAATAACTTGAAAATGAAATTGGACAGTCGAGGCTGGTGCCTAGCTGGTATGTTGGACTAAAGGTAATTTAAAAAAACAAAGGAAAACCCAAAAACAGATTTCGACTCGGGTGGCTGGAAAGAATGGCTGGTGCTGGGTGCACGAGAGAAAGTAGGTATGTGAATGTACCGCACGAGTCGATAAAGGACCGAGTTCTTGTGATGACCTCTCGTGTAAAAATAGTGTAACCACAAGTCTATAATGGGTACGATCTGACTAACTAATTTATCTGTTGCCTCGCAACTTCACCATTGGTGGGTGTGTGGAGTGAATTAAGGTTAAGGGAGTCACCGATCTACACGGCGCAAATGGGAGACCTCCCGTGGGCGAGGCCAGGGAGGTGATACTTAGCGGCGTGGGGTTGCGTTGAGGTGGGGCATTGTAAAGGCCTTGTGATAATCATCTTAGTTACACACCTACGAAAGTGTGTCAGACAGACATTATAAGTTAATTATCTCTTATGAGTAAAGTGTATAAACTCTGCAGAGTAAGAAAACTATCTAGATAGCCGTGCTCACGGTCAAGAGCGGTGCCGGGAACTTGCTTTAACTAGCTTTCATTTTTTTATAAAACCATTTGTGGGTGGATTGAAAAGGTGGGTTGGAGCCCAGTGAGAATTGAAAGGGCCTGGTTAAGAACTGGTAATAAGTACGGGATATGACCCGAGCATTGGGTGGTTGGAGCCACTCAATGGTATAGGAAGTTGAAGTCTTTACTAGTACTTTACAACAAAACTCAGTTTATAAAACCTGTGTTGTTAAAATGCTAAGTCTCAGGAATTACTACTAAATAATTAATTCAAACTTGGCTTTGTGCAACTAAAAGAACCATGAACCTCCTTGATTAGCCTTGCATGTATAATAATTGCATTGTGTGTTGGCTTGTGAGTACATTTGTGTACTCAGGCTCGCTTAATATAACCTTTTAGAGCCACTTGACCAAAATTAGAGTGTTAGTGATTTTAAACCATGGTAAAATCATAAAGTTAGTGATTTCAAGCTATGGTAAAATTAGAAATACTTATCACAAATGGTTTTTAATAAAAACCGTCAGTGATGAGGACGGGAAGTCACAGACGGTTTTTGGCGCAGTCAGTAACACAGACGGTCGCTAAACCAAAATCGTCTGTGATTGTATTTAATTTAGACGGTTTTGGTCATCCGTCTGTGATGAGACATCCAGTATTAGCCTTTTTGTAGTAGTGTGATGTCCTTTCTCTCGTGCGTATGGTTGACCTCTTTCACCTCTCCCAAATTCTTCTTCATCTTCTTCTTTATATGCACACACCAAAATTCGTCACCGTTCCACTTCTTTCTATCTCGCGCCGTCGTCTCGAGTTCACCGCATCGTACCCTCTTCATCCTAATCCTCCACTGCGCCGTCGTAGCCTCCTACTCCGTGCTGGCCGAACAAGCATCGTCACCTCCTCCTTGTTTACCACCACGACGTCGCCACCGCCTTCTCCCTCGGCCTCCCACCTCCTCGCCGCAATGTGTCTGGCGAGGGCTGAAGAGACCAATGGTCATGAGAACCGAGTCATAGCTTGGGTTTAGGGTGGAAGAAGATGGCCATCGATGTATATACCTCTTCCTTGTTAGCCGGCAATGACTGAAAATGAGTAGCACGTCGGAGAGGGAAATTGGTATCAACTTCAACTTCTAAATGTAAATAATCTACGAGCTCAAAATTTTAATTTTCGGATAGTAGTAGTACGTGATGCAATATGCAGTGTTAATATTTCTGTTTATATGTGTGTGAAAGAAAAAAAATATTTATGATACGGCTTAGGATTTCGTCTGCTGATATATATCACTCTCTTTCGGAGTTCTGTTGCAACACACGGACACCCTACTAGTTAAATATCTAACAACCCGTGCGAGTAAATTCTTATTTTATAATAGTATAGATAAAAAAATCAGAAGAAAAAAAAAAGTAACTAAAGAACAGGGAAAAAGGACCGGAGGAAACAAGATCTGCAACGACTCCGTTCTAACTGGTCGCCGCCTCCGCCCCCGCCCCCATCCTCCTCTTCCGCTGCCGGTGCGACCCCTCTCAATCTCTCTCCTCCAAATCGCTCGTCTCCTTCTCGCCGTACGCGAGGCAGGCACGCCGCCATGGCCCCTGGGCTCTACTCCGACATCGGCAAGAAGACCAGAGGTATCACCACCATCTCTCCCTGTTTCCCCCCTTCTTCTCCCGTGCCAAGAATCGCTCGATCTTGACGATGTGATATGATGGCTGCGCGCAGATCTTCTGTACAAGGACTACAGCACGCACCAGAAGTTCACCCTCACCACCTGCACCCCCGAGGGCGTCGTGAGTTCCCTCCTCTCCTCTCCTCTCCTCTCCCTCACTAATGTACCATTTGTCCATTTCCCATAGTAATTCACCATTCTGAGTCGCATAGGACTATGACAGTATCTGAATGTAGGGTTCGTTTTGCACCCGCCACATTAATTGAGTAGTTACAGTACGAATGGGCGTTAACAACAGGCCGATCGATCTCTTTGTAGCGCATCGTTTCCCTAACAGATCACCGTTGCCTGTTCTTCATCCTGGCACTGTGCAGCTGTCCATATCGGTCTGTTTTTCTGTCGGCCTATGCCATGTTGTGCATGTAGAATTTTAGTTTTTGCCAGGGAGGAAAATTATAGACCCTCATGTCATCATGTATTCGGAGGATCTTAAATCTTTGTTTAGGCATCGATCTGTTTACTCGCGATGAGACTGTCAAATCTACTGCTTGTTCCTTTCCCCGTGATTGCATTGTGCATATTTCTTTCTTCCATGCCACAAAGCTGAAGTACGTGCTCATTAGTTGATTACTATCCACGAAGGAGATGGGTAGAGGATCAGTATACAGCTTCAATTTAGCGTGTGTGCATATAGCATTTGTGCTCTGTATGTTGATGATTTTTGTTTTACCTACAGGCAATCACAGCCGCAGGAACAAGGAAAAATGAGTCCATCTTTGGCGAGCTTCACACCCAGCTTAAGAACAAGAACTTGACTGTTGATGTCAAAGCAAACACAGAGTCAGATGTAAACCGCCTTGCTCCGCTTCTCTCTTTTTTCTTACACGGGACCATGTTTATGATAATCTCATAGCTGTTTTTTCTTGACACTGTTCCTTTTTTGTTTACTTTTTTTTTTTGCCTGATAATCTGAATTTCTTTGAATGTACAATCCTTGAGACGTATGATTCGCTGATGAATATTTTGTATCTTCCAGCTTTTGACGACAGTTACAGTGGATGAGTTTGGAACTCCAGGACTGAAATCAATTCTCAACTTGGTTGTTCCAGACCAGAGGTCAGGGAAGGTATAATTTTGGCATCACTCCATTTGCTCGATTGTTTTTGTCCAATATGGTAACCATTGAGATAAAACACTTTATTCATTTTTGTCTGCCTTAACAGCTTGAACTCCAGTACCTACATGAATATGCTGGCGTCAATGCAAGCGTCGGGCTGAATTCCAACCCTATGGTTAACCTTTCTGGTGTCTTTGGAAGCAAAGAACTCTCAGTTGGTGTCGATGTTTCATTTGATACGGCAACTAGCAATTTCACCAAGTACAATGCTGCATTGAGCCTAACCAATTCAGACCTTATTGCTTCTCTCCATCTGTAAGTACCATTTTCTATGCTCAGCTACCATATATATTGCTAGCTACCATATATATTGCTAGGTAGTGCCAATCAGCAAGTTAATTCCAGACTAAGACGTCCAGGCCACTGCTTGTAGTGATCAATTACTCTTGTACCAATCTTTACTGTGGCAAATGACCTTACAAATCTTATTCAGGAACAATCACGGAGATACCTTGACTGCGTCCTACTACCACTTGATAAAGCAACATTCGAGCACTGCTGTTGGAGCTGAGCTGTCACACAGCTTCTCAAGGAATGAGAGCACACTAATCTTTGGGTCTCAGCACTCATTGGACCCCCACACCACAGTGAAGGCACGCTTCAACAACTATGGCATGGCCAGTGCACTCGCCCAGCATGAATGGCGTCCCAAGTCGTTCCTCACCATCTCCGGTGAGGTCGACACCAAGGCAATTGAGAAGAGCACGAAAGTTGGGTTGTCCTTGGTGCTCAAGCATTGAAATGCAATATATTTTGGACCCAAGGGATTCTCTTTTCAGTTCTGGTGGATTGGAATAACATGGAAAGAAAACATGTTCCCAAGTTTTCTTTGTGGCATCATTTTGATCTTGAATTCTTCTTTTATCCCCATTATCTGTTTCCTAGGTAAATATTAGCATTGACCTTATATTTTTGATCCTCAGCACCGGTTGTTAATAATTTCTGGAAATGGAGACCTATTGTTAATCTTGTCAAATATGATGGCGATTACTTTGTGTTCACCGCAATGTTCATTCCTTGATCTACTTGTTTCCATTCATGCATTTGGATGTCTCAGGATAATCTGAACTCTAATATTTATGCCCCTCCTTGCAGTATGCTTACGAAATTCAATTGTTTGGAAAGTTGTTTATTGTGGTACCGGGGTATATTTGATATTATCCTGTTTCGAGGCTTCCTTAGGAGTAGATGGAAGGGAAAAGGAAGATTCAGTTTCTGATTTAATAACCAATACTAAAACATGGAACAAGTTTGCAGAGTTTATTCAAAGGAATTACACTGTTCCTGCAAAATTCCTGTGTGCGAAACACGCTTCTGCAACTACAATTTGAGAGATCAGCAACAGTAACAATTCAATTGCAAATAAGTAGCATAGGTTTTATAGTTCACTCCCAAACTTAGGCATGACATATTGGAAACTGATGCTGCCAGACATGCAAAGGCTAAAACGCTTATACACATCGTTCCAAGATAGAGAGACCTAGTTACCATTGCACAAGACTCCAAAGCAGCACAATGAGACAGTAGAGTAGTAGACAACCCAAACACTGTAGCTAGCCGGCAAGACCTTGGCAAGCACTGACTGACTATGGATGATGAGCAGCAGCAGGCTGGCCGGTCTGGAGCAGCCCGTCGCGGATCTGCGCGGCGACGTCGCGCACGGCGCCGGGCCCGTGGGGGATGAACACCGTGGAGGTCTTGGACGCGGCGCCGATCTCCTTCATGGTGTCGAAGTACTGGGTGATGAGCACCATGTCCATGACGTCCTTGGCGGTGATCCCGGGCACGTTGACGGAGAAGCCGAGCACGCTGTCCCTGAGCCCGTCGACGATGGCCTGGCGCTCGCGGACGACGCCGAGGCCCGACAGGTACTTGGCCTCAGCCTCGCCCTCGGCGCGCCTGATCTGGACGATCTTGTCTGCCTCCGCCTTGTCGTTGGCCGCCACACTCAGCCTGGTCGCCGCGTTGATCTCGTTCATGGCCCGCTTGACGTGCTCGTCGGGCTCGATGTCGACGATGAGCGTCTGCACGATCTCGTAGCCGTACATGGACATGGCCTTGTCGAGCTCCACCTCCACGGCCTTGGCGATCTCGTTCTTCTGCTCGAACACCTCGTCCAGGGTGAGCTTCGGTATGCTTGCCCTGATCACTGACAGCATAAACAAAACCCACAGAACTAGTAGTAATGTGACAGAAAGAATATCGAATTGTTGCAACGAAAAAAGAAGCCCCTACCATCAAATACATAAGCCTGGATCTGGGACCTGGTGTTGGTCAGTTGGTAGAAGGCGTCGCTTGCCTTGCCGGCCAGAGCCCGGTACTGAACAGATGCAACAACATTCACAAACACATTGTCCTGCAGAGAGAGAGGGAGAGAGAGTAGTTAAAATTACAAGAAGTGAAATATGTAACTATCCGTCCACGGATGGTATCATCTCAGTCCAAGTCATGCATTTTACTACAATTTAACACAAAAACCACTTAGGGCTTGTTTGGATATGGAGAGATTAGAACCAATTCTTTCGGATTAGAAGGGATTTTAGTTCAAATTCCGAGTCAATCCAAAGAGATTGAGTCAGATCACAATATATCCAAACAAACTCTTAGTCAGCAATTTAACACAAAATTCCACTTAGTGTCAAGAAGGTACCAACGGTATGGTACCTATATCTTGTGGCTAACGGCCATAGTTCGAGTTCCACTAACTACATATTCAACGGTTTATTGTGCATTTCCTGGGATTTGATCTCATAACCACTCGTTGCTGAGTCTCAAGGATGAGAACAATAACCAACTACACCCCTTCGAAAAAGTATAAGATCAGAGCGAGAGAGTTGTAACAAACCTTGGTCTTGGTTTCGCAGGACACCTCCAGTTGCCGCAGCCTCAACGAGAGGGGGCCGCGCGCCTGTAGTCCCAGGAACCAGGGCACGAAATGGCACCCTGGCTCAAGCACTCCATCAAACCTTCCAAACTGTTCTCTGATGGCCACGGTGGATTGGTCAACTTGAACACAGCACATCAAGTTGCCCATAGCTACAGACAGAGCTGCGTTTTCCTTTTTCTTTTTGCTGGGACCTGAAAATGGGTTTTGTAACTGTAGTTTAGTATAAGGACACCCAAACAGCTCCTGCAACGATGTTTATTTATAAAACTGTGTGTGGTGAAGCACTCGAGTTCATATCTCCGTAAGAACTGCATCAGGAATCGACAATAATGGCACTTGGCACATCAAGTTATATATTGATGCGGTAGCTCACTACAATAAGTATGTAGTTGCAATGATTTGTTAGACTAAACATGCAATGAAAAATGACAACGTTCGCTTCCGAATTCAAGCTCGTAGAACTCTTGTTTCCGCGCGCACCCCCCCCCCCCCCCCAAAAAAAAACACACACACACACACGCACAGTAGATACATATATCCTGATAACATACTGCGACAACATATCTGTACTGCGAAAACATATCTGTACTAATAAAGGGATTTTGTTAAAATAATTGTTCTTCACAAAGGGAAAAAAATGAGAGGCAGGAGCAACAATAATGTTTTTTTAAACAACAATTATGAAGCAAAAAAACATAATGGAACTTGCTTCATACAACATAGTGAACCTAAGCTAGCTGGTATCAGAATAGGACTTACAATGGAACTGGAATGGCAGTGCAGAAGAAGTGAGAGCATGCAGTTGCTTATATAGGGGGGAAGATATTTATTCCCTAAAAACAACTTGATCGATAAACTACCATATCCATCTGGACCATCTCCATGATTGACAAGAGACAGATTATCTAGGTCATCGTATGCATTAGTTAATTCCCATTGGTGCATGACAAACTAACTTGCAATTCCTAGCGTCCTTGATTCCTTAAAGGATTGCAATGGAGAGGATGTGGTGAGATTTGACATAAGCAACCGGCATGCTGTTGGAGTTTTGAGCTTGGCCTATTCAATATTCCAATTAAATCCTAAAAAAAAATCTTAAAGGCCCACTCATACATGATGGATGGTGCGAAGTTTAGTACCATATTACAGTCTAGGTGGGAGGAGACCAATATATAAAGTAGAGTCGGTTTTACCTAGTTGAAGCCAGCAAAAGAAGAACACATGCGCGTGCTTGTTCGCTCGCCACGCCATCGCTCGCCCGCGACGTGCACATGAATAGTCTGGCGATTTCGTGTGTGGTTGGCTATGGAGCAAATTAGAAACTAAAAGTTTGAATTACATTGTTTAAATTGAATTTTATGGCAAACTGCGTTTAAAACAGAGTAATAATGACAGTTTCTTCTCTGGCTCTAAGAATCAGAGCATAGACAAACTCAGTTTCATACTGTTGCCAGCCTCGACTTCTTCATCCCTTCTTTAACGTATACCGACATGGGGAGAGCAGTGTCTCCGAAGCCTGCATCCCTCGTGATCCTGCACGAGTTTGGGCGAATCAGATTTCTGGGAAGTGTTCGCGCGACTGCTCACGGCTTCCTTCTTCTCCATCATCCTCTGCGTGTCGTCTTCTTCGCATCAGACTCTACCGTGAACTTCATCGGAGCAATTCTCTGTAAGTCATGGTGATATCATTTGATATGATTAGGCCTTGCTTTCTAGATATTTGTCATATGATGATGTTGATGCCTACTGCTGTTAGTAGTGTTCTTGTTCTAGGCTTTGCCTTATTAGTGTATATATATGAGATAGATATATTTGAGTTGATGATCATGTTACAGTTCATAGTCCCAAATATGCCTAGTATATATGCTGCTGTTGCATCGATTATTGTTTTAGGAATTAAACTATCACAAAAGTGCGCATATACCTAACAATCCAAAGACCTGATAAGCACTTTGTGATAGCTGGTTTTGCCAAGGTAATGAAACCGAAGAAATTCACTGGAGTGAATTTCAAGAGATGGCAGACAAGGGTCCAATTGTGGCTCTCAACTATGAATGTATTTTGGGTCATGGTACTAGGTCCTGTAGGACCTCGTACTGCTGCACAACAAACAGAGTATGACACGACTGCGATAATATTTGTCGGGTGCATTCTAAGCGTGTTGTCTGACCAGCTTTGTGATGTGAATATGCACATGAAGAACGTCGTGGATCTGTGGCATACACTCGAACATAAGTTCGCTGCCTTAGATGCTGGACATGAATTGTATGTCATGGAGCAATATCATGATTACAAAATGGTTGATAACATTTCTGTAGTCGAGTAGGCTCATGACCTACAATTCGTTGTGAGGAAACTCGCTCACCTTGATTGTCAATTGCTTCACAAATTTGTGGCTGAGGCATTATTGCCAAATTGCCTCCAACCCGGAGGAGTTTCGCCACATCTCTGAAACACAAGAGGCAAAATATTTCCGTCGATGATCTGGTTGCTAGTCTTGATGTTGAAGAGAAGGCTCGGGCAAAGGATGTGACACCAATGGTGCAAGAGGGACAGTCTAGAGCGAACATCATGCAACATATTGATAAAGAAAAAGGCAAGATTGTTTCGACCACCAACTTCAAAAGGACCAACAACAGCAAGAATAAAGTGAACATGAAGGATATTACTTGCTTTGTTTGTGGCGAGACCGGTCATTGGGCCACGAAATACCGCAAACAGATGGGCAAAAAAATATCCAGTGCAGAAGAAGTCTACTAATGTGATTATTGGCGAGGTTGAAGCATCTAGGTATAGTAATTTACCTAGTGTCTTTTCGGCATGTCAATCTACCTATTGGTGGATTGACACCGGGGCTAATATTGATGTATGCGTTTATGCATCTTTGTTTTCTTCTTACCAGGTCACACGGGGTTCTTCCGTCCTAATGGGGAATGGGTCACACGCTTCTGTTCTCGGTGTTGGCATGGTAGATCTAAAGTTCACTTCGGGAAAGATTGTACGCTTGAAGAACATGTAGCATGCCTATCGACGATCGCGTCACCGATCTTACAAAATAAATAGAGGAAAATGACTAAGACATCTTGAAAGAGAATGAGGTTACTCTTTATTGCACTGAACTGGCTATTACAGGGGTGCCCTTGACAAGGCGGTGGACTAGCCCTAATTACACATAATGTATTGATTGCTAGCTAGTTTTTTAGATGAAATCCAATTGTCTGTTGATCTTCCGAATTGGATTGGCCTTGATTCGATTGGATCCGGGTCGGATTGTCGTGAATCCCTCCCCCTGGCTGTTCATCATCCACCCTTAAATGACTAGCGAAGAGGTGGCAGTTACTCCCGGAGAAGACGTCTGTTGGAAGTGTCGCGACTGGTCAGGGAGGTAGTTGTTGTTTGGTAAACTAGTAACTGGTCACCGGTTACTATCAGTGGGAAACAAAACCATGTAGTAGTTATTATTAGTGACTTAGGACCATGAAACGTCGTGTGGTTTGGAACAAATTAGACATGTGTTCCATTCATCACACGAGAGAGATATACTTGGAATCATGTCCAAGTGCCAGTTCAAAGCTTCTACGAGCAGTCATCTAGTCGGTGATTAGGTACAGGATCTCGTCTGACTAGGGTATCCATATTGTAACATCTGGAATTCTCACGACCACGAGGGTCGTTAACCTTAGGTGTTACGACCACAAAGGACATGCAGTCTTGAACTAAATATTAAAATAATATTTAGAGATTTTAATTCTCGTCAATTCCCTTATAATAAATAAGAATCTCGTCAGCGGTTCCCTTCTATGTCGAGATGTGTTCAAGTTGGTCTTTGAGTCAAATAAAGTAGTCATGTCAAAATTTGGACTCTTTGTTGGAAAATGCTATGAATGCGGAGGCTTGTTTTGTTTTTTCCTTTCAGATTTTTGTAATAAGGTTGTGAACTATATTTATGACTCTATGAATGGTGGTGAGGCCAATGTGTGGCACTCACATTTATATCATATAAATTTTAGTTGTATGTCTCGATTTTCTAGTTTAAATTTTAAAGCTTATAAAACTGAGGTTGAGAATCAATTAGACAAAAAATACTAAAATAATTAGGTTTGATCGTTGTGGAGAGTATTTTTCTAATGAGTTCAATCGGTTTTTGTGCGGAATATGGTATTATCCATGAAAGGACACCTCCCTATTCACCCCAATCCAATGGAGTTGCTGAAAGAAAGAACCGCACCCTGACTAACTTGGTGAATGCCATGTTAGGTATTGCGGGTATGTCTAAGACATGATGGGGGGAGGCTATGTTGACTGCGTATCATGTCCTGAATAGAGTCTCCGCTACAAATAGTGAGGCAACTCCATATGAAGGTTGGAAAGGGAGAAAACCACAACTCTCATATTTGCGCACTTGGGGGTGCTTGGTGAAAGTCAATATTCTAATAACTAAAAAGTGCAAACTTTGACCTAAAACAGTGGATTGTGTCTGTCTAGGATATACTCATCATAGTATAGGCTATAGGTTTCTAGTAGTTCAATCCGGGATATCTGACATGCCAATCAATATGATAATGGAATTCAGAGATGCTATTTTCATGGAAAGTATATTTCCTATGAAGAATTAACATAACTCTTCTAGTCAAGCAAATGATTTAACTCCTGAACCTTTCGTTCCAATTGAGTATATTAAACTCACACATGAACACGTTCATGAGGAGGATAATAGTGTTGTAGCTCCTCGAAGGAGCAAGAGACAAATGATTGCAAAATCTTTTGGTGATGACTTCATTATGTACCTTGTGGATGATATTTTCAAATCTATTTTAGAGGCATATGCATCTCCTGATGTAGAGTACTGGAAGGATGTAGTTCGTAGTTAAATGGATTCCATTATCGCTAATGAAAGTTGGGAAGTCACCGATTGTCCATTTGGTTGTAAGCCAGTTGGATGTAAATGGGTGTTCAAGAAGAAGCTTAGGCCTGATGGTACAATCAAAAAGTACAACGCTCGGCTTGTGGCTAAAGGTTATACTCAAAAATAAGGTGAGGATTTTTTTGATACATACTCACCTGTTGCTAGATTAACCACTATTCGAGTATTATTATCTTTGGCTGCCTCACATGGTCTAATCGTCCATCAAATGGACGTAAAGACAACTTTCCTCAATGGAGAGTTGGATGAGGAAATTTACATTTATCAGCCTTATGGATTTGTAGTACCTAGACAAGAGGGCAAGGTGTGTAAATTATTGAAATCTTTATACAATCTCAAACAGGCACCTAAGCAATGGCATGAGAAGTTCAATAGAACTTTGACATTTGCAGGGTTTGTGGTAAATAAAGCCGATAAATATGTATACTACCGCTATGGTGGGGGTAAAGGAGTAATATTATGTTTGTATGTTGATAACATACTCATCTTTGGGACAAATATTGATGTGATTAACAAAGTTAAGTTATTTTTATCCCAAAGTTTTACATGAAAGATTTGGGAGAGGATGATGTTATTTTAAACATCAAGTTGATCAAGGATGTCGGGACCCAAATATACAAATCTGGACCCTCTGTGTATAATGAACTAGTCCAGGATCATGCTAGTGCACACAGTGTCAACATAAATGGATATCATTCCACACAAGACGAATATAAGAATAAACAACTAAATTGATTAATAAGTAACGGTTGTGACCTTATAGTCGAGTTTACATTTATTAAACCACACAGGGCTGACACTAAATAAAGAGACGGTAACGAAACGAAAGCAACTCCAGCGGAAACCCATCGGCTTGCCACAGGCAACCGATTGGGATCAAGATCTAGCGATTACCATCCTCGTATAACTCCTTCTCAAAAGCAGGCAAAGATTCCTCTACTTCAGCTGAATGATTGCTGCAAGAATGAGTACTCCCAGTACTCAACAAGTTGTACCACATAATACAATTATAGATGTTGGCTTATTCCAAATAAAATGGTTTCCATGGTTCTTTTGCATAAAAACAACAATTACAATTGAATACAAATAATAGATTGGAAGTGTAATTCAAAACAAATAAACAATAATAGTTTAGCAATTGTTTTTCACAAAACTTACATAACCTAATCAGTTTCTTTCACACAGCTGCATAAGTTTCCCCACACAGTTGTCCCTTCCCAATTGTTTTATAAAAATCTTCCCCTCGTGTGAAATCCCTGTTCATGTCCATGACTGTGGATATGACTATTCAAATATATTAATTAACACTTTACAGAGGTTGTACACTTTACCCACACGATATAACTAGTGTAGCTAGCTCCAATCATAACAAAATCTTTTAGAAATTTTATTTCAACAATTGACTCTCCTGATGTGCATACAACCGACCCCAACCTCACTCGTTGGTTCGAGGCATACTGTTGGACCTGGAAGCGACGAACCGTCCAACGATGTGACTTTCATAGTAGTCCACACCAAACATCACTAACCTACTACCTGAGTAGTCAATGTCAAAACTCAACAACTTACTAAGTTAGGTTCGTTCTATTAGGCATGTGGTTGTACAATTGTGACTCAGTTCAATGGCGCACAAAGTTAATTCCTTAGTTGACCAAGGTGAGACTGTCAAATTCTAACTAGTAACCAACATTCACTTTTCCCAGTCACACACATCCACCATATCATCAATTTCTTCCACTCGCCTCAGTCTAGATATTTTTCCCACCCTGTTGGTTACATACATCACATGTCACCAATGAGTAACAATATACAGCACACAGTCCTTTCATGACATGTTCTATAATCATTTAGTCAAGTTTATATCTTGTAACTAAAAATGATATCAATAACCCGTTGTATAGCTAAGCAGACTATTCGTGTCTAACCAACCTACGTTGGTGCTATGATAATATCAACTAATAATTAACTAATCTAGGATGACAAAAGATCATGGTAATACAATGAGCAAAGTGGATATAATCAAATAGGTGAATAGCTAATCCCAAAATATTTAAATAAAGTAAAATGCAATAATTTGAATCAAGGTAATTTTAGAAAATTGGGTTCAATATGGTCAAAGGTACAACTTGCCTTGAAACAAATCTTGGTACTGGTCTTGAGCTTGATCAACTCCTCATTCCTCAAAAGCTCCTGAAGTATCAACGTCTACTCGCAAATGAAAGTGAAAACCAAATAAATACAAAATAGAGTAATAAATAAA
Organism: Ampelocalamus luodianensis; assembly: GCA_036346255.1. NCBI lineage: Eukaryota > Viridiplantae > Streptophyta > Magnoliopsida > Poales > Poaceae > Ampelocalamus > Ampelocalamus luodianensis. Next base: position 47,362,385 of record CM070617.1, read on the forward strand.
ATCCAAAAATTAAATAACAATCTCAAAGGTAGATCATGAATTTAGATGAATTTATAAAATTGAATGGGTTCAATCGGAGTTCGTATGAGGAAGAACGGGCTCTCAGAAGAGTTAAATCTAAGAAAAAGAGAAAGAAATTACTGTTTCAATTTTTTAGAAGTTTCTTTCTAAAGGAAATCTCAAATATTGCATTAGCATGATGTCAACAATGATTTCAGAATTAAAAGAAAATCCAAAAAATAGGAAACAAAGGCTGACAGGTGGGACCTTGGTCTATGGACCAGGTCTACGGCTCTGGTCTTCTGATCTATGGCTCATAGGTCTATAGAACAGTATATCTAACAATGAGGTTCCTGCGGTGGCCGGAGGTAGACGACGACGAGGTCAAAGCGGAGGTTAGCGTTCAGGCTCGTCGACGAAGAAGCTAGGGTGGCGCTTCGATGAAGGCGAGGGTAGATCTCAGATGTGGTCGTCGAGGCGATCCTGATGGTGGCGACCAATGATGACGAGGCGCACCGGAACGACGACAGTGAAGACGGAGTCATTCGGCCAGAGACAAAGAAGATGACGGCGGCAATTGTGCTAGGTGGCGACTTGAGCGATGGCGGCTAGGGCAAAAGGTGTGGCACGACTCAGGGTGCAGAAAATGAAGGCCCTCGGGGTTTTTAATAACATCGAGAGGCGGAGTCCAGAGCGGCTACAGCAGCGGCGCAGCGGGAGAGAGAGAGAGAGAGAGAGAGAGAGAGAGAGAGTCCGAGTCGGGGACGACATGGATGACCCTAACTGGTGGGTCCCACTTGGCAGTGATGGCGAGGCAATGTGAAGACATGTTGCGTTGTGCACGGGTTGGGCTTCGGAAAGAATGGGCCAAGGTGAAAGGAAATCGACCCGAAGGAATTCCTGAGATTTTAAATAGCTTTTGCATTTTAGAAATACCAAAAAATCCAAATGACAAATTAAAAATAGCAAATGAACTCAGAAAAATTCCAAAAAAAATCTGAAAAACATTTTCAAGTGCAAAGAACTCAAATAAAATAGTTTTACAATTAATCAATGTTCAGATTAGTCACATTAAATTGTTTTAACATTCGAAAATCTCATTTAAGCTTGATCAAATTCAAATAAAATCTGGTGAATTTTTCTAAGGGACTAAACTACTCAAAAGGTTTTGAAACTCAGAAAATTGGGATGTTACAAGGGATGAGAATGAGATTACCCTTTTGCAAGCCCATTATGTGGAAAAGGTCTTGAGCCGTTTTGGCTATATAGAAAGCAAACCCTCTTCAACACCCTATGATCCTAGTATAATACTTTGAAATAATCGAAGGCTAGGAAAGGGCCAATTGAGGTACTCTCAGATTATTGGCTCACTCATGTACTTGTCTAGTGCTACTTGTCCTCACACCTCTTTTGTTGTAAGCAATTGAGCCGGTTTACCGCTAATCCGGGAGATGATCATTGGCGCGCACTTGAGTAGGTTATGCGCTATTTGAAAGGCACAATGAGTTACAGAATTCACTATATTAGGTATCCTGGTGTACTTAAGGGATATAGTGATTCCAATTGGATTTCTGGTGCTGATGAGATAAAAGCTACAAGTGGATATATATTCACTCTAGACGGTGCTGCTGTCTCATTGAGGTCTTACAAACAGACCATACTGACAAGGTCAACCATGGAGGAAGAACTCACAACATTAGACACGACCACTGTTGAGGCAGAATGGCTGTGAGAACTCTTGATGGATTTATCGGTGGTTAAAAAATCAATTCTAGCTATCCTTATGTACTGTGATAACCAAACAATTATCATAAAGGTGACAAGCGCAAAAAATAATATTAAATCGTCAAGACATGTGAAAAGGCGATTGAGGTCTGTCAGAAAATTGAGAAACTCCGGAGTGATAGCTGTGGATTATATCCAAACAACTAAAAATGTGGCAGATCCCTTTACAAAGGGACTATCACGGAATGTGAGTGAAATTGCATCAAAGGAGATGGGAATGAGACCCATGTAAGTTACACACAGTGGTAACCCTAACCTATGTGATCAGAGATCCCGTGAAATAGGCTTTAGGAAAAATAAACTGTTTGGGTAACAGTATAGTACATTCTTACTTTATATCTCACTCCGTTGGAGATGCAGTACTCTAATTACTGTAAGGCAGGATGACTTCCTTTTAATGTGTTCTGAGGCTTAATAGCAAAATACCATCCTACAGGGTATTCGTGTAAGAACACACCTATATAAGTCCGACTGTTGGTCGTAGTCCATGAGATGTGGGTGATCTCTAAGAAGCTAATAAAAAGACACAAGAGTATAACCTATATGTTCCACCTGAGGAGTAGCCAATCAGCTGTCAAGTATCAGCAAAGGTTTTAGGTGAAACTTGTCTGCATAAAACTGCCAATTCAAGGCTTAGTCTATCGTGTAGTTGTGGGCAAGTGTAGCTTGAGGTTTAGATGGATGTTCAACCTTAACCAGTCTCCACAGAAAAACTGGTATATCAACAATACTTTGGAATTGTGGGTAAAGTCGTGGTGCTTTTGGTATCTGGTGGGGGATTGTTGGAGTTTTGGGCTTGGCCCATTCAATATTCCAATTAAATCCTAGAAAAATCCTAAAGGTCCACTCATGCATGGTGTAAGGTGAGAAGGTTAGTACCATATTACTAGTCTAGGTGGGAGGAGACCAATATATAAGGTGGAGTTGATTTTGCCTAGTTGAAGCAAGCAAAAGAAGAACACATGCGCTCGCTCGCCTCGCCATCGCCATCACGTGACGTGCGCGTGAATGGTCCGGCGATTCATGTCCGGTTGGCTGTGGAGCTTCGCCATCGCCATCACGTGACGTGCGCGTGAATGGTCCGGCGATTCATGTCCGGTTGGCTGTGGAGCTGCAGCTTCTTTTTGCACCTCAAAGCCATGCATACAAATTAGAAACTAAAAGTTTGAATTATATTGTTTAAATTGGCTTTTATGGCGCACATTGATTGCGTTTAAAACAGAGTAATAACAGTAATGATGATAGTTTCTTTTGCTGAATCTGGTTCTATATAAGGGTGATATCAGTATTAGAATTCTCTAGCTCTAAGAATCAGAACATAGATAGACTCAGTTTCGTACTGTTGCCCGGTTCCGCTGTGTTGTGCAGCCTTGGTTTCTCCATCCTTTTTTCAGCGTGCACCGACGTGGGGAGAGCAGTATCTCCAAAGCCAGCGTCCTTCGTGATCCTCCACGGATTGAGGCGAATCAAGTTTTTGGAAAGCATTCGTGCGACTGCTCATGGCTTCCTCCTCCATCATCCTCTGCATGTCGTCTTCTTCGCATTAGACTCTACCGCGAACTTCGTCGCAACGATTCTGTGTAAGTTGCGGTGATATATTTCATATGGCTAGACCTTTCTTCTTAGATATTTGTCACATGATGATCTTGATGTCTACTGCTGTTAGTAAACGTCGACGATCGAGTCGCCGATTTTACGAAATAAATAGAGGAAAAATGCCTAAGATTCCTTGGATAAGAATGAGATTTTTCTTTATTGCAATGAACTGGCTATTACAGGGGTGCACTTGACAAGACGATGGACTAGCCCTAATTACACTGAGAGTATTACTGGATATGCTACTGCTTCAGATGAAATCCAATTGCCTGTTTCAAATAAAATCCAATTGCCTGTTGAACTTCCAAAATTGGATTGTCTTGGTTGTTTGTCATCTATCTTTAAATAACTGGCGAAGAGGTGACAGTTACTCCTGGAGAAGACATCTGTTGGAAGTGATACGACTGGTCAGGGAGGTAGTTGTTGTTTGGTACACTAGTAACTGATCACTGGTTAATGTCAGCGGGAGATAAAATCATGTAGTAGTTATTGTCAATGACTTAGAGCCATGAAACGCCGTGTGGTTTAGAATAAATAAAACATGTGTTCCATTTATCATACATGAGAGATATACTTGAAATCGGATCCAAGTGCTAGTTCAAAGCTTCTACAAGCAGTCATCTGGTCGAGGATTGGGTACAGAACCTCGTTCGACCAGAGTATCCATAATGTAACCTCTGGATTCTTACGACCACGGGGTTGTTTAACCTCAGAAGTTACGACCACGAAGGACATGCAGTCTTTAACAAAATATTAAAGTAATATTTAGAGATTTTAATCCTCGTCAGTAGCGTTTTTGTTCTAGACTTTACCTTGTTAGTGTATATATATGTAATAGATATATTTGAGTTAATGATCATGTTATAGTTTATAGTCCCAAATATGTTAGTATACATGCTGTTGTTGTATCTATTATTGTTTTAGGAATTAAACTAATCATAAAAGTGTGTATAAACCTAACACATGCAACTATAGACTAGGGAGGTGCCTAAAAAAATCCATCCATGCACACAACCAGACACGAGATGATCCATCGGGCTGACTATCCTTGCAATCCGCTAAGCCCTCATGTACTTATTCTTGTACTGGAACGGCAATTTCCACGACATGAAGCCTCCGTTTTTTTTTTCTCTTTTTATGAAGAACCAAGATACCGAAATTTGAGTACGAAACATCCATGTCCTTGTCAATGGGAAAAATAGACCAAGATTCCAGCAAGTGGATCAGTTTCCAAGTGACTCAGAGGAGGGGATAACTCATAACTGATGGCAATTGAGGAAGAAGTAAGAGTTAAGAAGCTCAAGAAAGCACTTGATTGCCATAAGCAGCCAAGCACCTACATAGGTTATATACAACTCTCTGAACTCTCAACCATGGATAACACTACTAATTTACTACTAGTTTAGAAGCTTCAAACGAACAGAGACAAGACTGAAGAGCTTAAAAGTCATATTGAAAACTGGAGCCCTTGGACTACTCCTTGTTGCTAGTCATTACCCAATCCAAAGCCATTGACGGCCACATCTGTTCTTCTCTACTCTTTTTTTTTCCCCTCCAAAAAGAAGTATTTACCTTCCAATAGAAGGAAATTGCAAGCAAACAAAAACAGTGGATAAAGAATAATGAGCCTATTGACGGGATTGGAGCAATCAACGCAAGAACGATTAATAATGAAACAAAGAGGAACTAGTGCCCGGAGTTGTTGCGCTTAAACATGCGGGAAACAGGTAGACTACACTAGCACACAATTCAAAATTTTACAACATAAATCAAAAAATCATACAAGTAAGAGGTCATATATCGTTACCACTAGATGTGCAGTGCAACAGAAGAAGTGTTGGAGCATCATGGTCTAACATCGTGCGCGTCGATGTAGTGGTCATAGTCGATCGGCCAACGTCCTTGACCACCGATCATCTCCTCCAGCAACCTCTTGAGTTCCCTGCATACTTTGCGGATTGTCCTTGATCAGTGCAGCAGCTATCGTAGCAGCGTCTCTACGGTATCTACACGTCCAGGGGTGGAATGTCGTACGTCGGTGTGCTAGCACCAACATGTACAGTAAGGCCTTCGGGGAGGTGACAGTTAGGGTTTTAGTGGGTGGTGCATCTACTCCCAATAGCCTTCACGCCTCCCTTATAAAGAGCCCATAACCGATCCAATACAAACTAGTTTATTCCAATCCATTAAGTGTGAGACCATAATCACCCATGACTTGGAAACTCCTTTCCGATCACTAGTTGGTAGTGGTTCCTAGTAGGACATAACGACTCCCAAATACATCAAAAGATCAAATTGGACGAACCTTATGTACTATGATCTACGACTAGATCCTTATCACTCATGACCGGTTCGTAACTCCTTAAAACAGTTCGCATCTGGTCACGACTAGTTTGTAACACCTTACGACCAGCTCACAACCAGTCTGTATCCCCATACGATCAGTTCATATCTGGTCGGACTAAGAGATCTGCTTATGTATTATCCTTTTACCTCACGATATCTGGCCGAACTCCAGGTGAGGTATATGTCATCCATGGATTGTTCAATCTTTTCTCGATCTAGTGATGGATAACTCCGTGTGGTCGACTCTTCGACCACTTTGTGGCACGACCATGCACTTTCTTTATCCGACCACATCGAAAGGCTCAGAGATATCTCTCCTGTTATGTTGGGAGAGGCAAGTCACATATTCGACCAATCATATCTATCCACATATTTCATAGTATACTCGAGAACTATATTTATAACTACACAATTACATAATAGTGTTTGATAACCCTTAAATGTACTATTACACATGTAGGAAATCATACTGATATCATGTCTAAGGATTATACATCATCATTGCTTGAGATCAACTTATGACACATAAAAACATAACAATATCAGTAGTGTCTCAAGGTGGGTCAATCTAATATCATGTTCTCTAACATGTGCTTACACTATTGATTCGACATCCCCGTATCTATGACCGGTGAGACATGGTCATCAATCAATATATGTGCTGGTCTATAGTCACTAGTGTCCCGACCAGTGACATCCGACCAAAGATCATTTTAGAATGATATCATACAACAAATAAAGAGCTTCACCAACAAGTCACGTATTTGCTAATTTTCATAAATGATAATCCATTGAAGGAATGTAATAACATTTATTCTATAACTTATAAATATAGACGTGATATAATCATCTCCATGATTACCTCTTATAGTATATCACTAACATAAACTAAAAGGCAAACCAATAAGAACCAAACAAAGAAGGAAATAGCTAAGGAGTACTCAGGTGTTTTGTTGGGTCGAGGGTACTCGATTTTTTGCCCTTATGTTCTTCATCAGGATGTGTGCTCAAAATGGTTCATAAATACTTCCGATTTGAAAAACTTTCAACTGGTTCAAAAAAAGAAACTTTTCTTTTTGAAAACTTGAAATGATTCGAAAAACTTTCAATTTGTTAGAAAAAAACTTTTGATTCGAAAACTTTCCAATGATTCAAAGAACTTTCGATTCGAACACTTTCAACTGAAGCGAAAAAGTGTTCATGTGATTAGAAAACACTTTCAAATGATTCGAAATTTTCAACTCAAAATTTTGCTCGGTTTCAATTAGTTTTTCAAGAACTGATTTAGGGGGAGGGTTGAGATCCATTGGATGTTGATCTCAGTCCAAAATTTGAGTACTTTTTAACAAAAGAGTACTTAAGTGCTCCCTGGACACCACACCAACAAAGAATGAGTTGGAACTTAAACAAACCTTAAATGCGCACGTGCATAAAGAAGGGTGAACACATGCCACAGCCCGCTTCTCGTGGGCCTATCCTATCCACTAGTGATCAGCCGTTTAGGCTTCAGCGCAAGCAGTTTTCTCAAGCTGAATATCGTCTATGAGACAGAAAAAAAAAAGCTCAGTTCAAACCACGCTATAACTATATTCGATAACCATGTGATCAAGCACATGATAATCACCGACTATTAAGCTATATTTCCCAAGTCAGGATTCGAACTTGGGTCGGGCTGGGCATGGGCCAGACCTAGGATGGGTTAGGGTGGGGTCGGACCTTGAATATATGGGCTGGGTCTGGGTTGGGTCGGGCCTAGCGAAGCAAGGCTTGGGTTGGGGCAAATTAGGCTATCCGGATTGCGCTTGGGGTCATGCATGCTTGATATTCCACATATATAAACTCTACAGTTGAGTTTTTTTTTTAAAAAATCTACACTGAATTATTTGCTGTCTCCTTTCTATGGATATTCGTAGCTTTTACACGATAATAATTTTCTTGGTTGAATGTTTTTATCGGGCCGCAAGTGCAAAACAAATCATTTGCCCTTTTCTCCACTCATTTTTTTTCTACTGGGTTTTTTTTTGAGGAGTTTTAACCAAGAACATGTGGATTTAGACTGTACAAATTTACTTAACAAAGAAAAAAAAAATCAAATCCACGAATCACGACAACCACGCGACCAACCGACCGGCAATCTAGGTCGTCCAAAACATCCGGCGAGCCCACGAGCATTACGCGGCACATTTCCATTGGGCACATAGCTTGCTTTCGTGAGGTGGTAACTGGGTACCGTGCGGCATGCCGAAAGGCACCGGCGCCGGAGATGGAGATCCTTTGCTATCCTTCGCCCAAACCTCGACGATAAAATTCTGTGACCCTCGTGAAAAGCTTGGAATAATCTAAACTAGCAAACCACACAACACAAGCACTGCGCATGCGTGCAACGTATGCGTTGCGAGGCCGGCGGCGGTAAGGCACCTCGATATATGGACCCCCTCGCTCACCGGCGAGCTAGAACCGCACGTACGTGAAAGGTAACGCACGCCAAGTTACACGTAGTACGCACGCTCGCACACATCAAGCCAGGCGCCATGGCGGCGGCGGAGGACCAGCCCCGCGACGTCGCTGACTTCTTCGACCCAGTGCACGAGTGGCTCGACGGCGGCGCCAACTGCCTCCTCCGCCTCAACCTCCCAGGTAGGAGTGTCAGAGTGTACGTAAGAGGCATGCGGTCCTGATGAGATGAGATGATTATGATGTTAACTCGTACTCAATCTCTTGGATGATTTTTTTGTTTTTGTTTTCAAGGGTTCAAGAAGGAAGACTTCCGGGTGCACGTGGAGCCCGCCGGCCGGCTGACCATCCGTGGCCAGCGCCTGGCTGTCGGTGGCGCGGGGAGTGTCCAGCTCCACAAGGTGTTCCAGCTGCCGCCCACGTCCGACCTCGACGGGATCACCGGCCGGTTCAACGGCGGCGTGCTCACCCTCACCGTGCCCAAGCTGCCACCCGGCGCCGTCGCGCCGCCGCAGGCCCCTGAGGAGGAGGAGGACGACGTCGCCGACAAGCCAACAGATCAGAAGGCCAAGGTTGGCCGTGAGGCGGAGCGGAGGATTGAGGCGGCGAGGGCGGCGCTGGCGGCGAGGAGGCGTAGGGGGGAGAAGGAGGAGAAGCAAACAGGAGGAAGCAAGAAGCCGCCGGCCAAGAAAGTAGACGAAGTAGGGGAGGAGCCCAAGGCGGTGGCGACAGCGACACCAAGCGACATGGCGGCGAAACGAGAAGACGAGGACGCTAAGGCCAAGGCCGAACACAAGGCGAAGATTGGCGGTGAGGCGGAGCGGTGGATCGAGGCGGCGAGGGAGAGGCTGGCGGAGGCGGAGTGGGAGAAGGAGAAAGGCCGTTGGAAGGAGCGCGCGGCGGAGGAGGGGTTCAAGTGGGCGGATGCCATCGGCAAGAAGAAGGAGTTGATCGCCACGGCCGTCGCCGCCTTCACGCTCGGCGTCTTCGTCTCTCACATGCTCTTCTCCAGGAACTAAATCATCACATCACACGAGCGCTAACTGCAGCGTGCGTGCGTGCGTGTACATAATTATACGTGGGGGATTGGATCATATACCCTCCCTGAAATTCAGGATTTCAGGATTTACCCTCCCACCTCAATGACATGTGGGGTCACCATAGGTCAATGACATGTGGGCCAGGAGGGTAAATCCTGAATTTCCATCTAAGGGGAGGGTATATGATCAAATTTTCCATTATACGTAGATGTGCGTAGCAGAGGCAGACATTCAAAGCTTCCAGTGTGTGTGTGACTGTGTGTGTGTGCAATGTACAGGGGACTTAATGACTTGCAAACCCAATATATATGGAGGGCTTTCTATCTCGCGGGCGACCGCAAGAAGCGCATCTTGCGGCCGCTCCACCATGGCGGCTGGCTCTTCACTCTCGCCCCAGATGGCCTAGCTCCCTACTGCTCTCGTCTCACGGCCTCGTCGCCCCCCGTCACACTGCTTCGTAGTGTCTTTCCATTGTTAAATCCAAGCTTTCAATTCGAGCAACTTTCAACTGATTTGGGTAGAAACTTTCAACTAGGTTGTAGGCTTTCGAACTGAATGGGACCTTCCAATTCCATACATTTTTCGACTTTCAACTGTTTGCAAAAAATATTCAATTTCTAAACTTTCAACAAACTTCAGCCAAAAAAAATTCAATTTCTAGCTTTCAACTGATCTAACTCAAACTTTCAGCACGAAAATATCAAAATTTTCAATCACCTCGGGTTACTCACCTTTCAACCGCTCCCCTGCACTAGCACGACAGCCGATGGCAGAGGCACCCCTCAGCGGGAAAAAATCCTATAGGATCTGGTCCACAACTTTATCAATGTAGACCAACTCCACCGCGTGACACGTGTCTTTTCACGAATCTCAAAGCGTGACATGCTAGCCTTCAGTATTCAATTCGTAAAAATTCACATCAGTGATTTATAGGGGGTTGTGCGTTTTGAGATTCGTGAAAAGACACGTGTCACACGATGAAGTTGGTCTACATTGATGGAATTGTAGACCAGATCCTATAGAATCCCCCCCTCAGCGGTGACAGTGTGTGCACGGTGCGCACCAATGGCACCCCTTGTCGGCAGTGGAGGCGGCACACATGGTGCTTGAAGGTCGGCGCCGAGGTATGGGGGTAGTAAAGTATATACCCGTTTCGTACTCCCGGGAGTACATACTCCCACTTCCATTATACCACTTAAACGAATATATTATACTTCTCTATCACTTTCATTATACCTAAATACCAATTATAAGATACTCCAACACGACTTGATTGAAAAATTTGCGTTGGAGCTCTTTATTTTTGCCACATACCCTTTTTCATATATAAAAAGAAGTATATACAAAAATTTTGTTCTACAAAGTGGACTTTAATGAAATTTTTCATAGAACTCACTTTGAGGTATCTTATAATTATTACTATAGTATGATCAAATAGATAAAGAGATATCATCATACGATTCAAGTGGTATATAAGAAGTGGGAGTTCGTACTACCAGGAGTACCATACCATTTTCCTATACACACACACACACACACACACCCCACACGAGCGCGTGCAGGGAGCGTGCGCTGAATAGCTATTCTGTGTGTGGGTTTGGGCGCAATCTGGCAGTAAAACTCACGCGGATCCTTGTTTTGTATGTGAATGTTTATTTTCTTGTTTTCGCAATAACTTCTGATTGGAAGCTCCGGTTCATAAACGGTTTCATTGGTAGCTTAGTGACGACGAGGGTAACAGAATGATATAAATCTCACAAATAAAAGCATCTCCATGCATTTACTAAAAAAGATTTACCGCATCGCTAAAAGATATTTACTACAACCTCTACATGGCTTTACTGTTATCTTAGCCAACTAGTACAGACAAATAGACAACCAACTATCAAGCAATCGGTTCCTTGTTTTGTATATGAATATTTCTTTTCTTATTTTCGTAATAACTTTTGATTGAAGCTCCTATTCACGAATGGTTTTTATCAGTAGCTTATGATGACGAGGGTAACAGAATTATATAAGTCTCGCAAATAAAAAATATCTCTGTACGTTTACTAAAAAAATATTTACAGCATCGCTAAAAGAGATTTACTACAGTCTCCACATGACTTTACTGCTGTGTTACAAAAAGATTCGCTGCAACCTCCACATGACTTTACTACTCAGTTACAAAAAAAATTACTGCAACCTCCACATGACTTTACTGCTCTATTACAAAAAGATTTACTGCAACATCAACATGACTTTATTGCCATCTTGGCCAACAAGTATAGACAAGTAGACAACCAACTAGCAAACAATCAGTTTCTTGTTTTGTACACAAATGTTTCTTTTCTTATTTTCGCAATAACTTTTGATTAAAAGCTTCGATTCACGAACTGTTTTCACCGGTAGCTTGGTGACGATGAGGGTAACAAAATGATATAAGTCCCGCAAATAAATATATCTCTGTATGTTTACTAAAAAGATTTACTGCATCGTTAAAAGAGATTTACTATAGCCTCCACATGACTTTACTACTCTGTTACAAAAGATTTACTAGATTCCACTTGTAGTTTATTGCACATCCAGCTATGCGCATATGAAACAATCGTAAAAAAACGTGGTGATACATGTGGCAGTAAAATTGCTATCACAATTACTTTTGACCTCATCATAGCGCGCACTGAACACGAGACATCACGTGTAGGGATCGTAGATTAGTGGGTCAAAATGGCCTATTGGGTGCTTCGTAGGAGCGGCTTGGTCCGCGCGCGGTAGGCTGCAGTAGAATATTGAGCGGATGCTATCAGCACGATGCACCCTCAATCCCATGGGCAGTCTGATTCACACATGTCCCCCAAACCCTTGGATTATTAAGATCACACAAAAAGACTTACATGTCAAAGAAATAAGATGTTTCGCTGACCGCTGGTTTTGCTCGTCTCTCTCGTGTTTGTCTCCTCCCCTCACCTTGACAATGAGATTGCCTCTTCTCCTTGCCTTTTCCCGACCAATTCTTTTTCTACTACCTGAATTCATGTTCATTTGTTTCCTGGTGTTGTTCATTGGCGGTTAAGCCCTGCCATTTACATCTCCTTTTGCTTCCTCGACCTCACCAAAACCCTAAACAATGTACTAGCTGTGGTTGCGAGCTACCATCGCTGCTCTCCGATGATTTGAGCAGCATCTGTTACAGCCAAAAGGAAAACCAAAACCTAATTATATTAGGTGAAAGTTCTCCGGTCCTAATTATAATCCATGCAAAACATTTATCAGCCAAGCTTTAATTAGTGCGATATGTTGATAGTATTCAAAATGTTAACAACCATGAATTCATGTTACTCCGTCCAGTCACAAACAAACCGTTTTGGGTTACACGCAGTCAAGCATTACAAAATTTAGCCTTCAATATCTTTTTGAATATTTAGATTGGAAATATGAAAATAATATATGTAGATTTGTCACGAAAAATACTTTCATAAAATTATAATTTTATTATGTTTATATATACACACACACACACACACACTACAATTATAATTACATTATATATTACAATAGAAATTAGTGGTCAGTTGTATTTTAGGACGGTGCCGACGTCCAAAACGATTTGTTTTTGTGAGGGGATGAAGTAGTTTAGATTCTCTTTAAATTAATGTGAGTGGCATTAACTTGCATATTAACCTACCGTCAGGGCATCAACTCCAAGATTGGAGCTGCACGTCAGGTGTCATATTCTTTTTCTTTTCTCACGATGAGCCAAGTGTCATATTCTACAGAGAGTACAGTTGGATTATTTTCCCTAGATCGAATTACACATTTCATTGGGTTTTCTTGAGGAGGGCATATCTTGCAAATACCGTGAAAAATGATCTAGAAGTTCTCAAAATTTCTCAAAACAATTATCGGAGTTAGGGGAGGTGAGACTATACATCTCCACAAAATTTCAATAGCAAATTCAATCTCATTCTACACTATTCACTAAGTGTTTGTCTTTTGAGCAAATTCCTCATTTGCTATGCAAAGATACCAACTTTCTTGATCTGCCATTGAAAAAAATATGTTTCCTTCCATGCCACTGATATGAAATTTGATGTCCCTATATGCCACTGCCATCCATCCACCGTGAACCTTCAGTTAAATGGCATGCAAAAGACCAATTTACCCTTCTCCTTATTCCTCATCTTCTTTCTTTTTCCTTCCCCCAAAACCCCTATCCTCATCGTCGACCTCGAGCTCCCTAAATTCCCACTGCCCCCTCGCCTCATGCTTTTCCATCGTCGGCGAGATCAGTGACCATGCGAGCTCCTAGAGGTGGTGTAAGTTGGCGAAGCGCTGCAGGTTGGTGGTGGTGGTGTCCAGGAGTTCTTGGACGCCCATGATGGCCAGGAGTTGGTGCGCATACGTGGAGGTATAGGCGAGGTGGACGCAATGGAAGTGACCTAATGCGCAATAAGGGCACGACAGCGGCGCAAGCCTGGCGGAGCTGGCGGAGGAGGCTCGACGGTGGAGGATTGGCGAAGATGCCGAAGAGGTCACCGATGACGGGGGATAGTGGCGATGGGCACCTAGTGGGCCAGCGGCGGAGGGCTGAAGAAGGTGATGAAGAGGCCGCCGACGATAGGGGTGAGCAAATCCAGCAGAGGTTGAGCTCAGCATTGCTCCAGGCGATGGTCTCCGACGATGATGAGGCGACCGACGTGTGTGGCTGCGGCAACTCAAGGTTGAGGACGAAGGAGGGTGGCCGAGGAAGGACGACAGCTCCCCCCTCCCCGTGCGTGACCAAATTCGGTCATGATCTGGTCGGGTTAGACGGTGATAGCGAGGTAGCAAGCGCTGGAGGAGTGGTGCTTGCTGGGAAAGGGGTAGGGAAGTACTCGCTGGATCTGGATGGAGAGTGTAACATCCCAATTTTGGGTCTTTTTGAAATTTTCAAAATAAAAGTAATCATTTGAATTTTCTTGAATTGTTAAAGCTTAATTAGAAATTTTAGAAATAAAAACAAATTAATGTAAGTAAATCAAAGATTCAATTAGTTCAAAATTTGTTTTATTTGTTTTTCTGGTTTTAGCTTGGATTTCTTTTTCCAAGATCTTTTTGTTTTCCTTTTGAGTTTTGTTTATTTCTTTTTCTGTTTTTCCTAAATTTCTCTTCTTTCTTATAAATAATTAATTTAAATTAATTATTTCAAATTGTTGGCTTTTAATTTGGAGTTCTTGCTTATATAATTATTATTCAAATCAAATCCCAAATCTCAGTTCAACTCCAAGTAAAAATCCAAATTCTGAGTATCAATTCAAATCTCTATTCCAAAATCAATTCATTTCTCAGCCATTTGAATTCATTTCAATTTCAAATCTCATCGATTTTCAAATTCAAAATTCAAATTTTCTCAGAATTGAAAATCCCAGAATTTCATGTCATTTTTATTCCTAGCTGAAATCTTTTTATTTTTCATTTTTCCTCTGTGCTTTTCTTTTCTTTTCCTCTATTGCTTGCTCTATTTGGCCGGTGGCTCCTCCGTCGCTAGCACCGCTTGCCGCTTCGCCTTCAAATTTCAATCGCGCGAGCTTGCGCTGGGTCGTGCTTATGCTGCGACCACCCCTTGCCCCTCGTGTCCGGTCGCACCATGCCATGCCTGAGCTAGCGCCAGCCTGAGCCGCGCTCTGGCCATGTCTGGCCCGGCCACACCGTGTGCCTTGCGTTCCCGCGTCGCCCACGACTGTTTCGGCCGTGTCATCCGCGTCATCAAGCCTTCACCATTGTCTCCATAAATTTTCCGTTGCCAATGCAATTCAAGTGTGTCGTTTCATGCATTTTCGAAACCGGGCATTCATGTCGCCGACACCCATTCTTGGATCCCCGTTGATTCAAGTCATGCCCGAGCCTATAAATGGAATCATTAGCACTGCTATCACCCCTTCCCTCTACACTCAAACTCTCTCTGTCAATCGAGCTTCAACGACAACGAATTTCTCGTTTTCCCGAACTCCAGCCTTTTCACCAAATTTGTGTTCCCGCCAATCCGGTGAGTTTCTTGATGTTCTAACCGCCTCACGTCATATTCTTGAGCTTGGTGATCGTTTCCCCTCAACCAATTTTATTTTTTGTGTAGCGTGTCGTCGAAATTTCGCCGTCGACTCTCTCTAGATCGAAATCGACTCTGTCAACCGATCTTCTTCTTCAGTGAGTATTTCACCGAATCGATCGTGTCATCACGTGTTCCCGGTCATCCTCTTGCTATACCACCCCTCAATTTGGCCAATTCATCACCGTGGAAAGCTCTCACCGCCGCCACCTTCTTCCCCGTCGTCAGCACCGCTGCGCCGCCTCCTCGGAGCACCTCCGGTCTGTCTGTTTGTTGTTGCACCATGCCCATGACCTATCGCAACCTGTGCTCACACTACTTTTCCTAGGGCACCGTCGGTTTGGCCACGCCACCGCCGCCTATGCCGCCGCCGCAACCGAGCAACTCTGGCACCGCCGCTGCCCATGGGATCCCCACCTCCGTGGGGTTCCATTTTGCCTATTGGACCACCGCCTCGCGCCGTCCCTCGCCGACGTTGACCGCCGCTCCTGTGCACCATGCCCTACTCTGCCTCTTCTCTGTAGTATGTAGTTTTGCTTTGTCTCTGTTATTTGACTAGCAAGTGGGACATAGGTGGTCAATTTATTGTGTAGTCAGTCAAGAACCAAAATAGTAAATTCTAGGGAATATCTCTTCTCATTTTCAGCAATTTAAATTTCTAGCAAATCTTCTGGGTGTTTGTTCTCCTTCATACAAACTCCGATTCCATCGATTCTTTTTTATAAATTCATATAAATTCAATATATATCTATTGGTACTAATTTTGTAATTTTTTAGATTTTATTTGTTTTCTGTTATTTTTTATTTGTTCCGTTTTGCAAGTATAGATTTCACTGTGGTTGAGACCGGCTCTGATCAGTCTGCTGTATGCAAGAGTATCCCTAGCCTTTAACCAAGGCAAATAGTAGATCTTTGATCATGTTGTACCCATTTTTACAAAATTATGTTGTTTTATATCAACATGCATGCTAATTTTATATTAATTGCTTACGGGAATAGTTAAATACCTATTTGACAATATGCCACCTTGATTAATTGTGAATGTCATGTATCCTTAGACACCATAGGAAGGGTTTATTTTAGTTGGAAATATTAGTAATACCAACATTGGTGGCGTATTATGCTTAGTCATACTTATTTATGACGGGGTCATGATCACATGTCCAATAATATTATATTTGACCTAATGATATATGGAATTGTGGTGCGAGGCCACTGTTGTAAAAATTAATGTGCCATGGCAAGGGATGCCATTGGGTCTAGTTAAACAAAAAAAATGTTTTCCAGCTCAAGCGAATGATCGTGCAGTAAAGGGGTGCGGGTAGCACATTTTGGATGAGGATGTTTTGCCTGAGTAATCACTAAGAACTTAACTTAGTGCGTCATTGATCTGGACCTTACCGTAAAACCACATGTTTAGTATGAGATGGACCTGGCTAATTAATTAGTAATACCTTGATTTTAGTTCTGTTTGGTGGAAGTGTGAACTTTGGGTTGGACATTCACACTAACGCAAGAGGGGGCCACGACTGTGTTGTATGTTGAGATGAAATTTTGTGAGTTTGTGGAACCAGTCGGTGGTAAAACCTTAGCGACTAGCGAGTAGAACTGGGTTAAGACAGAGCTTTGTAAAAGCCTTATGATAATCGTTTAGTCGTACACCTTTAGAAGTGTGTCGGACGAGCGTTATAAACCGATTATCTCTTGTTGGTAAAGCTGTACAACCTCTATAGAGTGTTAAAACTGTTTGAACAG
Source organism: Ampelocalamus luodianensis (assembly GCA_036346255.1). Lineage (NCBI taxonomy): Eukaryota > Viridiplantae > Streptophyta > Magnoliopsida > Poales > Poaceae > Ampelocalamus > Ampelocalamus luodianensis. The sequence goes on from CM070617.1 coordinate 47,379,428, forward strand.
TCGTGTTCCTGGTTGTGGACAATACCTGATGATTTCACACGAGGGGTAGAGTTTTCATAAAATATTGGTAGGTGGTTGGATGGGAAGTGAACGGGTTGTTCACTACTTGTTGGTTGGGAAGTGAACGGGTTGTTCACCGGTTGTTACAAAGAAACTATTAAATTATTTAATATATCTTTCCAATGTGCTTTACAATCTAATTATTGTATTCCATGTAAGCATCGTTTTCTACAAAATAATCATACAACTATTTTCTGTTCAAGTCTTGCATAAAATATTAAATGCATACTTTTTTTACGACTTGCTGAGTACTTTATATACTCATGGTTTTATGCTATTGTTGATCAGTTGCTGAGGAAGAACCCTGAAGCTTAAAGTTCCTCGAGGAAGAGTTTTTTGAAAGTTTTTGCGAGCTAGGTTGCGCTCCCCACTCGACTGCCTGTGGGCACAACGATTGGCCACCTCGAGTCTTTATTTTCCACTGCAAGAGTTTTGCTTGTCTCTTAGCCTTGTGTTGCAGGTTTTGTAATCTTGCACCCCTAAGGTTTGTTTTTGTTATTATTTATTAAGTTATATTAGTTATTTCGTGGTTTTTTTGATATTTCATATATGCTGCCATTATGTGAATTAGCTACTGATCTTGGGATTAGTTCAGAATATACAGAGGGTTCGGATTTGCAAGTTTGGGTCCCGACAGAGAGGGAGGAGGAGGGTGGAGAAGAAGAAGAGGACAATGGTCAGAGACAACGAGGGAGAGGGAGGATGGTGACCTCTAATGAAGATGGAGGAGGAGGGTGGAGAAGAAGAGATTTGACATGTGGGCCCGTAAACTGACAGATGATGGGAAAAACTAACAAGGTTTGAACCTCTAACGTCGCCTCTCAAACGATGGGGTGACATGGGTGGTATGAGAGGTCAACGAAATATTATCCGATGGCATAGAAGGAAGAAGCATTTTTTCAGTGGTAGATCAGTAAAGTTGGTATCTTTGCATAGCAAATAAGGAATTTGCTCCTCTCTTTATTGTATCTTGCAAGTGCAATTGAGTTTGATCTTAAATTTTTTGCATGGATATGTAACCAGGGATCAAAATCCTGCCGGTTACCGGAAATCCCGGTGGGGACCAGGATGAACAGTAACTAGCTGAAATTCTTCAAATTCAAATTGAAGTTTATAATTGCATAATGCACTTTCTAGGTTGATTTAGGCATTTTTTTGTGCTAGATTACCTATTATATGGGCTACATATGCTTGAATTATTGTTCCGGCCAGTTTGCACTTCATATGAGCTAAATATGCTAGATTACGTATTGTATGAGATAAATATACACTTCATGAAACACTTTCTAATTAATATTTGTATTATTCCAATTGCTAATTATCCATAACCAGTTTTATTTGTTTTTCCGGTTTTTCCGGTTTTTCCAAGCGGTTTTTCTCGTTTTTGGGCGGTAACCGGTTTTCAAAATCCTCAATTCAAAATTCAGTTTTTGAACTTTCTGAATTTTTTCCCGGGTTTCCTGGTAACCGGCCTCCAACCGGGATTTGCACCGGTACCGGGATTTTGATCCATGTATGTAACATGATCTACACTCTCTCTAATATTTTTTTAGAATTTTTCAAAATTTCTATACCGATTTTCACGGCATTTACAACACTTATAACAATTGCATGGATACACACCTTTTAACGGGATGTGAAGACTTGCATGCGCTCTTTGGGTGTGGTAGCCTGGTAAGCTAGGTGACCAGATAAATGCCGAAAGGTTCCTGCTGGAGAGAGGGGAGAGATCCCTAGTCTTTACCCAAACCTCGGCGCTAAAATAAAATTTCCTTGTGACCATCAAGAAAAGCTTGGAATAACCAATTAATTAGAAAAATTTTACGATACATTCTAATAGAAATCAAATATGTCCATCGATTTCTTAAGAACAGTATAGACTTGCTTTGCTGGCTCTTAATTTTTTTTTCAAAGGATAGCATGGACTTTTTTGGCTCGACCTAAACGAACCCACGACTAGCCATAGCTTCGTGCGCCGTCACTGGCGATGAACGAATTAATGTTGTCTTGCATGACGCCGGTGGTGCCGAAGGAATTGATAAGCACAACGGCATGTCACGGCGCCGCGCCCACAAGCCGCCCGTGCTTAACAAGTTGGCGACTGTCTCGCACTGTCGCCGGTGTGATTGAATTCGCCATCCCAAATGTCGAGAACCATCTCGGTCAATCGACATCTCTGTAAAGATTGGCATGGACGCCGTTAATTAAGCCACAAATGTGTTCGTATGCGTGAGTGCTGATCAATTGATCATCGTCCGGGCCAACGCAAACCAACTCGATCTAGCCGCGGCCGCACATGTACAGGAGTTTTCCCGTCTGTTAGGTTTGCAAGTCGAGAACCGGTGGCGGCTGTGACTGTGAGAGGACGTAGAGTTACTGATTTGTCTATATACACGTCATTTGGAACTATAGCTAACCATACCTACCGGCACAAAAATTTATCAGACCTTACCGGTAACGCCGGTAACCGACGAAATTTGAGCGATGGATTTTTGCATGCAGCCCAAGCTCGAGTGGCACGATGGCGCCAACAGCTATCTCCTCCGCCTGGACCTCCCAAGTACATCTATATTCGCGTATACAGAACCGGTGGGATTAAAGGTGCCTTTTTCGCTTTGCCGGCGTTGTACGTCTGATTGAAACAGACGAAATGAAATATATATCATCCAGTACGTATGTACTCCAGCTTGAAACAATTCTTGGCTAACTGAAGGATTCAACAAGGAAGAGTTCCGGGGTGCTCGTGGAACCCTCCGGCAGGGTGACCATCCGCGGGGCATGTTCGGGTCCACCGGCCGTTCTAGCTGACCTCCACAGGATCGCCGCCCGGTTTCAACGGCACCGTGCCCAAGCTGCCGATCGGCGCCGCCGAGATGGTGAGGACGAGGATGCCGGAGGCGAAGGTGGCGGAGTGGGATATGGAGCGGTCCAAGTGAGACCTATTGACTTTTGGGCTGGTAAGATAAACTTTTGGGCTTATTTCTGGCCCATCTAAGCTGCTACCCACGGCCTATTGACTATTGCTGAGCTTCACTTGCGGCCATCTGGTATGCATCGTGTCATCGGCGGAAATCGGCACGTGGCGCACGGAGAAGACCAAACGCAGACGCTCCAGCGTTTGGAACTCACGCACGTAAGCCATGTAATATAGCCATGTAATACAGCCACGTCATCAAGTATTCATGTAAAAATTATTCCCTTTAATATCAGTATTTTTTTTATATGTTTAAATATTATATTATCTATTAATTAGATATAGTTATATACATAAATATTTGTTAATCATCCGTGTCTAATTAAACATCGATCTATAAAATAAGCATCTTATTGTCCTGCATAATAGACAAAATCACTTTTTTTTCAAAGCACCTCTATTATATATGCTGTAGCTAGTTGCGATTGGTGACACAAGGAGGATGGAAAGCCATATTCGCGTACGCACGTTTGTGTTCGCATCATCTCGATGGATCATCCATCGAGATCGATCACTTTATGTCTGGCACGCATGCACTGCGTATCCAATTATCCAGTGAGTCACGACTCGTCATCGGGGCGTATCACCACGTCATCGGTCGGCCGGAGACAGGGAAAGGAGCGTACAGATCGATGGCGCCTTTCCGGCGGAAACACTGCGGATCAAGAATTAAATCTTAGGTATAACGGCGTCGTTTCCTCGTTAGATACTGTCTCGTCACGCACCGTTAGGGTTTAGTCGTTCGGTCCTCGCTCGATAGCTTAACGTATTGTGTTGAGTTTTTGTTCAACTATACTCCTTTTTAGAGAAAAGTGCTCAATGAACTAATAAAATGAATCCTTTTGGAATACGTAAATATCCTAAATGTATTAAGCACTCATATTACTCTATGTACATCTTTTCATGGTTCTTATGAAATTTGTGATCATGATTTATGATGATTGTTTAGTATAAATCCTAAAAAAACAAATCAAAGGGAACACCATGCAAATACTTACTGGCCGCCTCACCAATACCGTCCCCCGCGTGCCCCCCTCTGGCCTTGCAGTGCAGTCATGTATCTTTTCTGAATTTGCCAGCACAAGAAAACATGTGTTACCATCCCATGAATTATTGGATCATATGCTGTTCAATGTTTTGGGATTCGGATTCCCAGGTTTGTTATACATATATGCATGCCTACTCGCTGAATTAGTTGATTGGATGGAAACTTTTTTTTTTACGAATCATCTAGTACAACACATAGACGCACACCATCACACGCACGCACGCACTCACACACACGATACCTACTGAAGACCGGACGAGCGGAGCTTAAAGAAATGACGAAGTCACCACCGGCGTTTGCGACGGGTACGTCGTCTCCACTAAAAGAAAATCCTCCTTAATAAGACACACAGGGTCAAACCTGGGGTTTGAACCCTGGTGGGCTGGGGGTACAACCAGCTCTACTAGCCACCCAAGCAAGACTTTTTCTTAATTGGATGAAAACTTTGATCTCTATATACAAATTAAGAACAGAAAACAATACTACAAATAATGGGGAAATATCTACCATAACAAAACCTTTAGCAGGGTGTTGTGAGAATGATAAACCTGCTGAAGGTCAAGACAATTTTTTTTAGGCATTTTCGTCATGCTAGTCTCATGAGATTAACACGCACTGAAGATTGTTTTGAAGGAAACAACAAAGGAGCACAAGTTAGTCAATCTAGAATGGAATCTTTGGAATTAAGATTGTTAATTTACATCTGCTCATCTATCTGCAGACGCATTAGTGAGCAATTTAGAGGAAAACTGTATTATACAAAGCTGCATCTACAAGATAAAATCTAGTCAAACAGATGATTAGAAAAAAAATCATCAACGGGCACAAGTTACGGCTATCTTTACCTTCTTCTACATGTTGAATATGTAAATGATGAATACACAAAATCAATTCTCACAATATATGCCCAGTCTCATTCTCACAAAGTCACAAGTCACAATCTCATCCTCACAACATCAATTCTCACGGTCTCACCTCAGACCTCAGTATGCAGTCCGCAGTCCGGCTCACCGGCTGGACCGGCTCCCCGCCCCGCTGCTCCACCACACGCCCACACGGCGCCCACGCCGGTGTGCCGCCGCCGCCGCGCACAGCCTTCACCCTGGCTGCCGCCTGCGCCGCGCGCCGCCTTCACCTCGCATCCTGCCATTGCGTCCCACCGGCCCGCGCCCACCTTCACCCTTCACCTGCGCCGCGATCGCGCGCCGCGCGCGCTTCGCTCGTGTCGCCGCCGTGCGTCGCCGCCAGGTTAGAAATTGGGGCAAATGGAATGGGGATTGGGAAGCCAACAGAAGAGCTGGCCGTGGCGGCGTGGTCGGCCCGAAAGGAAGGGGAAGGGTTGTGCGCTGTGCCATCAATGGTGAGAAGCTGAGTGCCAGAGTAGGCTGTGGGCTGAGTCTGAGTGGGCTTTAGGCGAAGCCACGAATGCCTGCCATTCCATCACGTCCACACCACCCGCTGCTCAAAAGGAAGAGGAACTAGGAAGGATCGCCGCTCGCCGGCGTCCGGGAAGGAGGGGGTACCGCCGGCGGCTACCTCGAGCGGCCGCCCAGCCTTGCCCAATTGCTGGGACCGCCCCTAGGCGGAAACGAGTACTCTGTCACCGTGCTACAGTACAATAACATTACTGGGCAGCCGTCAGATCAGGAGATGAGGGATGAGAGCGCGGCCGACATTGGAGCAGAAGATTGCAGCAACACTGTAGCAAAATTGTAGATACGACGCTGTGGTGATACTGTAGTAGTTGATCTAGTCCGTTCTTTCCAGACCGAACGGCTCAGATTGCTCCAATGTCACAGTACTGTGCTCCAGGAGGATACGAATCCCTTTGTGACACCCATGGGTCATGGCCACTTTGCTATTTACTTGCGCACTATCTATTGCGTTATTTCCCAAACTAATCTACTATCAGGCAGCAGCAAGCAGCTACTAGCAATTAGCATCATGAGGGCACTGAGTGTCCATCTCTACCTCTAATTGGGTGAGTGACCAGGACGGATCAAAGTGAAGCTTCAGAGTGTACAGAACGCCGGTTCAATATTGTTTTACCTAAGAGTTGAACTTAGCTCAGTTGGTACAGGGGCTTCCAAGCCCCTGCCCGCCCGTGTTCGACGTTGGATCGGCGCGCGCGTCTCGTCGCTTCTTCTTTAATGCAACCTAGGCAAAAAAACCTAGCCATATATATATATATATATATATATATATATATATATATATATATATATATATATATATATATATATATATATATATATATATATATATAGGAAAAATATTTTCTACTCCCGGTGTAGTTACTCCCACTTTTGATATACCACCTAAAAGAACTTGACATACTCCTTTATCACTTTGGGTATACTCATATACTAATTATAAGATACTCCAATGTGAACCATGCGAAAAAATTGCAAAAGCGTCTATAGTTTTTAGCATATTTTATAAATACCTTCATATTCGCACATAAAAAGGAGTATGTCACATAAAAAGGAGTATGTCAAAAAATTGTACATACCACCCACAAAAGGTGTGAATACCACCTAGATAGTCTTATATACTTGTGTACTATACATACATACTCTCGGTTGCGCAAGATACTCCCTACGTTGTGAAATACGGAATAGGGAGTAACTACACCCGGGAGTAGGAAAAAGGCTTCCTATATATATATATATATATATATATATATATATATATATATATATATATATATATATATATATGTATGTGTGTGTGCATCCGTAATTTATGTCCATTGAATCTATATACATACAGTGGTATATACAGTAACATCCGATCAACTTTGTTTTGGATCCACCGCCACCGTGTGACACAGCAGAACCACCGTGTGACACAGCAGAATAGATTCCACCTTTCACCACCAGGCGGCCGTAGCCATCTTCGGCCACAAGCATCTCCGGATCTCGTGCAGCTCAGCAATAAGTAAAAGCGCCATCCTAATTAAGCGTGCACAAGAGCACGCGTCGCTCATCCCTGGTAAAGTTTAATTTCAGGGATCACTGGCTCTCTCAGTCACGAGTGTACTGTCAGGTGTTGGAGACCTGAATTGCAAAATACCCCGGAAGCCGGAAAAAAACACAGAGATGTCATACAGGGGAAACCAGGTTGTATGAAACCAGGTGAAAAGGCGTGCAGGGTGCAGTGCAGCGAAGCACAAGATAGAGCACAGACACGGGGAACTGGAAGGCTTTTTGCCGCGCCGCGGCGGACAGAAGTAGTTAACCGCCTCCCTTCCCTTGCGAACGCGAGGGGAAAACAAAGGCGGTAAGAAGTAAGAACCAACATACGGCGGCGGCGGCGGCGGCATCACTGCAAGCGCAAAAGGCGAGCAAAAAACAGATCAGATTCTGCGCGCGAGCAAAGCGAGAGCTTCCAGGTCAAGAAAGACACCAACGACCTCTCTTCCTCCATTCCCTCACTCTTGCTCAGATTCTTTCTCTCTCTCTCTCTCTCTCTCGGCGTCTCAAAAAGCACCACTCCCTCCAAAAGCAAAAGCATTTCATCATAAGGAACCCTATTCCATTCACCACCCTCCTCCCGATCGCTTTACCATCGTCACCCTCCGTCCGTCCATCCATGGCGGCCGGGCCGCCGATGGTGCGGAGGCTGGCCGTGGAGGTGATGGACGCGCGCGACCTCGTGCCCAAGGACGGGCTCGGCACGTCCAGCGCCTACGCCGTCGTGGAATTAGACGGCAATCGGAAGCGCACGCGCACCGTGCCGCGGGACCTCAACCCGCAGTGGCACGAGCGCGTAGAGTTAACCGTGCCCGACCCGCCCAATATGCACGCCGAGGTGCTCGAAGTCTCGCTCTACCACGATCGCCGCTTCAACCCCTCTGGCGGCGGCCGCGGGGGTGGCAAGAACGACTTCCTCGGCCGCGTGCGCATCTACGGCTCCCAGTTCTCACGGCGCGGGGAGGAGGGCCTCGTCTACTTGTCGCTCGAGAAGCGCAGCCTGCTCAGCTGGATCCGCGGCGAGGTCGGCCTCAAGATTTACTACTACGACGAGCCGGCGGTGCCGCCGCCCCCGGAGGGGGCCGACAATGCCCCGCCGCCTGAGGTCCCACCGGAACAACCAAAAGAGCTCCCGGAGATCCCCGCGCCGACCGAGGCCGCCGTCGAGGTGCAGCAGCCGCCGGTGGAGCCCCCTGTCATCATCGTGGAGGAAGCGCCGAAGATGCCGCCGATGCACGGACCGCACGGCCCCTTGATGCCACCGATGCACGGGCCGCACGGCCCCATGATGCCACCGATGCACGGCCCAATGATGCCGCCGCAGCCAGAGCCGGAGCCTGAACCGGGGCCAGAGGTGGCGGGGCCGTACCCGCCTGAGGTCCGCAAGACGCAGACGCGCCACCCCAGCGGCGGCTTCGGGCCGGAGCACTACGCCGCCTCGCCCCGCGTCATCTCCGGGCGGTTCGTGTCCACCGGCGAGGCCATGGAGCCGGTACAGACGTCGTACGACCTGGTGGAGCCGATGCGCTACCTCTTCGTGCGCGTGGTGAGGGTGCGCGGCATCCGCGCCTGCGAGGGCCCCTACGTGAAGGTCCAGGCGGGCCCGTACTCCCTCCGGTCACGGGCCGGCCGCGACGTCTCCGGCACCGGTAACCCCGAGTGGAACCAGGTGTTCGCCGTCAGCCACGCCAAGCCAGAGTCCACGCTCGACATATCTGTGTGGGACGGCGGGGCGCCCAGCCCTGCCGACGCCTTCCTCGGCGGCGTCTGCTTTGACCTCTCCGACGTGCCGGTCCGCGACCAGCCGGATGGCCCGCTTGCGCCGCAGTGGTACCGGCTCGAGGGCAGCGAGCCGGGCATGGTGACGGGGGACATCATGGTGGCGGTGTGGATCGGTACGCAGGCCGACGACGCGTTCCCGGAGGCCTGGAACACCGACGCGCCGTACTCCACGTACACGCGCTCCAAGGTGTACCAGTCGCCCAAGCTCTGGTACCTGCGCGCGTCGGTCATCGAGGCGCAGGACCTGCGCGTGCCGGCGCCTCCGCCGGGGCTGCCGTTCGACGTGCGCGTCAAGATAGAGCTCGGGTTCCAGTCGGCGCGGACGCGCCGGTCGGTGGCCAGCAGCAGCGGCTCGGCGTTCGAATGGGCCGAGGACCTTCTGTTCGTCGCGTCGGAACCTCTCGACGACAACATGATCGTGCTGGTCGAGGACCGGTCATTGATCAAGGAGCCTGCTCTTCTCGGCCACGCCACCATCCCGGTGAACTCCGTCGAGCAGCGCCTCGACGAGCGGCAGATCGTCGCGTCGAGATGGTTCAATCTCGAAGGCGGGACGTCGGGCATCGGCATTGGACCCGGTGGTCCGCCGGGGCATGGCGGCCTACCGGGGTTCTACTCCGGCCGTCTGCACCTCCGGCTTTGCCTGGAAGGAGGGTACCACGTGCTCGACGAGGCGGCGCACGTGTGCAGCGACTACCGGCCGACGGCGAAGCAGCTGTGGAAGCCGCCGGTGGGCGTGCTGGAGCTAGGCATTATAGGGGCGCGCGGCCTGCTCCCGATGAAGACGAAGGGCGGGTCGAAGGGCTCGACGGACGCGTACTGCGTGGCCAAGTACGGCAAGAAGTGGGTGCGCACGCGCACCGTCACCGACAGCTTCAACCCGCGGTGGAACGAGCAGTACACGTGGCAGGTGTACGACCCCTGCACGGTGCTCACGGTGGCCGTGTTCGACAACTGGCGCATGTTCGCCGGGCTGGCCGGGCCCGGCGACGACCGGCAGGACTACCGCATCGGCAAAGTGCGGGTGCGGGTGTCCACGCTCGAGAGCAACCGGGCGTACACGGCGTCGTACCCGCTGCTCGTGCTGCTGCGCTCAGGGCTCAAGAAGATGGGCGAGGTGCAGCTCGCCGTAAGGTTCTCCTCGCCGGCGCAGCTGCCAGACACCTGGGCCACGTACACTTCGCCGCTGCTGCCGCGCATGCACTACCTCCGCCCGATCGGGGTCGCGCAGCAGGAGGCGCTGCGGGGCGCGGCCGTGCGCACCGTTGCGGCGTGGCTTGCGCGCTCCGAGCCGCCGCTCGGGCCGGAGGTGGTGCGGTACATGCTCGACGCCGACGCGCACACGTGGAGCGTGCGGCGCGCCAAGGCCAACTGGTTCCGCATCATGGGGGTACTCGCGTGGGCCGTCGGTCTCGCGCGGTGGCTCGACGGCGTGCGGCGGTGGCGCAGCCCGTCCACCACCGTCCTCGTCCACGTGCTGTACCTCGTCCTCGTCTGGTACCCGGAGCTGGTCGTGCCCACGGCGTCGCTGTACGTATTCTTGATCGGCGTGTGGTACTACCGGTTCCGGCCACGGGGCCCGGCCGGCATGGACGCGCGGCTGTCGCAGGCCGACACGGTGGACGGCGACGAGCTCGAGGAGGAGTTCGACGCCGTGCCGCCGCCCGAAGTCCTCCGGCATCGCTACGAGAGGCTACGGACGCTGGCCGGCCGGGTGCAGCGCGTCATGGGCGACGTTGCGGCGCAGGGCGAGCGGCTGCAGGCGCTGGTCAGCTGGAGGGACCCGCGGGCCAGTCGGATCTTCGTCGGCGTCTGCCTCGCCGTCGCCGTGGCACTGTACGCGATGCCGCCCAAGATGGTGGCCGTGGCGAGCGGGTTCTACTACCTCCGGCACCCGATGTTCCGGGACCCAATGCCGCCGGCGGCCGTCAACTTCTTCCGCCGGCTGCCCAGCCTGTCAGACAGGTTGCTCTGAGATTGGTACTCATGAGCCGGTACAGAGGGTATCGGTTCGTTTTTTCCATGTGTATTCCATTTTGCTGTAATAATGAGCGTGCAATAGAAATATCTGAGGAAAGGATAGAAAATAACAAAATTGGGTGCATTCATAAGCTTAGATACACAAGGGGAACATTACATACTAAACAGTTGTCGTGGCAATTTGCTACACTGAAATGCTACGAATTGTTCATCTCTTGCTTCAGCATCATTAGACTGCAATACCACTCAGAGCTCGGCAAACTTGCATTTCATACATAGTGATGTGGTCAAGTTTGTCCTTTGGGTCTACTTAGAGACAGAAGATATACATTGCCTTGCTCTGCTCAGAACTCACAAGTCGGATTGTGGCATCCTTGCACTTTGGTCATGAGAGGTGATCAAGTCCCCTAATCCATCACAGAAAACTGCCAGTGGGAACTACTTTCTGAAAGGAATCAGAAGACGGCAAGAGGAAAGATACCTTTGTCAATGAGTGAACCATCCAGAGAGCACATGAACTTACAAAAGGACTACATAGATGACAAATCAAAGATACAAATAGTAATCCATGCTCATCAGTTCAACAGTCTAATCCCTTGCGATGCCTGAGGACAGGACAAGGTTTAGAGCATCATGGTATGGACAGATCGATGCAGAGCACGAGACTCAGATGTGAACAGCAGCTTCACTAGATTTTTACCAATGCCACTAGGGAATTTTCTGACCCGTATATCATATTGGTGGAAGGATATTCAAAAAGTGATAACAATCTTTGAAGGAATCACTTGTTATACATTGGGCAGGGAAATGCCATTCTTTTCTAGAAAGCTGATAGGAACCTCATTCCATTGGAACAAAGCTATTCCCAACTATATAGCTTTGCTAAGAAAAAGTTCATCACGGCACAACAGATTCTTTATTGGAGATATTTCAATATTGGATATTGTTATTCAGACTACTAACAGAAAAGTCTCATGAGTAAATGATTAATCCAACAACTAAATCTTGTAGATTATATGTTATGGTTGATGAACAGAACAGGCGCCATACATCTCTTCTTATGTAGATTCAGTCCCCTCTTCCCTGTTGGAACCCCATTGATAATCCTAGAAGAAACGATATTGATGTTCTTGATATGCGTGATACTCAATTGCACATGCATCAAATTCAGATGCAACAGCACCTTTCTTTTCGTGTTTACACCACAGAAACTGAGAAAAGAGAACAACTTACCAAATTTGCACAATGCAAAAAGAAATAGATACTTGCATTATTTTTACTTATTCTTTTTCATTTTTATCAGTAAGTAAACTAAAGTACCTAATTTTGTTCCTTTGCAACTTAGATTACAAGTATATATGCTTGGTGCAGTCATGAGAATCAAAGCATTTTCGTCCCCCCAAAAAAAGATAGAATCAAACCGCAACACCTAAGCATCAATATGCTCAGTGAGTCACAGCCACTGCTGGAAGCCCGGGACAAGACAACCCGCCCGAAGCCCAAACGATGACTAAAAATGTGTATACCTCTCGTCAGAAACTGCACAAACGAAGAAGAAGCTGAGCAACCAATGTGACAACTTGGAGGAGCAGCCTAACTACGTTTTCTGACTCCATTTACAGCCAGGTTGGCAGCTGACCTGTGATAGACCGCGGCGGCGGCGGCCGGCCGGCGAGGCCTATGGGTGAGTGTGAGCGGTGGGCGCCCACGGGTGGTGCCTCGAGCAGGGGCAGAACCAAAAAAGCCTATAGGGGTGCACAGAACACAAGATCCAATTTCGTTTTTCACTGCTATAACCCATGTAAATATAGGCGTGAACATCCCAGCTCAAATCAAAGGACACCCGACCGGTCCAAAACACAAACTTCTGGCCTCCCGTGGTCTCGCTGCTCTCATTCTCGCAGCTGGGCCCAAGATGACACCTAGTGTGGCCAAGAATGGGCAGCCCATTCTATGTGAGCGTGGTCCAAGCGCTCGGCCAGCCAAGCTACGCCCACAAAGGCATGAAGCCTAGCCAGCGCACAGTAGCCACACGCATATCGCAGCCGCATCGCCTCATTCCAGTTGTGTCTTGCCTGTCACGTGCGTTCCCTCCTATTGTCCTACCATTGCTAGCTCGTCCGCTCTCGGTCACTGCTTGCCGGTCATATTTGTATCCTAACGAATACGGTAGTCGAATAAAACAGATAATTCGTATCAGATTGACAACCCTAGTCGACGATGCTGCTAGTGTGATTAGAAGGGTGTCTACGTAATTAGTTCACTGCGGACACATGTAGAATGTATACAACGGTGTTTCCTTAGAGCATGTACAATGCAAGTGCTTAGAGAGGTGATTAGCAAAGAAAAACTGATTTTTCTTGCCATGTAGGATAGATGATGTGCTTATTTTGTAGCATCGATGCTTGATTATGCATCGGTGTTTATGTATATAACTATATATAATTAATAGATAATACAATCATCTAAGCACCTACAAAACATATGCTTGCATTGGAGGAAACGACTTTTACATAGGTACTTGATGACGTAGTTACATTCTCTTTCTTTAAGCACTCGTATATAAGTATCTTGCATTGTACATGCCCTTAGACATGAACACAAAGCAGCCGCCTCAGATGAGCTTAACGGTACCTGAGCAGTTGAGCCTAGCCCGATCCATCCGTTTAACTCACAATCCCAGACCCGTCCGTACACGAGCGGACCAGACCAAACTAGAAGGTCCCTAGCACCTGACATAGCCGATGTGCCGAGGCCAGATCACACTTACCAGTACCTTCCACACCGGCCGGTATGTACAACTAAAATCGTACAGAGTAGCATTGTGTTTCTTACCGGCCTCAATACCGTCCATACCGACTCAATACCGGTCAATACCACTCATACCGACTTGATACCAGACAATATCAGCTATACCAGCAGAATTGATAATATCGTGTACTGAACTAATTAAAGTATATGTTATATTTAATCCTACTACTATATATTTGAAGTAATATTACAAGTGAAATTTAGGTTTTTTTTAAATATTATTATTTTAAAAGATAATTACAAAATTAAATAGTCAAAAAAATTTACCAAACTAGGTCTCTATTGCCATTTCAATTGGCGACAGGGACCCTGTCGCTAAAGGGAACGGTGGGGGACGTTCCTGTCGCCATTTCAATTAGTTCTGTCTTTTCTTTTTAATTTATGTGTAGCGGAATTTTTAATTTTGTTTTTAAAATTTGGTAATACGTTGAAGTATCCGCGTAATTGGGAATGCAAAATCGGAGAAGACAATGTAATGTGAAGTAGAGAATGGACAAAATAATTGGGTTTAGTGTTGCCATGCGCGATGTTGTTCTGAGAAGACAATATAATGTTATTTTTAGTGCCCACTTCTACAACACGTCTTTTGGACCTTTATTTTTATATTGTTTCCTGCCTTGCTACAACAAGAATTGAATTCAAAAAGAGAACAAGATTTGAAGTGGGTGCCTTTACAACGCATTTGCGATTAGAAATATACTTTATAATAAAGTTGTGAAGTACACGACACGCAGGGTTTGGTTACGTGCATAAGATAAACTTATCTCTTGGATCCAGAGTGCACCCAAACGACGGAGAGTGGTAGTACGACCCACGGTCTCACTTGCAGGAGCCTTCCCCTTGTTCGCCGCCCGCTTGGCCTTGTCATACTCATCTGCTTTCTTGGGCTCATCCAATGCCTTTTCAGTTGGGTCGGGTTTCGGTACATAAGGTGTCCAGCACTCGAAGGTCTCGGCTCGTATCGGATAGTTCAACATATACTTCTGCTGGATGAACACCCTATCGTACATCTCCGGACCGTCGATCCATTGGAAGAAGTTGCACTACAACTCCAGCTGCCATCATGCGCGTGTGTAATCAGGGATTTGTGGAATGGAACATATGATGTGAAAAATCTTTGTGTGTGCAAGATACGCTTACGAGAAGGTGGAGACCTGGCTACCACGCTGGTTGGAGTAGTAGTCCGTGGAGCGTGACTCCTCGCACGACACATCCGGTTTGTCCCAAAGCAGTGTACGACCTGTGAAACATCACGTTGTGCATGTAAACATGGCGAAAACTGGGAAATAGTACGTTACGCAAGCAAGCAAGGTAGTCAAAGGTAGATGATAGCTTCACGTACTGCTACCCCATGTACGGGTGGAACTCAGGACTTGCAAAAGAAGATTGCCGTTAGTAACTAGTGGGGTTCAAAATAAAGAAGGATATTTGAATGTTTCATGCTCACCTGCAAATTGTCTCGGGGTGCTCGTAGCACAGTGCCACGAGGACCCACTCGGCACGTCTAGGTGAGGAGCCCGCGGGCGTGAACCACCGTGGCTCATCCCCGTCCACGTACTGGTGGGTCCATCGGCGTGCGACAAGTCGCGATCTAGATCCCTCACCTCGTCTTCTCGAGGAACTGCTCCATGACCTCTCTGATGTCCTGCGCCATCATGTAGAAGCGCTCCCCGAGCGTCAACTAATGCACGGAGGCTGCTAACTCGTGCACCTCCAGGTGTAGATCCACCTGTACATGTAATCAACAAGTTGGAAACATAAATCTTGCAAATTAATTATGAAGTACCAACTGTTCAATACGTACCACGCGGTGGAATGCGGAGTCCTGTTGGGTGGGGTACGTGTCAGGCGTCGCAGCCTCGTGTCGTGGTGGGTCATCCATGACCCTGAAGTAGCAAACCCTTGTCCAACTGGAGTACCACTCGATGTACTCCTCGTGCATCCTAGGGTCATAGGGAGCAAGCTCCTGGACGATGTCGCCGTAGGCACTGAGCCAACTCTGAACCCAAGAGAATATCCTCTTCGCCTAGGAGGTAGTAGCAGGTACTCCTTTTCTAGTGTACCTGTGGAAGGCAAAACAAATATTTCGTAGGTACGTAAATTGTATGAAAGAAGTAAAGCGTGAACTTACCCATGGACGTTCGACGACACCCGCTACCCCCAGGGGGCTAGGACCTGCTATCGCAGATCGAACTGGCGCATGACCCGTTGCACCCGGTACTCCTCCATGAAGATGTCATGCACCAAGCAACTACGTGTGCACCAGTACACGTAGTCTCGCATGCACAGGCTCAATAGTTCTCGGGGTGCGCTCGTGTACATCCTTTCGGGAGTGTACAATGTCTAGATGACACGGTCATCCGTCAGCTGATCGAACAACACAACGTAGTCCGGGTAGGACGCATGCGTAGTGATCGGCGTGTAGGTGACCTGTGGAATAGAACAACAGAAACTTAGCACATGAAAGTGAGCATACATTATGAAAAAGCATAAATGTTCATGAAACTAACTCGTTGGCAACACCACACTGTGCCCATGGTCAGTCGGTCCACGTCATCATCCTCGGCGTACAAGTTGAGTGTGTACGTTCCCAAGTCCAGCTGTGGTTGTCTGATCTGGAAGCGCTCGAAGGACCACAACCGGAGAGGACGGAACTGTCCTGAAGCCGGTGGCACGCGTCGCACAACTCGTGGTACGTCGCGCACAACATCGTCAGACCTCAGGCGTAGGGCTGGATATCCTCCATCTCCCAGCCCGCCACCTTACGTGCGTACCAGATGTAGTGCTTGTCGACGCTATCACCGTGGAAGGTAGTCAGAGTCGAGATCCCGAGTCGGATCGATTTGCCTCCGGTAGGATCGAATCGTAGTATCGAATCATAGAATCGGCGATTCTACGGATTTGTAAAAATACACATATTTACCATCTATACTATAAGTTTGTATGATTCTTATAAGGTTTACCACTTACTTATTACCAAAAAAGGGGCAAAACACTTCTTATCACACAACAGAAAAACATAATGGTTCTGACATGATGGGTGATATAGTTCTGAACTACAGGAGAACAACATTTCCACACAGATATAATATTTTGCATGCTCCTTGTTTATTTATAGTTTCATTCTAAAAAAATTAATATCAACAAATTTTGCTCTAAAACAAAATATCAGCAAAGCCTGGCTTCTAAAAAAATTGTAATTTTTTTTGCCCTAAGACTCTACGAGTAGGATCGACGTAAGATTTGGATCGACAGGCTATCGTGGGTTCGTAGAATCGTAAGACTCTAAGAGTTGGATCGCGATCCTAACTACCTTGCGTGGAACCCCAGGAACATGACTCACCCGAACAGCCACAACAGGTAGGCCTCGAAGTGCCTCCTAACAATGTGGTCGGGTGCATCCTTCGCCATACGCTCGGGCTGTAAGAAGATATATACACGTCAGTAAGGTTCACAAATGAATCGATGCGAGAGGACATCAGTTACGAAGACTTACGTAGAACTGGCAGATCTACCTCAGCGTCAGCTCGTGGGTGCTACTGAACTCCCTGTGCCCACTATCCGGCGGCAGCACCTGTTGGAACCTCACTAGGAACTTCGTGCACCACATGGCCGGGATATCGTACGCCGCTAGGGGAAAGACAGTTCAGGGCAACCCAGTCAGGAAGGTTACGTCCTAAAGGGCCGGCGCCATCTCCCTGCACGGAAGGTGAAATGTGTGCATCTCTGGCCTCCAACAGTCAACCAGCACCGTGAGTAGGCACCGGTTGTACAGAAAGTGCTTGGACGTACAACCATCGTCCGAGCTGTTGTGGTCGTTCTCCCACGTCGCCTCAACCATCCTCGCTAGTGGAAGGAGGCCTGCCGCCCTCAAACTGGTTAGGTAAGGTTAAGAACAAACGTTAGTCCACCCAAAGTAGTCAGGTTGCAAATGAGTACACGAAGATCGTAACAGCATGTACCTCGGAACCCAACGTGGGTCCACCCTCCACGCCCTCATGGGTGCGCGTAGCCACAACGCACCAAACTCAATCACCGCCTCGCCCTCCTGGGGGAGAATGGTACTGAGGTGGCTACGATGATGCACGTCAATCACCGGGTCAAGCAACTCGTACGACCACTGCACAGTGTGTCCTGGGTCCGCCATGCCTGAAAATTTAGTGTATGCATTATAAAAACTACGAAGCGGCATTAACAAAATAATTACTAGGCACAAATAGAAATCAAATTTAAGTTGAGATTATTTTGGTTAAGCTATACAAACCCCACTAACCTACTATGTAATTTTTATAGATTTGTTTTATAGCAATGCTGCTATTTTTCTACTTTAAAAAGAATTTTTGGCATTAACAGAATAATTACCGTGCACAAATGTGAACCAAATTTAAGCTGGGACTATTTCGATTCAGGTCTACCTACCGTACTCAGTTACTCTACAATTTTAACAGATTTGTAATAACATCTTTCAATTTTTATAGATTTTTAAAATATTTAATGAGTGCAAATAAAAACAATAAACAAAGTTCATAGTTTCATCATTCAGCTATACGCAGCCTATGTAGCAACTCTGAATTTTTTTTACAATTTTAAGATGTGTCATGCTATTTTCCTAGTTTAAAAAGTATTTTGGCACTAACAAAATAATTACTGCGCACAAATGAAAAACCAAAATTAAGTTGGTTTTTTCTTCTTCTGATTAAGCTTTACCTACCCTTCTTAGCTACTCTCTATTTTTTTAGATTTTAAAGAGGCACCTAGCTATTCTCCGAGGTGTCTTTCTATTTTTACAGATTTATTCTAAATCGTTCGAGTACCGCAACAAAAATAATATTTACACGATGAACTAAAGTATACACAACTCAAATGGTGTATTACATAAAATGACTAAAATTATCTAATCTATTGAACCCTATGTCGCTATTTTTATTTGCTAACCGACAATGTTTCGAAATAATGTACGAAGTTGCAAAAACTTGTACCTGCAAAAAGGCCGACAAGATCTGATGCTCCAACTGTGTTCTCCGCTACGAACTACCAAGGCTTTGCCACGTATCTTCTCCCCCTCTCTTCCTCTCTCTTCTCCCTCTCTTCTTTTTTTTTTTTGAGAATTAAAATGAGATTTTCACTGTTTTTTTGGCTTTAAGTACACAGTTCCTGTCGCCAGTTCCCGTGGTTTTCTGTTGCTATTTCAACTGGCGACAGAAACATTGTTCACATCCTGTCGTCAATCCAAATGGCGACAGGAAGTTGGACTAGCGACAGGCAGTCAACAGTCTCTGTCACCAATTGAAATGACGATAGGGGCAAATGAGACCTAATTTTGTAATTTGTTTGACTATTTTAATTTTGTAATTATTTTTTAAAATATTATTATTTAAAAAAAATCATTAAATATAAATATAAATATATATATATATATATTTATAAATATAAATATATATTATTATATTAAATTTCAGAAGAGTACACCGGAGGCTGAGTGACGATGAGTCCCGTTCAATAGAAAAACTCCACCTCATCCGCAACCGCGACCCCCTCCCGGCCCGGATCTACGACTACCTGCCTCCCGATCCCTCCCGCCGCAGCCGGCGACCCCCCGCCACCACCACCTCCCCCACCGCTGAGATCATCCCCGGCGAGCCGGCGGCGGTGCGAGCGAAGATGTACGGGTGGGAGATGCTGTCGTTCAACATCCACGACGGGTTCCTGGAGGCGATCGTGCGGGGGAACCGCTCCGGCCTCCTCACCGCCGCCGACTACAACAACCTCTGCCAGTGCGAGACCCTCGACGACATCAAGATGCACCTTTCCGCCACCGAGTACGGCCCGTACCTCCAGAACGGTACGACTCACCATACATAGCTCAGATCTCCCCGCCCCCCTCCCCCTCCTCCTCCATGGGTGGGTGCCGTGCCCTGCTGCTCGATCTTCGCCTGCTAGGGTTTCGCCATTCCCGATCCGGTCCCATGCGAATTGCGATCCCAATTGGGGAGTTGGGGCTAATACTACTAGCGGTGTTCGTTGGTGAACCAGAATAGCGTGCATTGTTTTTTGCCTTTTACTTCATTTGAGATCTCGAATGGAAGCTCGTTAGCTTAATTTACTTGCTATCTATATGAATTGTTGAGTACCCGCGTAAGCCCATGATGCCCTATTGTCCCGTACGCGAAATCGAGCCAATTGACAGCTTGGGCAGATTGTTCTGAGAGCCTAGCTAGGCCTAGCGAGGGTGTCCGAGGTTTCTCATGCTCTAATGGAACGGTGTGAATCCAAGCAATTCCTGCAAATTAGCTCTACTCGTGATCTTATTCCTGTAAACCACTCAAAAGAGATTTTTTAGTCTTATTCCTGTAAACCACTCAAGCAGATGTTTTCTTGTCTTAGGAATACTTATATTTTCCATCTCCACGTGTCCTCGTGTTTCTGTAACTGCATCAGCGCAACCCCCCTTGGGAATTTCACTGCTGCCTTGCAATAGATTCCTATAATCTTCATCCCTCTCCTCTCACCTTGCATTTTCAGCCCTTTCTGATATATCATGTATGTATGAAAGAAACTTGATGTATGTCCTCTGTAATTGACTGTCATTGCTTATTTGACTTCATCTGCTAGGTAGAGACGATATTTATTAATTTCTAAGGGGCCTCTATCCTTCCATTTGTCTCTCATACTAAGGCCACAAGGCCACAATATATAGTTTATCCTCTCATCTCTACCATTGTTATGGCACAAAGTGTAAGTGCCCTTCCATTTATTTGATGCTGTACGCCTGTGCGATCGCCTCTTAATACAGTTTTATATGGAATAATATTTGCATTGGTGATTGTTTGTCATGATATAACTGAAGTGTATGCTTGTCCTGTTATTTTTTTATATGATACAACTGTACCATGGACATATTTCTGATTAATTGCAGAGCCTTCTCCCTTGCACACAACAACAATTGTGGAGAAGTGCACTCTTAAACTGGTTGATGAGTACAAACACATGTTGTGCCAGGCCACTGAACCACTATCTACATTCTTACAGTATATAACGTAAGTGACGAAGAATTGTTATGATGCCTTTTATTTCTGTTTCCTCTACACGCATAAATGTATCCAACTCTAGATCAGGAGTTTAGTTTGGTACTAACAGGATAATGTTTTTCACAGGTATGGGCACATGATTGATAATGTTGTCCTTATTGTTACCGGGACATTGCATGAGAGAGATGTTAATGAACTTTTGGAGAAATGCCATCCATTGGGCATGTTTGATAGGTATTCTTGTGGTTCCTTTCTGGTTTCTGTTGTATGGAGATCTATCATAATACTGTGTGTTTTGTCTTCTTGCCGATCAACAGCATTGCATCACTTGCAGTTGCTCAAAACATGCGTGAGCTTTACAGATTGGTTCTAGTTGATACACCCTTAGCCCCATACTTCTCAGAGTGCATTACATCTGAGGTAAGAAAGATGCAACCTTTTCTGCTGTCTAATAAGTATCACTACATCTTTGATAGTTTGAACATCAAAGATGCCCTGGTAATGAGAGCTACCTGTATTTTGTAGGATTTAGATGACATGAATATTGAGATTATGAGGAACACTCTCTACAAAGCATATCTTGAGGATTTTTACAAATTTTGTGAGGTACGTACTGCTCAAATATGGTGGTTTCAACCAGGGATCAAAAACCCGGTACCGGGCCAAATCCCGGTCAGGGGCCGGGAACGGTAACCGGCCGGTTACCGGCCGGTTACCGGAAAAACCGGAATTTTTTCGGCTGAAATTCGCTTGAATTTGATTAAAAACCATTCAAAATTCAAAAAACAGAATTTGAATTTTAAAAACCTGAGAAAACCGGCCGGGATTTTATTTCCCGGTACCCACCGGGAAATCCGGTTACCGGCGGTAACCGGCCGGTTACCGCCGGTTTTTGTTTCCATGGTTTCAACAATGTTTGCTCAACAGTGTAAGTATTGCCTTTGCTCCAATTTCATTTGTTGTCTATAATGACTACGGTACAGAAACTAGGTGGTGCAACAGCTGAGATTATGTGTGGTCTCCTTTCATTTGAAGCAGACAGAAGAGCTGTTAACATTACGATAAACAGGTAGAGCACTGAGTTTTGCATTTTGACTTGACATCTTTTAATTGTGTGTAGTATCTGATATCTCCATGTTTATCATTACGTGCACAAGCACTAGATACTGTTCTAATTTCTCTTTTGTGTTTTGCAGTGTTGGGACGGAGTTGACTAGAGATGACCGTCGGAAGCTGTACTCCAACTTCGGTTTATTGTATGTTTCAATTGAAAGCAGCACTAGCAGTACTTGTAGTCAAGACATGTCTCTTTCGCATATGGTTATAATATTTTGATATCCTCCAGGTATCCGTATGGTCATGAAGAATTGGCTGTTTGTGAAGATGTTGACCAGGTTTGTCTCTAATTATGCTCTTGGGTTCAGTGCCAGCATTTTTTCAACATACATATTGTCAATTGTTCAAACACACCTTGTATTGCTCTGAATTCCCGTGTTCGTTGATCAACTTCTTGTATATTACTTACTGGTTGGGGTTAAGTTCTGTTAGACCGCTAATATGAAGTACAGAAATATCTGTTATAGTTCTATCCATGTGTTTGGTGAAAAGACCAGTGATACTAATATATTCCTTGTGATTTGTGAATCCCCTTTAACATAGCATGCCCTAGGCCGAGCGTTTCTTCCTCCAGAAATGGAGAAGCGTGTTATTCCACGGGAGAGGCTTTTGTGGCACACGTTTTATGCGTGATGGACTGATGGGCATACATCAAGCTTGGTTTTCCGACTGCTCTTCTATATCAGCAGTAGTGGGGTGGTTGGTTCGGCCAACACATAATACAGTTATTTGTCTCATGCTATTGTCTTGTATTTCTTATGAAATTTGCCCCAAATGGGATACTTATCCTTGAATGATGGAATGGGGTATTATGACATGGGAGCATATGTTTTGACGTATGTTTTACATCTGATCAGCATATGCCAAACTATTTTGCTTCTCGCCTTCTGTATCAGCAGCAGTTGGTAAAGCTGGTTTAGCTAACACATATATCATCAATGTTCTGTTCTTTTTCTTCTTCTATTGTGCCTGTCATCAGTAGCAACAAGTAATTTTAATTCTTGCCCTTTGGTCTTTCGTTCTTGTTAGTATAGCCATAGTTTTTTTTTGGCATGTTCAGATTTATTTTCTTGATATTCATTGTAATTTTCTAAGAGATCGTGCTTTACAGAATTTATCACTTGGAAGTTGAAATATTTTTTAAGTTGTCTTTAATATAAAGAGAGAGAAAAAGACAAAACATGGTGCAATGGTGTAATGTTAGCAAACCTGTAGTATTTCAAGATGGATTGCATCTAAAGCATTCTAGAGTTCAGACTTCAGACTATTGGCCATATCTTCATCAAAGTGAAACCTGTGCTGTTAAATAAGTTATTCTGACTGCCATAACACCTTTTCCTTGCTTCATGTAGGTGCGTGGTGTAATGGAGAAGTACCCTCCATACCAGTCTATTTTTTCCAAAATTTCATATGGCGAAAGCCAGATGTTGGATAAGGCCTTTTACGAGGAGGAAGTGCGGAGGCTGTGCTTGTCATTCGAACAGCAGGTAGGATTTTTCAGTTTTATGTAGGAATTTTCATTTTCTTCGTATATAATATTACATCATGTATACCCGTATTAAATGTTATGCTAAGAAAATTGGTTTGGTATCAAGGAAGGCAAACTGAATTATTCAGGGCCTCTCTCTATAGCGTGCCCAGCCACCTGTGACACAGATGTAGGCATACATGCTTGTATGTATGCAGCAATAAAAACAGTGGTTAGGAAGTTCTGTACAAGCACTCCATTCGGGGCACTTGGTTCTATTGGTTTGTTCAATTCCATGACAATGTTGAAAAAACTTGTGGGCGTTATGCCGCTATTGCAGACTTACTCCTAGAATTCCTTGAAGGGATCTTTGACATTTCTTTTTGTTTCATGTGTAGTTCCACTATGCTGTTTTCTTCGCATACATCAGGCTACGTGAGCAGGAGATAAGAAACTTGATGTGGATCTCGGAATGTGTCGCACAGAACCAGAAGAACAGGGTCCACGACAGCGTTGTGTTCATTTTTTGATCTTCCCCCGCCACTCTACATATGGTTGTACAAAATGCCTGCTTTGATGATGGCACAATCCTTTGCACTCGTTATAAACTCAGGACTTATATGCCCCTTGTTTCTGTTTCTGTATCTGTTTCTACGTGGCAGAAAAGCAAGACCTGGAATCGATGTATTATTTATTTTGTAGCAAAATAAAAGGCGTGATTGTCTAGTCAACCAAATAGAGACTTTCACTATCATTTTACAATATGCTGGCAATGTATATATATATAAAATGGCTTGTTGGTTCTTGTCAGCATCCAACTTGCGCCCAACTCTGGTGTGTTCTTTTCTGTCAACTTTTCTACTTTGATATTATGCCCACTGTTTCGAAATACGAGTCTAAACCTAACTGTAAGTACGAAATAAGGAGGCACAAAATCTAAACAGATCAACGATATTACATCATGTATACGCTTATTAAATGTCATGCTAATACCATACAACATCTTTTATTGCATTAAAGCTATATCCTTATTAAATGTCATGCTAATAGCATACATCTTTTAGTGCATTAAAGCTGGGGCAGAAAATAAAATATTGTAATAGTTATATTCTTCATTTTTTTTCAAGGCATAAATTCATTTTGCTACTTTAAACAATCACGTTTGTCTAATTTTCAACATCCAACAACGAAACTGGGTAACTGACCCCTCTCAACGGACAAAATTGGGCAACATACCCCCTCAAGCCATTATAATCCGGTTTTGTGCCAACTTGGCATCCACGTGGAAGTGAGCTGTCACTGTAATGATCCTGGCCCATACGTTATACTCAAATGTCCCTCTTCTTTCTCCTTCCCTATCCTGGATTCAATTTGCTTTTCTTTGTGCTGAATCAAATGTAATGGTCGGAATTGGAGGTTGTAATTTCAAGAAATTTAAGATGGATGGAATTGGGGTGTTGATTTTATTAGAGATATATTAGAGATATGAATCTTTTTTGTATTCTTTATCTGCCTTTTGTATTGTTTTATCTGTATATGACATACACCCTTTGTACACCCTATATATATTATCTATTGAACTTCTGAATACATACACACAATATTCATAACATGGTATCAGAGCTAATGTTAGATTTAAGGTTTATTGTAGCCGCCGCCTCCTAGCCACCACTCGTCTTCTGCTGCCCGCTACCCCCGGAAGGAGCTCCCAGGGTGGCATCTTGTCGCAGCGCTGCTCCCGATGTCGTCCCGACGGGCCTCAATCCGCCCGCGTCGCTTCTTGCCTGGAGGTCACGAGTCTGCCGCCTCTGCGCATGCGCTCCTCATGGCGGTCGTCTGGGCGGTCATCTTCTCCGGAACGCTGCTGTCGACTATCGTAGAGATACGGGACACGCGGTGGTTGTGGTGGGGGCAGAGCCGCACCACGCCGCTCCAGTGGCTCCTCTGCCATGCACGCGCTCCTCTTGGCAGCCGTCATACACCAACGGATGAGCGTTCAGCGCCAACCTTGCCCTTCCCTCCGCTGACATGTCAACGGGATTCGTCTCCTTGTGGTCCTACGGGGCTCGCCGTGGCCACGCATTCGCTTGCGGCCTCTGTTTTGACGACTCCGCCTGAGCTCACCCTGCAGCTGCGACTCCCGGTCGGATACTGCTCCTTTCTTGGATTCCTTTGAAGAATCCTCCTACCGGCGTACTACAAAGGGTTCCAAGCTCTCCCTCGCACCAAAACTCTGACTGTTGTTCATGATGGTATCTTTGGAGGATGTTGTCTACCCAGCTGAGATTGTGGGGAAGCGTGTCAGATATCGTTTGGATGTGCTGTCGGTGGAGATGTACTGGTTCTTTCTGGTTGGACGAGGAGATGGGTCTTTCGTTGCTGTCAGTATTTATTGCTAGCTATCGTTTGAGTTAATTTCTATTTTGTGTTTTTTTTCTTTCGCTACGTCCATCCAAGTCTCGTCTAGGCCATGTGAGTCTACAAATTTATTATTAATCATAAAAGCATAGAAATTTCTTTGCATGGTAGCAGCCGCTGCTCTTTTCTTCGAGCCGCTACAGATACGCCGCCCCAAGCTTTTAAGATCGTCGTGCTACTTCCGCACCGCGTCTCTGTTGTGCTTTTTGTGTATTGCGTTGCGCTTCTTTTGCACTGTGCCTCCATTGCGCTTCTTGTGCACTGCGCCGCCGCTATGTTGGGCTTTGATCTGCGCCACCATACTTCTATCTGTTTCTCTTCGGCTTGATTTGACAGCTTTATATTTGTCGATTTTATTTTCTTCGTCGTATTGCCACGATCGACTTTCTCAGCCCTTGCACCTTGTGTTTTATGGGCTGTTGTACAACACCGGATGGGAGGAGATCTTTTAATACTCGACATATTTTCAAAGAGCTACATGCTACGACGACATTATCAAGACTCGAACTTTGAATTATTCATATTTTAGTGTCAACCCATTCCAAATGCAATGCTATTGCATACGTCTTGCATTTGAGGGGGGTGTTAGAGATATGTTAGAGATAGAAATCACTTTTGTATTCCTTATCTGCCTTTTGTATTGCCTTATCTGTATATAACATACACCCTTTGTACACCCTATATATATTTTTCATTGGGTCTCTGAATACATACACACAATATTCATAACAGATTTGACCGTGAACGCCATGAGCAGTGCCTCCGACAATTGCATGCATTCGCGCTCGTTGCCACCCATTACCCCGTTTGAACTTTGGCGAATTATTGAATTAGAAAGGTAATTAACTGAAATTAAAAGGAGAAAATTCAGATTTTGAGAGGGAAAGAAACTTGGGCCTTCAGCCCTGCCCCGTTCGTGCCCTCTTGCCATTGATGCCCTGCCGGCCGTCTCACGCATGCATGCATTGCTGCGTGCATCTGTCTCACACATGCATGCATGGAGAGGCTGGTATGCTTTGCTGTGTTTTTCCCCCACGTGATCAAGAAATTTCTGGACTATGTGCTGTCGAGACAGAGGAGAAGCAAGGAGAGGAGGAAGGGAAGAAGGAAGGAGGGAAGGGAAGAAGGACAGAAGAGAAGGGTTTGCACGGGATCTTGTGATCGACGGTGTTTTTTCTGTGGGTAACGACTGACAATCCCTAGATTTATCGTAGATTAATCTCTATTTGATTCTATAAGATCGAGGAGGCCGACTAGAGGAGGGTGAATAGGCGGTATTAAAAATCTTTTGGTTAAAACTGAATTTTATGCGGAATTATAAATTAATTCAGTTTTCCCAATTAAAACCTAAATCAACTAGTCTTAACTAAGTGCACCAACAAAATAAGACTATTGAGAAAGATATCAATCATACAAATACATGTAAGCAATTTAATACAAGGAACAAGGTTCAAAAAATCGGAACTAGGCGCCGCCTAGGCGCCGCCTAGTCGCTCGGCAGCGACCTCCCGCCGAGATTTCTTCAAAGTCGGTGGGCTAGGCGGGGAGGCCGCCTAGTCAGTCCTTGTCGATCAAAGCCGGCCTGGGCGGAGCTCGGTGTGGCGGGCTTGGGCGGGCGCCGAGATGTTGGGCGGGTGTCGAGTGGCCTGGGCAGCCGCCGAGGTGGCGCTGGGCGTTGAGCCGACAGTCATTCCGGCCTCCCACGACAACGAATCGAGCTCTCCGCCGGTCGATCTCGCTTGTCCTGTCACCAATCGGCACCGGCAGTGCCTTAAGAAGCGTCGCAAGGAGGAAGACGAACTGGGATTTTGGTGGTATAACATCCCAATTTTCTGAGCTTGAAAACCTTTTAAATAGTTAGTAGGTAGAAAAGTCACTATTTAGATTTATTTGAATTTAATTCAAAAGCTTAATATTGGACTTTAGAATAACAAATATTTAATGTGAATAATCCCAACATGAACAATAGTCAAAACTATTTTATTTAGGTTCTATGTGCTCAGATATATTTTCTAGATTTTTCTAGAATATTTCTGAGTTCATTTGCTATTTTATATTGCTATTTGGAATTTCTGCTATTTTCCAAAATAGAAAAGCTATTTAAAATCTCAGAAAAAGCTTTAGGCCGAATTCTTTGAAGCCGGCCCAGTCCTATTCCCCTTTCCGACCCAACCCGCGCAGCCCAGCTCGCCGCGCTCGCGCTGCCTCCGACTGACATGCGGGCCCCGCATGTCAGCCTCTTCTCTCTCTCCGCGCGCTCAGCTCATCCTCCACCGTTCGATCAAGGTTGAACGGTTAGATACGGCGTGATCGTTCGGGGGTCCGAATGTCACCTGTGCTGTGGACTGTTCGATTGTGGATGGACGGTCACATCTGTTGAGTCCGTTTCGCAGCCGCGCCGTTTCGCACGCATCGCGTACGAGCCCCACTCGCTGACTTGTGGGCCCCATCGGCCACGTCAGCGTTGTTCTCGATGCGGACTCCACCTTCCTTCTGAGTTCTCTGCCGCCGTGCCGTGTTCTTCGCGGACACGCCTCCCGGGGCTATTTAAGGCCCCGAGGACCCTCGTGAGGCGCACCCCGTGACACGCCGCCCTCGAAACCCTAGCCGCCGCCATCAAATCGCCGTCAGGAGCCCTAGCCGCCACCTTCGTCCCCAACTCCGGCCGAAGGACCTCTTTGCCGCTGTCGCCGTTCCAGCCCTCCCTGTCGCCGTTGGATGCCATCTTCGGGATCGTTTTGTCGCCCGCATCTCACAACCGCCGTCGCCTTCGCCGGGGGACCCCTCCAGCGTCGTCGCCGTCAAGCCCGAAACTCCTCCGCCGCCTAAACCTCGCCGCCGGTCGCCACAGTCGCCCCCGTGCATCCGTGAGCACCCCGTCGTGATTGCCTTCGCACCCTCTTCACGCCGGTACCATCCAGCGCCAACGAGGAGCCGCCGTTCGCCGGCAACCATCGGGTCCAGTGCCGCCCTCGCCGTCGGGTCCGACGTGGACGCCACATCACCCGCCACCTCATCCCATGCGCTGATGTGCCGCCCACGTGTCTGCCGAGTCGCGAGCCACGCAGCGCGCGCAGCGCAGCGATCCACCGGTCTCGGGTCTTGAGGCTCGGTGAGACCTAGTCATCGTGGAGTGTGAGACTGACATGTGGGTCCCACGTGTCAGTATTTTCTTTTTTATTTATCTTATTTCCGAAATTCCTTGCTGATGTCATGCTTGCGCAATAATCCGATTTTTCTGTTAAGAAATAATTCGAAAATTCCAGAAAATCCAAAATTAGGGTTTCTTTTAGATTGAAACTTCGAGAGCCCATAACTTTTGCATCCGAACTCCGATTGAGCCCATTCAAATTCTTAAATTCATCTAAATTCGAGATCTATTTATCTGAGATTTTTATTTAATTTTTGGAGTCTGTTTTTCTTCTGTTATTTATTTATTTTGTTTATTTGTCTCGTTTGCGAGTAGACGTCGATACGTCGGGGAATTTTGGAGAAGAAGGAGCACCTCAAGATCAAGACCAGTACCTAGACCTTTTCCAAGGCAAATCATACCTTTGATCATCTTGAACCCAGTTTTCAAATTACTTTGTTTCAAAATATTGCATCCTACTTTAATTATGTATTTAAATGCTTTTGGGTACAGTTATCGTCCAATTTGTTATCACACCTTGGCTTTGTATGTCATAACCCCTTATCACCCTAGATTGGTTTATTAATTGGTAATATTGTAGCACCAACGTGGGTTGGTTAGATGCGAGTACAATTGCTTAGCCATGCTACGAGTCTCACATCTCATTTGAGTTGCAAATATTAAATCTGACTAAGTGACTATGGAACTTTGTGTAAAACTGTGTGCTATGTGTTATTACTTCGTGATAGCATGTGTTGCACTAAAACCAACTGGGTGGTAAAGGATTTGGACTGAGGCAAGTAGTGGATACTGTGTGATATGGTGGACTGTGTGAATGGGAATGATAATCTTTGTGGCATAGTTAGAAAATAGAAGTCTTGCCTTGGTCAATTATGAACTTAACTTTATGCGCCATTGAACTGAGCCTTACTGTACGACCACATGCCTGATGGGACGGGTCTAACATAGTAGGTTATGGATTCTCGGCATTGATGTTCAGGTGGATAGTCTAGGCTGTGTGACAGGATGGAGGTGTGACTATTTGGTAGTTGCATCGCGGGACGGTTCGCCGTATCCCTGTCCAGCGGTGTGTGTCGGACTAGCATTCTTTGTGGGCTGGTCTGGCGGGAAAGCACATTGGGAATGTCAATGTTTGAGATGAAGTTTCTGAACTGTTTTGTTACGATTGGTGTTAGCTACACTAGTTGTATCTTGTGGGTAAAGTGTACAAACTCTGCAGAGTGTAAAATCAATCTATTCGAATAGCTGCGTCCGCGGTCATGGACATGCTCGGGGAGTTCACACGAGGGGTAGTTTTCATAAAATGTTTCGGATGGGAGCTATGTGATCTAAGTCATGTGGCTATGTGAAATAATCTGAATATCTTTCTGTCTTTGTGAAAACAAATGTTAAATTAATACTGTCTATTTGTTTTGAATTATGCTTTCAATCTATTATTGTATTCCGTTGCAAATATTGCTTTTATGCAAAAGAACCATACAAGCCTTTTCTTTTGGAATAAGCCTGCATCTATAAATTGCATTCTGTGGTATGATTTGCGACTACGGTTGTGTACTCACGCTTGTTGTAAAACTTGCGTCCAAACCTACAGAAGAAGATGAGTCTACGCCTGTTCGTCGAAGGTTGCTGATAGTTAAGGTCTAGATCCTAGTCGGTTGCCTGTGGTGAATTGATGGGATCTACGCTGAAGTTATTTCTGTTCCGCTGCTATTTTATTATCTGTTAGCCCTGCGTGGCTCAATAAGTGTAAACTCAACCATAAGGTCAAAACCCTTATTTGTTATTCAAACTAATCGTTTACTTTATTTATCGCTTGTGTGGATCGATATTCACCTGTGTTGACACTGTGTGCACTAGCGTGATCATGGACTAGTGCATTATACACAGAGGATCCAGAATCGTAATTTTGGGTCCCGACAGAGGTGGCATCAGAGCCATACTGACTGTAGGTCTTGACCTTAGTTACATCAGCCGTCTTTAGAGTGTCCAAATTATTTTCTAAAAGCAAAAATTAACTTGCAAGACTAATTAATTGCTTAACTCTTCTCATGTCTCTCTCGACTCAACTATTGCTATAATCTTTTCTCTTCCCGCTGTTTTAAGTTGCTCTTACCCCCTTCGTCTGTCTTGACAGATGCCTCGTCTCCAGAGCTATGGTGAGCGCACAGGAGGATACGTCCCTGAGCTTTGGAAGCTGCTACAGGTTCTTGGAGGCTTTGATCGTCCGTTATACGTCGGCAACAACTGGATTGTGAATGGACAAAACCGCGGAGTGATCTGTCGTCTGACGATTTGCGCCAGGAGGAACGGCAAGGCAAGCCAACCTTCGCACATCTCTGTGAGGAAGATCACTTGGCTGGAGGGCATCCAGGAGTCGTCACGCTTGGCCATGCTACGTATCTGCAACATCTACATACGTGAGCTTCAAGACACCGTCTTTCGTTATCACCCCAGAGCTGCAGCAGTAGATTTGCCAGCACGCTACCCGTCTACAAAAGAAGAGAGCAACGTTACAGTCGTGCACCTCGCCCAGTTTCTGGCCGCTCAGGGAGAAGCATTGGAGAGGACTATCACAGAGCTGGATCATGTCTACGAGGCCTTACAGAGAGCTGAAGAAAAGGTCGCTACTCTGCAAGAGATTCTCTACGATCAGGATGACCAGGAGGAAGACCCCGAGGAGGATCCCGAAGAAGATCCAGAGGAAGGCCCAGTTGAGCCAGAAGAAGCCGTAGAGCGAGAGGGCCACCGAGCCGTTGCACCAGAACGCTGTTCTGCCGCACGATCCCGGGCATCGAGATCGGTTGCCAGATGCCGGCTCACTTCCGAGTCTACAGCCGGCAGGAGCGCCGCCGCAGCTGTGGAGGCTTTCTTGAGTAGTTGGTCTTAAGTTTCAGTTTGTCAGGCTTAGCCAGTTTCAGTTTAGTAAGTCGCCCTTTAGGCGGTAGTTTTGTGTGCTTAGGTCGTTGTTTCTTTTGTGTGCGAGTATGAGCTGCAAAGGCCCTTAGGTATTTGTTGCAGCCATGCTAAGACCTTAATTAATAAAAGTATTTCGTTTGAGTTTCTTGAGCTGTGTTTTGTTGGGTTTAACCTACCCCTGTTTAGTTCTTAACTCATCTCGTGCTTGCTACCTTATCTAACCCATGGAGCTTCACCAGATGGTTCAAACTTGTCAGACTGCTGCAAGTGGTTCCGGCACCCCAACGCCGAGAAGCAATAAGCAACTAGCCGCAGGAGCAGTTCCGCCACAAGCACTCCCAATTGACTTGCAAAATTTTAGAGCCTTCATGGCAGCGCAGACTCAACTAATGAACACCATGATGAATCAGATCCAAGCCATGAACAATCAGAACAACAACAACAATCAACAGCATGGAGCCCCAGCTGCTCATGGTCACCATGGACCGTCTAAACTTGCGGAGTTTATGAGGACTCGTCCACCAACGTTCTCTGGACACGTCTCCCCAGTGGAAGCAGATGATTGGCTTCGGGTTATTGAAAGGAAGCTGCTGATCACCAAGTGCAGCGACCGTGAGAAGGTATTGTACGCTAGTCATCAGATGGAGGGCATAGCTGCTGAATGGTGGGAGAACTTCTGTGCCGCTCATGAGACGCCACAGGATATCACCTGGGAGGAGTTCTCTGTAGCATTTCGCCAATATCATGTACCAGAAGGTATTATTGATCTGAAGAAGGATGAGTTCCGTGCTCTCAAGCAAGGAGCTATGTCAGTGTCTGACTATCTCAACATGTTTTCCCAGCTAGCTCACTATGCAGCAGAGATATATCCACGGACAAGGCTAGCCAGAGTCGCTTTCTGAAGGGGCTGAACATTGGGCTGCAAGTCAGTCTGATCGGCCATACTTTCCCGGACTTTCAGGAGCTAATCAATAAAGCTTTTGTTCTAGAGGACAAACGCAAGGAACTGAAAGATAACCGCAAGCGCCGAATGGCTCAGCAAGGAAACCATCAGTCTCAGCAGAAGCTGAGGACAGTTCCGCCACAGTTTAACCGGTTTCCACCGCAGAATTCGTTTAGGGCACCTGCACCAGCTTCAGCACCCCATCCAGCTGCCCAGAACTTCCGCAACCTTACACCTGTCAACCCCAACCTGGGAAGCAATCAGCAAAGCGGACCAAGAGTCTGTTATGCATGTCATCAGCCAAGACATTTTGCCAACTAGTGTCTGCAGAAGGGAAAAATCACTCCAGTACGTTTCAATCTTGGAGCCACACCATCTAAGACGCCAGTGCCGGGCATCAACCAAGGAGCTTTACAAGTTGCCGGTCAAGCCGGAGGAGCACCGTAGTCTGTGGTCAGAGGCCGTGTCAACCACATCACTCTGGAAGGAGCCCAAGAAGCACCAGACGTCGTACTCGGTAAGTTTCTGGTTAACTCAGTACCTGCATCAGTTTTGTTTGATTCTGGAGCTTCGCATTCGTTTGTTTCTGGAATTTTCGCAACCAAGAATAAACTGGAAGTTGTTCATCTTAAGCATACTCTGTTAGTCCAGTCGCTTGGAGCAGAGCTAAGCACTAGGGTGGGATGTTTAGGAGCTAAGTTACTCATAGCTGGGGTTGAGTTTCTAACCAACCTAATTGTTCTAGATACCTAAACCCTAGATGTCATTCTTGGCATGGATTGGTTATCTAAGCACAAAGTCGTGCTAGATTGTGGCCGCAGAGCCGTAACCGTCGAGGATACCAAGGGGAATAAGGTGGAATTTCTAGCCACCTCAGTTCGTGATGGATATCTGTTAGTGAGCAGCTTAAAGACCCTTTCTTTAGAAGAGGTACCAGTCGTCAGTGAATATCCAGATGTGTTCCCGGAAGAATTACTAGGAATGCCACCGGACCGTGACATTGAGTTTGTCATCGATCTAGTGCCAGGGACAGCACCAATTTCAAAGAGACCGTATCGGATGCCAGCCAATGAATTGGTAGAGATAAAGAAGCAGATAGAATGACTTCTTGAGAAAGGTTTCGTGAGACCTAGTTCGTCGCCATGGGGAGCGTCAGTATTGTTCGTCAAGAAGAAAGATGGAAGCATGATGATGTGTATTGATTACCGTTCCCTCAACGAGGTTACCATCAAGAACAAGTACCCACTACCCCGGATTGATGATTTGTTTGATCAGATGAAAGGAGCCGGAGTGTTCTCAAAGATCAACATGCGATCAGGTTACCATCAGCTGAAGATTTGTCCTAAGGATATACCGAAGACCGCTTTCTCAACGCGGTATGGACATTATGAGTTCCTAGTTATGTCCTTTGGTCTGACTAATGCCCCTGCATACTTCATGAACATGATGAATAAAGTATTCATGGAATTTTTGGATAAGTTCGTAGTGGTGTTCATTGATGATATTTTGGTTTACTCCAAGACGGAGGAAGAACACGCCGAACATTTAAGGATGGTCTTGGAAAAACTCAGAGAGTATCAGTTGTACGCCAAGTTCAGAAAGTGTGATTTCTGGAAGAAGGAAGTTGATTTCCTTGGTCATGTAATGACAACCAAGGGAGTAGGAGTTGACCCCGGTAAAGTTAAAGCAGTGTTACATTGGGAGCAGCTCAAGACTGTAACTCAGATTAACAGTTTCCTGGGAATGGCAGGTTATTATCGTCGTTTCATCGAGGGATTCTCATCAATTGCTAAGCCTCTTACGCAATTGTTAAAGAAGGAGAAAAAGTTCATGTGGACCCCAGCCTGTGAAGAAAGTTTTCAAGAGTTGAAGAAGTGCTTGACTTCAGCCCCAGTGTTGATTTTGCCAGATATTCGCAAGGATTTTGATATTTATTGTGATGCTTCGCGTCAAGAACTAGGATGCGTCCTGATGCAAGAAGGAAGAGCTGTCGCTTATGCGTCAAGGCAATTAAGGCCTCACGAAGAGAATTACCCTACTCACGATCTAGAATTAGCTGCCGTAGTGCATGCTTTAAAGATTTGGCGTCATTACCTCATCGGTAATCGCTGTGAAGTTTATACAGATCATAAGAGCCTGAAGTATATCTTCACTCAGTCAGATTTGAACATGAGACAGAGAAGATGGTTAGAATTGATCAAGGATTATAATCCTGGAATCCACTACCATCCTGGAAAAGCCAATGTAGTTGCAGATGCTTTGAGTCGTAAGAGTTACTGCAATGCTTTGGAAGTGAAAGAGTTTTGTCCAAAACTTCAAGATGAGTTTCAGAAGCTAAGGCTAGAAGTCGTATCTGAAGGATTTGTGGCCAGTTTAGAAGTACAGTCTACCCTGGAGAAGCAGATTCGTGAAGCGCAACCAAAGGATCCCGTGTTGTCAAACATCAAGCTCAAAATGGCAGAAGGGAAATTCAAAGATTTTACCAAGGATGATCAAGACATACTCTGGATTAATTATCGTATATGTGTACCAGATATTGATGGGTTAAGGCAACTAATCTTAAAGGAAGCCCATGACTCAAAGTATTCGATTCACCCTAGAAGTACTAAGATGTACCAGGATATTAAGGCTAAATTTTGGTGACCAAATTTGAAGCGAGAAGTCGCGGAGTTTGTTGCCTTGTGTGACGTTTGTCAGAAAGTAAAAGCAGAACATCAGGGACCAGCAGGTTTGTTGCAACCGCTGAAGATTCCAGAGTGGAAGTGGGAAGAGATCAGAATGGATTTCATTACCGGTTTACCCAAGACCCAATCGGGCTATGATTCGATTTGGGTAATAGTCGATCGTTTGACTAAGGTTGCCCATTTCCTGCCAGTCAAAACCACGTACTCAGGAGATCGCCTTGCGGAGTTGTACATGGCAAGAATTGTCAGTTTACACGGTGTGCCCAAGAAGATAGTGTCAGATCGAGGATCTCAGTTCACCTCTCATTTTTGGCAAAGTTTGCATGAAGCATTGGGTATCCATCTGAATTTCAGTACCGCATATCATCCACAGACAGACGGGCAGACTGAAAGAGTTAATCAGATATTGGAGGATATGCTGAGAGCTTGTGCTCTAGCTAATGCTGCCCGTTGGGATAAAAGTTTACCATATGCGGATTTTTCGTACAACAACAGTTATCAAGCTAGTCTGCAAATGTCACCATTCGAAGCTTTGTATGGCCGTGCCTGCAGAACCCCATTGAATTGGTCAGAAACAGCTGAACGTTTGGTATTCAGTCCAAACATCATTCAGGAAGCAGAAGAGCAAGTGGCCATGATCAGAGAAAGATTGAAGATAGCTCAGTCCAGGCAGAAGAGCTATGCTGATAGTCGTCGTCGTGGTCTCAGCTTTGAACCCGAGGATTTCGTTTATCTTCGAGTTACTCCGCTCAGAGGTGTCAAATGGTTTCATGCCAAAGGGAAGCTTGCCCCTAGGTATGTTGGTCCGTTCAAGATTTTAGAACGCCGTGGAGAAGTTGTTTACCAGTTGGAGCTACCGCAGTCATTAGCAGGAGTACATGATGTCTTTCATGTCTCACAGTTGAAGAAGTGCTTTCGTGTACCAGAAGAGCAAGCCCCGCTAGAATCGATTGACTTGAAGGAGGATCTCACCTACAAGGAGCAGCTAGTCAAGATTTTAGATGTCGTAGAGCGCCACACAAGAAGCAAGACTGTTCGGTTTTGTAAGGTTCAGTGGACCAACCACTCGGAAGAAGAAGCAGCGTGGGAGCGTGAAGAAGAGTTGAAAGCCAAGTTTCCCAGCCTTTTCTCTAGCTAGCCTGAATCTCGGGGTCGAGATTCCTTTAAGGGGGGGGGGAGGTTTGTAACATCCCAATTTTCTGAGCTTGAAAAACCTTTTAAATAGTTAGTAGGGAGAAAAGTCACCATTTGGATTTATTTGAATTTAATTCAAAAACTTAATATTGGACTTTAGAATCAAAAATATTTAATGTGAATAATCCCAACATAAACAATAGTCAAAACTATTTTATTTGCGTTCTATGTGCTCAGATATATTTTCTAGATTTTTCTAGAATTTTTCTGAGTTCATTTGCTATTTTCTATTGCTATTTGGAATTTCTGCTATTTTTCAAAATAGAAAAGCTATTTAAAATCTCAGAAAAAGCTTTGGGCCGAATTCTTTGAAGCTGGCCCAGTCCTATTCCGCTTTCCGGCCCAACCCCGTGCGCAGCCTAGCTCGCCGCGCTCCCGCCGCCTCCGACTCACATGCTGGCCCCGCATGTCAGCATCTTCTCTCTCTCCGCGCGCTCAGCTCATCGTCCACCGTTCGATCAAGATTGAACGGTCAGATGCGGCGTGATCGTTCGGGCGTCCGAATGTCACATGTGCTGTGGAGTATTCGATCGTGGATGGACGGTCAGATCTGTTGAGTCCGTTTCACAGCCACGCCGTTTCGCACGCACCCGCGTACGAGCCCCACTCGCTGACTTGTGGGCCCCGTCGGCCACATCAGCGTCGTTCTCGACGCGGAATCCACCTTCCTTCCGAGTTCTCTGCCGCCGCGCCGTGTTCTTCGTGGACACGCCTCCCGGGGCTATTTAAGGCCCCGAGGACCCTCGTGAGGCGCACCCCGTGATGCGCCGCCTTCGAAACCCTAGCCGCCGCCATCAAATCGCCGCCAGGAGTCCTATCCGCCACCTTCGTCCCCAACTCGTCCGAAGGACCTCGTCGCCGCTGCCGTCGTTCCAGCCCTGCCTGTCGCCGTTGGATGCCATCTTCGGGATCGTCGCGTCGCCCGCATCTCAGAACCGCCGTCGCCTTCGCCGGGGGACCCCTCGAGCGTCGTCGCCGTCAAGCTCGAAACTCCTCCGCCGCCTAAACCTCGCCGCCGGTCACCACAGTCGCCCCCGTGCACCTGTGAGCACCCCGTCGTGATCGCCTTCGCACCCTCTTCACGCCGGTACCATCCACCGCTGACGAGGAGCCACCGTTCACCGGCAACCATCGGGTCCAGTGCTGCCCTCGCCGTCGGGTCCGACGTGGACGCTACGTCAGCCGCCACCTCATCCTGTGCGCTGATGTGCCGCCCACGTGTCTGCCGAGTAAGCAGCCACGTGTGCGCCCGCGCAGCAGTCCACCGGTCTCCAGGTCTTGAGGCTCGGTAGACCTAGTCTACCGTGAGCCGTGAGACTGACATGTGGGTCCCAATGTCAGTGTTTTCTTTTTATTTATCTTATTTTCGAAATTCCTTGCTGACGTCATGCTTGCGCAATAATCCAATTTTTCTGTTAAGAAATAATTCAAAAATTCCAAAAAAAAAAAATCCAAAATTAGGGTTTGTTTTAGATTGAAACTTTAAGAGCCCATAACTTTTGCATCCGAACTCCGATTGAGCCCATTCAAATTCCTAAATTCATCTAATTTTGAGATCTATTTATCTGAGATTTTTATTTAATTTTTGGAGTTTGTTTTGCCTCTGTTATTTATTTGTTTTATTTATTTATCTCGTTTGCGAGTAGACGTCGATACGTCGAGGAATTTTGGAGAAGAAGGAGCACCTCAAGATCAAGACCAGTACCTAGACCTTTTCCAAGGCAAGTCATACCTTTGATCATCTTGAACCCAGTTTTCAAATTACTTTGTTTTAAAGTATTCCATCCTACTTTAATTATATATTTAAATGCTTTTGGGTATAGTTATCGTCCACTTTGTTATCACACCTTGGCTTTGTATGTCATAACCCCTTGTCACCCGAGATTGGTTTATTAGTTGGTAATATTGTAGCACCAACGTGGGTTGGTTAGATGCGAGTACAATTGCTTAGCCATGCTACGAGTCTCACATCTCATTTGAGTTGCAAATATTAAATCTGACTAAGTGACTATGGAACTTTGTGTAAAACTGTGTGCTATGTGCTATTACTTCGTGATAGGATGTGTTGCACTAAAACCAACTAGGTGGTAAATGATTTGGACTGAGGCAAGTGGTGGATACTGTGTGATATGGTGGACTGTGTGAGTGGGAATGATAATCTTTGTGGTATAGTTAGAAAATGGAAGTCTTGCCTTGGTCAATTATAAACTTAACTTTATGCGCCAATGAACTGAGCCTTACTGTACGACCACATGCCTGATGGGACGGGCCTAACATAATAGGTTATGGATTCTCGGCATTGATGTTCAGGTGGATAGGTTAGGCTGTGTGACAGGATGGAGGTGTGACTATCTGGTAGTTGCATCGCAGGACGGTTCGCCGTATCCCTATCCAGCGGTGTGTGTCGGACTAGCATTCTTTGTGGGCTGGTCTGGCGGGAAAGCACATTGGGAATATCAATGTTTGAGATGAAGTTTCTGAACTGTTTTGTTACGATTGGTGTTAGCTACACTAGTTGTATCTTGTGGGTAAAGTGTACAAACTCTGCAGAGTGTAAAATCAATCTATTCGAATAGCTGCGTCCGCGGTCATGGACATGCTCGGGGAGTTCACACGAGGGGTAGTTTTCATAAAATGTTTCGGATGGGAGCTATGTGATCTAAGTCATGTGGCTATGTGAAATAATCTGAATATCTTTGTGTCTTTGTGAAAACAAATGTTAAATTAATACTGTCTATTTGTTTTGAATTATGCTTTCAATCTATTATTGTATTCCGTTGCAAATATTGCTTTTATGCAAAAGAACCATAGAAGCCTTTTCTTTTGGAATAAGCCTGCATCTATAAATTGCATTCTGTGATATGATTTGCGAGTACGGTTGTGTACTCACGCTTGTTGTAAAACTTGCGTCCAAACCTACAGAAGAAGAGGAGTCTACGCCTGCTTTCGAGGAGGAGTTTGTCGAAGGTTGCTGATCATTAAGGTCTGGATCTCATTCGGTTGCCTGTGGTGAATTGATGTGATCTACGCTAAAGTTATTTCTGTTTCACTGCTATTTTATTCTCTGTTAGCCCTGCGTGGCTCAAT
Organism: Ampelocalamus luodianensis; assembly: GCA_036346255.1. NCBI lineage: Eukaryota > Viridiplantae > Streptophyta > Magnoliopsida > Poales > Poaceae > Ampelocalamus > Ampelocalamus luodianensis. The sequence goes on from CM070617.1 coordinate 47,419,063, forward strand.
AAGTGTAAACTCGACCATAAGGTCAAAACCCTTATTTGTTATTCAAACTAATCGTTTACTTTATTTATCGCTTGTGTGGATCGATATTCACCTGTGTTGACACTGTGTGCACTAGCGTGATCATAGACTAGTGCATTATACACAGAGGGTCCAGAATCGTAATTTTGGGTCCCGACAGGTGGGCTGACGGAGGTGTTTCTGAAGGAGAACGAAAGGAAAGAGAGGAGAGAGAGGTGAGCTTATGGGTTTCTAAAGGAGAACGAAAGGAAAGAGAGGAGCTTTGGAGCAGTAGACAGAGAGCTGCAGCTTTTAGAGTTGTTTAATACTCATTGTCTTCTTCTTTTTATTGAAAGTAGTAGCAGAGTAGCTAGGGACTCAGCAGCTAGCGCATAGTAGCCAGTGGCTTCCAGCTGGCTGCAGTGTTGTCTTCTTCTTTTTATTTGAAAGTAGTAGCAGGGTAGGTACTCTCAGCAGCTAGCGCACAGTAGCTAGTATCACAGTAGCTAGTGGCTCTGCAGTAGATTTTTTGTGCACGGAACCTCCTTTGTTGCTAGCTGCTGCTGGTCCGCCCAGCCTCCGCCCAACCTTCGCCTAGGCGCTGCCTAGTCCGCCTAGGTGCTAGGCCCCGAGCCACCGCCCGCCTAGCGCCTAGCGATTTTTTGAACCTTGACAAGGAACATAAATTGCACAAGGTAAAACACAAAAAAAACAAACCACAATGACACAATGATATTTTACTGTGGTGTTCGGAGATTTGCCGGTCTCCCTGATCCACGTTGAGGTAAGCCCAACCACATTGGACTGGCTCTACAAATTGAGCCAACACCTCTGAAGTAAGTCCAACCGCTTGGACCGGCTCAACACCTTGAACCAACACATCGATCCATTCGGGGTTGTTCTTTCTTCACTCCGGAGATGGCGGGCACCAAACCACTAACAACCGCTCGAGTCTTCTCACAACTTTATTTGATAAGATCACCGGTGTAACTCCTCCAAGTCGTCTAGGTGTCGGCAAATACCAAGAGTAACAAGTCGGAGATACTCACTTGAACGAATCAAGTGTCTAAGCTCGATGGATACACAATCCACTACCTAATGCAATACATACACTAGGATTCAATCTCAGAGCTCACTAAGTGCAACACATACACAAAAGAGTGTAGAGGGCCTGCTCTTTGCTCAAGAGAATGAGAAATGGCACAGGCAACCTCAGCAACCTCTCCCACAACTGGCCATAAGTGGTATTTATATCCACACAAGAAAGACTAGCCGTTGGGGGAAAAGTTAAAAAAAACAGGGAAGCCCGGTCTGACCACCAACCAATGGTCGGTCAGACCGCCCCGACTCCAGCGGCTATAAAACTAGTCGTTTGATACACATTTGGTCTGACCGTCAACCAATGGCCGGTTAGACCAGACCAAACCGGTCAGACCGCCGGAGGGACGGTCAGATCGCGCCACAAAGGAGCAAGCCAAAACCAGAAAACACACTCTATGAAAAATACGAACCACGAACAAAAGATCGGTATTACCGCACCACTGAACAAATGCGGTTATACCGCTGACCAGATCTACGATCAGGTACCGGTCAGACCGGCCAAAAGCCTGCGATCAGACCGCCAGAGACTTGGAAACACAGATATTGCATTCTAGTTCAACTCAATTTGCAAAACACATTTGCCAATTGATGTGTGATGCAAACAACGGTCAAAGACGAGATTCTCAACAAGTTACAAAATACATTTGCCAACTTTTAGAATCACACCACAAGGAATATGGTACATTAACTTAAACCATTTGCAAAACACATTCGCAAAGTAAAGTCACATGCTACAATGATTATGTTGGAGATATGCCCTAGAGGCAATCATATTGATGATGATATTTCATTGTATCCATGATTTAATAAATGTTCCTTGAATATTGCCTTTGTGTTGATTAACAAGTATGTGACTTGTTTGTGAAACTCTTTACTTGTATGGTTATTCTAAAGTTGTCCCTAGTCGGAGTTCATGTGAGGACACACGTGAATGATGGATTAGTACATGTATCGGTTGATGACCATGTTTCACAGGTCATAGACATGGAGATGTCAAACCAATAATGTGAACACATGTTTAGAACATGGGGTTGGACCGACCCAACATGAGACATAGTAATTATTCTTATGGTTCTCTCTACACAATGTGTACGCCTTGTCCTTAGACCTGAGATTGTCGCATGTACTTGAGATGTGAATCGACCTACTTAGGGGCTATCAAACGCTACTCCGTAACTAGGTAGTTATAAAGGTAGCTTTCGGGTTTGTCATGAAGCATGCTGCGAGGCATGGTCAGTCGAGATGGGATTTGCCCCTCTCTACCTGAGAGAGATATCTCTGGGCCCCTCGAGTGATCGGATCCAGAAATGCATGGCCATGCTACTTAAGGTTAAGAGTTAACCTAGTAAGGGATTCCGGATCACAGGATCGAGAAAGAGTGGTCAGCTTGGAGCTCGACCGAATATCGTGAGGCAAAGGGATTGGCATGTACATAACGTTGTGATGGTTCGTCCGATATGATCTTTACGTATGTTTAGGAGTTGGTACGTCTTGCTAGAGGCCGCTACCAACTATTGACCAAGTATGTGTACTCGCATCATGTCTAAACATATGTGAACCATAGAGTCACACACTTAAGAAGTGAAGCCTAATTCGGATTGGATCCGACTAGACCGGCATTGAGTCCTAATGGGCCTCTCTTCGTGAAGCCCATTATAAGGACGCCTATAAAAGGAGGGCGGGGCGCGCGGTTGAGGGATGAGTTTTTCGTGACATCCTCAAACCCCGCCGCCACCCTCCCACGCCCTAGTCGCCGCGCGGATCTAGTAGTCCGGCGTGCGTCGCTTCCTCCCGTGCGTGTGGATACCTTTGGGCGCCATGCGTGGCGTTGGGACGAACCGCAAGAAAGGAGTCAGACGTGGGGCGCCGCGACGCGACGAGGAAGTAGTACGACTACTCGCCTCGACGCATCGCATTAATCGAGTACGACTACATCGCCCGACGTCGCCGCATCAACTTCCGCACTGCGCGTCTAGTGGTAAGACCGTGATCTATAACTGCAGTGATCTTGGTTTACGGGTAGAATTTTTTAATTTGCGCTAGTGTAGCCTACCCGTTTCCCTACAGATTATGCATGAGTCGTGACCATTTGCAAAACACATTCGTAAATATCGGCAACATGCTAAAGAGAGCTAGAGCAAGCACAATGAGCTATTAACACACAACACTCTCAAGCTACTAGTCAAGACCCCTCTTAATAGTACAACAACCTATACTAGCAATCCGGTCTTCCAACCAAACACTAGAACCGGTAAAAGACTAGGAACACATCCTTAGCTCTAGCTAGTCATACCTTTGCCTTGCATATTTACTTGAAGCTTGATGACGCACATCTTCACTTCAAGACCGGGTTCTTGACATGATAATCATCAACACATGATGATTTCCTTTACTTCAAGTTCTTGACCTCCATCAACATATGATGGGTCTACTCTTGACTTGATGATCAACTCATGATCATCTCCTCTTCTTGAATATCATCAACAAATGATGATTTTCTTTACTTCAAGATCTTGATATACATCAACACATGATGCACTTTTTTCTTGAACCTTGGCTTGATAATCATCAACATATGATGACCTTCTTCACTGCGGGATCTTGTCTTGAATATCATCAATACATGATGATTTCCTTTATTTTGAATCTTGATTTGATGACGATCAACTCATGATGCCATCCAAAGTCTTCATCATCATGGAACATTACCTAATCATCTAACTCATAGAAAATGTTAGTTCCATAAGACGATTGTCATTAATTACCATTAACTCATAATAGCGGGTCTAGATTCTTCAGACTCGTAGATCGTTTGATTCATGGGAAGAATATATTTCAGCGTACTCTAGTTCGTCGAGTTTCAACGCAGAATCTTACGGGGACAATTAGAGGTATTTAAGCTCGGATTCAGAGTTCCGTCCAATTAGAAACGATGTAGAGAATTTGGTTAGCTTTCCAGGAAGGTCTAGAACACTAGATTTGGGGTAGCCAACGAAACGTTACGACCTTGGAAAGTCGCTGTCCAAAAAAATAGATGTCGTTGGTAGATGTCGTGAAGATGGACTGTTTACACCTAGTAAATGAATGAATTAAATTTTAGTGATAACTTTAATAATCTAGGGAATTTTGAGTATATTCCAGAACCGGTATTGTTCATAACTTTTCAAGTTTTTTTAAAAAGATATGAAGTTGTTAAGTGGTCTGTTTCGACAAATTCTGGGACAGTCCTCAGAGGAGGAAACGGGGAAGTGAACGGTGGATTCAAGAGTTTATTATAACTAGGAAGTTGTAAGAAATTTTGTGAGGATTCCAAAAGTCTTGGTTTTCTGGATTTGAGGTTCCGATGAGTAAGTTAGAGCCTTTCTATGACGATTTGGCTTATATGGCGCCGTTCGGGCTCGAAATAGCAAATCTAGCCCCCCTTCGAATATTAAAATAAAAAAATGACACTGTGGACTCATCGGTAGGCGACACGTCTCCTCGTTCGTGCGCCAGGGGCTTGGACCTATCTTGTTTGTGCACTAAAGGGCCAGACTCCCTGTTCGCGCTCCCATAGCACGGAATCGGCAAAAAAAATCATAGCTATAGTGCATTCGGCACTCCCAAAGCACAGAATTGGCAAAAAATCGCAACTATAATGCATGTTTGCACACCCGCAGCGCAAAATCAGCCAAAAAAATGCAGCTACATTGCATGTATGGGCACCCAAAAATATGGAATCGGAAAAAACCCGCTGCTACAGTGCGATGCCGGCGCCAAAAACCGGATTCGAAAAAAAACCACTACTACAGTGCAATGCTGGGCGCCCAAAGCACGGTTCTGGGGAAAAAAACGCTGCAGCAGCACATGAATAGTGTATCTAAGCACTGTGCACATACTATTGAAATGTACTATTCAACACCATTCACGCACCTTTAATTGGTCACGCACTATTGAACACTGTTTATTCATGCATATTTTACTATTCATACACGAGCACTATTCACTCATTTTTTCTTGTCCACAGAGTAGTTGCACGGGTGAGGCTTGTTTTTTTCTTATCCATGCATCGGTAGCGCGGACGAGGGGGTCTGGGCCCCTAGCGTGCGGACGAGGACACGTGTCGCCTGCCGGTGAGTCCGCGGTGTCATTTTCAACTTTAATCTTTGGAGGGGGCTAGATTTGCTATTTTGAGCTCAAATAGTGTCATATAAGCCAAAAACTCGCCTTTTTTACTACTGGGACAACGGGTAGTACTTCGGGTAGATTTGAGTTAATTATGTCATGTTTGCATAGACATGCAAGGGTGATTAGTGTAATGATTTGGTGCTGTGGTAATGTGCTTTTAATAGGTTTTGAATTGTTTGTTCAGGGAGTGTGGCCTGTAGTACCTTACCACCATTTCGCCATCCAGCTCCAAGGGGATAAAGAGACAAGTGCACAGTGAAACAGTGATCGATGGTTTGATCATTGTCTTCTTTATTATTCAATGTCATTATGATTTTTATTCCATTACATTGCTTATTTACACATCTTGAGAATGATTCCAGATTGTTATTATTGATGATATGAATTGTTGATGATATGATGTGGTAATAACATGGAGGTAAAGATATGACGTGGTAATAATAACATGGAGGTAAAGACGATGAATAATGTTGATGAATAATTGAAGATATTGCATCATTTATATTCATCATGATAAGAGTGTATGAGCCAAGTTGGTGAGAAAGTCATGTAACTAGTCCAGTAATGTTGGTAAGAAAGATACATGACTAGTCTGGAGTGCTCTAGATAAAATCCTACTTCGGTAGGTGATCCACGGGAGTGGAGGAGGTCCCTGATCTTTTTGAGGATGTGTTTGAGAGTGAACACTATCGTGGGTGTTCACTCATGCTATATCGGTATAAGCATACTTATCAAGGCATCGCCTAGGCATCCTGATGCTCCAGGGTGGACGCTAGGGGTCATCGCCTAGGTTGTTAGCAGTTAGGCGAGTGACTGACAATTCTAGGCGTCTAGGTGGAGGATTCGGCGTCCTAGCGTCATCCCTGGCACACGCTGGAGATGAATGGCAGTAAAACGGGGGGGATCGAAAGGAGGAGGAGTAAGAGAAAATAGATCGGGCTGCTTGCTTCGTGCACCGGCGCATCGCCCTCCGCCTCTAGCTTCGCGCCTCCACCCCGGCTTTTCCCCACCACCACTCTGACCTGGCTCCGCCCGTCGCCAGTCCGGGGCCTCCTCCTCCGGCCCTCTACCTCCGGCTCCGCACCTGCGACTCCGCACTGCCTCCGGCTCCACGCCTCCAACCCGGCTTCACCCCACCGCCGCTCTGACCCAGCTCTACCCTGCCACCAGTCCGAGGCCTCCTCCTCCATCCCTCCTCCGCTCCTCCTATTCAGCCTAAGGAAGGTACAGGGAGTACTCTTAATTGCTGGCTTGTTGCTCTAGTGCTCTACAGATGTCTCATGAGCCTGAGGAAGGTACAGGGAGTGGTGCTGCAACTGCAAGTTATGATCCATTAACCGATCCAAAGAGAAAAGTGAAGTCCAAAGGTCCAGGGTGGAAGTGTGCATGTTGGCTAACTAAAAACAAGGATTTGGTAAAATGCACTCTATGTGGCACTCGGGTGCACTCGGGGATCAAGAGGTTGAAACAACATCTCATAGGAGGATCTGGTGACTGCCAAAAATGTCGTGGAACCACTATTGCAATCATGAGGGAGATGCAAGCATGGATGCAAAAGACCAAAAGAAAACTAGAGCTCCAGCTAGATGAAGAAGAAGAGGAAGATAATGATGCTCATGCCCTTGAAGTGGATGAATAGCCATAACCATAAGAACAAGTTGCATCATCTAGGTCCTCTCGTCCAAATCCAAGTCTTACTCCAAGTCGAAGTTTAACTCCAAGCTCTGGGACAACAGCGAAAAGGAAGGCTGCAGCAGCTGCATTTAGCTTCAAGAAACCAGCAGCACAAGCTAAGATAATCCCGGCAATGATCTTGAAGCCACCTGAAGAAGTTGTGCGCCTAAGACATACCAAAGGGCCACATCAAGTCAGCTTGTACAGAACTGGAAAGAGCAAGGAAGAAAGGGACTTTGCATGCTTTTACATAGCCAAGTTCTTCTATGAGAATGGCATTCCATTTAATGCCACAAATTCAAGGAGCTATGAGGAGATGATTGAGGCCATTAGGCAATATGGACATGGCTTGAAGCCTCTCAGCTATCATGAGATGAGAGAGCCATTTCTTGAGAAGCATAAGGAGACCATTGAAGATGTGAAGAAGAGGATGAGTTGGCATGGAAGAACTATGGTTGTACACTCATGTCAGATGCATGGTCAGATAAGAGGGGGTGTCATTTGATTAATTTCCTTGTGAATAGTCTGGAGGGAACCTTCTTCTTGGAATCTATTAATGCGTCACATTTGCCACATGATGCACCAATGTTGGTTGGTTTACTTGCGAAGAAAATTGAAGAGATCGGAGAGACCAAAGTAGTACAAGTGGTCACTGACAATGGGTCTAACTACAAGGAAGTGGGAAGGCTTCTAATGGTGAAGTTTCCTAGGCTATATTGGACCCTATGTGCTGCCTACTGCTTGGATCTAATGCTGGAGGACATTGGGAAATTGACAGAGTTCAAGTGCTTTATTGCTAAAGCCAAGCGTGTCACCACAGTTATCTATAGGCATGGAAGAATCCTTGATGCAATGCGGAATTTGACTGGTGGAAGAGATCTTGTGAGACCCGCTGTTACCCGGTTTGCCACTTCTTTCCTCACTTTGCAGAGTATGTGTAGACATCGAGATGCTTTGAGGAAGATCTTTCTTAGTGATGATTGGAGTAGATCAAAATTGGGCAAATCCAAAACCGAGAAGCAAGTAAGTGAAATTGTGTTGTCCATGCAATTTTGGAATGCAGTCGAAGATTGCTTAAGAGCATCACAACCGCTACTCATTGTGTTGAGGCTTGTAGACGGTGATGAGGAACCCGCGATACTAGAGCTATACATGGCAATGGAGATGGTCAAGAATAAAATTAAGGAAAATATGCCGGCTATAAAGGAACATTTGTGCATCAAAGTGTTGGACATTGTTCAAAACTAATGGGAGGATCAAATGGGGCATAAGTTACATGGAGCTGCCTTATTCTTGAATCCAAGCAAATTCTTTGATATCTTGGTCAATGAGGAAGATTTAGCGGGTAAGGTCCGCAATGCGTTTAATGAGGTGATTGCTAAAATGTGCAATGACGATGAAGAGATGCTATCTAGGGTCGATGTCCTAGCGGATGACTATGAGCAGTCCTATGGCACATTCGGTGGCATAATACCAAAGATGCAAAGAAAATCTAAGAGTCCTCGTAAGTCTATTTATATTCACTTTGTACTTTAGAAGCAAATTAGCTATAGTTCTTAAAATTTGATTGGTGTTGTTTTTTATGCCATTTCAGTTGATTGGTGGAAAGCATTTGGTGGTGTAGCTTTGCTGCTCTAGAAAATTACAACGCGCATAACAAGCCTTTGTTGTTCGTCCTCCGGTTGTGAGCGTAATTGGAGTACTTTTGAGTTTGTAAGCACATAAACTAATCAAATTGATATGCAATCATAATATCATACAATATTTCATATAATTGGATGATGTTTTTTTTTCAATTTCAGATTCATACAAAAAAGGAACCGATTGGAGCATAAGAAGCTTAATGACTTGGTTTATGTCCAATACAATACAAAGATTTCAACTAGATTTCAAAAAGCTTAAATATGAAGGTAAAAAGTTTAACCCTTTGCTCCTAGAAGAGTTCCAGTGGACGAATGAATGGGTTGACAAGGATGTAGCACAAGTCCATGGAGGTGATGATCTTTTATGGGCTCATGTTGATGAGGCCATCGATGCATCAAGATCGCTTCGAGGTCGCAATATTCCTAGGAGAGCTCGTGGGGATGTCATTTGTTATTCTCGACGTCGAGATTCTAGTTCTACATCAAATACTCATGAAGAAGACTCCAACAATGAAGAAGCATATGTTTGTGATGACGAGGAAATTGAAGATGATTTTGACCAAGAACCAACTACTACTAAAGAGATGGGTGAAGGAACTGCTAATGATGAGGGGCATTTCGATGTGTTCATGTTGGATGATGAATGATTTGGAGATGTTTATGTACTACTAGTTGTGGACTTGTGATGTTTATTAGTTTATGTAGAATGTACTGTACTACCGCTAGTTGCTTTTGCTACTGATGTTGTGGATTTGTGCTGCTATTTGTGGACTTGTGTTGTTATGTTTATCAGTTTATGAAGTACTGATGAGTCTGATGTTTGGCATTGATGTTTAAGTATGTACTGCTGCTGCTGATAAGTATGCTGCTGATCTTTTTCTTGTGCAGATTGAAAGGAGTATGGATAATTGGATATGCTACTTATGGCAACCTGGCAAGAGGCCATTGATTGAGGTAATAGGTAAGCAAGCATATGCTACTCATGAGTCATGATAACAACATTTCATTGATTCATTCTCATGTACTCAATACAACTCAATCTTTTTATTCTTATGTAGGACAATAGCAATACATATACATTATACATCATTGAAGCTCACTGCTCACTGCTCAGGTCTATAGCTCCATATATTACAATAATGCAAGTGTCAACTGTCAACTATGAACTATCATATTTTCCTGCCATTGTCTAATCATCACCTAGGCGCCTAGGCATCCCGGCGCCTCCAGAGTGCCTCACCTTGCCTTGTCGTCGTGACAACATAGGGTATAAGCGAAGAAAAGAGAATGTGGACATGTGGTATAGAGTTGCATCACATTAAATGAAAAATGGACATGATATTTGACTATGAGTAAAAAGATAAATAATTCATTGTTTATTGTTTTATTATTGTGTTTGCTGAGTCGTGGATTCACTCTTGCTCTAATGTTGCTTTAGGTGACCGTTGATGGTATTTCACTTGAGAAGGAATAGCGCACTTGGAATAACTGCATACACTCGAACACTTAATTCATTTGTCATAAGAAATCTTTACTATATTGTGATGACTGAAATGAAAAAAAAAACGGGTTGAATTACAAATGTTCCAAACTATCACTCGAAGCCACCACGCATTGTAGAGCAAATTTGTGTAGGGTGACTTGAGCTGATGAGGAGCACTCTCTCTTCGGAGCTACCACTTGGGGCTGCTATGCATTATACATGCCCTTAGTGTAGCCAGGGAGGAAAGAAAGTGGGTCCCCACAAGCACATAAATAAAAAGTACACGAGTCTGATAGGGATTGTTTGATATGTTCAGGTTGTTCTCGATTTTTTAATAATCATTATTTTATTCAAAAATATAGTAACATACCTGCCTTTTTTTTATTTTACAAGAATAATACTCTATCGCTCCACTGTTGGGCGACTTGGGTCTAGTCGCTCAACCACAGGGCGACTTGGATCAATCGTCCAACAGTCCAGCGACACGTGGACTCGTCGCCCTGTGGTTGAGCGATGTGGAATAGTCGCTTAACGGTGGAGCGACTAGTCCACTTGTCGCTCCACCAATGGGCGATTTAAAATAATAACATTAATTTTTTTTAATAATCCCATGGAAATAATTGTGAAAGAATAAATAGCAATTTTTGTAGGTAATAAATTTAGAGAATCTTGTTTGTAGGTTGTTTATTTTTTTGGAAATAAAAGGGCGGTGACAAGGTTGGTTGGTCCTTTTGTGATTTTCGCAGATTCTCAAGGATATGAAATCTGTTAGACTCACAATAACATTTTGTGACTGTCGTATGATGTAGTATTATGTATAATTTCTGAAGAATTTTTTGAGAACGACTAAGGTAGCAATGAGTCGTACATAAGAAGGTAAGTGATTCTTGCGAAGAGAAGTGTTTACGGTATAACGGGAAGCGAAATAGTGGTGTGATTTCATTACAGGCTGCCTATGCTCACGGTGTGCATGCAAAAAAAGAAATATCAAAACACGAGCCAAATATAATAATAGTTGTATACGAGGCTTGCATAGTAATAGTTGTACTACAAAAAAGAAATATGGAAACACAAGGCTAGCATAATAATAGTTGAGTTCTCCCAGCACAACAAAAACTCCCTACTAGCCGCCTACTACACCACCCGCAGCACCTTCTCTGTCGTCATCACGTCCCACCCCCTAGTCGTGCCCACCCGCACGACCCCTCTTGGGCTTCCTCAGTGCGGGGTGTTAGGGCCCCGACGGGGTAAAGCGGTCAGGTGCCCTGCTGACCCGTGGTTCCAAGTCCTGTGGGGTCGACTCCACCGTGGCATACGTGCCCACTAGGGCACCACCGAGCTGCGACTCGGAAAGAACCTCAACGGGTGGGGCCTGAGGTGCTCCCCTGACCTCCCTCGAGTCTTCTGCGAAGAAGATGTCCACGTCCTTGTGCGGGGAGAGCTGAACTCTCGACTAGGGCGCGAAACCTGCAGGACAAATTATGTTTATACGTGGGCTATATGACAGCCCAAAACAAACCTGACGAGATAAAATGTACCTTCGGTGTGGTCCATGATGGGTGCCCAATGGTCATACCCGCCATACCCACCGTCAGGGAGGAATGGATACTGCCTTGGTGCTGTCGGGTAGGGCTCAGGAACGACGGCGGGGGTGGGCAGCCACGCACCAACCCTAACACTCCAGCCTGGCCCGATGGAGGCGGGGGTGGGTAGCCATGTGCCCAGCCTGACACTCCATCCTGGTCAGGCGCTGGCGGGGGTGGGTAGCCACGCGCCAACCCTAACACTCTGGCCTGGCCCGGCGACGGCGGGAGTGGGTAGCCACGTGCCCAGCCTGACACTCCAGCTTGGTCAAGCGCTAGTAGGCCACATGCATGTGTAGGCACTGGCTGGGCTACAGGATGTGGCAGTCTCAGCGTAGGCGCCGATGTGGCCACCTCCGCAACCATCCTGCACGACGTTAGGGCCACAGCACGCCTCGTCCCCATGTAGACTCGACGGACAAACTGTAGTAGCTCATCGCATGTCACCTCTACACCACGGGTGACCCTATCCAGGATTGACCCGGAGTCCCTCGCCATCACAACGTTCATGTCCTTCTGCAAGGAGTACATAAAAGCGTGAAACTTGTAATTGAGGTAATTGTACTTAAGGCATTTTGAAACACGAGAGTACGTACCGCGAGGTGCATGTTTCGCGCGAAGTATACAGGGTACGCATCGGTCCGTGCTGGTACATGAGCGAGGAGGGTCGACGACATGCACCAGCCTGGTGCGTGTCTATGAAGCGTACCAGTGTAGGTACTCGTCGTACGCGCTGGGGTCATACGGGATGCCCTCCTGCACGCAGTCCTCAAGGGCCTCCGCCCACTTTGCCAGCCACGATGCCATCTTTGTTACCCAATCCGTCCTACTCCTACCCCTCCTACTATACCTATGAAACATACCAGTGCAATTAGAAGCCATCGTAACAGAACTGAGAAAAAAATATAGGGACATGTGCTGTGTGTAACTCACGCGTGGACCGAGTTGGGCACCCGACGCCCGACGGGGACTGGAACAATGTGGCGGAGGCTGAACTAGTGCATCACCCTGTGCACCACATAGTCCTCGACGAACACGCCGAAGACCAGCTTCTTCCGCGTCATCTAGTACACCTGGTCGTGCCAGCACAATGAGGACAGCCCGTCGGGTGCGAGGTGCTCCATCTCTTGAGCAGAGTACGGCTCCCAACACACGTCGTCAGCGGTGAGGCGGTCGAGCTACTCAACGAAGTGCTCATACAGACGTGTCACCTACACGTGTGCAAACTGTGTCTGCGAGTCGTAGACAGTGATTACGAAGGATGACCCATAACATGACTAAAGTAAAGATATAGGACAGTACATACCCATCTACGACACCAAAGGGACCCTGCGGTCGGTCGGTCCACCTCGCCCCCGTGGTACATGTCCGCGTGGTACAGACTAGTGTCGAGCAGCATGGGTTGTCCGATGGTGAAGCGCTCGAATGACTAGAGCTGCAGCAGGAGGGGGCAGCCTATGAGGATAGAGCTCAGCCTCATCCTATAGCGCGCCTTGCACATGTCGCGGTATGTCGCAGCAAGTATGGTAGATCCCCAGCTGATATACAGCTCCTCCCTGTCGGTGATGGCCCTCGAGTACCGCACGAGGCAGGCATCGATGGAGTCACCGTGGCTACTGGTAAACTGTACCCAGCTAAACAGCCACAGCAAGTATGCCTCGAGGTGCCACGACACCTGGTGATCGCTGGGCTCTGGGGCCATCTGCTCGACCTGTCCACAAACGAATATTTAGTAAGCCAGTCATATGGCAAGGATAGCGCATCACAAAAAATGGAAAATAGATCGCATACGTACCCGAAACTGCGAAAGCCACCTCAAGGGCGGGCCATGCCTCTGTCGTGTCGTGAAGTGGTAGTACGCTAGTGGGGCCTTGGTCAAAAGATCCCCATCAAACCTGCCCAGCAGGTCATCACGCCATTCGACAGGTGTGTTCGGCAGGGACGTAGCAGCTCCCGCGATAGGTAGGCTGAGCAACACCAGGATGTCCTCTAGAGTGGGGGCCATCTCCCCAAATGGGAGGTGGAAGGTGTGTGTCTTGGGCCGCCACCGGTCCACCAGAGCTGTCAGCAACGACCGATCGAACGGGAACCGTCGTGACTGCTCCGGGCCGGCCTCAACCTCCCCGCCGTTCTCTATCGGAGCGCCGTCCTCGTCAGTGGCCTCCACCATCTGAGCAAGAGGTAGAAGGCCGGCCTTGTTCAGCCTGCAAAGCATGAAGAAGTGAGTATATAGCACGTACATATGATAATGAGAAGTGCCACATTTGGCAGACAAACCTGTCTGTCCAGCGTGAGTCTAGTCTCCATGCCCGTCGAGGTGTCCACGTACAGACTACCCGCAAGTCAGTCGCCTCATCCCCGCCCTGAGGATGCGGGACACGACGGCTGGTGTAGTGCTGTGCGTCGACGCGCCGGTCCAGCAGGCCGTAAGGCCAGTCCGAACCACCTAGTCGCGAGCCATACCTGCAAATCAATTTCAATTTAGCAATTATGACACAATTAGTGGTTTACTTATTTATAGCGTACCTCTGGGTTAGGGTTAGAGTATGGGGTTAGGGTTAGGGGTTAGAGTTAGGGTATGGGGTTAAGATGTTACGGTTCAGGTTAGGGCATATCCATAGCCACATTACGACTATTAACAACTAAATTCACGTTAGTTCTATGACTACACTATTTACAACTATTAACAATATGCGACGTACCTACCATGATTTTAGTTGCTAACCTACCGTGGTTTTAGTTGCTAACCTACGACTACACTATTTTCACTTATTAACAAAATGCCACTACACATCTAATGATTTTAGTTGCTAACCTACACTGTTTACGACTATTTACAACTACTCTATCTACTAACCTTTTTACGACTACACTATTTGCTAACCTACACTATTTACGACTACACTATATGCTAACATATTTGCTAACCTATTTACGACTACACTATTTACTAACCTACGCTATTTATGACTACACATCTAATGATTTTAGTTGCTAACCTACACTATTTATGACTATTTACGACTACTCTATCTGCTAACCTATTTACGACTACACTATTTGCTAACCTACACTATTTACGACTACACTATATGCTAACATATTTGCTAGCCTATTTACGACTATACTATTTGCTAACTTACACTATTTACGACTACACTGTATGCTAACCTATTTGCTAATCTATTTACGACTACACTATTTGCTAGCCTACCATGGTTTTGAAAACAAATCTACAAAGAAATGCAGGAAATTCATCATCGTAGATGAGCAAACCTCCCTCTCCTTCTCTCTCCTTCTATTTTCCTCTTCCTCTCTCCTCTCTCCTCTTTTCCTCTTTCTCACCTCTGGTTCTGCCCGACAAAGAGAAATGGCGATGGCACCGCGTGCACGAGAGATATAAGCCCCTAGTCGCTCAACCATTGAGTGACTAGGGGCTATAAGTCGCTTAACGCTTTAGCAATCAGGAGCCGAAGCGACAGTCGCTCCACGGTTGGACGATAACGCCACGTGTCGCTCGACGGTTGGGCGACTAATCCAAGTCGCCTAGTGGTTGAGCGACTAGACCCAAGTCGCCCAACGGTAGAGCGACACATTATTATTCCTGTAAAATAAAAAAAGCAGGTATATTACTGTATTTTTGAATAAAATAATGATTATTTTTAAAAATTCATTGTTCTCCTCCCCATTGGAGCAATGGGGGTTTCCACATCTACCACAAGTTGCACCATTGGCATGTGTCCTTCCAATACCTTAACAACCGTTAGAATTATCTGTTGTGAATTGCACATTTGTACATGTACCATCGTTCCCCTAAGCACCCGTCTAGACCGCATAGCCGATTTACCCACCTAGGAAGCCGCCTAGCCCCGCCTAGATCCGCCTAGGCGCCGATTATGTTGGAATTAATCCTTCCTGTACTAGTTTTGTTCAATCAGAGTTTGAGTCAGAGTCTGCTAGAGTAGTCAGTGTAACCGAGTCGTAGTTGTAGAAATCAACTCGTCTCCGAGTTGTATTGTCTGAGTCTGATGTTGAGTCCTCGTACTCAGCCTATATAAGTCACCATTGAGTCTTGTATTGATGTGAAGTCATGAGTTGAGAAAAGCAATAGAAAAACAAAAAGAGGAGCAATTTCTCCGAAAACCAATTGCGCTACGAGTACTGTCCATCATGAGTACTGTTCATCAATTACTATTTAGCAAGTACCGCGTGGTCGTGGAAGGCTACTGCGTGGTCGTAGAAGGCTTCGACTGCACGTGGTCGTAGAAGGTCTCGACTACGTGGTCGTAGAAGGAGGATCGACTACATCTTGGTCGAGGAGGCTGGACTGGTCAGAGGGTTCCGACTACCTGGTCGAAGGTGGTTCGACCACACGTGGTATCAGAGCAGTGTATGAAAATCGGTCCTCTGACTCTAGAGAAAAAAAGAACGATGGCTCCCAACGGATCTTTGTCGACAACGAATGATGGCCCAAATTCGCTGCCGTACCTAGTTCTCACCTGAGAGAACTACCCGGCTTGGGCTATGAAGATGCAAGTGAACATGCATGCCCAGGGGGTCTGTGATGTAGTAGCCAATCTGGTCGATCAAAAGGGAAAGATTGATCCAAAAGGAGAGGCTGTGGAGGTCTACTTGAAGACTAATCAAATGGCATTGGTGTTGACCTATGCTGCGAAACCCGACTCGATGCTCAATCAACTTGTTGGGAAAGATACATCTCGAGAGGCCTGGGTTGCTCTTCGTACTATGCATGAAGGTGTGGATCGTGTGAAGAAAGTTCGTCTCCAAACTCTCCGAGGGGAGTATGAGGTGTTGCATATGGGCGAAACTCAATCAGTAGATGAGTTCGCAGGAAAATTGACGGCGGTGGTCAATGAATTTCGAGTCCTTGGCGATAAACTGGAGGAAATTGAGGTGGTTGAGAAATACTTGTGAGTATTACCCGAGAGGTACGTGTCTGTGGTCACAACTCTTTTCTATTCCAGCAATCTTGAGAGCATGAAGCTGGAAGAGGTAACTGGGTCTCTTAAAGCACATGATGGGCTACTGAAAGGTTGCGAGGCTCGCAACGATCAAGCCTTATTTGTGAAAGCTGAGCTGAAGGGAGAGAACAAGCAAACTCAGCGAGATTATTCATCAACTCAAGGTGGTCGTGGCTTTGCTTGGCGCGACCGAGGAGGTCATAGTCATGGTTGTGGCTGAGGTGGTCGAGGAGATTTTGCCGGACGCGGCTACAAGCCTGGTCGTGGCAACGGTGAGTTCAAGCAAGATAAGTCAAAAATTAAATGATTTGAGTGCGATAAATTTGGACATTTTGCCTCTGAGTGCCGAAGTCATATTAAATGCTTTGAGTGTCAAAAGTTTGGGCATTATGCTTCTCACTATCGAAACAAGAAAGATAAGGTAGAAGCAAATTTATCACATGCTCAATAGGAGAAAGACCCGGCTCTATTGCGAACCATTGGTGTAGAAAAATCATCTGGGTTGGTCATTTTTGAAGAAGGGTTTCACCCGAAGCTACTAAAAATTAGTGAAAAGGTGGTCGACTCAGATGTCTAGTATCTTGATAATGGAGCTTCCAACCACATGACGGGTTAGATGGGGAAATTCAGAGAGCTCAATTAGGAGTTTCGTGGTCAGGTTAAATTTGGAGATGGTTCTGTTGTATACATAGAAGGCAAAGGCTCAATTCTACTCCAATGCAAGAATGGAGAGCAAAGACTATTGTCAGATGTTTACTACATCCCAAGACTCTACAACAATATTATCAGCCTAGGGCAATTGAGTGAAGACGGTTGCAATGTAGCACTGTAAGGCTCTTTGTTATTTTTACATGACCGTGATGGAAATCTACTGATGAAAGTTCCTCGTACACCAAACAGGCTATATAAGATTCATCTGGATACATGCAAATCTATATGCTTAAATGCAAGTCTTGAAAACCCGACGTGGTTATGGCATGCAAGATTGGGGCATGTGAACTTTCAGTCATTAAAACAGATATCAGACAAAAAGATTGTCCTTGGTCTGCCACACATTGATCACCCCACTCAAGTCTGTGAAGGTTGTATCATTGCTAAACAGACAAGGATTGCATTCCCTGCACATGCGAATTACAGAGCGGCACGACCATTGGAGTTGGTGTACATTGGTATCTGTGGACCAATTAATCCCTCTACTGATGCTGGAAACAGGTATTTTCTTCTCCTGGTTGATGATTATTCAAGAATAATGTGGGTTTACATGCTTAAGAAGAAGAGTGAGGCTAAAGATGTGTTCTAGAAGTTTGTCAATCTTGCGAAAACTAAGATTGAATACAAGTTAAAGGCTTTGAGGTCAGACCGAGGAGGAGAATTCCTGTCCAGTGAATTTGAGGTAATTTGTGCGACAAGGGGCATTACCCGATTCTTCACTGCTCCTTACAGCCCTCAGCAAAATGGAGTGGTGGAATGGAGAAACAGGATGGTGATGGACATTGCACGAAACCTATTGAAAAGCAACTCCATGCCATGCAAATTTTGGGCTGAGGCGGTAAGACACACGGTGTATATTATCAATAGAGTTCCGACAAAAGTGTTGGATGCAATCACACCGTATGAAGCATGGAGTGGAAGAAAACCAAACCTGGAGCACTTAAGAGTGTTTGGTTGCTTAGCAATGCTAAGGTGACCACATACTTGAAGAAACTCGACGACAGAAGCCAAAAGTTGATATACTTGGGCGTCGAGCTGGGCAGCAAAGCTCACCGGTTGTTTAACCCTATTGACAATAGGAAGAAGTCCATTCTACCCCCTCAAGTATCGGTATGCAGACACCTAACCCCTTGAACTAAAAAACCGAACTTTTGACACCCCAAAGTTGCAAAACCGAATAACCTACCCCCTCCGACTGTTTTGTGCGGTGATTTTGCTGATGTGGCATCCATTCGGCCCGATTTTGCCAGGTCAGCCGCTGACTCGGACAAAGAATGGACTTCTTCCAAGTGGGTCCCAAGTGTAAGTGTCACAGAGAAAAAAGCAACAAAGAAGAAGGAGGAGAAGCAATGCTGGGAGCTCCAGGGCGCACAGTCATGGAGGTGGCTCCGGCGAAGAGAGGTATGGTGACCCGCGCAACGGCCCAAAGAAGTGAAATTGTTAGAAGAAGAAAGACTTGGTAGGACCAACCACGCGGTATCGACGAAAAGGTGGAGCTTGGAGGTGGTATAAACCTATGACATAGAGGGCTATAGGAGCAGGAGGTGTAGTTAACCAAACTACACAACGAATGTGCTCTTAGATGGAGGGTCCGAGCGTCCAAACCTAGATACCGACACGCGCATTGCAGTTATTTACACGAGCCCCTGTGGTGGGGGCACTCCTAAAGGCGGGAGGGGTAAAAAAGGAAAACCAAAAAGGTGAAACGGACTTGGAGAGAGTTCTTGGATGAGCACGCCGACTTCAACAGATAAGAGTCAAGGTGGAGATTGTTGACTGGTGACTCATATCCTAGATGAATTAGGATTCATACTAGGAGAGGTGTGCTACATGAATTTCTAGATGAATTAGGATTCATACTTCTCTTTAGAGTACGATTTCTTATTTACTTTGGAGGAGAAGTAGGGGACTCTATGAACCCATGAGGGGTGACCATAGGAACACAAGAAGCAAGAAGCCACAAGCCAGACAAGAGGAACTCATACGAAGCAGAGGATGCGAGAGGATTAGAGACTGTGTTATACTTTAACACTAGATTCTTGTATAAGGTAAGGATCCAAAGGTTGAGGACTGCGAGAGGGCGACAATGTTTTGTACTCTTTTATGGTTTTTCTTAAAAAAAATTGTGATCAATTTCGCTAAATCTTTTTATCTCGTCGTGGTTGCTTCGTCACCGTTATTTGAATCCTTGCACGAGATATGTCCATATCGTAATATTTTAAATTCTGATCCAATCCGAGCCGCCACGCACAAGAGTGGGTATTAGAGTGTGATATCCTCGAACAAATCAGGCAATCCTTGTCGTGATCCTATCCTCTGGATGGAGTATGCATGCATGCAAAGGTAGAGGAGTCTTCGCTTGGAATGTTTCCTGCAGCGTGACGTGATGGATGGTCCAAAGTGCATGCATGCCAAGCTGGAAAAGGAAGGAAGGCAGGCTTGCAGAGTTGCAGGCAGGACACCTAACGAGGATAGTCAAGTTGTACTTTTCGTCTGGTTTTTTATTCCTTGTACTCTGGGTGGTCTCGATCTGTCCTAGGCTTATCTGTTTCGATCAAATGCCGGCTCATAGTAGGGTGGGGTCGTTGTGCAACAACCTCGGGGCCTGAGCTAGACCTGTTCCTGTTCATGGGTGGCTGGCTCTGCTCGAAAGACCGAAAAAGCGTGTTGAATACAATAAAAAATATTTTTTATTTTTGAAATAAATTAAATATTAATTTTTATTTCAACGACAAATTAAAATAATATTTTTTTATTAAAAAACCATTTTCGTGTCAGGTTGATCTTTGCAGAACCGACTCGAAATACAGCGTTTGAACAGATCTAACTTGAGCAGATGATGGTTCAGGGCTAGCTTGTGACATTTTCCTTGCCTATCCTCTCCTTGTCGAGTCCATTTTCAATTCAAATCCTGGTTTTTAGGGCCACCGATTTTGGTTGATTAACCATGGAGATCGTCCAAATAAAATCTTGCTCGTGAGTCCGACTGACCAAACTTGAGAAGAGAGAAAAAAAACATGTCAAAAAGTCCAAGCATGTATAAGATCAAGAGAAGGCCTAGCCTAAACTCGGAGTTGAAAACCAACAAGGTACTTTTTTTTTTTTAAAAAAAAAGCGCTTGTTCTCAGGCAGCATCCACTCCTAATCTATTATTTACTAAAAGTCGGTGACACGTGTTGTTACAGTTGTTAAGGAAAAAAAACATGCTACAAATTCTGACAAAGAAAAGCATTCACTCTCAATTTGGTGGACCACATATCACAACCCAACTATATTGGATGCTATTTCCTAGATATATAGTACTTGAAAATTAATCAATTTGGTGGACCATATATCACAACCGAACTATAGCCAATGGATGCTACTATATATACTATTACATAGAGATATAGTGCTTGAAAAATAAAAAACTAAATAAAAGAGTAGATGTCCTTTCACAATCTCTTGCATGCAGCAGCTATCAACGGATCAAGTTTTAAATGGCTTTTAATTGCTAGGAAATCTTTATCAAATATTTTATGGCTCTTCAGGTCTTTCTATCGGCAAAATGGACGGCAGCGGCACGTCACGTCACTGCATGAAGATATTTTTTGATGTGGAAATTCAAGTTTTGTGTAAGATGACAGTGCAGGCTATCAAAGGCAGTAGCCAGAAAGCATCGGATGTTAGAATTGTGTCTTTATTTGTAAAGGTAAAGGCTCATTCATTTCTGAAATTCTAAAGTATGTATAGTTTAATTTTTTTTTTATGCTGATCGTATATTTCTCTCTCTCAATCAGGTGGTCTATAAGACCAGTGTGGTTGGAACACTATGGTCGAAACAAGTGGTACATACGATCAGTGAGAGTTTTTCTTAGATCACCCTTGGACCTCTTCAGGAGATCCTCTTGAACCTCCCTTGAAGATTTCTTAGGATCACTCCAAGAGAGTGAACATTGTGGTCCTCTTGGACCTCCCTTGGAGATTTCTCTTGGACCTTTTCGGGAGATCCTCTTGGACTTCTCTTGGAGATTTATTTGGATCACTCCAAGAGAGTGTGGTCGGAACACTGTGATCAAAATAAAGTAGTTAACCAGAGTGGTCCAAATAATGTGGTCAAAGCTGTAGACCAGTGGTCAAAGCTGAAGACCAACGTGGAATCGAGATCTGATAAATACTGCTTAATTACCATTAATTGGTTTTGAATTAGTGTTACTAGTATTATAATATGTGTTTTATTGAGCAGTTACTAGAGAATAATTGACTTGATCTTTAAAATAATCTGGAGACGTCCAGACCAAGAAGGATCTTTTCGATTCCAATTGTTTCTTCTTCCTCTTTGTTCTGTTGTGCTAGAGGGTTGTGCTGTTTGAACCAAATCGTCCCATCTCGTCGGCATGCACCGGAAAGGAGGGTGAGCTGTATCTCTGAACTATTGTCGCAGAGTTCACCTGCACGGGGCGGCAATAAGGTTTCTGGACAGCGCATCTGCGCGACCACTTGCTGCACTGCAACATCTACGACCTGTACTGCTTTCTGTTCTTCATCGATCTCTACTGTAAGTTGTTTGTATGACCAGTATATCATGTTATAATCATGTTATTGAGTATGTTTAGAAGTACATCGAGTTGTTTGCTGTTGATATCGTCTTATGCATCTCTACTTTATATGTGATCTTTGCCTCGTATTAAAATTTAGAATTAAAATATTGTCCACATTTCCAACACCAGATGGGCACGTACATGATTTTTGTTGTATCCATGATGTGGACTCCGAGATCAAAGGAAAGGCTGAGAAGGCGGATTGCACCGGAAGGGATTGCAATTTGCAACCGAACATATCGAGTTCATGGTAACAAATCGAGTTTGGCGCTAGGTTAATAAAGAGTAGATGCATTATCATTCGAGGACAGAGCTCAGCACAAATAAAAATATCAGAGAAAAGGAGCCGTAAAATTAGCTCTTGCTGTGCAAATAACGGCATGCATGCAAAGAGTAAAAAATAACATCCCACGCAACTCCGAGGGTATGTCGAGTTTTTGGCTCATTTGGCTTGTTTTGGTGAGAATTAGCAAATCTAACATCTTCACCGACGAAATGACAGAAATGGTACCGTGGAAGGGTAAGCAGGCGACACATGTCTCATTCTACACTCCCTGACACCTGCAGCGTCCTGCCGCAGACTGGAACCGCTGCATGCCATGTGCCACGCACCCAAACAGCAGCATGATACCTACCGCGCACCCGAAGCACAGCAGGGGAGCTGCCACGCACCAAAGGCACTGGACCTGGGCTACCACACATGCTGTGCACCCGGTCCAATTGCCTGTTACGTCGTTGTCCCTATTGCTAACCTGGAGGGCAGGTGGTAGCTATCGCACGCCACTAAACCGCATGCCAGTCGCTCCCCCCCAGAAGCCATTTGCTCAACGCAGAGAGGCGGAGAGGAGTGAGCGAGAGAGACAGAGAGTGATGCAGTGAGAAAATTTGACTTCGTTGTCGATTTGAGAGAATTTAGAGCTGTGTTTAGCAGTTGTATTAGTTGATAAAATTCTAGTTCAAGAGAAGATCTTCGAGAAGAGGTAATTTTTTCTACATGCATGTTGTATATTAATTGTGTGATTAGTGTTTGCTTAGCTATTTGGCAATGTTATGGTTGCTTAAACATGATCGTTGATGTTTGTGGCATTTTTTTGACCTGCATGATTAGGAAGATAGATAAGAATTAGCAAAGTATTAATGATTGATTAGTAGTTGTATTAGTTGATTAAATTCTAGATCAAGCGAATACTACTACAGAAAAGGTCATCACAGACGGTTCAAAATCGTCATCACAGACGGTTTTTTGAACCGTCTGACTTTATTGGTCTGTGATGATGTAAGGTCATCACATACGTTTATTGAACCGTCTGTGAAAAAAGCTATCACAAACGGTTCTAAACAATAACTATTTGTGATAATTAATTATCACAGATGGTTCTTGTTCAGAACCGTCTGTGAAAATATACTATCACAAACAGTTTTTTTTTTTAGTAAAAACCGTCTGTAAAAGTTTTTTCTATTGCAAAAAAAATCGAATTTTGAATCGAACCAATCAATTGCTGGACAGTTGGACCTGAGTATCTGCATATGGTTGATTACACAATCTAGAATGAAAGAAAACTCGAACTGGACGGCGAACAAACGGCAAAAACGGGTGCTGAAACTTCGGAGGCAGTTTTGAGGCCCTAAACGACCTTTTTTGGGGTTTTCACTTTTTCGGGGCCTTGCGAAGAGAATTTGATAGAATTTGACCTTGACTCATGGATTTTCAGATTGAACTTTTCGTTAGCTTTCCAACAAGCCAAAGAACGTCACAATCCGAGTTCGTATGCAAAAGTTATGGCTGTTTTACCATACAGTGCGCGAAACCAAAATATGTTCGGGTTCAGATTTGTGGCCGAGGAGGAAAATGAGTCCGAGATGAAGCGGCGGACGATGGCCTGGTACTCGGAGTAAGGGATGTCGATGTGCTCATTGTCGACGTCCATGAGCTTCATCTCAAAATTTGTAATCTTATCTTGATCTATTCATTCACAAGAAAACCACGGTCACCACTGAGAGCCACCAAAATGCAACAAGGCAGGGGGAGGTGACAAGCGATTGATCACTTAATTGCATGGCAGATATCAACAAGGAAAAGAGGGGAGGGGATCGGATGAGAGATATCACCGACCATGAATGAGGCGGTGGCAGCATCACCATTGTGTCACGACGGTGGCACTGCACAAGACACTCTTATGATAAGAGTGCCTTATGTAGTGAACCGTGGCGTCATAATCGGAGGCGAAGGAGCTCACGGCGGTAGTTGGCATCGTCAGGGGGACGAGGCACCACTTAGATCGGTTCTGTGTGTCCCTCCTCCTTCTCCTCCTCATCGATTGCGTCTCCTCATCGAACTGTGCCGGGGAATCGTGGGCGGTCGCTGGAGCTCAGCGTGGGGAGGGGAGAGGAATACTAATGGAAGACAAGGCAGTGGTGGCTATAATATATAATGACAGTGCCAAAATATTTTACCTCCCGCACACGCGTTCAAAATTTCCGCCATCCCACACTGTGAATCACAGACGATTTCAAACAAAAACCGTCTGTTATGACCATAATATCACAAACGGTTCGTGTTAAGAACTGTCTGTGATACTTCACAGACGGTTATAATTAAAATCTACCTGTGATAATTGCAATTATCACACATAGTTATAATTAAAATCCATCTGTGATAATTGCAATTATCACAGACAGTTAACATGAACCATCTGTGATAATGATGTATCACAGACAGTTCTAGCTAGGGCTAGTAACATAGACAGCCATGCTTGTAAAACTGTCTGTGATAATTACAACACTGACGGTTTTCAAAAACCGTCTGTGATAAGGCGTCTACTATAGCCTGTTTTGTAGTAGTGGAAGATCTTCGAGAAGAGGTAATTTTTTGACCCGCCTGGTTGCTTAAACATGGTCGTTGATATTTACTAGTATGTTAATTAGCCAGTGATTAGATAACACAAGTAGATAAGGATTAGCAAAGTGTAGTTACTTTCGCGATGTAGAAAAATGTAGATTAAATAGTGAAAATTATATTGGTGAATGTCTAAAAATAAAATGTTTAGCACATATTATATACAAATAATGTTGTAGTGCATCTGAAAACAATTCTAGTAAATGTTGTGAATGTGTTTAGCACAATTATTGGCTATGTAGGAAAAATATTTAAGCATGGTCGTTGATGGTTATGGCATTTGTGGACGGGTGTGATTAGGAAAATAGCCATCATTAATTTACTAGTATGTTAATTAGCCACTGATTAGGTGACATAATTAGGTAAGGATTAGCAAAGTTTAGTTGCTTTGGAAATATAGGAAAATGTAGATTAAATAGTACAAACTATTTAGGTGATTGTCCACAAGTAAAATATTTTGCACATATTGTGTACCATTAATGGAGTGTTGCATATGTTAAAACAGTCTAGTAAATTTTGCGAAGGTGTTTAGGAAGATTATTGGCTATGTCAAAAAAATATTTAAACAAGGCCATT
This sequence comes from Ampelocalamus luodianensis, assembly GCA_036346255.1. Classification (NCBI taxonomy): domain Eukaryota; kingdom Viridiplantae; phylum Streptophyta; class Magnoliopsida; order Poales; family Poaceae; genus Ampelocalamus; species Ampelocalamus luodianensis. The sequence continues at coordinate 47,444,456 of CM070617.1, forward strand.
GATGGTTATGATATTTTTTTATGCGCATGATTAGGAAAATTGTCGTAATTAATTTAATAGTATGTTAATTAGCCACTAATTAGGTAACATAATTAGGTTATGATTAACAAAGTTTAGTTGCTTTGATGGTGTAGGAAAATGTAGATTAAGAAGTGCAAACTATTTAGGTGATTGTCTAGAAATAAATTGTTGAACACATATTGCGTACAAATAATGTTGTACTACGCATGGAAAAAATATGGTAAATGTTGCAAATGTGTTTGTCAATATTATTGACTACGTAGGAAAAAAAAATATGTGAATTGTTGGCTAGCAAGTTTAATTCGTAGGTGCTAAAAAACGGTGAATTGCTGCAAACATGGATATTAAGTGTATTGCGATTTTTTTGTCATAGGTAATGTCCAACATGTAAGACTTGCTTGTGTTTTTCGGTGATGGTGTCGTACAGGGCGGACCGGGTGGGTAGGACATGTCAAGATGCCAGTGTAAGGTGGTACAGGTGGAGGGCCTGAATGAAGTGGGTATTGACGAGCTGAGGGGCTGCATTTGGAGAGAGTTTGATAGAAAGACAGCAAGGAAGAAGTTTGTTATCGAGGGGTAACCTGCAACAATAGATGAGGGTCAACATAGGGCATATGATAGTTACACAAGGTGAAGGCTAGCGTTGCATGGGGCCAGTACATGCAGAGACCTGCGAATCCCGAGACAACAATATACAGAAGACCGATGGTGTATGTGCAGTTCGTACAAAGGGTGGTGTCAAACATTGATGAGGCTGATGCTAGTGAGAGCGAAGAAGCGCAGACGGTGGTTGATGATAGGAGCACAAAATGTGTTGATTTCAAGGAAGACTCGGATAGAAGACTTGCGGAGAATTTTGTTAAAAGTGAGGGGGCGCGGGAATGGTAGTGGGCCCGTATTGACTGCCATGAGTTTCTACCAAACCAGTCGGATGAATTGGAGTCCGATAAGGACACTGACCTAGGCTTAGTGGTAGCAAAGAGGGCACACCTGAGGGTGTTGGGAGTGCTGGTCTGGTGGGTGGAATTGTGTCAACGGAGATGGCTTACGTGTCATCAAGACTAGATGAACTTGCTTGAAACTTCTTCAGCTGGTTCCGCGGTAAGGATTTGATGAAGACCTTCAAAAAATTGTTCATGCAAAACGAGAGGCGCAAGTTTGAGGTCATATGGAAATAGCTTGATGAGTAGACTGCGAGGCATACCAAGGAGTCTCATCCGAAGCCACAGGAGGGAGAACATGGTGCAAGAGGGGCATCCAAGAGCACCATCAGTTTCTCCAAGTGGATAAATCTGCATGCTCATGGGTTGAAGAAATGGTCATAGCTGTATGGGACTGACGGTACGAGATATGACATGATGACAACCAACATGTTTGAGGTGTACAACAATGTGCTGAAAGATGTGCAGTGCCTTCCAATCACCACAATCGTTGACGAGACTTGGACTGGCACAGTTGGTTATTTCATCAAAGGGGCACCATAGCAAAGAGGCAGCTGGATGAAGCAAAACAGTGGTCTGAAAACATGCAGACATACATGGACAAGAAGATGAAGAACGCTCATATGCACAACATCCGAGTGATTGACGGCCTAAGAAGGAAGTACGAGATCCGGCTGAGGCAAAAATATGTGAATAGCCTTGCCAGAGGGGATAGGAAGCATACGTGCACATTCACTAATGTGGTGACCTGCACCTGCAACAAGTCGAAGCTTCTACAAAAACCATGCTCGCATGTGTACAGGATGTATGAACAAGTTAAATATAAAATCTACGTTGAACAACTCCAAGTACTACAACATGCACCATCTTTTAGGGACATGGAGCGTTGAGTTGAACTCATATGGCGTGGATGTGAACTACATGGATCTTTGGCTAGATATGATGAAATGGGTCCCAAACAAAGTGTTGAAGCAAGCTGGGAAGGGACGAAGGCAGATGTGGTGCTTCCGAAATGACATGGATGGTAGCCAACGTGGAAACCAAACCGGCCCAAGGAAGTGCAAGATTTGCAAGATCCAAGGGCACTCCATGAAGGATTGCCCAACAGATCAAGCTCGTCTAGGCGTAACTAGTTTGTATGTCGTGAGTTCACCTCCGTGTATATTTGTAATGTTTTACTACCACTATTTGTATGGTGTAATGTTCGAATAATGCGTAATGTTGTAAATTTTGCACTTATAATGATATTTGTACATGAATCTGTCGCATGTTTGTAATGTTGTAATGTTCTAATAATGGGTAATATTTGCACTTTTAATGATTATTGGTTCTATTATTGTGTACTGTTGTTTTGTACTTCAATTTGTTCTACTGCTTCATTTGCATGTCTTGTTACATTCTTATTGTGGCCAACTAACTCAACATTTACTCTCTTGCAGGCCATGTGGGACGGTGTGGGGTTGAGCCTCCTCTACCTGAGCTACTGGAACCACATTACGACGCACATCACTGTAACAAGTTGAGAATCAACGGGGATGATCCTCCCCCCTTTTCCTTAGGCCACCTAAGCATCATTGGCCCTTTGACCCGTGCTACGTTCCACTTCTTTAGGACACGGGATTATTGCCATTTGCTATGATGCTCCACATGGGCCACTCCTTCACACTAGACGGGCCTCTCATGTCACTAGTGGTCAGATGGAGACCTGAGATCAACACCTTTCACTTTCAGTGAGTAGAGATGACGATCACTCTCTATGATGTGTCCATGTTGACCAGTCTACCTGTGGAGACCCTGGGATATTGGAAATGTGCTTAATTAAAATTATACTGTAGCACAATTCTTAATTAAGGAACAGTGCTGCTCCTTTATTAAAGATCATGCTAGAAGCATAATTTTAATAAATAACAAATCCAATATTCAGGTTTCCCGGATATATGTCTTACAATGGTTCCCAGGATCAGTGACCATTGTACATATATCCTTAAACAACATTGCATCATACACATACAAGTCATACATTTACATAATTAAACATAAGTTTACAATTCGGTTGAGTACTACAATAACAAGTGACTTGGTCACTACAAAAGACTGACAGCGGAAGCAAAATAAACGACAAAACCACCAATGGCCCCATCCACCCGCAGGCGATTGCGTGGAGGAAAGAAATAGCTTTACTCGTTAACGTCACCCTGATCAGCGCTAACGGGCACTTCATATAAATAACCATCCTCACCTGCAACAATAGGTTATAGCACCTTGAGTACGGAAGGTACTCGGCAAGACTTACACAAACTAATAAAAGAAAGTGTTTGTTAGAACCTATACAAAGGATTTAGATTTGTACATGCATAAGGTTACAACAGGAAGGCATAATGGTTCAATTTTGCATAAAGCAATATATCCTAACCTACAATTGCTAGGTTTTGATAAAGCAATTTAATAAATCCAACTTTGAGTAAAACAGTAAGTAAAGGAAATGTAAAAATAAACGATCACGATTGCATGAATTCTCTCATGTCAACTGAACAAACAAGATTTGAAAACAAAATTCTATACAGTGACATCAACTCAAGTTATGATCCATGACCGTGGACACGGCTATTCGAATAGTTTGATACCTGCAGGGTGTACATCTTTACCCACACGACTTAGTTAGCCCGTAAGCCTCCGGAATAATAGCACACAACCTTTGGTATGCCGGCCGGGGAAACTAAGATTTGGTATTTTTCAACAAGCTGACACTATTGAGTTGGATACCCATGTATGAACTGATCTCTCTTAAACAACGACTGATAGCATCTGTTTAACCGGGGCACACATGTTGCGTCAGGAATGCCGACCCAAACAAAAGAAATACAAGTTGGGTTCGCTACCCATACTAGATTGCAATCGGCATCTTTAAGGTACGTACATGCGATGGAACACAAATACGCCCTCACCCTTCTAAGAACATCTGATATTGATATAAAGCTCACATGGCATAAGACACAGCCCGAAGACCTAAGCATCTATGCCATACAAGATCAATACACATATCCTTACTCTCCTGTCTCCAACTCAATAGCATTAACCCTTTACTTAACCAAACAGCGCCCATACACCGCGTGTGGAAGCACGTTGGGACTTGAATTGAATAGTCAGAGTTCAGTCCTTATTCGGTCCAGACAAGTCCACCACATTTCCCAATCTCGTGCTCAAAGGCACCAACACTAGCTTCCTCTTGTCCAGATCATTTGAAATTTAAAATTCAAATCTGATTTAAAGAAACTGGACAGAGAGTTAAAATGATTGAAATTTATTTGTTGTTCCCATGTTTGACAAGAGAATCTTGCCAAACTCTAACGTTCTATGGACTGCATGGCTAAGCAAAATTCGGAAATTAAATATCGTAGTATACAACCCTACTCTAAGCTTTGAGTGTATACTCAGATTTAAGGTAAGCCACAATGTTATGTCATAACTACCTACTAACAGATCACAATTGTATTTTCAGAAAATTAGCATGCAACAGGTGTCACTGTATTTAGAAAATCTATTGTATAAAACTTTGGGATCAACATGGTGCAAAGAGAATGCTTGCCTTGATAGTAATATACTTCTTGTGCAGGCTCTGGTGGTTCAGAAATAGAATCAAACACCTCAAAAGAACCAGATTCTAAAAAGAAACAATAAACTCCAATGAATATGAAAGCTGGCAGCAAATGAAAATGAACAGAAAATATATGATCAAGATGGTAATGCATAATTAACAATATGCTTAAGTTACATATACCCCAATACAGATAATAGACCATATTATCACCTACTGCTTTCAAATGACAGAAACTAGAGTTTCGGTCAAACTTACAGTTTTCAGATTTTGAAAAGAATGGAAAACAGGGCAGACTGCAAATTTCAGGTTAATTGAAAATAGACCAAGAAAAGATTCTAAATTGAAGCTTAGCCTGATCTTTTAGGGTAATTAACACCCCAGGCTAAACCTAACCTAACCCTAATCGGTCAGATTACAGATACTGTCAAAATTTCAAAAGTTGTCGGTTTGGCTGACAACAGATGACAGAGGTGGATCTTTGCTACAAAGCTAAATAGATGACAATAAGAATCAAAAGAGCAACTAATTATGCCACTAGGGTTCAACTAAGAGCTAACTAGGCTAAAAGGGTAGCTAGTGAAACCCTAATACTGGAAAACGATATGAAAGACCGAAAAGTTATGAAAACAAATTTTTAGTTTAAAGAAGGTTGGGGCTACTTAGGTACAAGTGAAAGATTCATGTGAGCTACAGAAGTCCTTAGTGTACTTAAGATGACAAGAACTAAGGCCTTAGCTTACCAGAGTATGAGAAACACCGAAAATTCCCAAAACCGACTTTGATCAACAGATAAATAAACTCTGGTTCAACCTACAAAAGATGCTAAATCCTTATTACGGGGTGAAACCAGCGTTTAAGATGGATAAGCAAAATGTAGGAGCAAGAAACTCCACTGGAACAACAATGGAAATGAAGAGCTCCTTGGGTCAACAATGGCAGTAGCAAAAAGCTAGGGTATATATATAGATGTTGAGCTACAGGGCAAAGGGTAAGTGTCTAGAGCTGATGAGGTGTCCAATTAGTGCTAAATATCCGGACAATAGTTGCATGATCTTTGGATAACGCCTCTACTCCGGTCACAAAGCCGGCGGCGGCGCACAGAGGCAAGGAGGAAGAGAGACGACTCCCTGACATGTGGACCCCACTGGCAGCCGCAGTCGCGTGCCCCTCCTAAAACACAAAAGAACATCAACCGTCCGATTAGAGATGAGCAGTTGCGATGAAAATGGGTGTTAAAAGAATTTAATCGAGATCGTTTAATATGGACCGTGCGATCTCAAGTGGACGATTGAGATTTAAAAGAGCCCTAGGGAAGTTCGGAGGTTATATTCAAAGAGGGACGTTGAATTTGAATCCAACGATCGATCTAAAAAGATACACGTCACTTTAAATGGGATGACGTGGTACCGTCAGATTAGTTTTCTATGGTCAAGATTGAAGGAAGATCCGGAGTGGTCCGAATGTCATCTCGATAGGGACCTTACGATTAAAATCCAACGGTCCAATACAACTGAGCCCTAAATGTACGCGGTCAAAAGGGACACCGTAGGATTTGAATCCGACGGCCAAATACGATTGCGCGCCTTTAAGTTCAAAACAAAAAGGCGGCACGGTTGGATCTAATATCGACGGTGGAGATCAAGAGGGGATCCGGAGGTCCGATTGTTATCGCGCCTCTCGGTCGCTCGATCAAGATCCAAGGGTGGAAATTGCTTCGCATACGTGGATTGCCCACGCGGCGTCGTAAACCTCGCCCGTTCGATGGAAGATCAACGGCTCGCGGCACGTGAAGAGTTGGGCTCGCGCCCGAGCGTGACTGAGCTGGACCAAATACACCAGTCGGACCCAACCTCATTCGGTTCGAGTCGCTACAGTGCTAGGGTTCGGGTTTAGACCAGAAGGGTTGACTAGCCCTAAATTCAAAGTTTAAATGTTTGACCGGGCTTTAGAAATAGTAAATAAATTTGTAAAACTATGAAATTTGGCAAAGGTGCCACTGGGATGATATATTTCCCAAATAAAATTCGAAAACCACGGTTTCACTTTTAAAATTTATAGATAATTATCTTAGCCCGATAAGGTTTATTTAAAGACAAGTATTTTTCTCCAAGGCAAAATAATTTCTAAAAATTCAAAAAAATTATTTTTAGGCAAGATAATTTATCTAGGCTTTGATAAAATACTTTCCAGTCATAATACAAGTATTGACTTGTATTCCCTTTAAAACTTCAAATGGGTTTTGGATTTTAGCTAGGAAAGGGAAGTTTTTATTTGCAACATAATGCCCAATCTGTAAATATGAACAGTGATGCCATGAATAACATCTCATTACTATTATGAACAGTACATTATTACTGTTTATAAAATATTTTATTACTGTTCATAAAATTGGGGCTGTTACACTACCGATTAGGGAAGCCACAGTTGTTCCACCCCTCAAGTCGGCGAACTCGAAGGTCCGCATGGAGCATCGATTTGGTCGACCTGTCCTAGAGAGGACCCGTGGTGTCCCTCAGTCATGGCTTAGTAATTTCATGCACTGCCTAGAGGATGCACCTGATGAGGTTGTTAGGACGTACCCCGTAGCATACCTGTTGTTTTTGTTTGGTTGTGCCTTGTTTCCCACCATATAGGGTGATTGGGTGTACCCTAGATACATTCACATCGCCAAGTCTTTGGTTGATGCTGAGCCTTGGCAGATGCCTCCATGGTCCCTGATGCTCCTGCTAAGCGGGTGGTTACTTCGGACTGGGATACGCCTACGGAGGTCCTGGAAACCAAGTCTGTTCGACCAAACCACCACATGAGTACATGACCATAATATCAAGTTATCAACCAAAGTAACCATATGTACTACAGATAAGCCTCGTGCACAAAAATATCTCTTAATGCACAAAGAATTTGAAGCTTCTTGTCCTTGACTATGCGTGATGCGTGGTCGATCCAACGTACGAATGAAGTCTAGCGACGCAACAGCCTGCACGCGACATGTTGAGCTCCTACAGATCACACCCGCCTCATCCCCTTAGGGCCTATTTGGAACGTAGGAGCATAAAATAGAGGAATGAGCAAAAACACAAGAAAGTCATCGAAATATAGTGGCAAAATAAAGGATTGGAAAACATAGAAATTTGATAGAAACTGATGTTTGGACTGCAGGAATTGTAAAACCAGAGGAATTTTCGAAGTGAATAGCAGTCCCATCATTTCAAACTAACTTAGCACTATTTTTTCATTCATAAGTAAGCCACATACGTTTGGTCCCACTAGTCAGTGTAATATCCCATCCAAGTTGCTCTCGTCCACACGTTCCTATCCTTCTCCATGTTCTTCTCTCTGCATAGAATATTTTTTTTTTTGCCTAAACGACACTATTTGAAATCGCATCAGCAAAAATGGGCTCCTTACGGCCGTAAACGCAAAAGAGCGCTCAATTCCGTCCCAAGGCCACACGAACACGTACCGTGCTACCACGTCAGCCCTGTCTGCGCCACGGGCGGCTGGACAGGCCTCGTCCATAGCTCCCTAGGATAGACAACGTTGTCCATCCCTCCCCCGCACAGTAGCTGCCACGTAGCCTGCCACGTGGCCCCTTCCCACCTCATCCATCCCTTCCTGCTGCGGACAAGCTACACGGTGCCTCGTCCATCCCTCCCTACTGCGGACGAGCCAGGTGGTAGCAGGTGGTAGCCTCAGCTTTCAATTCACACGCCGAATGCACCTGACGAGGTTGTTAGGACACGCGAGCGTGTGGACCGGAAGCGGAGGCTACCACCTGCTGCACCTGGCTCGTCCACAGTAGGGAGGGACGGACGAGGCGGGAAGGGGCGACATGGCGGATGCCGCGTGAGGGAGGGACGGACAACGCTGTCCATCCCGGGGAGCTGCGGATGACGCATGTCCGGCCACCCGTAGCACAGACAGGGTTGATGTGGCAGCACGGTACGTGTCTGTGCGGCCCTGGGATGGAACTGAGCGCTCTTTTTGAATTTGCTGTCACGAGGAGCCTATTTTTGCTAATGCGGTTTCAAATAGTGCTATTTAGGCACAAAAAAATCCTCTGCATATCATCTTATCTACATGACAACATCACGCAATCAAGTCCAATGATGCACTCTCTCCAACTTCAACTCACGAAGGCAACTCGGTTTCGGTAGAAGGACACTCAGCGATGCGGCAGCAAGAGAGGTCAGGCGGCTGCGGGTAGCCGGGGCGTGGCGAGAGGTGGTGTGTCATCAGGGCGCGACGGGAGCAGGCGGAGAGCCTTGCGGCGGCTACGACTATAGTCGGTGATGTTGGGGTCACTTCTCGGGACTACGCCGTGTCACTGAGCTCTCTGTGTTTCTTACAAGCACCAGCGTTATTTGATCTTGGTGTCGCCATACTACACACTCCTTGCCGTGATTAACATTGTGTCGTTGTGCTCGACGCTGCCACCATGCCATTGCTCCTCCTTGCAAGGAGCCGCGCATCGTCGAAGTCCATGTGGGAGCCGCACGCCGCAGTTGGGGTGCACGCGGCGCTGTTCGGGGCGAACCCATGACGGAGGCAGCATGGAGGAGGTACTATTTCTCCAAGCTCCACCCTCTTGTCCGCCCTCCCCACCAAGATTAAGACTACAGAGTCCGGATATGCGGCAAGGAAATATCTCGATATCCGGTTTCGTCCTGGATTTTTTGGATATTGCATGCTCCGTATCCTATCCCGAATCCGAATTCAACCATCCGGATCACATCCTGGATCTGGTCGGATAGCGAAATGTCTTCCCGAATCCGGTCCCACCTGGCTCCGGATCAGGCAAGAAATATTCGTCCCGTTTTCACCCCTACCCGTAGAGCTACAAGAGACAAGGCACTGATGGGCCTAGATGCATCCATTCCGAAAGGCGAACATGTATCTTACATACATCGGATTGATGACTTGTACATATTGTCATTTGTACCACTGGAGTAGTGAGGCAAACATATGCACGTAACCAAACTCTGCGCGACATGTAATTCACAACTACATTATGACGTCTTATTGTCGGGGTTGAAATCTAATATTTAAAAATTAATTCCCTAATTATTCTCTATTTACTATTTTGTTCTCTTTGTTTAAAAAATAATCGGTTGCGGGAATACTACACTCGGTAACTGACAGCGTGGGTCCATTGAACCCTAAAGCCCTACCATGACAGACAAGAAGGTGTAGCGCACGGGGTGCACGACAGTAAGGTGTTGGTCACCTAGTGTGTGGCAGCAAAGTGCAACCCGCGGCAAGACGGCGATGGGACGCCGTGATGGTATGGGCGGCTGAATCAGGCGCACGACAGCTCAGCTCCAGTGCTTCGGGTGCAACAGGTACCCTGCTGCTGCTCGGGTGCGCGGCAAGGGGCTGCTGTGCTTCAGGTGCATGACACGTGAATGGTAGCAATTTCGGTCCGCGTCAAGAAGTTGTAGCGGTCCGGGAGAGTGGAATGAGACACGTGTCGTTTGTCTAACTTACCGCGATGCTATTTTTGTTATTTTTTTTGCGAGAGAGCTAGATTTGCGTATTCCTCTCAAAAACACGCCAAACGAGACAAACTAGGGTATGTCGGTTAGTACAATTGCAAATATACGACATATACCTTTGTAAGATGGTTTGGTGAACTTCATAACCTAACCTGCATATATTTTTCTTTTGTTACATACTTATACTCTGCTTATGTTATAGGCACTGATTTTACTGCTTCAAAATAAATGCAAAGAAGCAGCTTTTCTGGATTAACTCAACGCAAAACAGCAAACCGTCTTGCTCATATCTCGCACGGCAGCAAAAAGTGCCTCCCGCTGAGCGTGCGTGTTCTGCACGCGAGGATGCCGATGCGGTAGAAGGCGCTGGATTGATTGCTCGCGCAGAACAAAAACCTGAAGTTTTTCTGGAGATCCCGCACGGCCGCCAAACACCACACGGCTATAATCTCCAACAGCAAAAGCATGCATGTTGCTCTCATGCTCTGGTTGGAGAGCGGCCGCCGCGCGTAGAGGTTGCAGCTGCAAAAAGTGTTTTGCTTCTACACGCACTTGATTGACGCCGACAGCAAAAACAAGAAGTCACGCACTAGATGAATTTTGAATTTTTGGGAACTGCTATATAACCTTCGACAGTTTTTTAAAGTTAAAACTACCACTTTTTATTCGTTAGATATACTGTAAAATTCGTGTTGCAGATGATTCTAACTTGGTCATATAGTTGAAAGAGAAGATTTTTATCAACATTATTTGGCTCCATATGTATGTGAGGGATTCATCTCATGATGCTTTGAGAAACATCAATCATGACAAAATAATATCTTTTACAGCTCATCAAGAGGCGTTGAGAAGATTTTTATTTTTGTCTTTGTTATTGCTCAACCTCTCAAAATATATGTGAAGAACATAACGGGTTCACCACATTGTCGTATTTTGTTGGTATATAATTTTATTTTTTTGACTTTGTTTTTGCTCAACCTCTCAAAGTACATGTGAAAAGCATAACGGGTTCACCACATTATCGTATTTTGTTGGTATATAATTTTAATTTTTGTCTTTGTTTTTGCTCAATCTCTCAAAGTAGATGTGAGATTTTGAATCATGTGATAGAAATATGATTTATTAAGACTTTCAAGAATAATTGCAGCGACTAAGAACAAAAAATTTATAAATAACTTACTGTAATTTATGTATAATGGAGTTGTAAATGAACTTTCAGAATTTTTTTTGTCTTTATTTTTGCTCAAAGTACATGTGAGATTTTGAATCATGTGATCGAAATATGAATTATTAAGACTTTCAAGAATAATTACAGTGATTAAGAACAAAAATTATATAAATAATTTACTATAATTTTTATATAATAAAATTGTAAATAAATTTTTAGAATGTAACAGTTGTGCAAATAGACCCTTTTATTCTCACGCACGAACACACCACAGCCCAGCCGCCTAAAGCCAGACACCTACAAGCACCTCACAGTCGCATAAAAATATCACGTACTAATCCACGTGAGAATAGTCCTAGCACATAACCTCCTGCCGAGATTACATCCAGCCGTAATCACCTCCAGCAGATTTTCTCGGCGGCATCCAACCTCTTGTCGCACATGGCTTTTATTTCTGGAGATCACGCCCGACCGGTACGGCACGCGAAACAACCAAAAATCTATCCAATGCAATTCCAACAAGGACCCGGTACTTTTTCTAACACATGTTTTTTTTAATTTATCTTAGCTTTCCAATTTTGAACATTCCAAAATTTTTACATATAGTAGCCTCCAAACCGTACCTCTATAATTATAACATGCATCATTCAACTTTGATCTCCACACGCCCCAACTCGAGTTTGATTTCTCCTCTAGTATCCTTGACCCTCTGGACTATAACTTCACACCAAACTACCTTCTAGTCCTTGTCACAGATTACGATCGTCTCGGAGTTACCCTGCACATGTAAAGACCAAGACACTATCTTTTTCCGACATAAGTTTTTCTCAACTTAACCAACATAAATCCACACACACGTCTCACACCTCAAATAACATCAATAGACTACATTATCAATTATTCATCATTAAAATTATTCTAACCTTAACTACGTGGTCTAAGAGAGATCTCGAGAGACTTGGAATTCTTGGGAAGCAGGAATCTTCCAATGGAGCTGCACGTCCAAAGGAACCGTAAAATGCTCGGTAAAGATTGACAAGTAAAACCGGCCTATCTACGGTGAGCGTTTCTCTTGCACTGTAGATATACTAGTCCGTACACGTAGAAAGGTAAATTCTTGGAAGGAATCTTGACCGCAGGACTAGTCAGAATATCTTGCCACGAATTGGAAAACGAGTTTTAGGGGGTGGGGGGAATACTGCATATGACGGCAGAACATAAACTACTGTGGCTAAGCTTACCCTTATCCCGTTCCCGTTTCGTCAGCTCTGACACCTGAACGGAAAACCGTGCTGGAATTTTTAGCTCTGACAAAGTCAAGTCTACAGTCCACAAGGCCTGGTTTTCCTGTGCCGTCGTGGATGACTGACTAGTGCTAGTAGCGGAAGAAACTGGTATAACACGGGTGCGGATTTTGTGCCGTACATTGCACGTTTGTTATAAAAGTAGTAACCGTCGTAATAAATTTACAAAATTAACGTCTTGTTCGACTGGTGACCGTGCAGATGCCCTCTCCATCTGACACGCAGCCTCGTTCGGCCGGTGACGGGCCGGACGCCTTTAGCATGCCCTCGTCCGGCCGGTCACGGGCCGGCTCGTGATTAGTTAGTGATTAATTAGTTTAATTTTATGTTATTTGTAAGAATTTATAAATATAGCATATGAGCTCAAAAAATTATGAATTTTTTACGGCGCCTCTCGACACAGTATACTTTCTTGTGTAATTTTTGTCATAATTTTATTCGTTTTGAATTTTCTCAAAAATTCATTAAAGTATATTGTTTGTAGGAATTTTTTAATATAGAAAATGAGCTTAAAAAATTATAGTTTTTTAAGGCTCCTTACATAGTGGACTTGATTGTGTAATTTTTGTAGAATTATTTCTTGCAATTTTACGCCATCTCTCATTTCCATTCTATGGCTACACCTACGACGTCTTTCATTTCACTTCCATAAATTAATAGTTCATAAAAGATACTGAGATAGAAAAGGATACAAAGGGTGTCCACATTTCCAATGGAGTTGCCAGAAAGACATTGCTGACAAAAAGACGTGATGAAAGTGGCGGATTTAAACATCCCACCCATCTAACCCATTACCTCATCGTCCCCTCAACCGTCTAATCCATCACCTCCATCCAGCCTGCACACAGATTCCAGATCCTTTGGTTGCCTTGATTCGTCGCTTCCATCCGGATTAGAGGGGATGGGGACAAATTCCAAAACTTTTACTTGTGTGTATATGGACATTTACTTTTACAAATATGTATGGCTCTATTTAAATTTTTACTGATGGGTGAGATGTTTAAAGGTTGCTTCCGATTGCAATAGGAAGGGGTATTATCATATGTACCCCCTCAAATAATTCACATTATTTGCTTCCATCTAAAATAATCCACCGATTTTTGAGTGGGTATTATGTGAAATTTCAATTTATTTGCCATTTATTTGCTTGAATCTATCAAAAATTTCACACGTCAATCTGTCAATCTGTGAAATAAAGTGAAATAAAGTTGAAGCAAACAAAGTCAACTATTTGACAGATTGAAGCAAATAAAGCGAACTATTTCACATGTGATAATACTATTTGACTTTATTTGCCATTTATTTGCTTCAATCTGTCAAATCACTACTCTATTTCACATGAGATAGTTCACTTTTCAACACAAGCCCCCCATCTTCCATACTTAAAAACTCCAAGCCACACACTCCACCGCCCCCATTGATCTCCATCCCCGCATGATCCAAACCAAAAAAAAAAAGGAAATGCCTTCAAACTCTTCTTCCACTCCAGAGCCAACTACTTCCCTTCCACAGATAGCTCTAGCCTGTATATCAGGGCGAGATAGGGAGGCCCAGGAAGACATATAGCAGGCGAGTCGCTAAGGCCAAATCGAAATAGAAGAACATTAAGGCGCCTAGCAAGCCTTGGACGTTCTCCTTCGGAAGGCTGTTGGTCCCCGACACACTGTTACCCTGCCTTGGAATGGGTTGCGAGAGTTTGCATGCCTGGTACATGCCGAGGACCAACAAGCGGAGGAAAAACCGGCCTACGGGAATCACCATCAGATACATGGAGAGGCATTTCCTCCATGAGCTGGGCTTCTTCGTCATGGGCTTCGAAGACTTATTCGAACTATTCAACCTCGACGCTCTTGACGCCTCACTTTTAGGATGCTGGACACTGTAAGTGTGTACAATCAAGTTCTATTCATGTAATACCGATAAATATCATAACTCATTTCTTATGTATAGATACATGATACAAGAAGCCCCATGATCGCGAGAACCGGTGGGTTTCCTCGACCCACAGTTGATCTCTGAGCAATGCATCACCCAAGATGCATCCTACGTCGAGAAGTACAAAACGATTGGATTGATTACTCAGGACAACAAGGACTATATATTGGTACCCTACAACTAGAGGTAAGTGTTTCACTACTTGCTATACAAATTTCATTTGTACTTTATATACAACACGAATTTAGGTTTAATGACTATAGCGACATACATAAGTAAGTGGCACTGGATCCTCATAGTCATTGTACCAAAGTGGAACAAGGTAATATACCTTGATTCCCTACTCAACAACAACCATGACATCACCCTTGTGCAAGAAATACTCAACAAGTATGCTCATTTCCTCCATACATAACTCTATTGTAGTCTTCCTTCATTTGAAAAGGCCGATGATAACTTTTTGGAATCACGTAGGTCGTTCATTGCCTATGTTGCCACGGGAGGGAGACACATGGAATCGAGTGCCACACTGCAACACAAGATGTGATTTTCAGTACCCGCTACAACACAATAATCCTATATCACACTTCGTAATAATGCCTCTCAAACTGACTATACCTATATATGTAATTCTATTTTTGTAGTACCACCAGCGACTGCAAGACCATCTATGTGCATTCTGCGTTTGCCATCATATGCATGAAATCATGAGTGCTAAGACGAATGATCCAGAGGTTTGTCAATCTCGCAATAATTATTTGCTAATTATCAATTTAAATATATATGCTTACTACTTTACGTCTCCTAGCGACGGGGCATGACAATCAAATCAAGTACATTCGATCTAGACAAAGTCTCGAACATTCGAGTACGGCTCTCTACCTTCATCACGGCAGAGATCATTCACTCGAAAGAAGAGTTTCACTCCGGCGACACCGCTTAATACATGTTCAAACAATTGATTCACTTGTAATTCATTCAGTTGTAATTCACTTTGAGTTGTAATTCAATTGTAACTCTAGCGACAATACATGAACATTTTTTTGTAATTGATTTTGAGTTGTAAATCACTTTGAGTTGTAATTTACTTATCTGTGATTTATCTGTTTTCTGCTTCCTTGTTTTTAGAGGGATGGCTGACATTTCCTAAGGCTAGTCGAAAAAAAAAATAGGTATAGAACGAACTATCACAGACGGTTTTGTGGTATAAACTGTCTGTGAAGGTCAACTATCACAGACGGCTACCACCAACAACCGTCTATGATATGTCGAATATCACAGTCGGTTCATTTTACTAACCGTCTGTGATATGTCTCTAATAACAGACGGTTGGTACATATAACCGTCTGTGATAGCAGAAGAATCACATATGGTTTTTGGTAGAAGCCGTCTGTAATAGTAGGCCTTCTGGATACGATCGGCTTCGACTAAAATCGCTCGTGTTGTGACTTATCGTGACACGACTCACAAACCGCCTCGTGATAACCTTCATTATCATCGACACACAAATTCGACATATTGAAATCATCTGTGATGACGATTTAGAACCATCTGTGATGGCCCTTTATGTAGTATTTGTCTTTTTCATTTTCTCTCAAGTGAGATTGAGTTTACTATTGAAATTTTGTGGACAAGTGTAGCCTCATCTCCCCTAACTCTGCTAATTTTTTAAAAGAATTTTTCAAAACTTCTATACTGATTTTTACGGTATTTGCAACACTTAGGGCATTTTCATGGGATATGTTCCCATATAACCCTCGTTCTATCTGAAGGTTCTACGATTATAAAAAAAGGCTAGCATGTAGATAAAAGTTTTGTCTCCATTCGAGACACTTAGCACTTTTTTAGATTACAACAAAGGATGCACACACTCATGCACACCCCAGTCAGACCACACCACATGTACACATGCGTATGCATCCTACTGAAACACACGCTAGGACTCAAGCGGAGGTTGCTAAATAAATCCTAGCTAGATTTATTGAGTATCTCACGGAGTGCGAACACATGCTTTTCCACTGAATGCACACACGTGTGTGAGGTGAGTTTTGTTGTGTATCTTGAAAATTTGTTGCATCATTGAAGAGATAGATGAGATGACATAGAAGTGACTGCTCAGTTGGGGCGTTTGATCCCTTCATTCAGATTGGACGTCTAGGCACTAGTCATTTCCTTTCCACATGTTGGCAAAATATCAGGTGAAGATGCCACAATTTCACACTTTCACCGAACCTAGAAGTTTCTAAAAATTATATAAAAAAAAAACAGATGTAGGATACGGCATGTACTATATCTCTGCAAAATTTGATCTAACTCGATCAATCGCATTTGGGATATACGAAAAAGACAAATACATAGAGAAAATAGTGAAAACACTATTTTAGCAAGTATTTGTCTTTTTTTATCTAGCAAAGGAGCATGTTTACCTTCTTCCAGCCATTACATGTTACTAGTATATCAAATATAGAAAGAGGGACACATGACATTGTATCCGTATACAAACAAACCAGGCATATATTGGGTCACTCTAATACATACATACATATATATATATATATATATATATATATATATATATATATATATATATATATATATTCGTTATTCTATGCTCAAAGCCACCATCACATGTGACCAACCGCTCTTCTGAGCGCCGAACAAGTCATTTTGGTTCCACTAACCCACGATCCCCAATGCGTGATGTTACACGTCCCGTGCACGCCGTGACGAGGTAGAAATTAATTATGATAGCAATTTTACTATCGCATGTATCATCTTGTTTATATTTATACAATTGTTTCATACGCGCATGGATGGATGTGCCAATAAACTACAAGTGGAGTCAAGTAAATCTTTTCTAGTAAACATACAGAGATGTTTTTATTTGTGAGACTATATCATTCTGTTACTCTCATCGTCACCAAGCTGCCGGTGAGAACCTTTCGTGAATCGGAGCTTCTAATCAAAAGTTATTTGTGAAAACAAGAAAAGAAACATTCATGTACAAAACAAGTAACTGATTGTTTGCAAGTTAGTTGTCCACTTGTTTATACTAGTTGGCTAAGATAGCAGTAAAGTCATGTAGAGGTTGTAGTAAATCTCTTTTAGCGATGTGGTAAATCTTACAAAGATGTTTTTTATTTGTAAGACTTATATCAATCTGTTACCCTCGTCGTCACCAAACTACCGGTGAAAATCGTTTGTAAATTGGAGCTTCCAATCAAAAGTTATTGCAAAAACAAGAAGAGAAACATTCGTGTTCAAAACAAGTAATCGGTTGTTTGCTAGCAGATTGTCTACGTACTTGTCTGTACCAGTTGGTTAAGATGGCAACAAAGTCATGTACGTGGAGGTTGCAGTAAATCTTTTTGTAACAATGTAGTAAAGTCAGTAAATCTTTTTGTAACAGAGTAATAAAGTCATCTGGAGGTTGCAGTAGATCTTTTTGTAACAAAACAATAAAGTCATGTGGTGGCTGTTGTAACTCTCTTTTGGTGATGCAGTAAATATTTTTTAGTAAACGCATAGAGAGATTTTTATTTTCGAGACTTATATCATTCTATTGCCCTCGTCATCACCAAGCTACCGGTGAAAACTATTCATGAATCGGAGCTTTCAATCAAAACTTATTGCTAAAACAAGATAAAGATGCATTCACGTACAAAATAAGGAACCAATTGTTTACTAATTGGTTGTCTAATTATATATACTAGTTGGCAAAGATGGTAGTAAAGTTATGTGAAGGTGGTAGTAAATCTCTTTTAGCGATATAGTAAATTTTTTTTATAGTAAATCTCTTTTAGCGATATAGTAAGTTACAGCCCAATTTTTATTTTCCAGTTAAAAATAAATTTTAATTTTTTTTTTTGGAATTTTAAAAGTTTTTTCCTAATTATTTTAAATCCAAAAGAAATTATTTACAAAATTAATTACCAATTATGAGTTGAAAATATTTTATTTAAGTCCAAAATGACCCAGGGAATTTCGATGAATTTTTTTCCATGATTTTTGGACTTTCTTTGTTATTTTTCTAAATCCTAAATGAATTAACTGAATTATTTAAGTCGCTAAATCATTTAAAAATCCGGGAACAATACTCGGGCCGAATCCCTCTCTCGGCCCATTCCTGTTTCCGTGTGCGACCCAATCTTCTAGCCTGGTCCTCCAGCGCGTGGGCCCGCGTCATCAATCACCTCTCTATCACTCTCCCGCCCCGACCCCACCTGTCATCTCCTACATCTGTCTTCGTCTTCCTCTCGCCGATTCAGAGCATCGCCACTCTCGGTCGTTTAACTGCATCGATACGTCCGTTCCTACTTGCGATCATGCGTAATTATGCCCACGATCTCCTTCAACCCCATTACGCATTCAAACGTTCGTTTCTTCCTCCTTTACTCGCGTTTTCCTCACCGCTGCGCTGGCTTAAAGCACTCGCACACATTCTCGTTGCTTCAGCTACTCACTCGCCCTATAAAAGGGGGGCACCAGCATCACCTCCCTTCCCTCATTCCATTCCCCAAAACCCTATGTCCTAATTTGCTTCCGTTTTGTCAGATTTTGCTCTTCTTCGTCATCGTACCCGAGGGGCGCCACCGTCGAATTCATCACTGGTGTTATCGCTTTGCCGCCACCGTCCACACCATCGTGTTTGCCATCACGTGTTCTATCTCATGCGTGTACTCACTCCGCCAGAATTGAAGTCTGAAGCTCCTCCGCCACCAACCCCAGCACCACCGAAGTCACCACCAACGTTGACGCTCCATCACCGTCTTCTACACCAACGAGTTCATCATCTCGTGTTCTATCTGGTGCGCACGCCATCTTCGTCAGAGATCCCAAAACGCCCTCGCTGCCATCGACCAAATTCCGCCACCGCAAAACTTCTCGCCGCCGACCACTCCGTTGTGCTCCGCCGCCGCAAGGTAAAGCTTAAGGTTCAGCGTCATCTCCTCTTCATTTTGCACACCTTCGCGTAGCTCGCCATGGGCAAACTTGTAGCCGAGCGTCGCTGCTTTTGCCCTGTGTAGTCGAACTGTTTCGACCAAGTGGCCGTAACCCCTTCGACCAGGTGGTCGTTACCTCTTCGACCAGGTGGTCATAGCATCCTTTCGACCAGCTAGTCGTAGCTTGTTCCGAGCACGTGAAGTCAAGGAGGTGAACAACACTTGGAAAGTGAATAGTACTCGAAGACATGAACAGTATTCGAAGATGTGAACAGTGTTCTCGGAATTTCATCAATTCTTGTGACATCAAAACTTTCAGATGTTCATTCTCCCTCTCACGAAATCCGAATCCATCGATTCTTGTTCCTAAATCCATATAAATTCAATATCTACCTCTCAAAACTAAAATTATTTAATTTGGAGTTCATTTGTATTTTTTTCATTTGAATTTATTGTAGTTATTTGAATTTGTTGAATTTTCGCGTATAGATTTCGATGATTCCGAGGAACCTGAGTTGGTTGAAGGAGAAGAATTCGAGCAAGGCAAGTTATACCTTTAACCATATTGATTCCATTATTTTAAATTATTATTGCATGTGTAATTCTATTCAGTTATTTAAATTCATGTTTTAAATTCATAGTTACTCTATCTCCTTTGTATGGCCAATGTTGATATTTGAATTGTCATTTCCTTGTCACCATAGTCAAAATAAAATAAAATTTGAAAGATTATATGGTTAGACAATGCTTAGACCAAAATTTTGAATTTGGGGAGTTCAGCCAAATTATTCAAATTTAATTTAAATTTGAGTCTCTGGTATTGTTTTACCATACAAATTTCAGAAAATGCTTTTACTTGCGAAATACATTGAAATGGTTTAGACTTGGGCATAATAGATGTTGGTATGGTGCTAGTCAATGCACAAGATCGATTTATTTTAATGATTGAGTCTAGGGTTGTGGAATGTTGCCCAAGTCAGTTAAAGACCGTTATTCGAGACACATCTTACTAAACTCCACTGTACTACCACATGTTCTGAGTTGGCAGGACTAGGCTTAGTAATTTCTGATACCTTATTGTTATTTGTGCCATGTTGTTGTGTGAGTGTCGGTTAGACAGTAGTCCCTCTTGGCGCAAGAGGGGTAGAATATTGTAAAAGTCTTTTGATAATCACTTCATCGCACGCCTTCGGAAGCGTGTCATGGCCGACAGTGAAAGTTGATTATCTCTTGTGGGTAAAGTTGTACAACCTCTGTAGGGTGTAAAACTATTCGAATAGCCGTGTCCACGGTCATGGACATGCTGAGCAAAGCCACTCAAGTTAGAATTTGGTTTTCATTTTAAAAATGAAATTTTGGCAAATGATTTTAGGATGGTTAATCCTTGTGGTAAATTTTGGATGGTTAGCCATGTGATAGGAGGGTATCCTTCACCATGCATATATGGAGGTTATCCACTATAAAATTGACGATTCAAAACTTGATTTTAGTTATAGATTATAAATTGCCTTGAAATTTTGTATGAATATTTAAAACTGAAAATGTTGCTTTATGCAAAATGAACCCTATTAGCCTCATTTGATTACTCCTGCATGCATTACATTCTGTTATTAGAGGTAACTTGCGAGCACAGAAGTTGTGCTCACTCTTACTGAATAAAATTTATTCAGGTGAAGATTATTATCAAGACGGTGAGGATCAGGATGACTAGGCTACGCCCCAGACGATTGCCTGTGGCGAATCGTGTGGCCTACCTACTTACTTTGCTTTTTGCTATTTTTCATTTGTCCTTTGGCCCAAATCTATCATAAACTCTTATTATCAATTAATAAATGTGTGATATGATTTTGCTAACGCTTTTATTTTACTGTGTACACTAGCTATTCCTGGACTAATGTATGAACACAGAGTCGGGATCCTTTGCTCCCCTTAAATCCCAACTTTTCCTCCCCTTTTCTTCCCATTTTCGCGCGCATTAAGCGCCGCGAATCTCACCGACCCTGTTCCACTCGTTGGCACCGCGAATCCCGTCCAGAATTGCTGGAGCGCACAAGAGCCGCCGCGAATCCCGCACCGCCCGTACCCCTCCTCGGCCTTCCCCGAGCCTTTTTAAGGCGAGCACCAGTTAGCCCGTGAGCTCCTCCTTCTTTCCTCTTGTCTTACCCTCTCTCTCGCCATAGCCTGGCCGCATTTCGAGTTCTTCACCGCCGACCACTGCGTGACGCCACCGTCTTTTGTGCCGCCGTCGAAGCCCCTCGGCTGCCTTCGTAACTACCTTCGGCATCACAAGCTCGCCGCCTACACCACGTGCGCCTCCTCACACCTGGACCTTTCCCGAAGCGTCGTCGCCACATACAACTACCACCGCCGCTTCTCCCACCTTGTCGCCGGCCTTCCCTTGGCGCCACGTCGTCGAGACCTTGAGCATCAAGTCCGCCTCGCCGCCATCTAGCTGACGGTGCCCTCGCCGCCAGCCAACAGGCCCTGCGCGCCGCCGCTTGGGTGTCAACGTGGCTGCGTCGCATGGCACCATGTCACAGTCACGTCAGTTCGATTGCCTACGTGGCAGTCTGTGTGGAAGCCCTTGTGGCATTTCCATTTCCTTTTGAAAATTTAATTCGGCCAAAATCCTTTAATCCAGTCGTTTATGTTAGTTGACGCATTAAACCGATTTTCCTTTAGAAAAATAATTTCAAAAATTTGAAGAAGAAAAACCCCATGTTCATCATTTCATGTGTTTTGAAATTTTCGAGAGCCTGTTCTCTCTCGTTCGAGCTCCGATTCGAGTGATTCATATTTCTAAATTCATCTAAATTTTTTATATTTCTGTTGGTGCTTATTTTGTAATTTTTGGATTTTATTTGAAATTATTTTATTTATTTGGCTTTGTTCGCACGTATAGATTCCGGCGTTTCGAAAGAATTCTTGGACCCGACGACTGAAGCATCTCAACTCTTCAATGAAGGAAAGTCGTAGACTTTTGATCATGTCATACCCACTTTATAAAATTATATTATTTTATATCAACATGCATTGCTAGTTTTATATTAATTGGTTTCGGGAATAGCTAATTACCTAATTGCCATTATGCCTCATTGGAAAATTTGAATGATATGTACCATCGAACACCACATGATGGGTTAATTTTAGTTGGACATATGTTAGTACCAACTTGGGTATCGTATATGCATAGCCATGCTTTGCTATCCGATGGGATTCATGATCACATGCTCATATGTATCAATTTGATGGGATTCATGCTCACATGCTCACATGATCACATGCTCACATGCTCACATGCTCATATGGAATTGCGGCGCAGCCACTGTTATTAAAAGTTTGTTGTGCTATGGCAAGGGTTGCCATTTGGTCGGGTTGAACCCAAAAATGATTTCATACTCAGGTGAATGATCGTGTAGTAAAGGGGGTGCAGGAAGCACATTGGGATGAGGATGTTTCGCCTGAGTAGTCATTAAGGACTTAACTTTGTGCGCCATTGATCTAGGCCTTACCGTACAACAACATGTCCAGGATGGGGTGGACCTGGCTGAATAATTAGTAATATGCTGATTCAGTTCTGTTTGGATTGTTGAATTCGTGCAAGAGGGGGCCGGTGTGGCGAATCCTTAACAAGCAAAACCGGGTCAAGACAGAGCTTTGTAAAAGCCTTGTGATAATCACTTAGTCACACGCATTCGAAAGTGTGAAATTTCTAACAGTATAAGATGATTATCTCTTGTAGGTCAAGCTGTACAACATTTCCAAAGTGTAAAACTATTCGAATAGCCGTGTCCCTAGGTATGGATAATACTTGGTGATTTCACACGAGGGGTAGATTTTCAAAAAAAAAAACTGTTGGATTGATGGTTTGGATAGAATGGTTGGGAAATGGACAGGGTGTTCACTAGTTGTTGCAAAAGAACTTGATTAGTTATGTATTAATCTTCTAAATTGTGCTCTTCAATCTACTTACGGTAATTACTATCAATACTGCTTTCTGTAAAATAGCCATAAAGCTATCCTTGTCAAACCTTGCATGAATATTATTTGCATACATTTCTCTACGACTTGCTGAGTACTTTAAAGTATTCATGGCTTTATGTCATTTGTTGATCAGTCGCCGAAGAAGAACCAAGGAACACTGAGTTCTACGAGGAAGATTACTTTGAAGACTATGCGAACTAGGTCCCGTCCTCCACTCGATTGCCTGTAGGCATGTCGGATGGCCTCCACGAGATAATTTGGTTCTGCTGCAAGTTACCTTTTGTTGTTAAGCCCTGCGTGGCAAATTTTGTAAGAATTGACCATAAGGTCCTTTTGGTACTAAGTAATATTAATTTGTCTGCTTCATCGTCTTTTTGTTGTACGAATATGTTTGTCATTGGTGATGTCACTGTGTGAGCTTGCTACTGATCTAAGACTAGTTAAAAATACACAGAGGGCTCAGATCCAATGATCCGGGGTCCCGACAGCGATCCCAGGCAATGACCCACGCGCAAAATAGCTGAATAGTGCTACCGTGTGTGTGTATATACATATATATAATAATAATAATAATAATCCTACTCTGTATTAATGCCTTGTTCCGAACATAGGCATTCTACAAAAGGGGGGGAAAAGAGTTGTCTTTTAAATTTCTATGATTTTTTTAAGCGTGTTTCAAACAACCCAGTTAAAGTTTGTAACATAGAATGATCCACATACGTGTCATTTCCTACGTGGTTGTACATATGTAGCAGAGATTAGGGAGTTCATCGTTCTATGTTACAGACTTTAGGAGTTTTCGGCTTAAATGGTACTGTTTGCCTACGAAATATCAAATCTAGCCCTCCCGAGATCAAATCCAAAAATAGCACTACAGACTCGCTGACAGACGACATGTGTCCTCGTCCGCGTCACGGGTGCACGGACCCCTTCGTCCCCTCTTCTAGAGAGGGGACTTCCCTCGTCCGTGCTCCGGGGAGGAGACTTCCCTCGTCCACTCGCCAGGCGAGGGGACGTCCCTCATACTGCTAATTAATTATGATTAAATAATGAGGACTAACTAATTACAAATAATTAATTATTACTAATTAGTAACGACTAACTAACTACGACTAATTAATTATGAATAATTAGTTATGACTAAATTAATTATGACTAATTAACCACGACTAAATTGACTAAATTGATTATGACTAATTAGTTATGACTAAATTAATTTTGACTAATTAATTACGACTAAATAATTACAACTAATTAATTACGACTAAATCATTACAACTAAATAATTACGACTAATTAATTATGATTAATTAATTGCACTGGTTATTTAATTAACCCCTAATGTGTAATTAATTAACCCTTTCGTAGTAAGAAGACCAGACAGTGTAAGAAAGGGGACCCGATCACTTCGAGGGGAACCAGGAGATCCTCAGACAAGGGGAGAGATGCTAAAAGGAATAAATGTGTATTAATTGCCTTGAAAAAAGGTTACCTAGAGAGGCGACTTTTATAGCCTTCCGACCAAGGTACACGAGATTACAGTTCTACCACTAAAAAGACCGGCCATATGCCCATAGGGGCTTTTCCTCTCCCTATGCGTAGCCTATGGTCTATGGTAGACCCTCCTAGACCTAGTCCATCTAGCCGGTATGAGTAGTCCATTGGTACTCCTCTCCCTTCGCACCTTGCTGGGTGCTCCCGGGCTAGAGGGGCCTCGGACACCCTTCGTTGCTCACGAGGTGGTCCTAGGTAGGGATCCCGGGGGCCTCCTCGCTCCTGGGCCCAAGGCGTCCGGGAGTCTTTCCGCACCCTTCGACCCTCTCGAAGGTACCTGTGGTACCCTTTGGAGGGGGGGGACTGTGCCTTCTGTAGGGAAACGGGTAGGCTACACTAGCGCAAATTAAAAAATTCTACCCGTAAACCAAGATCACTACAGTTATAGATCACGGTCTTACCACTAGACGCGCAGGTGCGGAAGTTGATGCAAAGACGCGTCAGGCGGTGTAGTCGTACTCGCTGATGTAGTACGTCGGCAGTAGTCGTACTACTTCCTCGTCCCTCGTCGTGGCGCCCCACGTCTGCCTCCTTTCTTGCGGTTCGTCCCAACGCCACGATGCGGCGCCTTCAAAGGTATCCACACGTGCGGGAGGAAGCGACGCACGCCGGACTACTAGATCCGCGCGGCGACTAGGGCGTGGGAGGGTGGCGCCGTGGTTTGGGGATGTCACGAAAAACTCAACCCCAACCATGCGCCGCCCTCCTTTTATAGACGTCCTTATAATGGGCTTCTACGAATAGAGGCCCATTAGGACTCAATGCCCAGTCTAATTCGGATCCAATCCGAATTAGGCTTCAGCCCCTAAGTGTGTGACCCTATAGGTTCACGTATGTTTAGACATGACGCAAGTACACATACTTGGTCAATAGTTGGTAGCGGCCTCTAGCAAGACGTGCCAACTCCTAAACGCACGTAAAGATCATATCGGACGAACCATCACAACGTTATGTACATGCCAATCCCTTTGCCTCACGATATTCGGTCGAGCTCCAAGTGACCACTCTTTCGATCCGTGATCCGGAATCCCTTACTAGGTTAACTCTTAACCTTAAGTAGCATGGCCATGCATTTGATCCGATCACTCGAGGCCCAGAGATATCTCTCGTAGAGAGGGCAAATCCCATCTCGACCGACCATGCCTCGCAAAGATGCTTCATGACAAACCCGAAAGCTACCTTTTATAACTACCGATTCACGGAGTAGCGTTTGATAGCCCCTAAGTAGGTCGATTCACATCTCAAGTACATGCGACAATCTCGTGTCTAAGGACAAGGCGACGATTGTGTAGAGAGAACCATAAGAATAATTACTATGTCTCATGTTGGGCGGTCCAACCCCATGTTCTAAACATGTGTCCACATTATTGGTTTGACATCTCCATGTCTATGACTGTGAAACATGGTCATCAACCGATACATGTGCTAATCCATCATTCACGTGTGTCCTCACATGAACTCCGACTAGGACAACTTTAGAATAACCATACAAGTAAAGAGTTTCACAAACAAGTCACATACTTGTTAATCAACACAAAGGCAATATTCAAGGAACATTTATTAAATCATGGATACAATGAAATATCATCATCAATATGATTGCCTCTAGGGCATATCTCCAACGCCTCCCACTTGCACTAGAGTCAATCTAGAAGATATCTAATACCCATAGCTCTTGTGTGCGCCTCATGCTTAGGTCAGGAGAGGCTTCACAAAGGATCTAAAATATTCAAATCCGT
Source organism: Ampelocalamus luodianensis (assembly GCA_036346255.1). Classification (NCBI taxonomy): domain Eukaryota; kingdom Viridiplantae; phylum Streptophyta; class Magnoliopsida; order Poales; family Poaceae; genus Ampelocalamus; species Ampelocalamus luodianensis. The sequence continues at coordinate 47,471,138 of CM070617.1, forward strand.
GTGTATTTTGCATATCTTTAAATCTCCTCGATTAAGGATCTCTCGAATGAGATGAAACCGCCGTAGTATGTGTTTGTTCTTTTGGTGATTCCTCGGCTCCTTGGCTTGCGCAATGGCCCCACTATTATCACAAAGAAAGATCCGCAGGATCGCACGCATTAGGAACCACACCTAGTTCGCTTATGAACTTCCTTATCCAAACACCTTCCTTTGCTGCTTCAGAAGCCGCAATGTACTCGGCCTCCGTTGTAGAGTCAGCAATAGTCTCCTGCTTGGAACTCTTCCAACTTACCGCACCACCGTTCAAAAGGAACACAAAACCCGATTGCGATTTGTAATCATCTTTGTCGGTTTGGAAGCTTGCATCGATGTAACCATTTACAACGAGCTCTTCCTCACCTCCGTAGACTAGGAACACATCCTTAGTTCTTCTCAAATACTTGAGGATGTTTTTAATCTGCCCAGATGACTCTCACTGATCACCGGTATCTCGCTCGTAACACTTAGAGCATAGGAAACATCTCAAGGCGAGTACACATCATAGCATACATGATAGATCCAATGGCCAAGCATATGGAATCTTACTCATGCGATCTCGCTCATCGCTTGTCGAAGGACACCGAGTCTTGCCAAGATTTATGCCATGAGACATGGGCAAGAACCCTTTCTTTGCCTCCTCCATGTTGAACCGTTTCAACACTTTGTCAATGTAAGTACTGCTTAATCCTATTAGCCTTTTTGATCTATCTCTATAGATCTTAATACCCAAAATATATACCGCTTCCCTAAGTCCTTCATTGAGAAACTATTTTTCAAAGGAGGTCTTAACGGACTCGAGATAGGAATATCATTTCCAATCAGAATATGTCATCTACATATAAGATTAGAAATACGAGTGAGCTCCACTTGTCTTCTTGTAAACACAAGATTCTTCTTCGCTTTTGATGAAGTCAAACCTTTGACCACTTCATCAAAACGAATGTTCCAACTCCGAGATGCTTGCTTCAATCCATAAATGGATTTTTGAAGTTTGCATACTTTTCTAGCATTGTTTGATCGACAAAACCTCGGTCAGTATCATATACACGCCCTCTGTTAAATTTCCATTAAGGAAAGCCGTTTTGACATCCATCCGCCATATCTCATAGTCGAAATATGCAAGAATAGCTAGAATGATCCGTATTGATTTAAGCATCGCTACAGTGAGAAAGTCTCATCGTAGTCAACTCCTTGAACTTGCCGAAAACCTTTTGCGACAAGTCGAGCTTTATGGATATGAACATTTCCATCCATATCAATCTTCCTTTTATAGATCCATTTGCACTCTATAGTTTTAACACCATCAAAGTGGTCAACCAAATTCCAAACTTGATTGTCTCCCATGGATGCTATCTCGATCTCATGGCACTATGCCATTTCTCGTAGTCCTGGTCCATCATTGCTTCCGCATAGGTCGTAGGCTCATCATTGTCTAACAATAATATATCTCGCGTATGGAGCCTTCCGACCTTCGTGGTGGTGGTGCTTCCTTTGCCATGGGTTCCTCAACTTGTTCGCCACATGGGCATCATTCGCCGAGTCTTCCCGATTGGTTCATCTTGAACCTCTTCAAGCCGCACTGCTCTTCCACTTGTCTCCTGTTGAGAAACTCTTTCTCTAGGAAAACACCACTGAGCAACAAACACTTTGCCCTCTAGTCGGTTGTAGAAGTAATATCCAAAGGTTTCCTCTGGATATCCCATGAAAATGCATTTATCCGACTTGGGTGTGAGCTTGTCCGATCAGAGTCGCTGACAAACGCCTCACATCCCCAAATCTTTAGAAAAGACAAACGTGACTCTTCCCACCATATCTCATATGGTGTCTTAACTACGGATTTAGACGGTACCTATTAAGTGTGAAAGCTGCCGCTTCTAGATCGTAACCCCAAAAGGATAATGGTAAATGATCGCTCATCATCGATCGAACCATGTCCAACAAGGTACGACACGCCGCTCCGATACCCCGTTTCTTTGAGGCGCCCGGCGTGTTAGCTGTGGAACAATTCCGCAACTCTTCGGATGATTGCTAAATTCATGACTCAAATACTCGCCACCACGATCGATCGCAGAGCCTTAATTTTCTTGGCACGTTGATTTTCAACCTCATTCGAACTCTTTGAACTTTTCAAAAGTTTCGACTTATGCTTCATTAAGTAGACATAACCATATCTACTAAAATCATCGATGAAAGTTATGAAGTAATGAAATCCACCTCTAGTAGTCGTGCTCATTGGTCCACATACATCGGATGTATGATTTCCAACAAGTCCGACGCCTCTCAAAAGAACCTTTGAAAGGTGATTTGGTCATCTTACCAAGCAAACAAGCTTCACATGTCTCGTATGATTCAAAATCAAACGGTTAGAAGACCATCGAGATGGAGCTTCTTCATGCGCTTTTCACTTATGTGACCCAAACGACAATGCCAAACATAGGTGGGATTCAAATCATTAGGTCGAAGTCTTTTAGCATTTATGTTAAAGATAGGCGCATCATCAAGATTTAAAATAAATAACCCATTCACAATGGGCAAAAACCATAAATATTCCATTTTTAGAGATCAAACAACCATTGTCTTTACTTGCAAATGAATAACCATCTCTCATCAAACATGAGGGGATAAAATGTTTCACTCATACTAGGAACATAATAACAATTATTCAATTCCATAATAAATCTTGAAGGAAGCTGAAGTTGCATGGTGCCGACGGTCAACACAAAGAACCCTTGCTTTATTTCCGACGCGAAATCAACTTCACCTCTTGCGACTCTCTACTTCTTATTAGCCCTCGCATCGAGTTGCAAATGTGAGCAACTCGATCCAGATCAAATACCCAAGAGTTAATAGGAGAATCAGCAAGAAAATGTCTAAAACATTTATGACAAGTGTACCATGGGTGGAAGTCTTACTTCCACCTTCTTCTTGCATTCATCTAATCCATGTACTTCTTGCGCTTTCTCTTCCAGGTGCGCTTTACAATAGAAGCATACTGTCTCGCCTCCAGTCCAAAGATTAGGCTTAGGCGTTGGCTTCGAGATCATATCTTTAACCTTGCCCTTATTCTTTGGCCATGGCTTCTTACCCTTTTTCTTGAAGCTAGACTTGTTCTCGCACACCATCACATGGCTAGGCCCCGCACACTTCTTAATGTCACTCTCTGCTTTGAGCATCCCACAAAGCTCATTAAGGCCCTTATCCGCCCATGCATATGGTAGTTCAAATGAAATGCCCATAGCTAGGTGGAAGAGACGCTAAATGAAATCGCTTGCCAACTCTTGGCCAATTGGAAAACCAAGTTTATCCAAAGTCCGATCAGAACTAACCATTTTGATCACATGTGGGCCTACGGTGCACCTTCATAACTTGCATTCCGAAAAGCCTTAGAGACATTGAACCGCTCAGTCTGGCTTGTGTCCGAACATGTCCTAAGCGCTATGATCATATCATACGCTTCTCGATCCTCAAACCGCTTTTGAAGGTCGGGTTCCATGCATGCAAGCATAAGACACTAATCTCAAGAGAGTCATCACATGCTTTCTTGTAGGCATTTTTAACAAAGCAGCAGACGCATTGTTTGCGTGTTCTTCCGGGATTGGGGTGTCGAACGTTTTCCTTTTATCCGCCTCGAGAACAATTTCGTGTTACGGACCAAATCCGAATAGTTTGTTCCATTTAATTTCTCTTTCTCAAGAATCGATCGCAGCAAAAGGGTGTGCGTGGTTGCTAGATGCCATTGATCTACAATAGGAAATGCAAAATACTAAGACAAATAAAACCATGATAGAGTAAACTGTATTAAACAAATTTAATAGAATGTACTCCCACTAAAATCAACATCCTCTGTTGATTCTTAGCGATTCAAGATCCGCATTAACGAGTCTACTAGTGAGCTTTTGCATCACCGCTAGGAGACAAGGTAATTCGTAAGCAACACCTTGCTAATCATATCTCTATATGACTCTTGTTGTTGGGTGACATCTCTATGCCCTGGCGCCCAACCTTTATGCCCCAAGGCCCATAACCTTTATGATAACCTTGTTAAGTTCACCAATCCTTATGCATGTAAGTATCCGATACAAAACCCATCTAGTCAAGGAAAGTTGATGGTGCCCTAATTTTATAGACCCACCATCAATTTACAAGACATGGGATGGTGCAAAGTTTAATTGGGAGGGCATATGTTTAACTTAACATTTTGTGAGGGATCGCTATACTTCTACCATTCAAACATGCATAGGAGTAAAACAACAGAATAGCATTCACACAGGTTGTGACTCAAGATGGCCTATTTTCTCATGGTGATCTCCAACGCCATAGAATCATCACCGCCATGATGATCTCCATCTCCATGGTTCATGTGTGCCATCCTCCAAGTGATGTGTCCTCCGAGTACTAATATAAGCTATTACTCATAACACTAGTAATAAAATACATGGATACTAGGAATCATCACAAGTCGGCACGCAGTCCGTTAATACAATACTTTGACAACACATTGGCTCCAAAGTGTTGCGAACCCATGACACGCAGTCATGAAATATTACAAACATGCATCACATACACATTAGGCCATACTGGTCACATACATCCTGCAAAAACAAGTTTATGCATAGAATCGCAATCTACGGATAGGGGTCGAGGGGTTTCCCATCAGGTTCGAAGGGCAGCCGGACATTCGTAAAAAACAGAGATCCAATCTATGCAATTTTTACATAGGATTTTGATCGGCAAATCATATTTACCACAAATCGACTCATCGTTCGATTCGACCAATTATATTGATCTTCGCATGCCGCAACCGGTTTTACATGTCACCGTCTCACCCCGATGGCGAATCGGACGGTAGGGGTATGTTGTTTCATGACCTTAGCGGATGATCACGGTACATCGATTATTAATCTAGGTTCCGATTCGATCAATCATATTGATCTTCGCATGCCGCAACCGGTTTTACGTGTCACCGCTTCACCCCGATGGCGAATCCGACCGGTAGGGGTATGTTGTTTCACGACCTTAGCAAAGCATGATCACGAAACCGCATCAATCCATTACCGTAACTATACAATCGATCACATCGATCATACCGATTACATATCGCCATATGCAAATCACCCAACCTATAACATGACAAAGAACCGCTCGATACCATCGTAGGGAAACGGGTAGGCTACACTAGCGCAAATTAAAAATTCTACCCGTAAACCAAGATCACCGCAGCTATAGATCACGGTCTTACCACTAGACGCGCAGTGTGGAAGTTGATGCAAGACGTCGGGCGGTGTAGTCGTACTCGCTTGATGCAATGCGTCGAGCGAGTAGTCGTACTACTTCCTCGTCCTCGTCGTGGCGCCCCACGACGCTCCTTTCTTGCGGTTCGTCCCAACGCCACGATGCGCGCCTTCAAAGGTATCCACACGTGCGGAGGAAGCGACGCGCCGGACTACTAGATCCGCGCGAGCGACTAGGGCGTGGGAGGGTGGCGCCGTGGTTTGGGGATGTCACGAAAAACTCAACCCCTAACCGCGCCGCTCCTCCTTTATAGACGCCCTTATAATGGGCTTCTACGAATAGAGGCCCATTAGGACTCAATGCCCACCTAATTCGGATCCAATCCGAATTAGGCTTCACTTCTAAGTGTGTGACCCTATAGGTTCACATATGTTTAGACATGACGCAAGTACACATACTTGGTCAATAGTTGGTAGCGCCTCTAGCAAGACGTGCAACTCCTAAACGCACGTAAAGATCATATCGGACGAACCATCACAACGTTATGTACATGCCAATCCCTTTGCCTCACGATATTCGGTCGAGCTCCAAGTCGACCACTCTTTCTCGATCCCGTGATCCGAATCCCTTACTAGGTTAACTCTTAACCTTAAGTAGCATGGCCATGCATTTCGGATCCGATCACTCGAGGCCCAGAGATATCTCTCTCGTAGAGAGGGGCAAATCCCATCTCGATCGACCATGCCTCGCAAAGATGCTTCATGACAAACCCAAAGCTACCTTTATAACTACCCCACGGAGTAGCGTTTGATAGCCCCTAAGTAGGTCGATTCACATCTCAAGTACATGCGACAATCTCGTGTCTAAGGACAAGGCGACGCATTGTGTAGAGAGAACCATAAGAATAATTACTATGTCTCATGTTGGGTCGGTCCAACCCCATGTTCTAAACATGTGTCCACATTATTGGTTTGACATCTCCATGTCTATGACCTGTGAAACATGGTCATCAACCGATACATGTGCTAATCCATCATTCACGTGTGTCCTCACATGAACTCCGACTAGGGACAACTTTAGAATAACCATACAAGTAAAGAGTTTCACAAACAAGTCACATACTTGTTAATCAACACAAAGGCAATATTCAAGGAACATTTATTAAATCATGGATACAATGAAATATCATCATCAATATGATTGCCTCTAGGGCATATCTCCAACACCTTCTGCCTGTGGCCCTCGGGGGTCTTCCGGTAGACCTCACGTCTCCTTCGGGGCCTCCCCAAAGGTATGCCTAGTGCCTTACAGGAGCACCTAGTCGCACCTCTGGCCTTGGGTCTCGTGGGCCTTTTGGTAGCCTTCACATGCCCTCCAGGACCTTCGGGGGGTCCCTAGTGGCGCCTCCAGCCATTGGCCCTGCGGGCCTTTTGGCGGCCTTCACGTGCCCTCCGGGACCTCTGGGGGGTCCCTAGTCATGCCTCTAACCTTGGCCCTTGAGGGCCTCCTTGTGGTCTTCGTTTGGTCGTTGGGGCCAGTAGGCCGCCCCTACGACAAACCCCCGTTGTGTAATTGATCCCCACCGTGTAATTAATTAGACTGGTTTAATTACCTAATCCTTGTCTACGTCACGGTGGGACTTCGCTCTTACTGTTAGTTAATTAATTACGCAGGTTTAATTAATCCTTGCTAATCGTAATTGATCCTCATATGAGCGTTCTTTATCTTTTTGTCCATGTACATCTGCATATTTTTGGACCACTGTTTTCCTTCATCCAGCTGCCTCTTCGCTATGGTGCCCCTTCGGTGATATAACCAACTATGCGAGTCTAAGTCTCGTCAACGATCGTGATGATTGGAACTTTGGAAGGCACCGCACACCTTTCAGCACGTTGTTGTACACATCGGATATATTGGTTGTCATAATGTTATATCTCGCACTGTCAGTGTCGTACAACTGTGACCATTTCTTCAACTCAGGAGTATGCAGATTTATCCACTCCGAGAAACTGATAGTGCTCTCGGAAGTCCCCTCTCCAGGAGAGGGGACAAGGACATGTGTCGGAAGTCCTTTATCCAGCAGAGGGGACGAGGGGGTCCATGCACCTGTGGCGCGGACGAGGACACATATCATCTACTGGCGAGTTCACGGTGTTATTTTTTACTTTGATCTTCGGAGGAGACTAGATTTGTTATTTCGTCTGCAAACATTGCTATTTAAGCCAAAAACTCCGGACTTTAGCTGGGTTGTGGATCGAAGTACGGTGAGTGGTCAGCATCCGTGCATGGCTATCTGATCATTCATGCATGCATGACTACTAAATAAAGCATTTTTCACGTGATCGATATCAAATATGCGTATGTGCTTTGAACGGGAAACTGGTCGGCTCCGTGTGTGCATGCAGTTGGATTCGGATCCTCTGCGGCATTGTATAGCCCTACCATGTAAACAATGTAGTGTGGCAACGGAGAGAAAAGCTGTTTGGTAGATTATACTGTAGCAAACTACTAAATAAAGCATTTTTCACGTGATCGATATCAAATATGTGTATGTGCTTTGAACGGGAAACTGGTCGGCGTACGTTCATGCAGTTGGATCCAGATCTTCTGTGGTAGTGCACAGTCCGTTATGTAAACAGTGTTTTCGCAAGAGAGTGGACGCGCACTTGATCTCGATCTTTGATTTTTGCTCCGACGATGGAGATAGCCCCTAATGCCTATGTATTGTATACCCTCTCACTAAATGCCCTGTTTAAAAGCTAATCCGCTAATCCGCATTCACACTGAACCTTTTGATTCTTTCAAACAATCATTCACCATTTCCCATTTAATCTAAAGGCAACGCAACGGCAAACAATTGCAGATTGGCGAATGCATGCATGCATGACTGCATGTAGCTTAGCTAGTTGACATTTTAACGACGCTGACAGCTGAGAACTCGAGAATTTTCAAACCTAGGGCTGGCTTTGAAGTTATACCTTGTACTGTACGGCCGCGGCCGAGACCTTCTCTTCAGGAAATTTGACATCTACAGAATTGTACTCCAGAAGTTTTGGCCTACATCTCTGAGCCAAAATAGGACCTTGGGGTTGTTAAGGGAATTGAACTGTTTGATACAGAATTCCTGCGTTCCAAACGTATCCTAAATCTGCAAGGTTAATTATATTGCGCCATATCCACCGCTAGCTACTTCGTATACTACTCCACCTGAGGGATCATTCTTCGTGGCCCACAAATTGATCGATGCCCTCGTTGCCCTCTCATCTCATCCCAAGAATTCCGACCACTTGCCGGATCAGGACCCGGCCAGTTCACAAGACCACGCACGTGCATGAGGATGAAGCTAGCGTACGAGTACGACGGGCGACTGGAGAAAACGTCAGATTCCGATGACCAAAGCAGTCACGTCTCAAACGCTGAATTTTTACAAATTATTTGCTAAATGTTGCTTGCAGCATTTTCACTCCCTTTTTTTAACTAATCGGTTTGTTAGGTCAGCTTTTGACATTTTCAGGTACAAGTGCCGGTACCACACGTTTCGATTCCTCTATATATACTCAAGAGGCCGCAGGCTTCATGCTTGCAGAAAGGAGCAAGAGACTCATTGGGACAAGAGAGAAGAAACAGATCTTGAAAGTGTTTGGTTTGGTTTGGTTTGGTGTTTGTGTTTGTGTATTGGTAGATCGATGGAGATGAAAGCTTCTGTTTTTAATGAGTTGCAGGGAGATGCAGAAAAGGTATCTGTTTCATTCCTACAGTTGTTTTTGGTTTGTTATTAAGGAGGTTGATGTGTTAATAATTCGATTTTGTTCAAAGAGGAAATTAACAATGTTCTTTCACAAAATTCAAGAACTAGAGAGGCACGGTGGAGTTCTTTCATTGGGCCTGAAATCGTTTACTGTAAATCGATTTGTTTTTGTAATACGTACTGTGTGGTGTACATCATACAGAGAACAACATTTTAGAGGGATTTGTTTTGCTCTTTCTTCATAGAAAACTCTATCGCCGAATTTCACACGTAATCGGGTCCGATAAAATATCATACCGGCAAAAAAAAATCAGATTAATCTAATTTTCATCCAATTTCAAATTTCAATTCAAGATTTAGATAAAATTCGTCTTTACATATGAAAAATACAAAGTTCAATTCAAAAAATCTGTTCAATTCAAAAAATCTGTCCAAAATTTCGCTGAAATATCCGATAACCGGTGATTACTGGTTCTATCGGTGAGGTCCGATAAAATTTCCTCACCGATATAGCTTTCCCTGCTTCCATGTAGACATGTAGTCATGAGTATTGGCTCCATCTGATATACGTAGTAAAGTAGTTGTTCTAAGGCAAAGAGTTTCTGAATTCAATAAACTAATTAATGAATCGTCGGGATATTAATTGGCCTGTGGTCTTACCATTACTGGAAGACAAGAGTTCAATGGATTCTATTAATTATCTGAATGAAGAAACTTTTCGTTACAATTATATATCTCAACAAGTGAAAGGTGTTGATCAAAAGGGCTGTCGATTAACATAATTCCGTACTACAGGGAAGTTTCGAGCAATCTACAAGGCAAGCGACAGATGCAAGGGTCAAAAGAAGCTTAGCAAACATGGTTAACATTAACAACTACTTATTCCAACACCAACCTCTGGGAAAGGACTGCCTCGACTCCGTTCATAGCGCAGGATCTCATCGCCGCCGCGGCGCAGATGACGATCGCGAACCGGCGGCCGAGTTCCTGTCGCTTCGCCTAGGAACGACCTTCGTTCCAAGTTCGACCAAGAAAGAGGAGGAGGAGGTCGAGACCAATGAGCTGCAAACGCACACGAGCCGTGGTCATCGAATGATCGAGAGCGACGACGACGACGACGGAGTCATCTTGGCCCTTGGGTTGCGCTGCAACCCCGGCGAGCCAACTAATGCCGGCGCCGCTGACCCGAAGAGGCAGAAGGCCATCAGCATCTGCGGCGAAGACGGTGACGGCGAGGCGATGCTCCATGAGTCTACAGGAGGCAAGAATACATTGCCGGCGAAGATGCCAGCTCGGGTAGTTTCCTTCCGAGCGAGATGCAGCGCGGCAACGGTGAGCGCATGCAAGCAGTGATATTATGTTGTTCAATCAATTCACTTAACTAACAAGTTGCATGCACCACTGAGATGAAGTGAACAATAATATGTCTCATTTCGTTTGGTTTGCAGGTTAATGATGGGTACCACTGGCGCAAGTACGGGCAGAAAGTGGCCAAAGGGAACCCCTGCCCCCGCGCCTACTACCGCTGCACCAGCGCGCCAGACTGCCCGGTCAAGAAGAAGGTACATACATACATGAGATTGTATATTTGTAAAGTGACTGAAATTTTATTAAGTATAAGTTATATATTTTATCTATTAGATCAATATCCAATTACATGACATATCAATCTCTATACAAATACAATTGTCACAATAATAGATTTAAACTTTAAAAAAAATTCAGACGACTTAGAATATATATATATATATATATATATATATATATATATATATATATATATATATATATATATATATATATATATATCGCTATATTAGACCATATTTGGGACGCAGAAAGGGAATTTGTAGAAAGTGGTGCAGGAATCCTTCGAAATTCCCGCGTCCCAAACGCTGCGTTAATGCTTAAGTTTAAAGATCTAGGACCTCCTATCGACATAATTTTCTCTGAATTTCTTGTCAGGTAGTGTACCCATAGTGTGGTTGTGAAGTTAAGTGGTCGATGTAATGATATATATATATGTGTGTGTTCACTATGCGTCTATGCGTGCAGGTGCAAAGGTGTGCACAGGACATGTCCATCCTGGTCACCACCTACGAGGGCGTCCACAACCACCCCCTCACGCCCTACGCCGCCGCGATGGCGTCGGCCAGTTCATCATCCGCGCCGCCTCGGGGCGCGGCGAGTGCTGGTACTACGGATGGCCGTGGTGCCAACGCCGTGGCGCCGTGGCCGTCCGTGGCCGTACCACCGCGGTATCCATGGAGCAATATTCCCGGCGTGCAGCAGCAGATGACGACGACGACGTCGTCGAGACAGAACCCGGTGGCCGACTTCATGGCGAAGGCGGTCGCGGACCCCAAGTTCCGGGCGGCTGTGGTGGCCGCCGTCGCGAGCTACGTCGGCGAACAGCGCGGCGGATGGGACGGAGAGCGCTCTTGACCTTGACTCCTTGCTGATCAATGCGATGGCTAGCAAGCATCACGGTGCATATGTGACAACTAGTACTGATGCGATGTATGAATTGCGATGCATAGTTAATTGCACACAGATGGTAAACTAAACATAACTCGGATCGCAGGTAGGGTTAGTTTGCTGCCGTCGTAGGATTCATTCCATTTCATTTGTTGATTAGTTCTTTCATTTGTTTCTTATGTCCTGATATTTTCTTGTAACTGATAAAAAATTTTGAGATAATTTCTTATTTGCCACTGGATTTGTCTGGATCCCTAATATGCCTTCGCGAAACTGCTCATCGCTTTATTATCATCGGATGTCAACTTTCATCCTTTTTTTCACTCTCGTTAGTAACCCGTGACTTGGCCGTTAACCCGTGCGCGAAAAGATAAGTTTGTCCTTCTTTCTCTTGCTCTTCCATCTTCTTCTTCCCCAGGCCACATTCCAGATACACCGTGGCGCACCAGGCTACCGCAAGTCGCTCGACGAGGTGAGGGACCGGTACAAGGTCGTCATGGTGGCCATGCGCGCATCCATCTCCTCTGTTGGTGTCCGTCTTCTTTCTTCCACTGGCAGTGAAGCGAGCATGTGGTTCACCATCTAGAAACGAACCTCACTGCCCACGTGTGGGAGGTGGGGGTGGCTGCCGGAGGCAGCAACAGCTCTTGGGGACGAAGGCCAGAGGTAGCGCATTGCAGGTGTTGTGGGCGGAGGCTGAAGGTGGCATGACGTAGGAGGTAGGGACGGAGGTGATGCCGAAGGTGGCGTGGGAGGTGGGGGGAGGAGGCGAGGCTGGAGCTGGTGCGGGAGATAGGGGCAAAGCCGAAGAATTCATCCAACGGTCAGTTGGGCATGCCCCCGGCAACACCACCCAGGCCGCTGAACACCGTCGCGCTCTCGGTCATGATAGGCCCGCTGGGGCTCCGTGGGGTTTTGCTAACCATCGGCTGTACCGGCTTCAACGTTGGAGAGCTGAACTGCTCGTCGGCGACCGCTAGACCTATTCACGGGCGACTCGCCCCGGCGGCCCAGCCTGAGCCTGACCCGGTCCGGGTCGGGCTTGGGACTGGATTTCCGGCCCAAAAGCCTTTTCTATTCTCAAAACGAATTAAATATTACTTTTATTCTGAAAAAGAATTAAAATAATAGTTTTAAATTAGAAAAAATAAATAAATTTTGGACTGAGCTGGGCTTGCCCATTTGCGGCCAGGCTTTTCAGGGCTGGTGTGAAGCCCAGCCCGACCCGACCTAGCATTTGAACAGGTATAACGATCGACCAGTTCGGTAAGTTCTTGGTCATGCCGACATCCGGGCCAGCCGCCCAGTTGATGTCGTCATCGTTGTAGAGCGGCATCGGGCTGCTCTTCTTGGGGATCGACGATGGTTGCAGGTGAGTTGCTGCTGAGGCATTGGGCGGCTGCGGCGGCTCCGGTTCTTGGATGTCGGAATCGAGGCTCATCTAGACCCTAGTGAGGAGGAACCTTCGGTGTGCGGAGACAAAGGCGTTGGCAGTGTGCATGGCGACGTCACAGCTCCGGCAGAGTAGCACGCGGTCCTCGACACAAAAGAAGTAGGCGTGGCACTCCTGTTGGGCGGGAAGAAGAAGTAGAAGAGCCAGGAATAGAGGACTCATCAGATCAACTAGGAAAAGTTCTTCTTTTTACCAATATTCTCAAGAGGCAAGACCCAACTAAAGCAAGTACTAATAATAGTAGATGGCATATGTCGCACTTTGGTACCGACACAGTAGCCGCGACAGAGGCGGGGGGGCAGGTGGTTTGCGACGTGTACATCATGGTCATAGCGCGTAGAGGGTGGCCTCATCGGTGTAGCAGAGCACGCGCGCCAAAGGTGGTGCAATGCAGGTGGTGTGGGCGAATGCCGGAGGTGGCGATGGTTGTTGAGGGAAAAGGCCAGAGGTGATGCAGCGCGGGTGGTGTGGGTGAAGGCTGGAGGTGGCACGACGCATGAGGTAGGGGAGACAAGGAGGAGACGGCGAGGTACCATGGAAGGAGGAGGAAAAGGATGAGGAAGAATGTGTGTGAATGAAATGGGATAGAAATGAATTATGACATGTGGACCAGGGGCAATTTGGGTAGACCGAGAAAATTTTGCACCTTTTCAGGGGTTAATGACAATCGAACTTAACGGAACTGACGGGAATAACAAAAAAGGATGAAAGTTGAGATCCGATGGCATTGAAGGGGAGCAGTTTCGCGATGGCATATTAGGGTTCTGACCAACTTTCAGTGGCAAATAAGGAGTTATCTCAAATTTTTTCATTAAGACTTAGTAAATATGAAATGGAACATGCTACAAGAGCGTAACTTGTAGAGACGTAGAGCAACTAAATCATTGTTTTAGATGTCCAACGAGTCCATCACTCTGTTTAAAAATAAATAAATAAAAGAGAACTGCTATACATCTTTCAATTTTAGTGCTTTGTGATTGGTGAGAGAGAGGGAGAGAGGGTGGGAAGTGAGATTAGATTAGGGATATAGAGGTGGGGGTGATATCTGGAGTATTGGATCTTCATCTGATGGCTCAAAAAGTGACTGATTTCCAAGAAAAAATCAGTCGCATGTTGTATAGACACTCCCTAAATAAAATCAGTAGATCATTTCGTTTGTGGCCTCGGCCAACTGTGGGTCTGGCCTTACATGCCAAGACCGAGTCAAATGGAAAAGGAATGTTTCCTAAAAAATGTAGGAATGTTTTAGACCCCATGCTGTGTACACGTGGCACGGCGACCTGTTACGCGTCTGCACTACTCAGATGAGATCTGGTAGAAATTGGACTGGGAAATACATAAATTAGACTGGAACTGGAAATCAGAGAAATCACAGGAATTGGGGGGCAGAACAGAGAGACAGGGAAGAGATAGAAAGCCTCGAAGGACAGTTCATTTCTGTTCTCCTTTCTTTGGTACAGGGTAAGGCATATTTATCTACCTTCACCCACACACAGGTACCTCTAGCCTCTAGGCTCACCTAGCAGCCCATATACAACCAAGCATTCCACATACTTGACTCACTCCTCTAGCACCTAACCCACTAGACAGACCAAACTACACTGGTACATGACATTACTCCCCCTTTTGAGACCCTTGCCCTCATGGGTCTTTAATCATGTGATCACAGAACAGGAGGAGTGTAACATCCCAATTTTAGGCTTATATTTCAAATGTAAGAAAATGAGTAGAAATTAAAACTTTTTCTTACATCTTGTATTTCATGTTTGTACTGAACAGCTATTGTACAAGAAGTTATGGAAATACAATGTCACAAGTATTTGATCCAAATCTTGATCCTTCAAAAACATTCTTGTTCCATCTTGTGATAATCTCCTGGAAATATTTTTCCTAAATTCTTGGGTTGGCTTGGGCTCCTCTGAAAAATTCCACAATTTTTAGAAATTGTTTGAGTCTTTGTTGGAGGAAAGTCAACCCAATTCAAAATCTGGTCAAACCTTGGACCAAAGATCTTGGTAAATTTTGGAGGAAAATCCACAGCACCAAAACCTCTGAAAATTTTTATTCAAGTTCAATCCTTTAGCCGGCAAACTCTGTAAAAATTTCAAGATTTTTGAAGTTATTTTGCTAGTTCAAACAATTCTCCAGTGCAGCCCTTCCAAAACCAAAAATAAAGTTCGTTCGAGTCGAGCTCGAGCCCGAGTCCGACCCACCAATTGACTCGCTCGAGTCAAGTCACCGAGCCGCACCCGAGCTTGATCTGGTCCTCAGTGGGTGGCCGTTGGATTTAAAATCCAACGCCACAAACCACCCCGCCATCTCTTCTCGCTTCTTCTTCTTCCTCCTCTCATCGTCTGCGCGTGCGGCGAGGCGAGTGGCGATGCAGGCCTCCGTCGCATCGTGGGGCCCGCCAACGGCTCAACCTCGCTTTTGCCCATGTCAGGTGCAGCGCTGACCTTACCTGCTCTTCCCTCGTTTTCTCGCGCGGCAGTCGCTTTAGGTCACTTCGTCATTAGAGCTCCGTCCTCGTGCTCCGGGGACCTTCGAGTACTTGAGCACCTCTTAGCCTTCCTCGAGTCTCCTTCGCTCTCACAACCTCCTACCCCACCACCTCTCGCTAGGAGCTCGAAACCCCAAAGCACCAAACCACCATTTTCGGCCGTGGAGCTCTGCTGGTGTTTTCGGCGCTCCAGTGGTTCTTATTCGATTCTTCTTGTGCCACCCCGAACTCCTTATTGTTCGAATCTTTTCCCCTAACTTAATTTTGGGGTTCATTTCACAGGAACCATTCGATTTTAAGTTGGGCATTGCGGCCGTAAGGGCACTCCTTCGTCCCCATCTCCGGTGAGGTTCCTCCACTCGATTCCCTGGTTCTGGAGCCTCCTTAGATCATCGCGAAGTGTTCCTCATCACCCTTTCTATCTATGTTTGCTCAGGAGCCGCTGTCACCGTTATCTTCCTCATCTCTGGCTGCGGTCTCCGCCGCTGGACCTCCTCCGAGCTCCTCTGGACCTCATCTTGGCTCTGGTAAGTTCGTTCTAACATCCTAGAGCTCGAGCGCTTGTCGAGTTAGGTCGTATTGAGCCTTTTTCTTGTTTTCGGTTTTTGCCGAAAACTGGTCCTCCACCCTCCTCCGTCTCGCTGGCGTTCTAGGCCTGCGCCGCCGTCGAGGATGTCTCCGTTAGATTCGCAATAGTATTGCGCTCGTTTTGGTACCTTTAGTTAGCTCCGCCGTGGTCGTGGTCGTCGGCGGCGTCTTGCGACAAACGCGGTGCTCTGTCCCTTGTCGGATTTTCGACAAGTCTTAGGACCTCCTCGAGTTCATCGTGGCCGCTCACGACCTCTCCAAGATTAGATCTGGGCCTTAGGTTCTGTTCCGAAAAATCTTAAGCCTCTGGACCTCCCCCTAGTTTAATCTCAGCCGTTAAGACCACCCCCAAGTAGGATCTGTACCATAGAGGGTTTTCCGTGTAAATTTCTAAGTCCCAAGACCTCCTAGAGCATTCTCCGCTGTTAAAAGACCTCCTAGGATTAGCTCTTAGCCGTTAGATCCTGGTCCGTGAAAACTCGTAGTGCCAGGACCTCCCCTAGGGTTGATCCTAACCGTCTAGGACCACCCCGGTTAAATCCTAGCCGCTAGGACCACTCCTGCGCAAAAGGACCTCCTCTGGGTCATTTTGCCAAAACCACCTCGACCTCCACCGAGGTCCTCTTTGCAAAAGACCTCTCCTCGGTCATTTTGCAAAGACCACCTCGGTCCTCTTTGTAAAGCCACCCGGCCTTTTACAAAGAAAACCCCGCCAGACCTCTTAGGCTCAATCCTAGCCGTCCACGACCTCCCGGAGTTAGATCGGCGTTAGATCTCCTTTGCAAAATCCTTAGTCTCGGGACCTCCCTCGTGGCGATCCGGACCATTCAGACCTCCCTAGGCCTTATCTCGAGCCGCCCGATCTCCTCCGTTAAAACCTCGTCACTTAGGACCTCCCGAGTAGATCTTGGCCGTCCAAGACCTCCTCGGTTGAATCCCACCGATCGCACCTCCTCGCTTGATCTTGATCGCCCAGACCTCCTCGCTTGATCGTGTCCGTTAAAGACCTCCCTCTGGAGATCTAGACCGTTGAAGACCTCCTCCGTGAGATCTTAGCCGTCCAGACCTCCCTCCGTAGGTTTACCCTTAGGACCTCCCTAGTGCTCGGGGACCGTCGGATCTTGATCCGACGGTCCACGACTCCGTTAGCGCGAGGACCTCCTTTGCGTCGCTGTGCATGCACTGGTCGTGATCGTTGGATCCAATCTCGACGGTCCGGACCTCCCAAGTGCGGGAGGAGGTCTTCCCGTGCGCTGTGCTTCGAGGTCTATGGCCCTGCGATGCAAGATCAACGGCCCACGACCTCTTCTTTGTCTTCCAGATCATTTGGACCTCCCGAGAGCTCAAATTTTCTAAGTCTTTTATTGTTTCAAATTTCAAAAGTGCATAACTTTATCATTTTAGCTTCTTTTTGAATGATTCCAGTTGTTGTAGCTTTGTTATAGTATGAACTTTAATCTGAAAATGGATTTAGGCACTGTTATGTAGTAGAAAATGATAGAAACTGTATGATCTTGTTTAGTGAAAATAGTGGCTTAGAAATTCATTGAAAATTTGTAAAATGCATAATTTATTCTCTGTAATCCCAGACTGAGCAAACTAAGTTTTGTTAAAACCCACTAAGAATGTACTGTAATATAGAATAGGTCTTCATATGATCCTTGCCACTGAAATTAATGGTTCACTAGTTTTAGAACTTAGAAAAATCATAACTAATTCATTTCAACTTCAAATTGTGCAAACTCAGTTTTGCTGTTGTTAGGATAACCATATCTACCCACCATAAAATTTTCAAGTTCCAGATCATTCTAGAAATTTTTGTCATGAACAGTAACCGAAATTAATTTAATTATGATTTTTCAGGCTGAGAGAACTTAGATTAGCCATAACTTTTTCATGCTAAGTCCAAATGAAGTGATTCTTGTTTCTAAAATTGTCTAAAATCAACCTCTAGCTGCTGTGGAAATTTCATTGGAATTGGATGTTCTTTGCTGTTGAGTTCCTTTTGGTGTTCTTCGTTCTTATCGGTTTTTATCGCCTTTTCGCGTTAGGTTCCGAAGAATTTATTGAACCTGAGCACTCCCCTCTGCAGCAAGACCAATCCCAGCAAGGCAAGCAGTTTGATCATGTTAATCCCAGTATTTTAAGTATTTATGTTGATTACAACTTCTATGTATGCATTGCTACTTTGTGTTAAACTATTGTCGTTCGTTGGCCTAGTAGATGTATTTCCTTAGCAAATGATTATCCTCTACTACCATGAGCCTAGGCATTGCTGTGATTTAGAGTTCGTGGATGAGCTCTTGTCACTTAGTAGTTTGCGAATTAATTGCTTAGCCATGCTTAGCTTCGGTAGAAATGGGCAGTTATCGACTTGTCGATAACCTTGATCACATAAAACTTATTATGATTATGATTTCCACCTTGTGCCATGTCTATTTATGAAAACTAAAACCTAAAAACAAAAATGATTTAGACTTGGACACAATGGTATGATTGGTGTGCTTCTGGGTGTGACTGGAATGGTGCCCGGGTCATTAAGGACCGAGTTACTTGCGCCACCGTACTGAGTATTTTTGCGTGCTAACCACACTAGAGGGTATGGGACCTCTCTTAACTTAGTACTTTGGAGTGTATTGGCTTCGGGTCGCAGGGAGTCGCAGGAGGGATGGTGTTGGGAGCATTGTAGAGTCCGAAGGCTTCCCAGTAACGGTGGTTGTCTTTCGGTGGCAATGTAAGCGTATGGGTTTCTATCCATACGAGCGGCTCGTGGTTAATACACAATATTGGAAAACGTCTCGTAGGACTTAGCCGTGCGCATACCTTGAAGTGTGCTTTGTGGCTTAAAGGCGATCAAGTGTGGGTACATTGGTACACCCGCAGGGTTAAAACTATTCGAATAGCCTCGTCCTAGGTTATGAACACGCTCGGATCGCCCCGTGAGAACTAGACTACAACCTTTTAATTAAAACTTGATGGGTGGTACGAATCGGGGATTCGTGCTATGTTGTGGTGACTATTGGGATAGTCACTTCCAGGTGGTTACTTGTATGTATCTTTATTTCACTGTTATTTTGACAACCAAAACAGATTTGCAAACTTGCTTTTAAATGTATTACATTATTGCAAATAAAGTTGGTTTTATGCAAAATGAGAAATACAACCTCCACCTAAATAAGCTTGCATGTAGTTTATGAATAGGTCTGCTATTCCACACGTCAGTCTTGCGAGTACCTTTGTGTACTCAGTTATCTTGCTTAAATGTATTTGTTGCAGAGGAAGAAGGTGAGCTCGAGGGGCCTCACTTTTGTGAGCTTTGTTATGGTAGCTTGCGGGGCGACTAGCTTGGCGGCCCGGTCGGTTGCCTTGTGGGTTATGTTGGCTAACCGGTCGACTTTTGTTCTAGCCATCTTATGGCACCTTTTGTTTCCGCTGTCTTTCTTGTATATTGTTCTATTTGGCCGGTCGGCTCTTTTGTAATAACTTTACTTTATGTATGTCATTGTTGAACTTAGTGATGTATGGTGTATGGAAATGATGTGTAATTTTGTGATGATGTGCATATGCTGCAATTCTGGGAAGTATATGTCCATCGAGGCTTAGAATGTTTAATTAGTAATGCTAGAACCATTTGGAGGTTAAGTGTTACTAGTTAAATATTCTGGGTCCTCACAAGGAGTCTTGATGGTGCAGCAAAAATCCTGCTCTGGCTAGTTGACACAGTTAGTTTCATTTAGCTGTTGCTGCCATAGTTGAAGTAATGCAAGCCCTGATACATGTGTCCCATATGAACGTCAGAACTGCCAAAGCTTGCATGCACTATCAATTGATGAGTAGACTTCCTCTCATGCTAAAGTGATAAGCTTTGCACATGCAAATTGTCAAGATATTGTTTGACGCCAAATATTGTCCATCCCTCATCGGTAGCCTTTGTAGAAATTAGTTTGCCAGCAACACTTGAGCTCGACTAATTCAGTAGGTTGGAAATGTCAGAAGCAACTGTTCATACTTCAAAGTAATCTCTAGAAGCCTCACAATAACTTCACTCATCATACAAGAGGTCAATAGATTGGCACACCATGCTGAAAACCAAGCTGATTCCATTTCTTCTTCCTTGTCATGACGATTCCTATATGCCATTTTTTGACAAAGCAATTGTGAAATTCATTAGCTCCTAGCTTCAGTTCAGAAACTGCCAATTCCCCAATTCTCTTCCTCGGTAGTCTTGCACACCCAGGAAGAGCAATCAATATGATTTCCATGATGGAGCATAGGTGGCGGCCAAGGATGCAATTCAGCCACTTCCATTTGCAATACCACTATGTTAGTAGCCACGTGTACAGGCCATGTCGTTTGGTCCTAGTCTAGGTTATGAACAATTTGCATTGTTGTCGAGGAGTTTGAGGAGTGAACTCATTGTTTTACAAAATTGGTCTGTTGTCAGGAGCCAGGCGGTCAGACCGGCCTTGCAGTGCGGTCAGACCGGCCTGTTGACCGAGGTGCAGGTTTAAGGAAATGGGCACCAAACAATTGTATGGGAGTGTTTGGGGATATGTTTGCATAAGGTGCCATTGAAAATGGAAACTGCACGCGAAGCTAGATAGAGATTAACCGAAAAGTCCATAGGAGTGTTTTCCAGTTTTGGGAAGCAGTTTGGCGTCAGCTCCATGGTGGTCAGACCGTCGGCAGCCCAATCGGTACCCTGCTACCGGTGGGCGCAGTCTAACCGACCGTGGTGGTTCAGTGCACATAAGGTGTGTTGAATTTTAGAAATTGGACAAAAGTCATGGAATTGATATATATGTGTTGCATGATACATGTTTTGGATAACGTGTGTCAAGTTGAGAAAAACTTATGCCCAGAATCGATTTATTGGTACATTGTTGTGCAAAAAAGCTTGGAGTCAACTACGTCAACGTCGAGGATGCCAAGTGAAGTGATTGGTCCCAAGCAAGGCGCAAAATTGACAAGAACAATAAGAATAGGAAGTTTGGTGCAACGAGTTGCATCAAGTAACTTCAGCCAATGCAAGTGTTGAGGCGGTCTGGTGGGAGCCGGATGGGAGAGACAAAGCATGGGTTTGCTTCAAGAGTTTGGACTTGGTCAAGGATGAAAGGATTGAGAAGGGGTATTTTGGTGTATTTTCACCAAAATACTGGGTTGGTGACCTTGGACAAACCGTCGCGCATGATTGCGCAAAGGAGAAGCAGTTTAGGTCATGAGGGGGATAAGATCACGAAGAGACGGATTTAGGAGTGTTGGATCATCATTCGATTGAGAAGCGTGCATGAGTGTGAGACCTGTTTATGTGTGGACTTAACGGGTGCCCGTTAGGGTTTATCTCTAGACCTAGCCTCCACTATATAAGGGGTGATGCAGGATTTACACATCAACCAAGCCTAGAAACCCTAATTTTAGATTTCAGGGTAAGTGGAGAGAATGGAGGAGGCTAGGGTTTGAGAGATGTATTGAGAGAAAATTTATGAGATTGGGTGCTAATGAGTAAGCTTTTGTCTTCATGAGTAAGCTTTTGTCTTCCAGGTAAAGTGGTTGTAAACCTTCAATTTCTCAATATTAATCCAATCAATTTGTGTAAAGATGAGTTCTCTTGTTCTTGCTCTCTTAAGATTTTAGGTTCTAGTGCTCTAGGGTTTTGCCTTGGCTTTTTTGTGATCTAGCTTGCTAGAACTTGTGGAAGTTGATCTAAGATCATCTTGATCATCTTTCATCCACGAGCAAGTCTTTCGATCAAGTTTAGGTTTTCACCCGGTTTTGAGCCTTCTTGCACTCAATTAAGAAATTCATAGAATCTTGGCTATAATCGTCTTGATCTTTGATTAGAATAGGTTCATGATCTTCTTGTTGAGCCAGTATGAAATCTCAAGTGATTTGGACTTGTAAATCAAAAGTTGGGTCTTTTTATGGATCCAAAATTATACTAATTTTGTTGTCAGCCTGAGAGAGTGGTCAGACCGGTCCTAGGAGTGGTCAGACCGCCCACCTCTTGGCAGTCAGACCGGCTGAAGGGGGTTGTTGCTTGAGTTTTTTTGTTTCAGCTCAATTCTTCCGTCGTAATTTTGAGATCTTGATCTTCATAGCTTCACTTAGCTATTGGAGAGAAAAGGGACTAGAATTCCATAAGAGAAAAAATGAACTCTTTTTCACCCCTCTAGTCACTAACACGGTCCAACACCACGAATTCCGTTACAACAATCAGCTCTCCATTACCACGAGCTTGCTGCACATATTGCAAACACTTTCAGATCTCCCCAACAAAAAGTAGCACACAAGGGCACCACATAACTGTAGCTCATGTCCTAGAAATTTCCTTGACACTCCCAAACTAATCCCAGGTGATCCACAAACAAGTCACGCCAATGACAAAACGAAGAAATATATATGCAGGAACTGTAAACAAAATTCCCCTCAACTACCCATGCATCCTCCGAGTAATCATGTGCAGTCCACCAAACTTAGTCAGGGATAGTACCATAGGTTCCATAGCATCCAGAAGAAGCACCCATATAGATCAGATACACCATCATTTGTTGAAATGAGCTCCATTCATGTTGAACTAAGAAATTCTGCACAAAACACATATTATCAGCTTGTTGTTTCAGAACTATATTAAGCTCATAACTTCTTTGTTTGGGAGGTGGCCATGGCTTCAACTCAACTATCTGCACTGGAGCAAGATCGCGTAACTTGATCAATAATACTTGAATGGGTGGTGGGATGGTTGTTGCCGCATCACCAACATCATAGATATCTCTGTCTTGTGCCCAAGCAATATTCCCACATCTACAAGCATATCAATGAAACATTCACATGCAGGTGGCGGTGGCCACAGCGGTAGCAGCACCATGGAATCTAGGAACTCTGTGATTTTGTCGAGCCCAACTACCACAAGAGGCACTTCATTGAGCACCTGGAGCACCACGTTCACGTCCATACTCTTGTCATTGACCATGTGTCTGTACTTCGCCTTGCCAGCTCCTTTTTCCTTGTAATCCAGTAGCGGTAGCTGCGCTGCACTAACTCATGGCATGTCGTTGAACATGTTGACGACTACAGTTGTGGCATGGTTGAGGAGGTACGTAGTACATGTCAGGGACTGAACTGAGGTCGTCCCCAAGCAACCAGCACGAGTCGTTGTGAATGGTGGAGACGATGGTGACATAGCTTGATGTGGTGACCACCTTGAGCTCGTGGGTGCAAGCAAGGGCAGCAGCCGGATGCAAGATCGTGACAACCTGAGCGGTCCCGTTGGCATGCATGTTGGTTGGCGACGAGGTTGAGAAGTACAAGGATGGCCATGGAGGTGGAGGTGGCTCTTTGTCGGGACCCAAAATGCAGTCGGACCCTCTGTATTCTCGCTAGTCCAGATCACGCTAGTGCACACAATGCAGTAACATAGGTGAATATCAATCCACACATGCGAAATATAACATAAGCGAATAGTTTGAGTGACAACTTAGAGTTTTGACCTTAAGGTCGGGTTACAACTTATTAAGCCACGCAGGCTAACACTAAAGAAATACCGCGTGAACGAAATAAACTCGCAAACTCCAATCAAGACACCACAGCAACCGATCGATCGATGACCTAGCGATCAACCTTCTTCCACAAACTCCTCCTCGAAAGCGGCGAAGACTCCTCCACTACAGTAGGTTTGGGCGCAAGTTTTACAACAAGCGTGAGTACACAACCGTACTGCAAATCATACCACGAATGCAATATATAGATGCGGGCTTATTCCAAAGGAATGGCTTCGTGGTTACTTTGTAAATGCAACATTTGCAATTGAATACAAATAATAGATTGAAAGCATAATTTAAAACAAATAAGCAATATTAATTTAACAGCTTGTTTCCACAAAGACACACAAATAAACCGATTGATTCACACGACCATATGATTGAGATCACACACTCCTAATCCCACATTTTATGAACACTACCCTTATGTGAAATCCCGGCGTTGTCCATGACCGAGGACGCGGCTATTCGAATAGATTGATTAACACTCTGCAGAGGTTTGTACACTTTACCCACACGATACAACTAGTGTAGCTAGCACTAATCGTAACAAAACAGTTCGGCAACCGTCTCAACATTGGCGTTCTTATTCACACATCCCATATCACAAAGCTTAACCTATCCACGAACCCCAATGTTGAAACTCCGTAACCTACTAAGTTAGGCACATTACGGACATGTGGTCGTGCAAGAAAGCTCGTTCAATGGCGCACAAAGTTAAGTCCTTAATTGACCAAGGCAAGACTTCCGCTTTTCTAACTAAACCACAGATAAATCCCAATCACAAAGCCACCAGTTCACAAGATATCACCACTTGCCTCAGTCTAAATATTTTACCACCCAGTTGGTTTAGTGCAACACATGCCATCACAAAGTAATAGCACACAGCACACAGTTTTACACAAAGTTCCATAGTCACTTAGTCACATTTAATAATTGCAACTCACATGAGATGATGACTCGTAGCATGGCTAAGCAATTCTAGTCGTTCTAACCCACCATGTTGGCAAAATGCTAATACCAACTAAGTAATAAACCAATCTAGGGCGACAAAGATGAAGGTATACAAGTAGGCAAGCTGAACATAACAAGTGGAATCAATAACTAGCCCAAAAGCATTTAAATACATAATTAAAGTAAATACAATAATTTAACACAATGTAATTTGGGAAAACTGGGATTCAATATGATCAAAGGTATGACTTGCCTTGGAATAGGTCTACGTACTGGTCTTGAACTTGGTTGAAGCCTTCTTCGACGAAAACCCCCGAAGTATCGACGTCTACGCACAACGAAGCGAAACAACCAAAACAAATAAATAACAGAGGCAAAACAAACTCCAAAAAATAAATAATAAATAATAATTAGGTAGATCTCGAATTTAGACAAATTTAGAAATTTGAATGGGCTCAATCGGAGTTCGGATGCAAAAGTTATGGCCTTTGGAAGATTGAAAATACATAAAATGCTGAAAATCAGTATTTCATGAATTTCCCGAATTATTTTCCTAAAGGAAAATCGGATTATTGCATGGTGACGTCGCGAGGACATTCGGACGGGGTGACAAACGGCCTGACAGGTGGGTCCCACCTGTCAGTGACTTGGTGCGCCGTGGACCGGGTTTATGTAGATTGGATCTGGGGTGATGCGGTTAGGTGGCACACTCGCGCACGTGGATGCTGACGATGCCGCCACCTGAGCGACACATCAGCGGAAAGGGTGAGGTGGCGGGTGACTTGGCGACACGCGAGCGAAAAGGCTGACGCGGCAGCGGAGGTGGCAGGACACGGTGGCTCGCCGGCGAGTTTTGTCGGCCGTGTACGACAACGGTGACTCCGGCCACGGCGGCGGCAACGGAGGGTAGCACTGGACTCCTCGCACCCTCGCGAATCTGGTGACACAGCTGCATGCTCCCGGCGGCGACCAAAACCGCGGCGGCGCTCGAGGTTTGCGGCGGAGCAGCGCGGTTGAACGGCGACGAGGCGACTCGGGGCTCCATCGAGGATGATGAGGTGCGCGTCATGTAGACCATGCGGCGGCGATCTCAGGGCTGGTGACGGCGAGAGCGAAGGCTCACCAACGGTGGCTCCCGACGGCGAGCAAAGCCGCGGCGGTGGACTTCCAAGGCTAGATCCTTCCAGATGGCGGCGCGATCCGAGAGGCAGCCCTAGGGTTTTGGAGGAGGGAGGCGGTGCGGAGATTCTGACGCGGGCGCGGGCCTTAAATAGCCACGGAGGAAGGAGAGTCCGCGAGGAAGGCGGCGGCGCTGCAGAGTCCGGCTTGGACACGAAGGAGCAGTCCCGAGCGAAGACGACGCTGACGTGGTGAGAGGGCCCACAAGGCAGCGGGAGCGGCTCGGGCAAGCCCGCGTAGCGAAAGGCTCCGCAGAGACTGGCAGGTGGGGTCGGCACAACTTGCGCGGGAGGCGGGAGATGGAGGTGGGCATGGGATGTTGGGCGGGGCAGGGAAATGGGCCGAAGGCGGGAAATTCGGCCCGAGACTATTTCTGAGATTTTAAATAGCTTTTCTAATTTAGAAAATACCAGAAATTCAAATAGGCAATAGAAAATAGCAAATGAACTCAGAAAAATTCTAGAAAAATCTAGAAAATACATCTGAGCACAAAGAACCCAAATAAAATAGTTTTGGCTATTGTTCATGTTGGGATTATTCACATTAAAGGTTTTTGATTGTAAAGTCCAATATTAAGCTTTTGAAATTAAATTCAAATCAATCCAAATGGTGAATTTTTCCCTACTAACTCTTTAAAAGATTTTTAAGCTCAGAAAATTGGGATGTTACACTCTTGAACAGCACCTGATGGATCAGGAGGGCGCGACGGTGTGGGTGGAGGCAGTGTACATGGCGAGTGGTGTTGCGTTTGTGCTTCAGAGCCCACTGCACCGGGTGACACCGTATACGCATCCGTGACACCCACTTGACAACACTGCGACACATGACGTTGCTCTGCTTGGATAGAACAACAATAACGAGGCTGTAGGACCAGCATGGCAACAGAGGAGGTGAACGGTTCCTTCAAATTTTCTCTCAAGTATTCACCTACTCTTCACCCCAATAGCTATATGGAGTTATGAAGATCAGAGACAATCATTCAAAAAGGAACCGGGTAACAAAAGTGACGAGGATTAAAACCTCTATGTATTATTTTTAATACATAACAGACCATATGTCTTCATGGTTGTAACCCCTGAGGTACACGACCTGACTAGTCGTAGAGATTCCAGAGGTTACATAATGGATACCCTGGTCGGACAAAGGCCTAAACCAAGCTCTCGACCAGGAGAACTGCTCGTAAAAGGTATGAACTAATACTCGGAACTGATTCCAAGTATATTCTCTACCGTATGACGAATGGAGCACGTGCATATTCCATACCATACGATGTTTCTTATCTAGACACAGTAACGAACAACCTCCATGCGGTTATATGTCTCATATACATATAATCGCCGAATGGTTGGTTCTTTATCAACCGTCGCTTGACTCCGACCAGACGCAACGCTTCACATCAGACACCTTCTCTGGAAGTAACTGCCGCCTCTTCAAGGGCTATTTAAAGATGAAACATGGACGGATCAAAAGAGAGAAAGAAGAAGACAAGATAGAGCCATCAGACTAAAGTACAAGCCCTAGATTCGTGTGATAGGTCTGATATTATAAGGGAACAAGCAGTGTTCTCAGAGCATAATTTGTAAAACCTAGTTCATACTGAATAAAGAGCAGTCTCATTATTCCCTTAGATTTCCCACATCACTTTCTCCTTTTCTTTTCGTACGATCGACGTCTTGATCGTCGACAGCTGGCGCCGTCCGTGGGGAGCGCGACGTGGAATCTTGGAAGAATTTCTCTGCTCATCAAATCTTTGTCCATTCCCCGCTTGTGATCGCTGATGCGGTTATGGCGGGAAGTTGGGATGAAGAAAACTGGTTCGATTTGGCAGACTACGCCGACCTCGACATGGACACGTGCATGCGTGCCATGGAGGAAAACGGAATCTCTTCATCATCCTCCTCCGCTGGTTCGCCCATGGCAGAAATCGGCGAAGTCGACCGGATGGATGAAGACACACCGCTACGATTAGTGGCAGTTTCAGAGGAAGTGCTTCCAACCAGTTCGGAACACCCTAAAGCCTCAGCAAGCCCGGGCCTTTCGACCGACAAAAAAGGTGACGAAAATTCAACACTGCAACCCGAGGTTCAATATACCTTTGATGCGATCATGGTTCATAGGTACTCACCGACGACTTCTAGCAATTACAGGAGCCAACCGTCACCTGGTGACGGTGTCAATGAAACCTCCATTGGTCGTAAACCAAGTGGGGATGATAAAGCTCAGCATTCGATCGGCCATTCGTCGGATCAGGCTGAGGCCCTTCCGGAAACCTCAGGAGGTGCTAATCACTGACTGCTCTCCGTTGTGGAAGCTTCTCGCAGAAGCTCTAAAAGGCTCTCCATCGATTACGACGGAAGCTCATCGGAGGATCACTACTGGAAGCACGAGGTCAATGCGATCGGAGATACGGATCACAATGCCGTGTACGGTCTTCCATACGTTGCCTCGCCACCACGTCATAATGGAGATGGTACGGGCGGTTAAGCACCAAATGCCGGAGGTGACAGAACTAGTGGACATTCACCAGTTAATGTGCCTGATCCTTCCCAAACCAATGTAAGGGACCAGGCAAGATCGATCGGGAGATCGGGGGAGTCAAGCCATCAAACACCTTCTTCTGGCAGAAATCCCTCGAGACCTTCGGTAACAATACAAAACCTGTAGCGAGTCAGAGATATGTTAAATACTTCTGACCCTGCCCTGGCAGAGACTCCAAGTTTTTGTCCAACTCGCAGGTCAAGTATCAGAGATCATCCAACAGACGATGCAGTGCACAGAAACATATCGGGAACGAAGGCACCCGCAAAGTCAGACAATGACTTCGTCCCAACATTCTTCCCGAAGCAGGGGCCTGCATGGTCGTGTTGAAGATCAGTTGACACTACGACCACCTCGACGATTTCGACCAACAAGTCATGAGGGAAGGAGACTATTCCAAGAATCCTCACCCTCGCTTCGTCAAAAGGAGCAATCGCTTGGACCTGATGATCTTTGACATCACCTAAACCAGGCAAGTGGTCGGAGGCGTTCTACTAACGTCCACGATCGAATCGGGACATTGGAGCACCGACAATCCGTTCCCAGAAATCGGTCTCCAACCGATTACAATCCGGCACCTTTTCAAAGAAGGCGCCACGAAACTATCACAGGCTGTCGAGCCTTCTCAGCAGGGCTCCAGGCTGTACGTTGGCCAAATAGGTTCCGACCGGCCAATTTGGATAAATTCAATGGGACCCAAAATCCTTTGGAATTTCTCCAGATATATACCACCGCTATTAGAGCTGCTGGTGGTGATGAAAATATAATGGCAAACTATCTTCCTACGGTATTAGAAGAATCAGCCCGATCGTGGTTGCTTAACCTTCCGGTCGGGTCCGTGTATACTTGGGAGCAACTCTGCGACCTTTTGATTGCAAATTTTCAGGGTACGTATGATCGCCCTGGAAAGGAAGACGATCTCCATAGAATACGATAAAAATCTAACGAGACTCTCCGTCAGTATATCAAAAGATTTAACCAAGTTCGTAACTCAATACCGGAGGTTGCAAAATCTTCCGTTATCCAAGCCTTCAAAGCAGGATTAAGAAATCGAAGGTTTACAGAGGATTTAGCTATACATCCCCCACGAACAACCATCGAGCTCTTCGACATGGCGGACAAGTACGCAACGGCCAGTGAAGCGGTCGAGTGGAACGAAGCCATTGATCGAAAGGATAAAATTCCTCAACCTGGTTTGGATAGGATGGAAAAAAAAGCAAAAGAAGACTCTCAAGAAAAATAAGCATGGCAGAGCCAACGACAAGGAGGTTCTTGCTGTTCCTGAAAAATTTACCAAAGGAAGAAAAAATTATACTGGTCGTAGCAAGGCTAAAGCTCCGACCAATGATTACAAGAAAAATAAAAAATGGTGTCCTCTCCACCAGCAAGCAGGACACGACCTACGCAATTGTCGCGCTTGGCAAAAGAAACTGGAAGATTATTATGCAAGTAAAGGTCCACTCCCGTCGATCCAAGAGCTCGGGGAAACAAGCTCCAAGAAGAACAAAGATGGTGACGAAGAAATGGAGTACCAAGAATCTCAGCACA
Source organism: Ampelocalamus luodianensis (assembly GCA_036346255.1). NCBI lineage: Eukaryota > Viridiplantae > Streptophyta > Magnoliopsida > Poales > Poaceae > Ampelocalamus > Ampelocalamus luodianensis. Next base: position 47,500,933 of record CM070617.1, read on the forward strand.
CTGTCGATGTGATCTTCGGTGGGTCTTCTTCGTATAAGTCCAGACGTCACCTGAAAGCCATGGAGCGAGAAGTCAACCTTACCGAACCTTCGATCGCCGTTAAACCTTCAAGGTGGTCGGAGACGATAATCTCCTTCAGCAAAGAAGACTGCCCCATTCCTTCGACTCGACCAGGTAGGTTTTCAATTGTCATTGATCCTACTATTATTAACTGCAGGGTTAATCGAGTCTTGATAGATGGGGGTAGTTCTTTAAAAATCTTATTTGCGAGTGCTTTGGAAGACATGCAGATTCCCAAATCCAATGTAAAACCTGTGAAATATGCCTTCCACGGCATAGTTCCTGGGTCTACCGCTAAGCCGATAGGGCACTTGTCCCTACTGGTTACGTTCGGAAAGCCCGATAACTTCCGGACAGAAAAAATTTCATTTGATGTGGTAAACTTCGAGACTGCATACAATGCAATCCTTGGTCGTCCAGCCTTAGCAAAATTCCTGATAGCCACGCACTACGGTTATCAGAGTTTGAAAATGCCGGGACCAAAGGGTGTAATCACGGTCCGAGGCGATCAGAAAATAGCCTACGCATGCGATCGGAAATGTTTAGAACTGGTCGATGAACTTCCGACCAGGGGAACTAACACCGTTAACATGCAGGTCAAACATTCAAGGCCGAAGATGACACTGAAACCTTCCGACCAGATAAAATAGGTACAACTCGACGGAAGTGCTTCTCCAGAGGGTGCCAAGATACTGGTCGGGGCAGGACTCGACCCTAAATAGGAAGAGTTGCTCGCCTCCTTCCTCCGAGCTAACCAGGACATATTCGCTTGGCAGGTGTCCGATATGCTCGAAGTCCCCAGTGAGGTGATCGAACATAGGCTAGCTCTACAGCCTAACAAAAAACCGGTCAAGTAGAAGCTACGGCGTTTCGCATCTGATCGGAAAGAAGCAATCCAGTCGGAGATTGACAAACTTCTCAAAGTTGGGTTCATTCGTGAGGTCGACCACCCAGAGTGGCTCGCCAATCGTGTAATGGTTAGAAAAGCCAATGGGAAATGACGAATGTGTATTGACTTCACAGATCTTAAGAAAGCTTGTCCGAAGGACGACTTTCCCCTTCCTCGCATCGATCAACTTGTAGACTCAACTTCTGGTTGTGAGTTGTTAAGTTTTTTAGATGCTTACTCTGGGTACCACCAGATAAATATGAGTAAAGAAGATGAAGAGAAAACTTCCTTCATCACTCCATATGGTACTTACTGTTATGTAAAGATGCCATTTGGACTCAAAAATGCTGGTGCAACTTTCCAAAGGTTGATGCAAAAGACCTTTAGCCCACAGATAAGTCGAAATCTTGAAGCCTACGTCGATGATCTAGTCGTAAAGAGCATCAACGCCGGTGATCATGTTCTAGATCTACAGGAGTCTTTCAATAACTTAAGACGTCATAACCTTAAGTTAAATCCAGAGAAATGTGTGTTCAGAGTTTCGTCGGGAAAGCTTCTTGGATTCCCAGTTTCGGTTAGAGGCATCGAAGCAAATCCAGTGAAAATCGCGACCATCAATCAGATGTGCTATCCGACCACAAAGAAAGAAGTTCATAAACTAACCGGTTGTATGGCAGCGTTAAGTCGTTTCATAGCACGATTAGGCGAAAAAGGACTACCTTTCTTTAAGCTTCTCCGGAAACATGGGAGTTTTGAATGGACTAAAGAGGCAAGCACCGCCTTTAAAGAATTAAAACGGTATCTTACGAGTCCCCCAATCTTAGTCTCTCCGATATTGGGAGAAACATTGCAAATTTACATGGCTGCAACGCCACAAACGGTTAGTGGTGTACTGATCGTAGAACGAGATCATGTTCAACGACCAGTATATTACGTAAGCGAAGTATTGTATGGACCAAAAGAAAGGTATCCGCAGATACAAAAGTTGCTCTATGGTCTCCTTAGTACTTCAAGGAAACTAAGGCATTATTTTCAGGCCCATAAGGTGGTCGTACCTACTGGATATCCTCTTGGTCAAGTCCTAGGAAACAGGGAGTCATCAGGACGAATAGCAAAATGGGCGGTTGAGCTTGGGGCGTTCGATCTCTATTTTGTCCCACGAACAGCAATCAAGTATCAGGCAATAGCAGAATTCATTGCCGAATGGACAAACCCTGAACCCACCCAGGGGCCCGAGTACGAGCACCACGATGAGTGAATAATGTACTTCGACGGTTCCTTGATGTTGCACGGCTCGGGGGCTGGGGTCGTCTTGATTTCCCCTACTGGCGAACAAATAAAGTACGCTATTCAGTTAAACTTTCCTGCTACTAATAATGTGGCAGAATATGAGGGTTTACTGGCAGAACTTCGAGCAGCTCGTTCGCTCGGGATTCGCAGATTACTAGCGAAAGGTGATTCTCAACTAGTAGCGAATCAAGTAGGGAAAGAGTATCAATGCTCTAGTACCAAGATGTCATCATATCTGGCGGAACTACGGAAACTCGAAAAGCATTTCTTCGGTTTTCAGATCCAACACATTCCTAGAAAGGAAAACTTTCTGACAGACCAGTTGGCCCGGATGGCTTCCACAAGGACATCCGTCCTGCCCGGAGTTTTTCTCGAGAAACTCGATTCACCCTCGGTAGTTGAGCCTTCCAAGGACATAGATGTTCGCAAGGAGGTTGCACACCTCGATTCTGCAAACATAGATGCTCCACAGGTCGATGATGGTTGGCGCCATCACGATCATGGTAGAGATTGGATGACATCGATCTACAATTATCTTCAGCATGACCTAATTCCAGAAGATGATGTAGAGGCCGATCGTATAGCACGAAAAGCCAAATCATACACTCTAATTGAACGTACCTTGTACAAACGAGGATCTCACAGAGTGTTGATGAGATTCATATCTCGATCTGATGACATTAAATTGCTAACCGAAATTCATGGAGGAGTCTGTGGAGCTCATCATTCCTACAGAACTTTGGTTGGTAAAGCCTTTAGGTAAGGATACTACTGGCCAACTACCCTTCATGATGCAAAAGAGCTCGTGACGAAATGCGTACAATGTCAGTTTCATAGCCGACAAGTACATCAGCCGTCTCAAGCTTTGCAAACAATTCCTCTTTCTTAGCCTTTTGCAACCTGGGGACTAGACATTCTGGGACCTTTCCCAAGAGCACCCGGGGGCTTTGAGTTCCTTTTCGTCATGATTGACACGTTTACTAAATGGATCGAAGCCGAACCGGTTGTAAAAATTACAACTGAAGCCGCCAAGAGGTTTCTCACAAAAAGCGTGATTACCCGATTTGGTGTACCCAGTCGTATAATCACTGATAACGGTGCCCAGTTCTCGAGCAGCAATTTTCATGAATTCTGTGACGATCTAGGTATCAAGATACATTTTTTTTCTGTTGCTCATCCGCAGAGTAACGGAGCCTTTGAGCGAGCCAATGGTATCATAATGCAAGGAATCAAACGACGAGTGTTCGACCAGTTACTTCAACGGTCAGGGGCTTGGGTTCAAGAACTTCCTTCTGTGTTATGGGTCGTTCGTACCACAACTAGTCGTGCGACCGGTGAAACACCATTCTTTATGGTTTACGGAGCTGAAGCCATGCTTCCTCCAGAACTTAAAATTGGTTCTGCTCGAACTGATTGCTTTTCTGAAAGTGATCAGTGTGAACGACGACTTGACGACATCAATTTCCTTGAAGAACGATGAAATAAAGCTTTGCTACGATCAGCAATCTACCAGCAAGCCATGCGTCGGTACCACAGTCGTAAGGTGCAACCTCGCAGCCTAGCTGTAGGTGATTTGGTTCTTAGAAAAATTCAGAACCAAGCGGGTCGCAACAAACTTTTACCTAAGTGGGAAGGTCCATACACTGTAGTCTAAGTTACCCGACCAGGATCGGTACGATTAGCTATGACAGATGGGCAAGTTTTGTCTAACTCTTGGAATATTGATCAATTGCGTAAGTTCTATGTTTAATTTCAAGTATTTCATTTCCATTCATATTTCAATAAAGATGCATTTCCTTTTTAAAACGATAAGTATGGTTGTTTATATTTATTATTCGTCGCATCTGGTCATGTGCTTTTATTGTTTCTAGTTGGTCGGAGAAGACACTCATTCTCTCCGATATTCCTTTCAAAGGGATCTAAAATACTCATGGTTGCTGACTTAAATGTCACAGACCACACCGGTTTTAGTCGTGATCATTGCTTCAATGATACACACGCACAGCCAAATACTCTTTTCTTAAAGAAACATATGAGTATAAGGAGTACCAACTCAAACAATTTATATAGTTTTCGTTCTTTCTTGAATTTGAAGACTGTTATTTTATTTCAACATTCTGTTCTACTCAAGTTTGGCTACTGGTCGGGACACGGAAAGCCTCCTGGTCGAAGTCTCTCCTCTCTGCATGTGGTCCTGCCTACTGGAAGGAGCTTCCTGGTGACGGTCATTTTCCTACGATCCTCGCTGCCAATCGGATTTGAGCATGAACACGTTTCGCGAAATATTGTACCACACTTCAATTCTTGAGATCGATACGACCCGATCCGAATATATTTTAAACAAAAGTACTTATCTATTCATTTCATTTTTTGCATACATTCTTGATGCATATCTTCTTATCAGCAAATCCAGTCTTTGTTACATCTTCTGACTACAAGAGGTATTCGATAATCGATAAGATCTAGACTAGTCGAAATCATCAGCTGGTTCCGACCACACGATTTCCTAGTATCCACTAGATCTCTGTTATACACATTATCAGCACTCCTACCATGGTCTTTATAGTTACTCGATTTCTTGGTCTACTGCTTTCTTTTAGTAAGGTTCATTTACTAATATAAGCAGTCGGGGGCTAGGAGATATATGAGTATTTAACAACATTGATAAGACAAAGCAGGATTTTCATTGATAAAAAGTAAGTTTTCATTTTACATAGTCTAACATTACATCCATTTACATGTTGGGACCACCAGACTGGTCGCTACGCGATGGAGATCCGACTTCCATTTCTTCAGCAACTTTCTCTCCAAGAGGTCTTACTTCCTCGAGAAGTTTTGTTGCTTCACTTTCAGAGGAGTTGAAGTCTTCTTCCACAGCTTTAAGACTAACAGAGAGATCGGAAGCCTTTAGTTTTGCTAAAGCAACACTAACTCCATTGACAATAGCTTCCTTCATCGTCTGGGTATGGTTTCCCCTCATAGTTTTGAGCAAGCCTTTGAGATCTTCCAGAAGTTGGCCAAAATAGTTCATCTTTTCCGCTGGATCTCCTAAGGAAGGCAAGCTTGATCCTGATCCCATATCAAAGATCATTTTGTTAAGAGCCAAGATTTTCTCATCAAGGCCAAATACAAGGGCTGCCTTTTGGCCACGCTCAAACTCGAGGGTCTTCTCCGCTCGTTCAAGTGCTTGGGTTTTTTCTGCACGAGTGGATAAAAAGAAGTTAACATGTTCTTCAAAATTGGAGTCATCGAGCACTAGTTAAGTCTACGACCAGTTACCTTTGATTTTCTTCTCATAAGAGTCGAAAACCTCCTTTTGCCTGGTCATCGCATGCTCGATCGACCGATCTTTACCCTGATTTTCTTCCCTCGGTTTTATTATTATGGCTTTTTGGCCACAATCTCTTCTTTAATCTTTTCTAAATCTATCAAATACGATAGAAAGAGAAGATTAAGCTATAAGGAGAAACAAGATAATAAAACTTAGGAGGTCAACAAGAGAAATGTTCTTACTTCTCAGATCGGAGTGTTTCTGCTCCAAAGTTTTTATTCGCTGGGCCAGTCCTCCAACCACAGCATATTTCTCGACCATGTGCTACAAAAATAAAATCCCTTTCTTTGATAAGTTTTCAGAGAAACTTTAAAAAAAAAGAGTTGTAAGGATGGTCGTAGAACACTTACCCAAATTGTCATGTCATTATATTCGAAAAAGATTGTATCTGGACCAATCTCAGCTTGACGGTCCGATATCTTTCCCCAGGCTTCATCAAGTTCCTTATCCTCGATAAATCGGGGAGAAAAGGGGAATTTGTTAACCTGAGAAGCATTTCCAAGAGGAGGTGGAACCTGTTGAGGATCTTTGGAGATGACTACCTCCGAAGAAGGAGTAAGGATTACTAGAGGATCCTGAGCAGATGTTGAAGCCTGCTCGGGGGCTACTTTTACTACTTCATCCTCAGCAGTTTTTACTTTAGAAGTATCCTGATCAGGAACCTCCACGACCACCTCTTCCTCAGAAACTTTTTCCTGAGGGGTGCTCTGGTCGGACACGACTGGAACACCCGAAGATCTAAAAAAAAAGAGAGAGAAGGTAAGAAAGATCCAAGGTATGTATATATACGTCCTCTTCGTTTAATATATGTACCTTGTCGATTTTCTGAATTTACCCTTGTAACGCATCGAAGCAAAGTTCGTTGCGCTGGCCTTCCTCTTCTTCTCAACCGATTTCACTGGTTCTAAACCGTAGGTTGGCCAGATCTTGCACATCCACTGATCGGAAATCAGAAGCAATATCCACGACCAGTTTGTCAAGGATAAGGTCCCTAATCACCGGATCAGTAGGTGTAGATTCGTCGACCTCCAAAACAGTAGCCTCGGTAGGCACTGGTGGGTCCTCAGTGACCTTGCTGGAAGGTATGACAACCGCCTAAATTCATCATCAAAGATATTTAGGCGATGAACATAATTTGTCCAAAATATTATTTATGTTCGGTCACCTACCTCTGGAAGGCTGACATCCTGTGTGGTCGAAGGGGAGATCGGATCATCAATTGGCTCACATCTTTCAGTGGCCTCGTTGATTCTCAACCCGACCGACTACACATCAAAGAGGATTTATGGTATACCGATCAGAAATAATATGTACGACAATAAGCAGCGGTTGATATTCTTACCTTAAGTCTTTCAATTCTCTCTTCAGCGGAAACACCCGCTAAGATTCGGGGAAAACTAGCTTTGTCGCCAGGCTCTCCGGCGCAGATCATTTTGATCCGGCTTCTAATCTCATCAGAAGATAGAGTTGTAAAGGTAAACTGGTCGGAATCATTAATGGCTTACCATCTTTGGAATCTCTGGTCGTATCATCACGACCAATGTACCAGAGCATCCGATGTGCTCGGGCCTTCAAAGGACTAACCCGGCGTGTAGAAAAATCTTTCACTACATGCCAAGATGTTAGACCCTTGATACTAAGAAGTTTAATTGCTTCGGCCCATTGCTTACTTTTCCCTCTTTTTCTGTAGAGGAGCGCCATCTCGGATTCTCGACTGCCTTCTTACCAGAATAATAAAGGTTGTCTTTCTTTGTGATCTTCATATAGAACCAGTTTTTCTTCCACGACAACAACGAAGACTTTGAGTACATGAATATGTACTCATCGGCTTTTCCGTCATGGAGACGCAAGGTGCACTCTCCAGGCGTCCCAATCATCTTTCCGGATTTTGTCATCCTGTAGTAGTACCTGAATAGATCCAGATCTGCTGGAATCCCCAAGTACGCTTCGCAGAGGTAAACAAAGATGCTGAGATTGGCGATAGCATTGGGAGCAAGATTCACCAATTCAACTCCATAATACTCCAGGACTTTAGGAAGGAAGGAGTGAATCGGTAGTCTAAATCCGCATTCAATGTATGCAAGAAAAAATTGGGATTTCTCCATCTTCATTACTTGGGGAATGTTCTCCAGCCGCGGATCTCCAAGAAATCACATCCTTACTAGGGAGCATCCCGATCCTCTCCAAGATCTCTAGCTTCTTCTCACTCAAGTCGGAAACCGACCAGTTGGTGATTTGGTCCGACATGGTTAGGTTTCTTTCGGGCGAGGAAAGAAAAAGGAGGTCGGAGGCAGTTTTTACTCGGAAGATGAAGAAGGAAAGCAGGAAGTGAAAAAACCCTAAGTCTACAAAGGGGTTTTTTATAGGCTTCAAGAATTCCAACCGCAATAAGGAGTTACCCAAAAAAGTCCAATGGACACAAAAACTCTTCAATTCCCGAAGCAAGTTCTCAACTTTAAAGTGAATACAAACCGCTTCAAATGCCCTTGCATTTAAATGAGCGTCATCCCGATACGGCTTCATCGGAAGAAAAAGTGTTCACACGAACTATTCATTTAAAGTTCGGGGGCTAGCTGACGAGGATTAAAACCTCTATGTATTATTTTTAATACATAACAGACCATATGTCTTCATGGTCGTAACCCCTGAGGTACACGACCTGACTGGTCGTAGAGATTCCAGATGTTACATAATGGATACCCTGGTCGGACAAAGGCCTAAACCAAGCTCCCGACCAGGAGAACTGCTCGTAAAAGGTATGAACTGATACTCGGAACTAATTCCAAGTATATTCTCTACCGTATGACGAATGGAGCACGTGCATATTCCATACCATACGATGTTTCTTATCTAGACACAGTAACGAACAACCTCCATGCGGTTATATGTCTCATATACATATAATCGCCGAACGGTTGGTTCTTTATCAACCGTCGCTTGACTCCGATCAGACGCAACGCTTCACATCAGACGCCTTCTCTGGAAGTAACTGCCGCCTCTTCAAGGGCTATTTAAAGATGGAACCTGGACGGATCAAAAGAGAGGAAGAAGAAGACAAGATAGAGCCATCAGACTAAAGCACAAGCCCTAGATTCGTGTGATAGGTCTGATATTGTAAGGGAACAAGCAGTGTTCTCACAGCATAATTTGTAAAACCCAATTCATACTGAATAAAGAGCAGTCCCATTATTCCCTTAGATTTTCCACATCACTTTCTCCTTTTCTTTTCGTAAGATCGACGTCTTGATCGTCGACAAAACGGATCAAAACTTCGCCAAAATACGATCAAATCAGTGAATAGTGGTGGTCAGACCGGTGAACAGTAAAATTGGTACAAAAACTGAATTTCAACGGGATTTCAAAATAGTAATTTTATCCAACTTTTGATCCACAACTCCAAACTTGATGAAACTTTAAAAAAATATTCTTTAGGATGTTAGGAACCTATTCCAATCAACGATTGAGAAAATCGTTGCAAAAGTTATGACATTTTCTTGTTTGAAGGAAAATTGCACAAAATCGAGGCAAAAACCAAAGATGGTGAATACGACTTGCTCGTGAATGGATGATGGCCAAGATGGCTCTAGATGTGTTCCCACATATCACAGCAAGCAAGAACACTAAAGAAATCGAAACAAAAATAGCTAGATCAAGAAATCACTCGGAGATGCCAAAGAGAGTAAAAATCGGGTTTCTTCATAAATCTTGCCATGAAAGTGCCTAGATGGGTGGAGATTGATTTTCAGAGATTATCTCTATTTTTTACACGTCCTTGGCAAAGCAAGATCAAGAAGGAAAGAGAGATGGGGAAAAAACCAACCAAATCAAGAGCAAATCAATCAACACAAAAGAGATTCTCGGAGATGAACAAAGATTGATGTTGCTACTTGAGAGTGAGAGTTTTACAGCCACTCCACTTGGAGGACAAGAGAGCACACCATAGCACTCAACTTCTCTCAAACCCTAACCTTAGAACTCATGAACCCTAGATCTCAAGAGAGAATGATTGGATGGATGACCACAAGTCTCCATCCCAACCCCTTAAATAGATGGGCTAACCAGCCACATCCAACCCTTAGTGGATACTATCCACTTAGCACAATGGGGAAAACCCGATAACACTACACACACGGGTTTTAACTCAGACTCTATTCTTATGCACGCTTTTCAAAGCGCATAAGCCTAAATCCGCTAAGTCCTTAGCCTTGATCCAACTTGATCATACCAGCTTCTTCATGACCTAAATTGCATTTCCAAATGCCGCTCAAGCGCCGCGGTTTTCTTTCGAAGCAGTTTCTGGTATTTTGGTCAAACTACAAAAATACCCTTCCTTGACCCGGTCTTCTCCATCCATTGCAAGCAATCGGAGTTGTGGCTGGGGCCTGACATCGAACACTTGGAGGGCATCACCTGGTTGCTGCTGGTGGGGAGCGGCTGCACATACTAGAGGTCCAACCAACAATAGTTGTCATAGATGCAACAGCCATGACAGGCATCTCCAGCTCGCACCGCATCGTGATCCGATCAGAACAAGACGAGCGCCTGTAACATCCCTCATCTTGGCTTGTATTTCAAATGTAAGAAAATGTGAAAAAATTAAAACTTTTCTTGCATCTTATTGTTGTTTGAATATTCTAAAAATTCTTGCAAAAGAATTATAGGAATTTAAAACCACAAGCTTCTTTTAACCTAAGTCTTGACCCTTTGAAACTTTTCTGGATAATCTTGTGATCATCCTCTGAAAATATTTGTTTCTTAGTTCTAGGGCTTCTGTGTGACTCCTCTGAAAAATTTCATAATTTTTAGAAAATATTTGAATATTTTAAGAGGCCAGTCAAACCAGTTTGACTCTTGGTCAAACCCTAGATCGGTACCTTGAGAAATTTTTGGAGAAAAATGGTTTGCATTAAAACCTCTGAAAATTTTATACAAGGTTAATCTTGGAGTTGGGCACCTCCTGTAAAAAAATTTGGAATGTTTGGAGTTGTGTTGCTCCATTTAAAAATTCCTCAAAGTTCTAGCCTTTATCTCAAACCCTAGTCAAAGTTACTGGTTGGGTTTGAGTCGGACTCGAGCTCGTGGTTGAACCCAACCACCTAACCGTACTCGAGCTCATCCAAAAAGGCGCTTTCCTTTTCAGTCGTTGGATTCCTTTTCAACCGCCCAGATCTCAGTGAACATTCGGACCGCCGAGAGTGCGCTTCAATCTGAGCCGTTCATTTTTTATCGGACCGCTAAGATTGCTTTGAACGTTTTGGACCTCTGAGCATTACTTTTAATCTGAGCCGTCCATTTCTAATCCAACCATCTATGTGTTCCGACCCTAACCTTTTGACTTAACCCAACCCACTCGTTCACTTTCGACCGAGCCACTTTATTTTCTCTCACTGACATATGGGCCCTCGCCGAACCTGGTCATCTTCTTCCTCTGGCTCGCGCACATGGTACAAAGCAGGGCATGGGAGAGAGCTCCTTTTTCCACCCTCGTGCGTCACCTTCAACGGCTCCTAACCCTTGGTTTTCTTCACCGCCTGTGCTTTCGCCCTCGAAGTCGTGGTCTCAACTGCTCCCATCGTCTCAAGCTCGTCCTTGGCACAACTTTAGGCCATGTTTGCCATTAAAGCTTGTCCTTGCTTAACCTTTGACCTCTGGCTATTTGAGAGCCCTTGAGCTCCTACTTGTATTCCTTTACAGCACCCCTTAGCTTTCTCTTTGCTTGTTGAGCTCAAACCTCAAAAAACCCCCAAATCGCCATTATCGACCGATAAGGTCCTTCATCGTTGTCGGCGCTCCAGTGGTTCTTTTGCTCATCTCTTCGCTTCACTTTGTGCCCCTCATCACCTTAATCATTTCCCCTAACTCAATTTTGGATTGCCTTCACAGGAATCATCAAATTTGGGTTTTGTTCTTTTCGGCTGAAGTTCATCCCTTTCTTCCTCAACTCCGGTAAGGATCTCCTTTCTTCAATTGCTTGCTCATGGACCATCCCTGAGCCTTATTGAAGCTATCCTTACCACCCGGTCCTCTTCTTTTTGCTCAGGTCGTCTTCTCCACATTGTCTTCCTCAGCGCCGGTGCTGGACTTCGTCGCCAGAGCTTCTCCAGCCATCTCTGAACCTCTCCAGCGTCTAGGTAGCCTTAGTTAGTCACTAGAAAGCTTGAGCACCCCGCTTCCTTGGACAATGCAGAGCTCCTTGTCGTTCTTGCTTTTTGTCGTACCTTTAGCGTCGTCCATCTCCAGCTAGCCACTAGTGTGGTCCTCCTCTGGTGTCGCCACCTCCACCATTAGTTGCACAATGCTATTGCAAACCCATTTCTGCCCTTAGTTTGCGCAGCCGTGGCCGGAGTCGCCGGAGGCGAGCCGCCGGGCAAATCGTGCGGTACGTGAAATTATGTTGTCGTAAGCCAAGACCACCCTCTCAGCCTTTTTGCAAAGACCACTCTCTTGGTCTTTTGCAAAGACCACCCTCTCGGCCTTTAGCCAAGACCACCCTCTCAGCCTTTTTGCAAAGACCATCCTCTTGGTCTTTTGCAAAGATCACCCTCTTGGCCCTTTTGTAAAGACCACCCTGTTGGTTACGACCACTGTCGTGTGGGCCCGCGCACTTAAACCCCAGCGTTTCGTGCACAACACTTAGTTGATCATGGACCGTCTATTTTTAGATCTACGTCTCAGATCTCTTGGGAAGTTCGGAACTCTCGAACGCCTCCTTTCACTATGGACCGTCCATTTTAGATCTACGCTCCAGATCGCGTTGAACGTTCCGGACCTCAGAACATCTCCTCCGTTTTGGGCCGTCCGATGTTGATCCAACGTCTGGGTCGTTGAGCCCTTAATGTTGGCCACACGTTTCCTTCGTTGGGCCGTCCGATTCAATCTCAACGGCCCAAAAGTTTTCCGCTGTGGGTTAATAAGGAAATCCAGTTTGCCTTTTATTTGTCAACTGTAAATTACTTTAAACTTCAAAAGTGCTTAAGTAATTCGTTTCAACCCCTTTTTGGTTGATTCAAATTTTGTTAATTCCCTGTTTAACTGAACTTTAATCTAAAAATTGTTTGAGCCTTGTTCTGTACTAGAAAATTTGTGTTAGTTGTATTATCTTATTTTAACATAAATTGTTGCTCTAGAAATTCATTAAATTTGAAAAATGCATAAGTAATTCTCTGTAACTCCAAATTGAGTAAACTAAAAATTGTTAGGTTCCTCTGTTGCTATGCTTTAGTGTAGAATAGGTTTTAAATATGTCTTTGTCTCTGAAAATCTTGTTCTCTAAATTAATTGTGCACTACTTTCATAACTTGGTAAAATCATAAGAAATTCATTTTTACTCCAAATGAAGTGAACTAATTTTTTTTGTTCTTAGAATGTCATGCTCTGTCTACCATAAAATTTTCATGTTCACCAACCTTCTAGAAATTTGTACAATGAACAGTAACAGAAAGCTAATTAATTGGAATTTCTACACGAGAAAAATTGTTTAAGCTATAACCTTTACATGCTTTATCCAAATCGATTGATTCTTGTTGGTAAATTCATTTAAAATCTTGCTCTACCTGCTATGTAAATTTCATGAATTTTGGTTGACTTTGGTTTTTGAGTCTTTTTCGGTGTCATTCGTTCTTATTGGATTTTCTCGTTCTTGCGATAGGTTCCGACGAATTTATGTAGTACGAGAGTGATCATCTGCAGCAAGATAGTGATGTCCAGCAAGACAAGAAGATGTTATAATTTATTTCATCATATTGATCCTATTACTTTCAAAGTCTAATATCTTGTTTGCAAAGTCTATGTATGCATGCTCTATTTGGTTGTTAAATTATTGTTCTGTTAGTTGATCCTCTAGATGCATAATCTGTAGGTAGAGAATGACTGAGCCTAGGATTATGTCCTTTGTGATTTAGGGTTCGTTGGATGAGCCATTGTCACTTAGCTTGTTGTCTACGAGTTGTTGTTGCTTAGAAATACTTAGAACGGTAGAATTGGGCGGTTATCGACTTAGTCGATAAACTTGATCACACAAATCTTATTATGACTTTATGTCCAGCACCTTGTGCTATGTTACTTTGAGAAAACTAAAACTGAAAATAAAATATTTTGGACTTGGGCACATTGGTAAGATGGTGTGCTTTTGGGTGTGAATGGTTGGTGCCCGAGTCAATAAGGACCGAATTACTTATGTTACTGATCCAAGTACTTTTGCGTGCTAACCACATGAGAGGGATATGGGACCTCTCTTGACTTAGTACTTTGGCGTGTGTTGACTCCGAGTCGCAGGAGGATGTGTGTGTGTGTGTGTGTGTGTGTGTGTGTGTGTGTGTGTGTGTGTGTGTGTGTGTGTGTGTGTGTGTGTTATGGTAAAATGAGGTTTGTGCTTATGTGCTGGGTGCACGAGAGTGGAATCCTTTCTAGGTTCTCCACACCAAGGGGTATTGTAGTTGTCTGGTTGCTTTACTCTAAATGGGTAGTTGACTCCCGGCTTTACAATGACTCCGAAGCAACGTATGGGTTTCTATCCATACGGGCGACTCATGGTTAATACACAATATTGGAAAACGTCTCGTAGGACTTAGCCATACCAGCACAACAAAGGAAGTGCGCTAAATAGCTTGGCAAAAAGGCGGTCTGACATGTGGGTACATTGGTACACCCCTACAAGGTTAAATCTATTCAAATAGCCTCGTCCTAGGTTATGGACATGCTTGGTAAGGTCGTGCAAGAATTAGACTATAACATTTTCACTAAAACTTGAATTGGGTGGTACGAATGGGGAATTCATGCTATGCTGCAGTGGCTATTGGGTTAGTCACCTCTAGGTTATTATTTATGTTATTTATTGTTGTCTCGCTGTTATTTCAACAATTAAAAACATATTTATCAAATCGCCTTCAATATATTACAATATTGTAAATGAAAATTGCTTTATGCGTCCAATGAACCATATGACCATCTCCTTTGTTCCAGCTTGCATGTAGTTATGTATAGGCTTGTTACCCGTAAGTCTTGCGAGTACATTTTTGTACTCAATTGCATTGCTTGATTGTTGTAGAGGAAGTTGACCCCCAAGGGTTAGCTTTGGTGAGATAGACTACGTGCTGGACGACTAGCTTGACGGCCCGGTCGGTTGCCGTGTGGGTAAATAGCAAACCAGTTGGATTTTGCTTACCGCCATCTTATGGCATTTTGCTTTCGCTGTTCCTTCTGTTGTTATTGTGTAATTTATCCAGTCGGTCCCTTTTGTAATAACTCTAGTTTGTATGCATTTTGCTTTAGACTCGGTATTATAATCTTGTATGAAAATGATGCATAATTTTGTAAAGATGTATGTGTGCTACAATTCTGGGAAGTACATATCCATCGAGATCCAAGATATTTGATTGGTAAATACTAGAACTATTTGAAAGGTTAAGTATTACGAGTTAAGTACCCCGGGTCCTCACAGCACCTCAACACAATCTGTCATCTCGAGCCCATACACCTTCTCAGCACCATATGAATCAAAGACACGGTGAAGCACCTCCTCGGTCGCGGGATAGAGCACATAGCTCACGGTGACGCGAAGAACGCCTCCAGTGGTGGCCTCCTGATGGCCCGACATTTCGTCGAACACCTGGCATGCACTGAGCTCCACCTCCTTACCTTGCAAAATATGAGCAGTACATGCCATCTTCGACGTCCTTGTCGACGTCCCCGACAGCAGCGACACGGCCATGGAGTGCTTGTCGCTGACGTCGTGGTTGGAGCTCAGCGTCTAACACGTGGTGGCCACCATGGTAGAGGTTAGAGAAGATGAAGACAACCCGAGCACATGGCCCAGTGAAGCGTTTAACTCCACCAACAGCTTTAGGATAGTCTCCTTCCTCTCCTTTGAGGTCGTCATTGGAGTTGACTGCTTGAGGTCACCACCCACGGCTTCCCTAGCGCTGGTGGAGAGCGGGGTAGGAGGCTCTGATACCATTTTGTTATGTTTCTATACTACTTAGGACATGTACAACAGTTTGTCTTTTAGGGTTGTCTTTAAAGGCTCCAACTCATCTAGAGAAAACATCTCTAACAATTTATCTATAAAATTATCATTTTCAACACAACTTTTCTCGTTACTCACTCACCATTTTGTGTTGGTTTATGTACCTAGCTTGTCTCTGATATAAGGAATGACACATTCTCTCTCTTCACATCCTTTCTCCTTCAACTAGACTTTTGAGTGACATGACAGGTAAAAGACGGCTGAGGTGACCACTATTGAAGATGCCCTTAGATGTGATTTAGTAGAAATTGGACCAGGAAATAGATAAACTAGAATCTGAATCAAAGAGAAATCAAAGGGATTGGGGGCACCTTTAGGCCCACGGGTCACCTAACAGCCTACTACCAAGAATTTTGTACACTCCTCTAGCACTTGACCAGATAGACCAAACTTAGCTGGTACTGTTTCTGTTCAGAAATATATGATATTTTAGAAAACGTGTAGTCAAATTTATCAAACTTTGATTTAATAATATATGAAAAACTATTTAGATTGACTATGAGTGAATAGTATCATTACATTTATCATGATAAATGTTTTTATAATATAATAATTTTGTAATTTTTATTAATATAACAATACGAAAAGTAAATATCAAAATGAGGTATTAAAGGTACAGGGAGTACATGACACGCCCCCATCCATGGTCGCGAGCACCGTACCATCTCTCGCCATCTTCGCCTCGTCTTCCCTTCCCTTCCCTTCCCCCTGGATTGGAAACCAGGAAAGGAAAAACCAGGCCGCCCACCGTTCCCAATCATCGCCGCCCCCAAGAAGCGAAATCATAGATCCTCCCAAAATCAGCGCCTCCAATCCACCCCACCACCACCACCACCACCACCACCACCAACCAATCCTGGAGGTTTCTTGCGGGGGTTCTTGCAACCGAGGTGATAAATTCTATGCTTTTGTTTGTAAATTCATTCGTTCGTTCATTCATTCATGGTGTTGTGTGGATTGTCGAATCGTCAGTAGTTTGCTTGATGCGGTAGGTTGGAAAGTCGGTGGATTTTGTTCGGTGCCTCGAGGGGTTCTGATTTTGCGTAGTTAGTTGATTAAAGCTATGCCCATGGAGTGTTTGTTGTAATGCCAACAAGGGATTTCGCCGGTCAAAACACACAACAAACAAACACGATTTTTTCCCCTTTTGAGGGGATGTTTGATTCAGAGGTTCAGAGACCTTGCGCGTGGTTCCTGCATCGTAGTCAAGTCATATTCTTTTGTTCAGATATGAAATATTTGTGCTGGCGAACCTTTTCTTCATTCTCTGTTTCCTGCATGTGTAATGTATTTTGTTATTTGGTGATAGTTTATGCATAGATGTTGTATGTTGGATTAACTGTTCATCAATTTCTTGTAGAAATGGCCCGACCTGAGGGAAACGTGAAATTCCCAAGTTGTGATGCCTACTTTGACACTATCCAGGCCAAGAAGAAGCTGCCGCTAGCTTTGCAAGAATCGCTGACGGCTGCCTTTGCTCAGATTCCGGTCTCATCCTTTCCTGATGTTCCCAGTGGCCGAGGTACTCCCCGCTGCAAAAGAAATCTACTTAATTTGTTGTTTTTGTCACACATTTTAGCTCTTCTATTGATTTGTCTGTAATATGCGATGTTCACTATGCAGTAATTGAAATTCCTGGAGACACTTCTATTCTTGACGCTGTGAGAATTTTATCTGAACACAACATCCGGGCAGCACCAGTACTGAATCCGGAGTCAGGGACTCCGGCTGATTGGCAGGGGAGGTACCTTGGCATCATTGATTACTCAGCAATCATCCTATGGGTACTAGAAAATGCTGAGCTTGCCGCCATTGCTCTGTCAGCTGGATCAGCAACTGCTGCAGGAGTTGGAATTGGTGCTGTTGGTGCAGTGGGGGTGGCAGCATTGGGTGCAACCGGCCCCGTGGCTGTGGCTGGCTTGACTGCCGCTGCGGTAGGGGCTGCTGTTGCTGGTGGGTTAACCGCTGAAAAGGGTGTGGCAAAAGATGGACCAACTGCTGCAGACCATTTAGGGGAAGATTTCTACGAAGTTCTGCTTCAGCAAGAACCTTTCAAATCAACAACAGTATGACTTTTGCCCTATCTTGAATTGTTATGCTCTACATGAACAAATTGGACATCTCTTTTCTTTTGTTAGTATATCGATCAAATTTAGAATCCATCCTCTGAAAGCAACATACTTGAGTTAATGTTCTGTTGTGTAGCTAAACCAAGTTTTGCAACACTTAAGGTACAATTATATATCCCAATCTGCCATGAATCCATGATTAAAACACATTTTGCTTGACTTTGTGGTTTGTTTGGTGCGCTTTGTTTTGTTGCTAAGGTTTACTTTGGTTATCTGTTCAGGCCTTGAACATTGCATGGTGATCTTCTGTTGTAAATCCTGCTAACTTGTATTCTTTCTCATATTTTTACAGGTTCGATCAATTGTAGAGTCCTACCGCTGGTCTCCTTTTGTCCCTGTTACGCTGGACAGTTCCATGCTTACTGTACTACTGTTGCTCTCCAAGTACAGGTTGAGGAATGCCCCAGTGGTTGAACCTGATAAGCCAGTTATTAAGAACTTCATTACTCAGACTGGTGTTGTTAAAGGACTTCAGCAGTGTAAAGGAAGGGATTGGTTTGACTACATATCGGCACTTCCTCTTTCAGACTTGGGACTTCCATTTATGTCATTCAATGAGGTTTATTGTGTCCCTTTTATGCCTGTGCTTCAGTTAATTCCAGTTTTTTTAATGCAAGAGCCCATCCCTATGGTATCCAGATTAGTTTACATATGCAATGTGAAATCTGCAACACACTACAGTTTATAACCTCTAGGTCCTCTTTTTGCACTTTGCTTTGCAATACACTGGTAAATGTAAAAATTACAATCTTGTGCTTTCTTCAGGTTATCACCGTTAGTAGTGATGATCTAATCTTAGAAGCCTTCAAGTGCATGAAGGATAACAAAATTGGTGGCGTACCCGTAGTAGAACGTCTCAAAAGAAAACTTGTTGGCAGTGTCAGCATAAGGGATATCCGCTTCCTGTTGCTTAGGCCCGACTTGTTTTCGAATTTCAGGTATCAAGCCACCTAATGATGTGCTCCCCTGCATTCTTTTGTCAATTATGTATTTCCATGACCCTGATGATTTGTTCCATACAGGCAACTTACTGTCCTCGAGTTCATGAAGACTCTAGGTTCCACTCTTCCTGAATCAGAGAACAACGGCCTTGTGAAGCCACCGCTCACCTGTGCACCTGATGCTTCCCTTGGTACTGTAATCGACAGCATTGCATCGAGAATAACCCACCGGATATACGTGGTGGATGGTGACTTTGAAGTTCTTGGTGTCGTGACACTGCGAGACGTGATCTCTTGCTTCATCTATGAGCCCCCTGGTTGCTGTGACAATTATCTGGCTTCAGCAATGGAGAAGCTTGAGGGCAAAGGTACAGGATCCGTGGAGAAAAGTTGAACTCTCTGTAGCATGAGCGTCAAAATAACAAACTGAATTAGTGAGAAAGTCACTTAGTAATTACTCTGATGCATTCAGATTGTGGTGTTAGTGCAGTAAAGTGTGTAGAACGATGGGGATGCTGCTCTATGCTCTCTTAATATAGTTTACCTTGTCATTTCATTTCAGATGCCTCATGTTCATGCTTTAAATTTTTCGCGAGGGAAACTACTGCATGCATCCCTTTTCAGTCCCTTCAATCGCCAATTATAGCTATTTTATCCGTATAAAAAACTTCTCTTCTCACCGTACCTACAATGTATATATCATGTGCTAGGATTAGATGGCCTTGAACCCAAGCAGCGTGACCATGCCGATGAGCGGCGACCGCACCACAATGACAGGGATGGAGGAGATACTAGTACTCTGGATATATATCTTGGTTGGTTCCTAATGGCAGGACTCTCCTTATATAGAGTACGATCATATTCTAACCATAACTTGGTTGCTAAGAAATTCTAATATAATCCTTGATTGCACCGACCAAGGAAGTTTCATCGCCACTGCCTGGCTGCTACAGCATCCACAAGTTCTATTGATGTGCAATATCTTACAGACATAACAACTTCTCTCTCTCCATTCGCAGCGGCTCGTCCTCGAGTTGTGGTGGTGGCCAAGGTTGTAGCCCTTGGTAGCCTCACATTGACGACAGGCTACGACATCCCCCCCTTATCAAGGTTGAGCCCCAAACAACTCAGTCTAATATTTCCTATTAATAAAGATGACATTCCTAATAGATAAGACCATATTCTGATCATAACTTAGTACTCCCTCCGGTTCCAATATTCTTGACGTTTTGGACAGGATCTCACATACCAAGAACTGATTAATTATGGTGTCTATTTTCTGTTTTACCCATATTAAATACGGTCGTGTGACACCCCTAATCAGTAATATCTCTCGGCTCGCGTGGTTACGGCTACCAATTCTGAAGCTTCAGGTGCCGGGTTCAAATCCTGGCATTTCACTTTTTTGCACAATTTTTGCATGGCACTGTGGCCGAACAAAACATGTGAACAGTGCCCAAAAACATTTTTTTCCCCTAGGTTCTATAATCCCTTATAAACACCCCCTCTAAATCTCACAATTATTAGAAGTAATTTGTCATTCCAAACAGCCAGTCAAAGTAAGTAAATCAAAAGTCAAACTCTAAATCAGAGAATTGAATGAATTTTACAAAAAATTTCACTTCATGAAAAGCTATGGAAAATTTACTCAAGGCTAATAATAGAGTCCTAAACCTCCAGTAAAAATTTCGGGATTTTTGGAGTTGTGAAACTCCATTTAAAAATTCCCCAAACTATCTCAGCCTATTTAGCCGTTTTCACTGCTCCTCTGGTCTGAGCCGGACCCAACCGACTTGGTCCAACCAAGCCACCTAGCCAGCTCGGTCCAACCCAGTCCGGCGCGAGGAGATCTAAGCCGCCCGTTTGAATCCAACGGTCCCGGTGGAATGGGCTGTTCGGACCGCCCGACCGCGCCCCTTCACGTGGGCCGTCCAAATTAAGATGAACGGCTTGGATCGGTTGAGCAATTGGACTGTCGATCATCCACATCACCACGGACCATCCGATCTTGATTTAACGGTCACCACCCGTTCCGCTCGTTTATAACCCCGACCCAGCCCCTTCTTTTGCCGCTGACCGGTGGGCCCCGCCGGCCTATTCTTCTTCTCTGTGTCGAGGGCGTCTCGCCAGCGCGTCGTGGCTCCGCTGACGCCTGCGTCAGCGCCAACCACCACCATGTAGTCAGTGTGCACGAGACCACAACGAGAGCATGGCCTCCTGCGTGCGCGCCGGAACTCCTCACGGTCCTTGGCACCGGCGGTGTCGACCTCCTGCGCGAGGTGCTCCACGACGCCGCCGGTCATGTCATCCTGCTGCGCGAGCTGCTTGGTGACGCCGGTCCTCACGTCGTCCTCCTGCGCAACCTGATCCACGTCATTGTTGCTGTCACAGTCCTCACGATCCTTGGCGTCGTGGACACGACCGTAGCGATCGCATGGCTTCAGGACCTCGTTGTCTTTGTGTGCATCATCGGTATCGACATCGTCTTGTCCGGCGAACGCAGCCATCTCGTCACTAGCATGCTTCTGGCCGGCGTGCTTCTCCATGGATGCAAGCAGCGCGTGGCAGCGAGCAAGCAGCGCGTAGAGGAAGGCAAGCAGCCAGCAAGCAGTTGAGCAGGAGACGAGAAGACAAGAAGAAGGCAATCAACGAGGAAGCAGCAACACGTGCTGTTTAATGGCCAGCATTAGAGGCGATGCGCTCGCTTTTAATGGGATGCATGCATGCATGCAGGGGCAAACAAGTCTAAGATGACCAGGCGGAGCCCAAAACATCAACAATTAGCATCCTCCGATTCCAAGCCTAAAACGTCAAAAATATTAGAACCGAAGGGAGTAGCTAAGGAATCCTAATCAAATCCTTGATTGCACGGGCAAGGAAGTTTCATCACTGTTGCCTGGCTGCTACAGTATCTTTGGGTCGCAATATCTTCCGGACATGGCAGTATACTACAAATGCATGTATTTTTATTAGTATACTACAAATGCATGTATTTTTATTAGGGTTGTATTGTATGGTTATGATTCGAGCTTTTTTTTATTTTTAATCCATTTTTAAAAAATGTATTAAAGATAATGTCTCCCTAATTTTATTTTAAATTTTGACACCTTTGATCACATCATGACCCGTGGCGTGATTAAACTGTGTTGTCACGTCACCGACCGTTACATAGTCAAATCTGCCACGATAGCTCTCCGAGCCAACACGCGTCTGTTTTTGGGATAAATCCTATCACGTCAAGAGGAGTGTCGTGACAGCACTCGTTTGCCACGCCGAGGTCTGTGGTGTGACAATGTGCTTTTGCCACGCTACGCGTTATGGCGTGGCTAAAGGTGTCAAAATTGAAAATAAAGTTAAGGAGAGGTTATCTTTAAAATATTTTTAAAAAAAATTGATTAAATAATAGAAAAAGTTCTTATGATTCTGCTAGCTGTCTTATTGCATTAAAAATCCATTTTACAGTAATGGCGCTTATCTAAAAGCCTCCAAAAGTTTCAAAAAATTTACTTCTCCAGTGACAGTCTTACTACGGCTGTTCATGAGCAGCCGGACCCAACCTGGGCCGAGCTTAGGCTTTGATTTCAAGGCTCGTAAGCTCAAGCCGGCCTGACCCGAGCCCTGTGTTGAAATATATATATATATATATATATGAAAAATACTTTCTACTTCCGGGAGTAGTTACTCTCACTTTTGATATACCAGCTAAAAGAACTTGACATACGCAATTATCTACTCTCAGGTGTAGTTACTCCCTCTCCATCCACCTTTTAATCTTCGATGAGATCAGTGCGTCTTTCCGAGCCTAACGGGCCTGAAAATCACGGATACGAGAGAGACTCGATCCAATAACTATCTGGTGTTACACTAGTAATTGATTCTTCAGCATTCTTGGCATTGGTCTATCCATTGGTCTATCTTGGCATTCTCCCTTTAATTGATTCTTTCCTTGTTTGGCGTGGTCGTCTTGGCATTCTCTCGGTAATTGATTCTTTCCTGTTATGCGCCCCTGTTCCTAGACATTCTAAGAGCATCTACAATAGTCCACGTCAGCTGTTACTAAGGGGTTGCCATATCAACATTTAAGTGATGTGGAGGAGAGAAGGTGAGAAGAAAAGGTGAGGTTGTTTCTAGATGAAGAAACCATCAAATTGTTAATACCAAGACACAATAAACAACCAAATACTCTATTAGAAACTTACTTGTTACTAAAAAACGTGTTTTGTGGGTCCCACTGTCTTAAAGCAAAATATCCGCCCGATCATTTGTATAGTCTGACTTTATTATTGATATGATAAATGAGCTAAAACATGTATGCTACAAAGTTGTACTTCATTATTAATCATCAAGAATCATGCACATTTGTAGTAATTAAAGTATTAGACACAAGCTCAAGAAATAATTTATTGAAAGACTTATTTCTTTTTATTAGATTGAGTACTCTCTCTCTCCTCTTAGTAAGAGACTAAGAAACAAACTATTGTAGATGCTCGAAGGTGTAATTCGTGTATGTGTATGCATACCAAAAAGTGGTATGTAGAGGGAGTAACTACACATACACAATCTCTGTAGATGTGCTTGTTGCCGGTAATCAATTATTTCCTGTTTGGCGTCGTCGTCTCGGCATTCTCCCGGTAAGTAATTGATTCTTTCATGTTATGCGCCCTGTTTCCAGGTGTTGGTCTACCAATTTCGTGTATGTGTATGCGCACCAAAAAGTGGTATGTATGGACTAATATACTATTGTAGGTGTATATACTCCCCAATTACATGTACTAACATACTTCCGAGGTATACATACCACTTAAGTATATGTACTAAAATACTCCCGAGGTATACATATTACCTAAGTACATGTACTAAAATACTCCCATAGATATAGGTACTATTATACACGTATGATTGGTTAGAGCCATCTTGACACTTGCCATGACGAAGCCCATGAACATATGTTGTTCCATACTCCAACCGATCACAGCTTGACCCTTGCCGTGATGAAACCCATGAACATATGTTGTCTTATATAGGTATACATACTATCTAAGTACATATACACGTATGGCCGGACATTTCTCCATTTCTTGCTCCAAGGCCAGACCTTTCTCTGTCTTTTCTTCTCGCTTGAGGACGACGACCGAAACGAGCAGCAAATCAAACGGGCAAAATATCAAATACTAATGAGCGCCGATGTTTACAGGATACTAGGTTGCCAACATCAAAGACAATTACGTGATACACGGGGATTGCATATTAATTTTGAATATCTTTTTCGGATATGTTACGTAGTATGTTAGCGGGTTGCTAGCGACTGTTATGATGGAGTGGTATCCGCCTTAATAATCCAATCAATCATGTGGTATTCGAGACAGATGGCGGATAGATACAATGAGAGTAATTACATCTAGGAGTAGCAAATAGGCTATATATATATTATGGATTTTCGACTGAAAATTATTTAAAAATAGCACTCGCAAAACAAAGGAATAACATTAAAAATCGGGCTTGTCGGACTTCGGGTCTGGTCGGGCTCTCTCTTTTTCTAAGGAATTCAGCCCAGAAGGGCCTAGACTCTGGATTCATTTATAGCATTGAAAACAGTTTGGTACGTGCCCATGTTACAGAAAGGACTCAGAAAAAAAAAATGAAACTTACACTCAAGTCCCGCAGCGGCGCTCTTGAACAGCAAAGGGTTTGATGCAAATCTGCTAAGATCAGTGCGTTTGGATGGCGGATTCCGAAGTTGAAGCGACTAACGTCGCCATGGAAGGACCGCCGGAGCGCCACTTGAAGCTGGGGGGCCTCCGAGAGGGGAGGTTGATTCCGGTGGGGAGGGGAAGAATATTTGTATCCACAGTCCTCTGCACACTTCTTGTCCCTTGAATTGGTTGGATTTTTGTAGAACACCCTACGTAGTAGGGGTGTCGACGGATCGAATATGAATCTAATAGTGGTCTTTTCGTATTCGTATTTTCTAAATGAATACAAATATGAATACGAATCGAATACCTACTCAATTCGGTCGGATTCAGATATCCTCATAACTTATGTAATTGCAAGATATTTATGATATTTCATCCTCATACATAGCACACCTAATCATTCTAATTTATCTATTTTATCTAAAAACATGAATTCATATTAAACGAAAAATACTCATCCAACTAATTAGCCATACTGCAATAAAATATGTATATTATTTTATCGAATTCGAATATAAATAGTGCAAATAAAATTTTTATATAGCAAAAATCTATACCATATTCGTATCCATATTTTTTATGCAAATACGAATACGAATAGGGGAGAAATTCTTAATCGGATGAAAAAAAATCTAAATCATATTCGCTACTAACCGAATTTGGATGCCGGATAATTCGGATTTGATTGACACTCCTGGTCCATATGGGCCCAAAAGGATTGTAAGAAAAAGTTACAAAGTCGCTAAGCAAAGGTGGGAGATCACAACGGCCGGGAGAGGTCGACACGTCGGCCAGAACGTTGATTCACACCAAGTCCAAGTAGGGAAGGTTATTGAAGGGGGGACTCATTAGGTTTGCCGACGCCGAGGAAGAAGGTAGCCGTCGTCATGAGGATGGTGACGGACGGCGACGATGCGGCGCAACCAAAGGCAGATCTACAGTATATGGACCGGGGTCAAGTGACACAGACGCTCTCTAGCTTAATCCACATGGTTCTCTTAGTATATAAGCATATGACATCCTTATTACGAGCTACAAGTTAGTCCTACGAGTTCGTAATGATCCCGACGACCTTTTTTTTTCTAGATCAGCCCCTGGGCGCAACACAGAGCTCTAGGTGTTGTACAAAAAAAGGAAAATCCTTTGATGAGTTGCAACGGGAATACAATGTTTGTCCTATATCCAATTAAATTAAAGAGATTGTGTTTTTGTTATACCTATTGCTTATATTTGCTAGAGCATTTTGTTTTCCTTAAGCTAGAACCAAGTAGAAGATGTTGCGGTAATCATAGCATAGAACTTCATTCCAATGGTACAAAACAATGCTCTGTCACTCGTACCATTTCCATTTCCCATGCCATTTCCATTTCCCATGGAGTCCTGTGCGTTTCTAGTGCCGACACATAACATGTTATGCTTTTGAACAAATAATTAAAATGTATAGTAAAAATAAAATATTTTTAATGTTGTATTAATTTAAGGTCATCTTGAAAACATGTTACAGGCCGAACTCCTTATATGCCACCGAAAGTTTGCCCTATCCTTTATATGTCACTCATTGTTTCATTGATATGTGGGCCCTGGCCCCATATGTCAGTGACACAATAAGGGATTTCACAAAATTCCAGTGATATATAAGAAATTAATCCTTTTTATGGGAAATATTACTGTCATCCTCACCTTGGAAGCTTAGAATCCATGACATAATATGGAAGGAACTTAATCCAATAGTTACTGCTTACCTTGGTGATATTAGGGTATCTTCAATAGTGTCACTTTAGCTGTCTCTAAGGTTGCTATATAGGTTTTCTAGTGACGTGGAGGAGAGTGAAAGAGGAAAGAGAATGAGGTTGTCCTCTCACGAAGCAACTGGCGCATCACGCGAAACAAGACACTAGCAATGAAGCTTTTTGTTGTTGGAGCACAGTCGTCGTTTATTCACGTGAAACAAGACACTTGATTCATGTAAAGCTTAAATACTTGTGAGACTTTAAAGAGATAGCTCAAGAGACAATGTATTGGAATAGTTGTCTTTAGCTCAAGAGACAATGTATTGGAATAGTTGTCTTAAAAATTATCTCAAGATGATATGGAGAGTGTTAGAGACAACTTAAAAGACAAACTATTAAAAGCCCTTATACATTCCGACAATGCGTATTTATGAATTTAGGGAAGATATATATTCTTCTGAACTTTGATGTAATCAATTCTTATTTATGAATTTAGCAAGGATGTAGTTACTGCTTACCTTGGTGGCACTAAACATTCCGACAATTCGCATTTATGAATTTAGGGGGATATATATTCTTCTAAACTTTGATGTAATCGATTCTCATTTATGAATTTAGGAAGGATGCAGTTACTGCTTACCTGGGTGGCATTAAACACTCCGACAATTCGCGTATATGAATTTAGGGAGGATATATATATTCTTCTGAACTTTGATGTAATCAATTCTCATTTTTTGAATTTAGCAAGGATGTACATCCTTACCAATCGAGACTAATCAATTCCATTCAAATGATGATCGTAGTAAATATTATCCCTATTTGCCTATATATAGATGAATCGTGGAGCAAGGCACCAAGCATCGGGTGGTCAGATATTCTCCGAGGAACACAAACAACTTGTGTGCATGCCAAACTACATGAAGCGCAACAGACAAGCACTAGTGCTTTTCTTGGTTCTTCTGGCACTAGAAAGAATCGCAATTTTAGTGACGAAACAATGTGATGAAAACCCGTTTTGTCACTATTAACCAGATTTATAGTGCCTAAAAATATTTTTCCTCGCTGCTTTCTCGATTATTAGTGACCAAATACTAAATCCGATGAGATGACACGATTCATGTGTGCCACCCTTACTGTTACTTCTGCAAAAACGGGTGATTTGCTGCCGAGCTACTGGGGATAACAAACAATGTTAATTGCGCGGCCATAATCTCTTCAATTGCAATTTGATGGCTTGCTAATCCATCTGTTACTTTTCTTTTTAACTCGATCGTCCGCTGTTTAGCTGCATGTACTCTTGGTCTCGGTGCGCGCGCACGATTTTCTTTGGGTGCTCTGTTTTGTTTTCCGCTCGAGAAGCGCACACCATCCCCAATCCGCCGATCGAGCCCGGCCCCTGTGCCTGTGTGCGCTAACCGCAGCACGGCATTTTACTGTACGATGCCGGAATCCTCATCCTGCACCCTCTTGGATCGCTAGCAACTCCGGCGGGGATCGCACTCGCGGAGATCCGTGGAGGAAATCCGGCGGATTTCGGAGGTGACAGTGGAGGAATCGGCCAAGAAAAAGGAGACGATCAGTGACATCGACGAGATCAGCTTGCCTTGTTGGCTTTTCGCCGGCCATCCGGCCGCCCTAGACAACACCTGTGAGTCACCTAAATCTTGCCTTTTCTTCGCAATCCTCCTATGCCATCAATAGATTTACGCTTATGGATCAACTGCTAAACTACTTAATACTAATTTGATGATTTCATATCCATCTGATTTAGTAGAGGTGGAGGAGGAGGAGGATTTTTTGGCTAATGACTACTAATTTTTTGTTTGTAAGATTGTTTCATCTGTACATCGCTACTTTTTTAAGAAACTTTTTCGTCCTATTCTTTTGTCTATTTTTTTCTAGCATAATCATGGCTAAGAGGAAAACAATTGATTCTTTTTTCAAGAAAAAAAAATAACAAGTTGTTGATAATCTACATTGAGGAGGAGATAGCTCTGGAGTTCACTATTGATACACTTATAGATGATTTCAATGCAATTAAACATCAGCGAGCACGATTTAAGTAAACACCAAATATGTTAGTTTCTCTTATTCTTTTTTTTTGTGTATTTTGTCTGTCTCATGCAACTATGACCTCAGAACAATACGAAGGTTATTTTAGTATATCATTAGGTGAATGAATGACAAATAATATATTGCTACATTTAGCGTTTAGAAGTCTTATTGAAACAAAATGTTTCTTAGTTCGATTGGACCCCTTATAAAATTTCTAGCACAACCTCATCCTGTTAATATTTATGGGTATGCGCCGTTCAGATAGATTGGAGGCACTTCGGAATTACCTGTTTAAGCGCTCAACAGATGATCCTTCCACCATTGCGTCGGTAAGTCATTCTTGTTATTGTCCTCGATTGAAATTGCTCAAAAAATTAGGACGTCTAATTGATAATGAAAATAGCTTTAGGGGATGTTTGGTTGGTTGCCTCTACTTGCCACACCTTACTTAGACAATTTTAACCATTTTAGGCTAGTGTTTGGTTTGCAATCATACTTGTGGTCACACTTTGTTAGCCTCATACCCCATTCGTCGTAGACACAGCTTCTAGCCAAAAGTTGCCTCACTTTTAGCCTATGATTTGTTGGCCACAAAAAGTTTGACAATGTGTAGCTTCCAACTAAACATACCCTTATTCCGGCCTAGTTCGTTGTGGAAAAGTAGTTGACAAAAATATAGTACCATGTTAATAGTCAGTGCTTTCATATTTCTCTCGAGTGGATATTTCCTTAGCTAATTACTCCAATATATTCTGATATTTGGAACGAAACAATATCTCCGTTTACAACGTGATTTAGAAAAATAAGCTAGTCAAACAACCACTTTTTTAAGAGCGGTTTCATCGAATGAGATTATCATAATCCACCGTAAACAGTACCAAACAGAGCGTGATATCTGATTAAATTAACCAGGAATTCTAATTAATTAACTTATCACTTGAATTTTCTTTTATGAATACATAATTTTGCGTTTTACTTAATTGTGTATGCGATTGATATATTTCATAATGTTTTACTGTTTTTTTTTTATTATGTGAAGCTCTAACGCACATATTGTGTAATTGTAGGGTTCCTCTGTTCTACCTCTTTGTCGCGGAATATATTTGTCGCAATATGGCTACATACAATTTTGACCTTTGGATAAAATAGGAAGCTGGTGACGGATCTGCCGATAAACCGTTGGTTTGTGGGTGTTCCGAGCTGGACTCTCATTTATCTGGATTTGATACAAAGTTGGCACAACGAATGCACGGTGACCGCCATGGCTTGGACATGCATTACGTTTATCTTGGCGACGGCGTCGTAGTACTACGACCCGGGCATCGCCAACGTCGACTACGGTCTACGGCGCGGAGCACGTAATGGTGCCCCTCCGCGTCGCCATGGCGCACGGCCTCGTCGCCTCCGCACGAGGCCCGCCACCGAAGAGGAGCTCGTCGACTTCCACAAGAAAGAGTACCTCGGCCTCCTCCGCGAGCTCACCCCGGACGACTACCACCACGTCGGTGGCCCGATCCGGAAAGAGAGCCGAGGGATGCGGCATCGGCGTACTCCCCGAAGACCGCTCCTACGACAACCCGGACCCGGCGATCGACGGCCTGTGGGACTACTGCCTGCGCTACGCCGGCGGGTCGCTGGCCGCGGCACGCCGCGCACTCGGGAGCAGCGCCTCCGACATCGCCATCAACTGGTCCGGCGGGATGCACCACACGTGCGACGAAAAGGCCAGCGGCTAATGCTACGTCAACGACATCGTGCTCGCCATCAAGGAGCTCAAGCACTTCAGGCGTGTGCTGTACGTGGACATCACGTGCACCACGGCGACGACGTGAAGGACTTCGAGAAGTCGAACCGGGTGATGACGGTGTCGTTCCACCAGTACGGCAAAGACTTCTTCCCGGGGACCGGAAAGATCGACGACGTCGGCAAGGAAGGCAGCACGTACCGCAGCCTAAACGTGCGTGCCGATGAACAATTCGTAGTGCTACAGTACCATACCATAACATGGATTAGAAAGCAAAAAGATAAGATCGTGATTTTCAACTGTAGCACAAGCACTATTCACAAACACTATAACATCACTTCAACGTTGAGCTGATCCGTTTTTCTCAGATCAAACAATTCAGATATCATAACACTATGGTACCATGACATTGCCAATGTCAGATAATACCAATCCATCATACTGCAGTGCTGCGCCAACTCGCTCTCCAGCAACCGGCTCAGCCGGTTCAACCTAACGGTGGAGGGCCAAGCGGGTGCGTCTGCTTCCTCAGGAGCTTCAACCTGCCGCTGATCCTCGGCGGAGGCGGCTACACCACTCCATTTGAAATGACGCACGTCGAGTTCGAAAAAATTACAACAAATAGCTGAACTATAAATAATATCACATCCCATATTACAGTTCCGAAGTTAACCTAATGAAACAAAACACTAACGTAGCCAAAACCAGTTGCCATCCAAAAGAATGTCCTTTCATATATCACTACCGCCAAATGATATTTGGCACCAACAAATCTTTCCCATGAACTGGAGGGTAAATTTCGAAGCAAACTGACCAGTTTCTGATGAAACGTCAAGTGTGCAGTTAGACAATGGTGTTCATTTGTACAGTGATAGGCCACAATGGATGGCAAAATAGTTCACTTGCTTATTGTACAGCAGTTTGCTTCAGAGTTGTCCGTAGCTGATGAGCACGTGAAGCAAGATGATTGCTCGTCTTCTGATGGACTTGATCTGTTCACTCAGCTGCGCCATTTCAGTCCATGAGATATCCTGCCACTTCACTCATTTGCTTCGATTGCATCAGTTTTTGTTTCAACATCCACGGTGGAAACTTCCTTGATCGGTATCTCCACGTCTTTGTTATGCACTTGTTCAGAAGATTCTGCTGAGTTAGTGGAATCACTACCATTAACATCAGGATCAGGCAAAGTTTCAGAGACAGAATTGTCCAAATCAGATGAGCCTGTGGGCTCATCTACTGTTCTCTCCGTCCGCGTCTCAGCTGATGGGGCTGAAGATTCTGCTGCTGCTGCGTCAGCACCATCTGTACTAGCTTCAGTATCACCATTTGAAACATCTGGATGCCGCTCGATCCCTTCCGCATTTTCTAGTTGCTCATCCTCAGTACTAAAATTTGCCTGCTTAGTAGATTCTGCTACATCTGCCTCCTCGATAGGGCCATTTCCAAGACACACAGTTTCCATTAGATCCTCAGTGCCAATGGCTTCACCATCATCAGTTTCCTCGGTGTCTGGGGAAATCTCCTCAGAATTGGGTGATGGCGAAGGAACAGAAGCAGCTAAACGGTCATTGATACCTCTCTCTCCATCAAATGTGAACCAATTTGAATTTGTAAAGAGGGAGCTGCTTTTAAACACACAATGAATACATAATTAATCAGCTACCGCATACAGGGGAAAAAATCAAGGGTGCTGGAGTGTGACTTAAGATTGCAAATTACCCATCCTGGTCATCTCCCAAACGCAGAGAAGATATTACCACCTCAGCTGATTCGTCATCAAAATAGACATCCTGAAAGGAACAAAAAGAGAGGGGAAAATCAATCCACTCAGACGGCAGAAGCCCAACCTTCTTCTACCAGAAGAAAACAATATACTTGTCAATTCTCATTTATTGCATTCTATGGACTAACTACCCATAATGCTGCTATATGTTTACAGACAAAAAGAAAACTATCATAATGTTATAGGGGTTGTTTGGTTCATGACCCTGATGAATCAAGCCAAAATTTGGCATAGCCAAAACTTAGGCAAAACCAAAATTTGGCAAAATGAACGTTGTTTGGATTGCGGCCAAGCCAAATTTTGGTGAGTGATTCCTCACCCTCGGATTTCCCGTGTGTTGACATTGGATTTCGCTGACATTACTAAATTTTTGTTGGCATTACCAAACGATAGCCAATTTTCGTTGGCGTTACCAAATTTTGTTTGGTTCACATTGGTAACAAACCAAACAGGCCCATAGTCTCTTCTTTCTACATACAGTTGACTGCACTAAACATTTTTTAGGAACACTACAGCAAACATTTAATCAAGTTCAACATTAGAACCAAGTGAAAAGAACAAGAAAGCAATAGATGAGATAAAATAACATCCTTAAATATACCTCATCTTCCCGTTCAAGTGAACCTTGTGCCTGCATTCATGAAACCAACATGTATCATTAATATGTAGCATAGCACCCTAAAGTCTACATGTACAAAAAAATTACAAAAGTGAAATATGAAAATGTAAAATAGTCATATAACCAATCAGTCATTGTAGTTGACGAGATAACAGCAAGATGCAAGGAAATTGATGTTTTTTTCCCTTGGATACCAATGGGACCCTTAATTATTTTTTTAAAAAAAAAAGTGCACTGCGAAATAAATACGTTGACTGTAGCAAACCATCAAATCTAACAACACTAGCACATCCACACACCTCTTCAATGTCATCATTGCTGTATATCCCATATCGGAATGCCTGGCTCAAGTTATTAGCAAGAGCTGCCACATCATAATCCCTGTCTCGGAAGTCATCATCATCACTATCCCTACCACGGTCATGTAGTGATGTTGGGCGCCTGCAGCAACAAGACATATAGGTGCAGCAATGTTTAGAGAAAATGAAAGGAAGGTATAACATGCAAAACAAAGAAAAGGAACCTACCCACAAGCCCAATGATAAACATTCTCCACCTCATTGCGCTTGACCAGAACATCTGTCTGCCATTCAACCCAGTCACTATTTTCCTACTCAAAAAAAAAAAGTCAAGATAGTGTGAGTAAAAAACCGTAGATACTTCAAAGCCTTACAAACAAAACATTGTCGAATCCAGGCACAAAAGGAAAAAATCACCTGTAAGTGAGTCTGGATTGTGCTGTTACTGTCTCCCAAATGAATAAGCTTATTGGCTATTCTTGTCATGTGGCCAACATTCCCAATTTTTGGAGGGGTTTTCCCTTCTGATGGTACAGTAGGCTGTACATAAAAGACACAGAAAACATGAAAGGGAATTATCTGTAGCATTAAGTAGAAATTATCACAACCTATTAATAACTTACCCCATTAGACTCTGTTGACAAAGAAGAAAGCTTTTCCACAGCAAGAATTTTACCAACAATGTCACATTCATTAAGAACATGCTCAACAAGTTCAATTCTTTTACCCTCCAGGCAAGAAACAATGAAATTCTCAACATGATGGTGCAGAAAGTTGTTATATGGGTACCTGTGGTTTCAATAATTATATGAAAGAGCCCTTCAACCAGAGAAACAAAAGAACATAACACATCATATTATCCAACTTACTGAAAGAATAAATCAATGGAGCGCTTTATCGCTGATTGGCTGATTAGCTCTTTTTCGGCAGTTTCACTACCAATTGTCAGCAAAACAGAGATGAACTCCACAATCTGAAAAAAAAAAAGGTAAATCCAGCTTAGCACCAAAATGAGCAAGGAAAATTACAAAGACACAATAATATTGCCAAAATGTAAAAGAATAAAGTGTTAAACAAATGTTTTCTATCTGCAGAAAGAGGTGATAGACAGCAAACACTTGATGACATCAGGAGTCAGGCATGCATCCCTCTCTTGCCTAGACTCTACCTATCTCACACACAATAAACTCCAGATAGCCGTACCAAAACTATAGTAACTAAGTCTAGACTCTAGATAAGCCTATGCAACTTAAATATTTCTATTAAATACATAAATCCATCCATACAGGAAATGAAGAGCTCGAGCAATAAAAATTAGTCCATGAAAGTTTGAAACAGCCAAATGGGCAATTGTAAAAAGGCATTGCATTATCCAGTACCTTCAGACGATGTTTTCCAAGAGGTGGACGTAAACATCCGTATGTTGTAGGCAACACATTTTCAGCAGCAGAAGTGTCCAATAACTTCAGCAAATTGCCTAAAATATTATGTCAGCTATAGCAATAAATCACCAAAAATTGAGAACATAACAATGGAAAGAAGATCTAGCATACTATGGTACATATGATTTATGTAAGGTCTAGAATTGGTGAAGGAAGCAAGATTTTTTCTAACCAAAAAAATGCAAGAAAATACACAACACTCACCTAGACTCTCAAGCATACCATCAACTGTCTCAGGACTGGCAGTGACCAATGCCCCATGACTTAAGTTGCTTCTGAATGCTTGATAGGAAGCTGATGCTAGTCTTTTTGGATCCAGCAAAGATATGCACACTGACAATGAATGAACCAGCACAGATTTGGGTCTTGATTCTTCAAGTGCGTGACGGAATAACCTCCCAACAAAACTGGAATTTCATAGAACATAACAAAGAAAGATTAAAAGTGACAAAAAGGAAAATCAACAAGAAAAAATCCACTTTTACAGGGTGGGGATTTGTCCCCAACCATTTAAAACCTCTTTAGATAGAGTTAGACTGCACTCTAAACCTCTTTATAACTAAATCAAAGGATTGGAAAAACAGCATGGACATCTTTTTCTGTCCACTACCCAAAATATCCACTGTACTTGGTTCCTTGGAAAATGTTTTCTTAAATCGCCCAATAAGGATTAAATTGTAACCATATAACAAAGATAAAAGATGGAGACCTTGGGCTGCATATCTTTGCAGCAAGAGATGGAGGTGCACATCGAGTCACTGCACAAAGAATTTCGGCAGCATTGGCATGCACTTCAGGAGAGTCCTGCTTGGCAATAACATACAATAATAAACTTTTCTTCTAGAAAACTTTTATATCAAAGACTTACGCTTTTTCTGACAAGAATGGAATATTAATATTAGGGGCTTATGTTACATAGGTAGAATATCACAAGACAAGCAAAGTTTGTATATGCCCAGACCTACTATGCCAGATCAACAAATAAATGCATCCCACATTGATATATATAGGATTAATACCTTCTACTTCCGGGTGTAGTTACTCCCACCTCTGATATACCACCTAAAAGAACTTGACATACCCCACTTTGGGTATACTCATAAACTAATTATAAGATACTCCAATGTGCACCACACAAAAAATTTGCAAGAGAGTCCATAGTTTTTAGCATATTTTGTAAATACCTTCATATTCGCACGTAAAAAGGAGTATATCTAAAAAATTATGCATACCACCCCTGAAAAGGTGTAAATACCATCTAGGTGGTCTTATATACTCGCATACTACACATACATACTTTCGGTTGCACAAGATACTCCCTACGTTGTGAGATACGGAATAGGGAGTAACTACTCCCGGGAGTAGAAAAAAGGCTTCCTATATATTTCCATACCATTTTCCTATATATATATATATATATATATATATATATATATATATATATATATATATATATATATATATATCCTTAGCAATCAAGCTTTAGTAACTTACCGATGAGCTAAACTTATCTGCAATCATTTCAAGGACATCTGTATTTTCTAACCACTGCAATGTATCAGCATAGTTTGAATATATGGTCTCATCAGCACCAATCAGTCGTATCAAGACCTGAAGAATTCCAGGGGCAGCAGCATCAACCATAAGCACCCGCCAAAACATCAATCCGCAAATAATAATTCTTAATAACAGCTTACCTCCATTATCGATGTGATGCCAATCAGGTCGACAAGTTGGACGACTAACTCTGGATGCCCCTATAGAAAACAAAAATGATGTGTGTTATAAATTTATAATCCATTGAAATGCTCCAAAAATTACAAGCTTGTAGCATGAAGTCTTTGGGAGTATAAGGAATAATTTTGCTTATGCAGATGTCTGAAAGATAATAGTACACACCAAAGCTAGACACAGTGTGAAATATTAGCTTTTTGGTTAACCAAACAACACATTCAAATAAAGACAGGACAAACAAATAGAACACTAGACATCATAAGCTTAAATGCTATTAACAAATTATTCTCTGTATATACAAGAAAGACAAGGAATACCTGAACATAATTCATAAGAGAGGTGGTCTTCCGCAGCATCAAACAAATTACCACCTAGAACAAATAATTAATCCAACTGACTTCAGCCTAAGCATTAAAATAACAGCAGTTCCAGAATGAAGTCTAGCGATCACGAAAAGTATGCAACAAATGAAACTTCTGCAGGGACTTCGAAGTTCGAACATGAATTTATGCCATGGTTCAGATATAAACAATGTAAAGCAATGAAGTACCTTACTGAAGTAACCAGATAATAATGTGCTGTGTGGATGATCAGGTTTCACAAATGAGAAAAGCAATTCCATTAACTGCAACACAGAAAGGAACGGGAAATAACATTAGCAATAGTGATTGGCAACAGCTACTACTTAAAAAGTTCTGAGGTAAGCACTTCAAAAGGAGAATATATGACAAGAATGCTAACCTCGTCATGCTCTACTAGGGTCCTCAAAATGACATCAATTTCACAAGTGAATATCTCACAAGCAATGAAAGGGAACCTACGAGGAGTGGAGAGAAGTTTGAAAAGATGGAAAAATCTGCTCTTTATATAAAATGAAAAACAAATGTTAATGACCAATGTCATACTTGAAAGAACGCTTTTTTTCAGCATCCTCTGGAACTTCTTCCACAACATAACGAAGCAATTGTTCCACCTGGGCCTTGTCACGCAAGCTACATACAACATTTCAAGCATTACAGGTGGGGAATATAAGGTAGTATACTAGTATCAGGTGGAGAAACACTACATGTCACAACGGTCAAGAAATGAAGCCCTACATGTAAACAGAAAGTTTTCCCTCGATAACAAAATATTCAAGAAATAGTGCCCCTTACATGTAAACAGAGGTATTTTGTGAACCATCTCTTTAGGAAGAAAAAAAAAACATTATCACCAGCATTAATGCCAAAACATAATCTACATGTATTCTAATTTCTAAGTAATCAAAGTACATATTTTGTGCAAATGAGTGAGTTGCTTTTTCTTCCCTATGATGGGATTTAAACTATGCAGATGCAGCAACCACTAAGTGCAGAAACAAATGCAATTATCTCAAAAGCATATTTGTTCGTTGTTATCTTTATCTAACAAGAATTCACTTTCCTCTGCATCAATTGCAGTGGATGTCTCATAAGTGAAGCCATAAGAAATGGTACAGGATTCTTCTTTGCTATTCCCATATAAAATATGAAAATGAATGGTAAGGTGCAACATTACATTAATGATGTCACCCATGTCACTCAAACTAGTAACAGAAATTTGTAAGGAAATAAGGAAATTACAAATTTATGAGTCGGGTATTCAGTGCTTTGCACTCTTGAATAATTTCATCCTCATCAAGAAGCTCTTCCAATGTGAAATTTTCCTTGTCTAGAATTGTATCCACCTGAAACAATAAAACACAGAGTTAGGCAAGTGACGCAGAACCTTTTGCTTGTACAACACATATGAAAATAAATTCAGACCTCAATGAGAATTCCAAGTTATTTACAGTGACCATGGAAGAATAATAATGAATTCATGATGATTCATGAGAGACATGGGAACAAGTTTCTGAGTCACTTAATAAAAAGAATCTGACGATAAAGCTAAGTTGCTGGATTAAATGCAAGATTAACATCGAAATGGAATTACAAAGGTCACATCATTTTGCTCAAACATGAGATCTGCAGCAATCCTCTTTCACGTCAAACAAAATCATTACAAGTTCAGCAATTCAAAACAGACCAAAAAAGAAAAGAGGAGGGAAGAGCCTATTACACTGGCACACCGTTCCACCCACAACATACAAATTCTTTCTGGAACGGTGTAAGTGCCCAATGCGTAGGAATCTTCAATTCACGATGCAGATGCTAACCAACACTAATCCAAAACAAATGTCCATCAAACAGTATCACACACAAGATCAGGGACTCAATATTAAGAACACAGCAGCCTCTTTTTTGCCAGAAAAATGCAGTCCCTATTGCGCACTGACCCAGTCCTCCCGAAACCGACGAACCTGTATGCAAAACCTAACCAAATCCGAACCAAGGCATATCCTTCCTCTCTACAACACGCCCCAATCCACGGGAACAGCAGACGTACGAGCTCACCAATGCAAAAATCACACAACTCGCGGTCGCAGCGCACAGGTACACTAACTCCAACACGAACTAGCCCAGAAAAAAAAATCAAAACAGGCGAGCATTACAACCCAACCGCGGCATCCAATCCACTGACCCAATCCAAACAGACAAACAAGCGGCTCCATGACCAAACCCGCAGCTTGCAGCGCCAGCACACACGGACTCACGCACGCACGCACCAACCAACCAATCTGAGAAGGACAACAGCGAAGGGGCAGAGAAGGAGCTACGAGCAGAAAGGACTAACGGGCGAGGCCGCCGAGAGGCCGGTCATGCGCCAGAACATGGCGGCGGCGGATCTAGGGTTTCCGGGCCCGGGGAGAGCGAATCCGCGGTCGATTCCGCGCGAATCCGGGCGGGGGCGGGCGAATTGGGCGGCTGAGGAGGGCGGGGCGGATCGGGAGGGAGGCGAGCGGATCGAATTGGGATCGGAGGCGCACGAGAGGAGGAAAAAACTGCACGCCTTTTTTTATCTGGGCTTCCTTCCCTTGGGTTTGATTTGGTTTGGCTTGGGGAGTGGGGCGCTGTTACTTTTGGCGACGAAGGGCGGATGCTGATAGGTGAATTATTTGCCCGGGGTTTTTTTCTTTATTAAAGAAAAAAATTCGGAGTGACTCTTTTTTTCAAAGTGGAAAAAAAATAATTGTAAGTTACTTGTGTGCAAGGGAACTTTTTTTTATTAATTAACCCTTTTTAAAATTTATTTTTATTGATAACCCCGCAAACTTTATTTCTAATTCTGACTCTTTTGATCACGTCACCACCCATGACGTGACAAAACAATATTGTCATGTCAGCCCGTATCTTATCAAGCTCTTATCACGCCACCAAATCAGAAATAAAGTTTGTGGGGTTAATAATAAATATAAACTAAAAAAGAGTTAATTAATAATAAAAAAAAATCTGTGCAAAGAGATTACTTATCTTTGTTTAAGGTATTATAGCATTTCCAATATTAGTTCTAACCACATGCTACGTAGAGTCGTAGAAGAGAGTAGCTAACGGCTAGGGGGGAGGTGAGAGAGAGAGAGTGAGGGAAGCAAAATATAGGGAAGGGCCTCACCGAGAGGCTCCTCTCCTCGTCCGATCCTCTCCTTTTCTCTCTCTTTCTCTCTTGATGGACAACAGTTGCATAGGGCATCACTGAGACCCTCTCCTATAGAAATTATTTTCGAGAGTGAGCGTGCGTGCACTCACTATCGTTGTCTGCTATCTGTCGACTGCTGTTGCGGCGCGATGAAGTGTGTCTATTATGATGTGTTACAATCGGTCACCTCGTGTTAGTTCTATCACCTCAACTATATGTCATCATCGTTCATCTCCATTTAATGTAATCGAAGTAAGAAATTGAAGACACCACCTATGCGTCAAATAGCACGATATACATTGGAGAGAGGAATGAACCCTAGAAATGGAGAGTTAGCAAAGGTGCAAAAAATAACTGTTTTGCATTGGATATGGCGCTTGTTATGACATGATTCAACATTCGATAAGAATCTTAGGGAAAAAATGGATGCTTTTGTATTACCTAATTGAAGTACTTCGTGAAGAAACGATCGTAAGATCTGGCCAAATTGTTTGTAGTCTTAAACTGTTATACTCTAATACCTCTTCTTATACACAGCAGTCTCGAATCAGATCATAGTTTGTGAGATACGGTACGAGTGTACACAATATCAAGAACAAATTAGATGAATCTCGCAGAGAGAACCAAAATAACGGCAATGAAGCAACCATGACGAGAGAAATTTTTTTGACAAAATCGTCTGCAAATTTTTGAAGTATAACCTCAAAAGATTACAAGGGATTATCGCTCTCTCACAACCCTCTCCGACCTTTTAAGATCCTCGGATCCTTGCGTTATACAAGAATTTAATGCTAAAAGAATAACTAGCCTCTAATCCCCTCGTGCATCTATGCTTTGGATGAGTTTCTCTTGCTTGGCTTGGGTTCTCCATGATCACCCCTTGTTACTTTATATAGTGCCCTTAGTTTTCCTCAAACAAAAAGTCAGTATCCTAATCCTATTATGATTCATATAGAAATCCTAGTAGCACACCTCTCCAAGTTCTAATTGATTAGGATGTGAGTCATCATACTCAACAATCTTCATCTTAACTCTTATCCTTCGAAGTTGTTGTGCTCCTCCGAGAACTCGCTCCAAATTGGCTACGCCTTTTTTGCTTTTGCTTTTTTTTTTTGTGTTTTCTTCCCACGTTTGGGAGTACCCTCACCATAG
This sequence comes from Ampelocalamus luodianensis, assembly GCA_036346255.1. Lineage (NCBI taxonomy): Eukaryota > Viridiplantae > Streptophyta > Magnoliopsida > Poales > Poaceae > Ampelocalamus > Ampelocalamus luodianensis. The sequence continues at coordinate 47,541,388 of CM070617.1, forward strand.
GGGCTCATGCACGTCACTGCAATGTGCGTGTTAGTGTCTAGACTAGACCATTCGGCCCCTCCACTTGAGAGCTCATTCGTTGTGTAGTTTGGTTAACCACATCATCTGTTTCTACAGCCCTCTACGACATAGATTTGTACCGCCTCTGAGCTACACCTGCTCATCTGTACCGCGTGATTGGTCCCACCACATCTACCTTCTCCCAACAACTCGCACATTCGCCTCTACGACTGCTAGAGTTTGCAAACATCTTTGCAGTTCTTCACATAACTACATATGAGATATGAGTACCTACCGTTGACGATATAGTTTTCTTCTTCTGATCAGAATTTTTATCAGACCTCCCATTGTTTGCTCTTCCCTTATGATTACTCATCAATCATTATACTTCATTGCTTCAGATACTTTTCATGATTACATAACCTTTGCAAGTAACTAGCATGATTCCACCTCGAAGTGATACCTCACAACCTTCGAGTTCAAGCGACCACACAGATATTAGATTCTTCTTTAAGCCGGGAACATACCGAGCACCCGTCGATGTGTGATGTGTTCCATCATACATCTCCAATATAACCGTTCTCACATCAGTATTTGCACACTCCTTACAATCCGCTAAGTGAACAGTTCCATGCACTGGACGTCGAGATCGTTCGTTAAACATCTCCCTCGCCGAACATATATGGAAGCAACAACCTGAATCTAATATCCATTCATGAGAAGTACCTGAATGACTGATGAATAGTATGTTTGAATCATCATTTGCTACCTCCACTGAGAATGTACCTCTCATTTGCTTCAAACCTAGATAGATGTCAGGACCCAAAAATACAATTCTGGACCCTCTGTGTATAATGCAATAGTTCAGAATCACGCTAGTGCACACAATGTCAACATAGATGAATATTGATCCATACAAGACGATTAATAGAATAGATGACCAATTTGAATAGCAAATAATTGTTTTGACCTTATGGTCGAGTTTACAATTATTAAGCCGCGCAGGGCTGACAAGAAGCAAATAGCAGCAGCGGAACAATAAACTCCAGCGGAGATCCCATTAATTCACCATAGGCAACAAACTGGGATCAAGACCCTAACGATCAGCACCTTCGTAGAACTCCTCCTCAAAAGCAGGCGATGACTCCTCCACTTCTGTTGAATGTTTGCAGCAAGCATGAGTACACAACCGTACTCGCAAGTTATACCACAGAATGTAATGTATAGATGCAGGCTTATTCCAAAGGAAATAGCTTCTGTGGTTCTTTTACATAAAAGCAACATTTGCAATTGAATACGAATAATAGATTTAAATGTAATTCAAAATGAAAACACAATAATAATTTAATAATTGTTTTCACTAATCATAACAAAACTTTTCCGAAACTTCATCTCAAACATTGACGCTCCTGATGTGCTTTACCGTCTTTCAACCCATACACAGTGATTTGGTATGACACACACTGTTGGACAAGGAAACAGCGAACCGCCCCGCGATATGACTACCTGGTAGTTCATACCTTCACCCATCACTGAGCTCCTAACATACAACCCGAGTAATCAATATCGAGACTCTGTAACTTACTAAGTTAGGCCCGTCACATACCAGGCATGTGATCGTATAGTAAGGCTCAGTTCAATGGTGCACAAAGTTAAGTTCTTAATTGACCAAGGCAAGACTTTCAATTGCTAACTATGCCACGAAGATTATTATTCCTATCCACACAGCTCCACCATATCACTTAGTATCCACCAATTGCCTTAGTCTAAATTTTTTACCACCCAGTTGGTTAAGTGCAACACATGCCATCAACGAGTAATAGCACACAGTACACACAGTTTTATCATAAAATTTCATAATCACTTAGTCAGGTTTATATTTGCAACTCACATGAAATAATGACTCGTAGCATGGCTAAGCAAACTAATTGTATCTAACCAACCCACGTTGGTGCTACAATAATACCAACTAAATAATAAACCAATCTAGGGTGACAAAAGATCATGACATAACAATAGACAAAGTGAATATAACAAATTGGAATAATACTAAATCCAAAAACATTTAAATAAATACTTTAAAGTAAATGCAATAATTTGAATCAAAGTAATTTTGAAAACTGGGATTAATATAATCAAAGGTATAACTTGCCTTGGAATAGATCTTGGTATTGGTCTTGGTATTAGTGAACTCCTTCTTCTTCAAAATCCCCCGAAGTATCAACGTCTACTCGCAACTAAAGTAAATAAACAAAAATAAATAAAATGGAGAAGAAAACAAACTCCAAAAATTAAGTAAAAATCTTAATAAAATAGATCTCAAATTTAGACGAATTTAGAAATTTGAATGGGTTCAATCGGAGTTCGGATGAAGAAGATATGACTTTTGGAAGATCTAAACCTATAGAATTATCAAAAAAGAATTTCTGGAATTAATATGAATAACTTTTCTATTGAAAAATCAGATTATGACGCCAGCATGACGTCAGCCCTGGGATTTTTGAATTAAAACAAATTCGGGAAAAGGCTGTGATGACTAACCAGTGGGACCCACATGTCATTAACACGGTCCACACTGGATTAGGTTTACTAAAGATTAGATCTAGGGTTTGGTGGACTTGACACTTGGCGCTAACGCGGCGTTGACTGGACCGCCATGCACGCGACACATAGATGCATGCACTGAGATGGCTAGCTGATGTGGACTCAATGACGAGGCGGCTCGGGATCCGAGGGTCGTCGACATTCGGTGGCTCCTCGCGACGGTGAGTGGTACAAGCAAATAGCTAAGGCTATTGCGAACTCGATGGAGTGCTCACTGGCGATCGGGGTGGATGGAGGCCGGTGGCAAGCTCTGAGCGGCGGAGGGCTTCGGGTATTGTCGGATGAGGGCTCTAGCGACGCTCCGACAGTGGGGGCAAGGGAGCTCCGGTGATGGCGAACTCGGCAGCACGGTCGGTGTTGATGAGGCGGTGACGGTGGTGGCACAATTCAAAGAAATCGAGTTGCGAGGCAGAACCCATAAACTTAAATTCTGGCGACGCTAAGGCTCTTTAGGTGTGGCAGCTTAGGGTTTTGGTATGCGGACGTCCTTGCGATCCCGGGGTGGCTTTTATAGGGCTCAGGCATGCCAGGATAAGGAATCCCCAAATCGAGTCCGAGACTAACTCGTCGGTTCTTAGAGATAGGATACAATTGGAGATTTGATTTTAACAAAAACGAATGTGGAAAGGACGGAGATTGGGTTTGATATGATCTCTCGGGATATTTTAGTTGGAACTTTGATTTGCCGGACGGGCTTCCAGAAGACGGCAATGGCGGACGTGACTCGGTACGAGGAAAATGATGACCTGATGTGTGGGCCCCACATGTCAGTGAATACTTGTGGGCGCTCACGATCGGACCGGGCGAACGCCACGCGGGTCCACTGGTCAGCTACGAAGGGAGAGGTGCACGTTCGGACCGAGCAAACGCCACATGGGCCACGCGCGTGAAAAACAGGACTGAGCTGAAGAGATTCGAGCCAGTTGAAATTCTAAGATTTTAATTAACTTTTCCATTTTATTAATAGCAGAAAATGCAAATGGCAAATAGAAAATAGCAAATGAACTCAAAAAAAATTCTAGAAAAATCTAGAAAATATATCCAAGCACATAGAGTCCAAATAAAATAGTTTTGACAATTGTTGATATTGACATTATTCATATTAAATTGTTTTGATACTAAAAATCCATATTAAGCTTTGGATTAACTTCAAATAAACTCAAAGGGTGAATTTTCCAACTACTAACTTAAAGCTCAGAAAATTGGGATATTACAACAACCTTTATTATATGACCTTCCTCGTCATATAGATAGCATACACATGTGTCCTTAATCTTGCCCTTCTTTTTCATGTGACTTTTGCCAGCAACACCTACGATAACCAATGCTTGGTCACCAAAGGAGGAAGAATCTAGTGGCTTCTTCAAGGACTCCACCTCCAATAGATATGCAATGCCTCATGGAATTTGATAGTGCTTTTTCCCGATGAGAATATTCATCACTAGTTGCTCTCATGGCGGTGGTAGAGATGATGCCAGAATGATGATCTTGTCGTTCTTCTCAGTTTTCTCATCCACACTAATTAGTTGCATGACAAGCTTGTTGAAGACATTGAGATGGTCAACGAACCATGTGCCTTCCTCCATGCGCAACCTTTATAGTTGCCGCTTTAGCACCCACCGGTTTGTCAGTGACTTCGCCATATATAATTCTTCTAAGCTACTCCATAATTTCTTCAACGGATTTTTCTTGATGACTGAGCACTATACCTCATCAGAGAGACATAGCCAGATTGTACTGACAACCTTCCACTCAATCATCTTCCACTATTCATTGGACATCTTTTTCGGTTTGTCCCCTTCAAGAGCGTCGATTAACCCATACTCAGCAAGAAAATCATTCACCACACATTGCCACATGCTGAAATTTCCTTTGCTATCAAATTTCTCTACTTGACTCCACATCGTCGACATCAATCTTGATTTTATGCCACCTAACGCTTTGTCGACCTTCTCACAAATCTGACTAATCCAACCTTGCCTCTGATACTAGAGCTTTTAGCCTAAATAGCATTGTTTGGTGATGTTTTTACTGAACTAGAGCCCTTCACGGCCTTTTTACAAAAATGACACCAATTTCCATGCACCCATAGCCCGAACGCGCGAGCAGCTGCCAAGTGGCAAATTTGGGCCTCGTCTGCGTGCCCACTGTCCAGACGTGGCTTTGTTCGTGCGCTCGCTGTCCGGACACCTCTCACCATGCCACCTGGCCCTCATTCGTGCCCCTGCCCCGGAGCCGCGTTGTCCACGCACCCGCTATCCGGACATGGCGCAATCACACGTTGAATAATCTAGACCCGCCATTATGAGTTAATGGAGTATTTTAGTGATTAATGACAAATCTATTTGTGAGACTAACACTTCTATTGTTATACCTATTGTTTAGTCTCAATTGGATAAAAGGTGAAAATCATGGAGGTATGCATTCGACATCATATTCTTATATCTTGTTGTATTCCTCGGATCCAAAATATAGATTGAACTCCACTAAAAGTTTGACTTGAATATGTGCATATGTTTTTATTACACATTCGTGTATGCACACATTTAGGGGGAGTTCACTCTATGTCCTACGGTTTCATTAGTATTGATCCATATTCTTTTTATCAACAGATATTGGGGATCTCTACTTTGAAACATATCTCTTGAGTATATAAAACTTGTGTAGTTTGTATATACTCATATTGGTTTATATTCAATTATTTGCAATTGTGTTATGGGACTAATGTGTGTGCTAAGATGTTTTCAAGGCTTAGTCCCGGAGTTTGAATGATGACATGAAAAGAAAAATGCAAAGGTGATAAAAGATTGACATGGCTCAAGATAAAGGAGTCATGCATTGCATTTCGAAAAGCTTCTAGAAGAAGTTCAATGAAAATCGGTACGACCACATTTGGTAAGCGGTACTACCGGTGTGCAGTAGTACCAGGTTTTACATGGCGGTATGTTTATTTCAGAGAGCTTGTTTTTGGTGTTCTGTTTTTCTCAACAAAAAACGGTGGTATCGTAGTGTACTCAGCGGCACTACCGCTCAACGTTAGTACCGAAGTTCCTTTGGCGGAACTACCGAGAAACGTTCGGACCTCCAAACGTATCATCTGATCATGTGGTCAAATGACGTGGTCCGATCGTCTAAGTCAATCTGAGCGGTCCACGTGGCCAGTCCGATCGGGTGAGTTGGTTCGATTGCTCTTGTGAAGCGGTGGTACTGGAGTTATCTTGGCGGAACTACAGCATCACGGTAGTACCGCAGTTCCTTGAGAGGAACTATCGCGCACCGGTTGCACCGAACCTAAGTGGCGGTACGTATTTTACAGAGAGACACCTTTTGCTCTCTTGGAAGTGCGGTAGTACCGGTGTTGTCTTTGCAGAACTACCAGAGAGCGGAACTACCGCATGATCAACGGCGGTAGTACCGCACCTGAAAGTATTGGCTTGTTTAGAAGCATTTTAATACAGGTATATCTTGTTAATTAATGTCAATGACATTGTGGGACTAATATTTTCCATGAGTTGGATGAATAGGTTATGTTCCAGGGTGATAAAGACGTTGGATGGCATCATGAGTTGATCGTCATCAAGTCAAGGTTCAAGAAGATGATGTATCATGTGTTGATACATATCAAGACGTCGAAGAGGAGATGATCATGAGTTGATCATTAAGTCAAGAAAAGACCCATCATGTGTTGATGGATGTCAAGTAAAGGATGCATCATAGGTTGATGCATATCAAGATAATGACCCGGACTTAAAGTAAAGATGTGTGTCATCAAGCTTCAAGAAAATGCTCAAGGCAAAGGTATGACTAGCTAGGGCTAAGGATGTGTTCGTAGTCTTTTACCGGTCTTGATGTTTGATTAGAAGATCGGATTGCTAGTATAGGTTGTCGTACTATTAAGAGGTGTCTTGTCTAGTAGTTTGAGTCTCATTATGTGTTGATAGCTCAATCTCGCTTGCTCTAGCTCACCGTGGCATGATAATATTATTTGCGAATGTGTTTTGCAAATAGTCGAGACTCATGCATCTAATCCTTGTAGCATGTGACTATACTTTGGAAATGTATTTTGTAAATGGTTGAAGTCCATGTTCCTACTCCTTGGGGCATGATCTAGGTTTGTAAATGTGTTTTGTAAATTATTGGGATTCATGTGTATTCTCTTGACATGGTCTAAGAATTGCCTGTTGCTATTTCCTTGGACTTAGACCATGGTTGTGACTCTATGAAGTACTTGTGCTTTCTGTATTGATCTAATGTATTTGAGATAATTCAATCAGGTGAGTTGTGTAACCCTCTGAATAAGCTTTCAATAGAGTCCAAGATCACTCAATTTCGACATCGGAGTCAAAAGTTATGACTTTTTTACCGACCTTTTTACCGAGTGACGTTTGTGCTAAAAAAATAAGCTGCGGAACTACTGCCCTTATAAGAGAGGTACTACCACATAAAGGTAGTACCGCGGTTTGCACTACAGTAGTACTGCACCAAGTCTGTAACGACTAGTTTTTGGGCTGTTTTGTCTCCAACGGCTAGTTTTATTGTGGAGGCTATAAATACCCCCTTGGCCGGTTAAGACACAACATTTGGCACTTCATTTCACTCTCTTGAGCTAGTGTGAGCCTCTCCTCTCAATTGTGCATGTGTTGCACCTTGTGAACAAGAAGAGAGGTCTCTAGTTGCATGTGTTGCATCTAGAGTTGGATTTTGTATCCATTTGAGCTTGTGCATTCGTTGCACGTGGTGAGAGTTAAGCAAGGGGTTTGGCCTATTACTCTTGGTGTTTGCCGACACCTAGACGGCGTGGATGCATCGTGTCCGGTGATCTTCTCAAGAAGCTTGTGAGAAGGCCCGATGTGTTGTGAGTGGTTTGGTGCTCGCCATCTCCGGAGTGGAGGAAGAGCAACCCCGAGTAGATTTGAGGTGGTTGGCTTAATTCGCGGAGCCGGTCCAATTGGTTTGGGTTTACCTCAACGTAGATTAGGGGAGACTGGTAAGTCTCCGAACACCACGGTAAAACATCAGTGTGTCATTGTGGTTTGCTCTCTTGCGATTTACTTTGTGCAATTTACATTCATAATTAAATTGGTTACATGTCTTTGTATGTTTGCTATCATTGTCAATAGACTTATATTGTTGGTGCACTTAGTAAAGTCTAGTTAATTTAGACCTTAATTGTGCAAAACCGATTTGATTTACAATTCCGCATAAAACTCAGTTTTAACCAAAAGATTTTTAAAGACGGCCTATTCACCCCCCTCTAGTCGGCCTCCTCGATCTTACACACGTCCCTGGCCCAGATGAGCCACAGCTGCACGCGTGTCATGCGCTACCGCCTTGCCCATGCCCCCTAGCCCGGACGCTGCCTAGCAAACATGTGGTGGTCGTGTTTTCGGGTTTCTTACGCCCGGTCCATGCCCCTAGCAGCTTTCGTCGCTGAAAGCTTACGATCTGCCCTCGTCTTCCCTCGTCACATCTGTCTTTTCCCATCACATCCTGCCTTCGTTCGCATGCATCACTTATCTCGCTGCCCCATCTGCAAGAAGTGCCTTTGCGCTCCTATAAAAACCAGCGCCACGCTCCCTCTCGTTCTCGCCGTCTGGAATTTATTCTCGTTCTCGCGCTCATCGCTAAGAACAAAGAGAATTGAATGAAGACTTTGTTGAGATTATGCTGTGAAGTGATTAGTGTTTAGAGTAGTGGTTACGACCGTACAAGTACCGTGACATCGACATCAAGACAAGGTAAAATTATTTCATATGCTTTAGTTGTAATTATTTCAGCCGTAGTTAATTAGTAGCAATTTTTAGTCGTAGTTAGTTAGTGGCAATTGACCCGTAGTTTGTAGGTGCTAATTAAATTAGTGGCAATTAAGCAGTCGTAATTAAGTACTCGTAGTTAGTTAGTCATAATTAATTAGTAGAAATAACGTATTGATTAATTAAATTAGTCATAATTAATGATGTAATTAAATTGTGTGTAGTTTTTTAGTGCAAAATAAGTTGTCGAATTTAAGTAACCGTAGTTAATTTTTTGGTAAATAATGACTTGTAGTTCATCAGTGGTAATAAAAAAACATAAGCAATTACAAATAATTATTTTGTTGATAAGTAATGACTCGTATGTAATTTGTTGTAACTAATTAATCGTAATTAATTCAATGGGAATTACATGGACGTAATGAATTACTCATTAGTAATTTATTGTTAAGTAATCAAATTGTTGCTAATTAATTATTTATTCATATTCGCTTACTCGCATTATTTGCTTATTTGTTTGTAATATGGCGTAATAGTTCTTCGATTGCTCGCAGGAATTGAACCTCGTGTTCATGTTGATCGCGCTTCTAGCACGGTCAATAACATCTCGAAGTTGGTTCAACGAGTGCTAAGGCGCAAGCGTCGTCGTACGGTTGTAGTCGGATTGTGAGAGTCACCTCCACCAAAATCGATAGTTATCAATCTCATCGAAAGATCGGGCACCCCGCCTCCATCAAAAAGTGTGTAAAGCAGACATTAAAAGTTGATTATCTCTTGTGGGTAAAGTTGTATAACCTTTGCATAGTGTCAATCCATTCGATTAGTGTTTCAGTTAAAAGCTTAATTTGAATTTTCATAAGTCAAAAAGATTTAATATGAATAAACTAAACTTCAATTAAATTAAAAGTTGTTTTAATTGAGTTCCTTGAGTTCCAGGGATTTTTTTTTGGGAATTTTTGGTATTTAATTGCTATTTATTCGATCTCGGTTTTATTTATCATAATTTCTGAAATTCAAAAATCCATTTTAATTCTAGATTTTCCATCGGGCTGAGATTCTTTTCTTTCGGGCCGTCTTCTTTTCTTTTGGCCCAATCCCTTTTTCCTTTTCCTTCCCAGCCTTTCTTTTTCCTTGGCCCAACCCGAGCGAGCCCATCCTTCTTTTTCTACATGTGCCGAAGCCTAGCCGCTTGTTCGTTTCTTCATTTCTAGCGTAGCCCACTGCTCTTTCCTTTCTTTTGCTTCCACTGCTGTGTGGCCCCCAATTGTTAGCATTGTCTTCCCCATCCCCGAATCAAACTCTTGTGCTTGTGTCCGAGTTCAACACGAGCTGCGCCACCGTGTCTCTTGCGAATACTTCCCCTTCAGTGCCTTTATAAGTAGAACCCTTCATGTCATATTTTTCGCCTCACTTTTCTCTCCCAAAGCCCTAAGTCCTCCCTGCCGATTTTGCTCTTGTCGTGTCGCAATCCACCGAAGAACCGAACCGCCGCCGAAGCCGTTCATCGTCGGAATTCTTCACCGTCGAAGCTCCTCAACCCGAGCCGTCTTCACCATTGGATTCACCCTGCCACATTCTACGTCGTGCCTCCGACACCATCACCCGAAGATCACTCCATTGTCGTCGCCCTTGTCTCCTCAAAAACCAGCCGCCGCCTCCACCTTGATCTACTCACCATCGTCCTTACTGAGCCACCACCACCCAGAGCTTCGCATAATCATTGGGAACCTATTTTGCCACTTCCTGGCCGTCTGTTCATCGCTGCTGTCATGCGCCATTACTGCCAACCAAGTCCTTTGTTTCTCTCCCTCTGTAGTTCTCTCTTTCTCTCTCTGTCTTCTGGGTCCACTTGTCATACCCTTTCTTGCTTTCTCTCTCCATCTCGCGAGTAGCTTTTGCCCCACTTGTGAGCTTCTTTGTCTTTTTCTGTCTCTCTCCAGCCACTCTGGTCCCACATGTAATTCTCTCTCTCTCTCTCACTGACAATTTGACCCCACTAGTCATTCCCTAATCCTATTTTCCAGATTTTATTTTAATTTGGAAATCCATAAAACCAGTAGGGTCCACCTGTTAGCCTTTAGGGTTTTCTTTAATTTAATCCGAAGAAAAATTTTCTAGATATTATTTTCTCTCACATTTTCTTTTCTGGCAAATCTTCCAAGAGTCTGTTCTTCTCCGTCCGAACTCTGTTTCAGTCCGTTCATTCCTAAATTCATCTAAAATTGAGCTCTTTCTTTTAGAGTTGGTTTTACTATTTTTGGATTTTATTTTTATTTCTTTTGAATTTATTTGTACTTCGCCTATTGTTCTCTCTCTCGTTAGACGATATGTTTCACGGAGCAAAAGCAGAAGCAAACCTTGAAGATCCAAGTGTGGTAACTGAGTAGAGCCAAAGCCAAGGCAAGTTGTAGTCTTTTGATCATATTGAGCCTATGATTTTAAAAGTATATTGTTTTATATCAATTGCATTCTATCTTTATATCAAATGCTTTGGGATTAGTTAATCACCTATTTGTTATTATGCCTCCATTGAACTTTTGAATATCTTGAATCACGTGTCACCATAGAATGGTTAATTTTAGTTGGACATAATTGTATCACCAACATGGGTATCGCACAGATGCTTAGTCATGCTTAGTTACGATGGGCTCATGATCACATGTGTAATAATGTTAAATTTGACTTATTGCGACATGGAATTATGGCGGCTAGCCACTGTTGTTAAAATTTGTGTACCATGCAGGGTATATCATTGGTCTTGGTTAAACAAAATGATTTCTGCTCGGGCGAGCGGCTGTGTAGTGAGGGTGTCGTCATAACACATTGTGGGTTTATGGTAGACTCGCCTAAGTAACTTGTCAAAGACTTAATCTTGTGCGCCATTGAAATATGCCTTAATCGTACAACCACATGTCTGGTATGGGGACAAACCTAGCTAACTAATTAGCAATATTTTAATTCCGGTTCTATCTTGAAAGCGTGATTTGCGGGAAAGACGTATACTCACAATGGCACAAGAGGGGGGCTATTTGGTCGGTAAGACGTTCAGTGTTGAAACTTTAGCGGGTAGAACTGGGTTAAGAAGGAGCTTTGTAAAGACCTTGTGATGATTACTTAGTCGCATACCTACGGAAGTGTGGTCAGATACTTTGAGTTGATTTATCTCTTGTGGGTAAAGCTGTAAAACCTCTGCAGAGTTAAAAAAATATTTAAATAGTCGTGTCTGTAGTCATGGATGTACTCGGGGATTTCACACAAGAGGTGGAGTTTCTTTACAAAATGTGTCGGAGTGTGAATAGAAAGTTCACTTGATGAATATAATATTCATTTGGTGAATGGAAAATTCACTTATTGGTTTGTTTGGGAAGTGAATGAGAAGTTCAGTAGTTGTTTCAAAGCAATTGTTTATTTATTTATTATTCTTTTCAATTACGCATTTCAATTTATTTACTATATTTATCATCAATATTGCTTTCTGCAAAAGAACCATACAGCTAATCCTTTGTTTCAGCTTTGCGTGAATATTAATTGCATACTATTTTCCTACGACTTGTTGAGTACTTATTGTGCTCACGACTTAAAACTTTGCTGCTCAGTTGAAGAATATCCAGCTACTCAAGAGTTCTTTGAGAATAAGTACTACGAAGACTTTGCGAATTAGGAGGCGTTCTTCATTCGATTGCCTGTGGGCATGTTGATTGGCATTTCTAAGTTTTTTCGTTCCACTGCAAGAGTTTATTTATTTCTTTAGCCCTGCGTGGCAAGATAAGTAAACATTGACCACAAGGTCTAGTTATTATTACTATTTGTTACTTTGATATCTTTTTAGTTAATTCGATAAATGGATGGTATCTCATCGATGTTTCCTGTGTGAACTAGCAACTGATCTGGGACTAGTTCAGAATACACAGAGGGTTTCGGATGTATAAATCTAGGTCCCTTACCATTTGTGTATGGAGGTTTATCCTACACTCAAGAATTGATGAAAAAATAAAATTTGATTTTAGATATTGTATAACTGCTTTTGAACTTAGTTATGGTATTTAAAATGTCAAATATTACTTTTGCACAAATAATCCTATAAGCCTTCCTTTGATAGTATCCATGCATGCATTAAGACTGTTATCGGTGTAATTTACGGGGTACATTTTTGTGCTCGCCCTTACTTAATAAAATGTTGTTCAGAGAAGAAAGACTTCACAACTGCCAAGGATCTTGACGACTAGGCCGCTACCCCAGTCAATTGCTTGTGACAGATTAGCTGGGCTCTACTACTTCTTCTTCGTCTTCCGCTGTGTTCTTTATTATTGGCTCGTAAGCCTTTCTTGTAATAAATTTTGATATTTATTAATAAAGTTGTGCGAATTATAGATATTACCATATGTGTTTACTGTGTACACTAGCTACTGTTCCAAGGACTAGTGTAGAATACATAGAAGATTTAGGGGTGTTACTCCCGGGTCTGACAAACATGGTATTAGTGCCATATTGATTGTAAGTCGTGACCTAGTTAGAATGGCCGTTGTTGAAAAACTTCAAAACTTATTTTATATAAGAAAAAAAATGTTCTCTCCTCATCTTTGGTCATCTATCTATCCTTACCTTCTTCATAGCAATTCTTTCTTATTTAATTCTCCCTTCATCATTTTATAATGATAAATGGAACTTCTTTCCCTTGAAAATTTCTTTAGATGGTCAACATGTTTCTTTCCATTACGTTCAAGACCACAAGACATGAAGCTATCAAGAGAGCATCGTAAAGTCGTCAAGTCATCTCCACCATTCAAGGACAACAGGCAGGGTTAATCAAAGACCATGAGCCGAACATCGCAATGTCAGCCAAGCAATATAATCTAAGTCTTTCAAGACTCATTCTGCGTATTGAGTCGCGTTACCAGATTAAGTGTCTTGATCGATAGAACGTTATATAAAGTTATTAAGTTTTTCTGAAAAGCTTTTGAGTTGGTTGTTTCGTTTGGGAGTGTTGTTTTGCTCTATGGCCTTAGTTCTTCTTCTTTGCCTCTTCCCTAACCTTTGTCTCCTCCCCTAATCTTCTGAAGTAACCGATAGATAATGAGCACTCATCGTTCTGAGTACAACGTCACAGCTCAGGTCCCATCAAATATGGAGAAGGGTACATTTGACGACAATTCCAATTGAAGACCTAGTATTCCCAACTTTCTTTCTAGTCTCTCCGGATCTCAGGGACGAGATTCCTTTTAAGGGGGTAGTCTACAACATCCCAAAGTTCTATTACCAAAAATAAATTTATAAAGTTATTATTTTATTGGATTTTATGAGTTGTAAAAGAGTTTTATTGCTTTTCTTGAATTTCCTAGATTTTAAAAGTCAAAAAGAAAATTTATTGAGTTTTCTAGGTTTTTCTTGGATTTAAAGCTAAAAATAAAATTTTAATTAATTTCTTGATTTGTTGGACTTTAAAAAGGTTTTTCCTATTTTTTAGAATTAAATATAATTTATGTGCAAAAATAAAAGCCAACTTTAAGTTAAAAATAATTTTATTAAGTTCAAAATAATTTCAGGAATTTCTGTGAATTTTCCTATAATTTTTTTAACTCTATTTGTTGTTTTTTAAAATCCTATTTGATTTCTAGAATTTTTTGAAATTGGGAAATCAAATTAAAATCCCTTTTTCGCTCTCGAGCCGAAATTCCCTTTCCTGGGCCCATTTCACAATTTCCCGGCCAGCTCTGCCCGGCCCAACCCGCCTCGTTCTCTCTCTCCCTATCTCACTTCCACCCGTGCCCCTCTTGTCATCTCTTTCTTCCTCCTCCCCTTTCTTCTTCCCCCGCACGACCTCCATGACCGCATGCCAAAGCTCTGCACGCAGTCATTTTTCCTCCCCCTTCTTTCCCACACCTGTTCCGTCGGAATCCGCACCGGCAGTCGAGAATCTCGCCGCGCTGATCTCCTCCTCCGGGGCGCGATGGAGTGGCTCACAACCAGCGCACGAGGAAACTCAATTCGGCGAGCAGGGAGGGAGATAGGAGCAGTGAGTTGCGGGGTTGGAATGAGGAGGAGGGGCGCACGGGGCTCCCATTTATTGGGGGTGGAGGGGGCACCGAAGGAGGAGATCGACACAGTGAGATTCTCAGCGGCCGGTGCGGGTTCCGGCGGAACGGGCGTGAGAAAGAAGGGGATAAAGGTGAAAATGGGTGCAGCGATTGCAGGGAGGTTAGGGCGCATGTGCGCGGGAAAGAAGGGGAGGAAAAACGGCGATGTGCGAAGCTTTGGCATGTGGTCATGGAGGCCGTGCGAGGAAGAAGAAAGGGGAGGAGGAAGAAAGAGATGACAGATGGGGCCGGGGTGGAAGTGAGAGAGGGAGAGAGAGAAGGAGGCGGGTTGGGTCATGCGAAACGGGCCGAGAAAAGGTGAAATGGGCTGGGGAGAGGGAATTTCGGCCCGAGAGCGAAAAAGGGATTTTAATTTGATTTCTGAATTCCAAAAAATGCTAGAAATCAAATAGGCTTTTAGAAAATAACAAATAGAGTTCAAAAATTCAAAAGAAAATCCACATAAATTCCCAGAATTATTTTGAACTTAATAAAATTATTTTCAACTTAAAGTTGTCTTTTATTTTTGCACATAAATTATTTTTAATTCTAGAAAATAGGGAAAACCTTTTTAAAATCCAAAAAATTAAAGAAATTTTTATCTTTAAATCCAAGAAATCCCCAAAAAAACTCAATAAATTTATTTTTAACTTTTAAATATAGGAAATTCAAGAAAAGTAAGAAAGCTCTTTTAAAACTTAGAAAATCTAATAAAATAATAACTTTATTAATTTATTTTTGGTAACAGAACTTTGGGATGTTACACATGTCACTAATAAAGGACTCGAGAAATCCACTCCAGGATGGTCTGCCCCCAAGGTATGTTGTCTATAAGTCCGATCATGCGGAGGAGCTCTGCCCTGCATCATGCGAAGTGGTAGCGACCTCGGAGGAGCTCTGCCATTCGTACGGTACTCCGTACTGCCCAACGTACGACAGGGGTGGGTGCCACAGTCCAAACCTTGGCGCCATGTACTGCTCCCTAGCAGTAGCTAGATGGGTGTCTCCTCATCAGTTGATGGATGGCCGTCACCTCTACGCTCAACTAAAGGCTACAAGATGGAATGAAGTTAGGCTAAATAAAAATCATGGACGTAAACTAAACATTTCGTACCTCTTGGATGTGCAGTGTGGATGACTGAGGGGGAGCGTCAGTCTGAGTACGGGGTAGGGACGGCAGAAGAGATGCATCCCGACGAACGTGCGACTGCAGGACGACATAATGTTGGCACAACCTAAGGCGTAAAAAAAATAGGACATAAATTTGTACATGACTTACCTCCCCGCCGACCTGCAACACGGATGACCGACTGTGAGTGCTAGGATGCCCGCCAGTCCGACTAGGCCGTGACGACCTAGCACACGGTCCACCAACTCGGTGCGCGGTGTGTAGGACATCGTCTCTCGAATGACCACAGCTCATGTTCTTATTACATTCTTTGACTCTGCAAAGCTGTACTTCAAAGTGCCCAGAAGCCCCGATACGGTGTGCTCTGGGCTGCGGATGGTAGCCTCAGATGCGCTTGAGATCCGCTGCAACCTCTCGAACTGAAATGGCACACAACAAATGTTCAGAAGCAAGCAGTACATATATCATAAGTGGAACGAGCAAAGATTGTCAGTGTTTTACCATGTCGCCACGCCGCGAGGCGTTGTGATGATCGAAGGAGTGACGAAGCCTCTCCTGGTGCGTCACCTGCTCCGGACGCTCCGGAGGAGGACATGCCAGTCTGGAGTGCGACCGTGGTATGTATCACTCCATGTACTGATGGTACATCCGTATGTCGTATGGTCTCTGCTCCTGTACGACCTCAACGTGCGCTATCTCTGTCCAAGCTGTAATCCACTCATGTTGGACTGCTTGCCAGTCCTCAACGTGTTGGCCCACCCTCGATTGCCTGCATTCGAGAAGTGTCAGAACATGGAATGTGGGTATGAAATGCAAACAATACTCGAATGGAGTTGGACTCACAAGTGGATGGCTCACCGCAGCATCCTGCCGTCGGGAGGGGGCACAACCTAGTACAAATCAAACTGTCGCGTTACGCGATGCAACACGTAAGGCTCCACCATGTGGGCAAACACCAAGTGGCAGGTCATCGCCCATAATCCAACGTTCTGCGTGCATTACACCAACAATCCGTGCAACGCTACTGTGTTCATGAATTCTGGGATCCGTAGAGCCCATATGATGTCGTTGTCATGCAACGACTCGAACTCGTTGTTCTGGGCGGCAGTCTACCAGTAGCCCATAGTGGACTCGTCGATCGGGTCGTGCAACTCGAGGTACGGGTGCACTGCTCTCTCGAAGGAGGGCCACCCAACAGAGAAGTGCTCCCAACTCCATAGCCGGAGGAGCACGTAGCACACGGCAAGGACTGGTTTTACACTAGTGTCACGCTGCGAAGCGTCACACAAGCCCCTGTATGTGGTGCAGAGGACGGCTGAACCCCAACTGTACTGGGGCATCGCCCCAACCTCCACGTTAGCCAAAGACTCGGCGATGCGGATGAAGCTGGGGTACACCCAATCGCACTGTGTTGTGGGAAACAGGGTCGAACCCAACAGATGGAGAAGGTAGACGACGAGGTGCGTCCTAACAACCTCGTCAGGTGCATCCAACGAGCATTGACTGAAATTCCTTAGCGATGTCTGAGGAACACCACATGCGATGTCCGGGATAGGTATGCCGAACCGATCCCCCAACCGGGCCTTCTAGTCTGCTGGCGGACGGCCTAGAACAAGTTGCTCACCCCTGATCGGGAGATCGGTTAAGAATGAGACGTCCTGGAGAGTGGTCGTCATCTCTCTCCACCGAAAGTGTAAGGTGTGCGTCTCGGGTCTTCACCTGTCGACAAGTGTTGACAACAGACTGCCGTCCAGGGTGAAGACGCGCCTGACAGAGAGCAGCCTTGCAAAGGGCAATAAGCCCGTATCTTGGTGGATTGAGACGTAGCAAGCGTTGAGATGCCAGTAGTGCCTCTCGAACCGAAGCACGAGGAGTGCAGGGCCATCCGTGTCCCCGGTGATCCACGACTTGCACTGGTGATGCTCGTCATAGAAGGGTTCCAAGAGCTCCGGTAGAGACATGACTTGCAAAAAATGAAAGACACAAATTATTAGTGAGTAAATTAATAACGAAGATGAGTTACTAGAAATTAAAAATTACGACTAAACATAGACAACAAATTAATATACATGAATTAACTACGACCCAATTAGTTATGACTAATTAAGTATGACTAAATTAATTTGAGTAATTCAATACCACTAAATTAGTTACAACTGATTAATTAACTAACACTAAATAATTAGTACCTAATTAACTAGGCCACGGATAATTACGAAAAAAAACAACTAAATTAATTGCCACTAAATAAGCAAACTAACTACGACTAAGTAACTAACTACACGGTTCATAAACAAAATACGTACGACCAAAAAAATACCTGCTAACATGGCCGCTGATGACGATTTTAAATAATCCTTAATAATCTCAAAACACAATCAAGAGAGCGAGTCAGAACGAGCGAACGAATGAGTTTGAGTTTTGGCGAAGCGTCTCGCCATCATGTCCTAATTTATACTCGCTCAAAGCGAGCCGTGTCCAACACGGAAGCAACAGGAGGGAATCGGATTCCCTCCTGCGCGGTTTGCATGCATGAACATCCAAACTGGTGAGTTGAGTGGGAATAAAGTTGACAGTGAAAACAATTGATAGGGACTAAAGTTGACAGCAAAAACGGTGACTCCGGGGTAGGGACGAACGGACGAGGTGACATGCGGGCGCTAGGCAGTGTCCGGGCCAAGGGGCACGGGTGAGGCGGCAGCGCGCGTGACACGCATGTGGCTGTGGCTCATCGAGGCCAGGGATATGCAGACTCGCCGCGTCTGGACAGTGGGCGCGCGGATAGCGCGGCCCTAGGGCAGGGGGCACAGACGAGGGCCAGGTGGCGCGGCGAGACACGTTCAGATAGTGGGCGCATGGACGAAGCCGCATCTGGACAGTGGGCGTGCGGATAATGCGGCTCTAGGACAGGGGGCACGGACGAGGGCCAGGTGGCGTGGCGAGACACGTCTGGACAGGGGGTGCACGAACGAAGCCCCATTTGGATAGCGGGCGCATGGACAAGGCCCGGATTTGCCATTTGGTGGCCGCTCGCGCATGGACAAGGCCTGGATTTGCCATTTGCTGGCCGCTCGCGCGTCTGGGCTATGGATGCATGGAAATTGGCGCCATTTTTGTAAAAAAAAAACTGTGAGGGGCGTTAGTTCAGTAAAAACGTTACCAAACAATGCTATTTAGGCTAAAGACTCCTAATATCACTTGTTATACTCTGACACCCCTTCTTATACACATCAGCCTCTAGATCGGATAAGGGTTTATGAGGTACGACATGAGTATGTACGGTATCAAGAACAAAGTAGATAAATCTCATAGAGAGAACTAAAATAATAACGACGAAGTAATAATAACGAGAGAGAAAGATTTGGCGAAGCCGATCGCAAATTCTTTAAGCACAACCTCAAAAGAGTACAGGGGATTATCACTCTCTCATCACTCTCTTGAACCTTTTAGGATCATCAGATTCTCTATACAAGAATCTAATGTTAAAAGAATAATTTAGCCTCTGGCCCTCTTGTGCACCTCTACTTTGGATAAGTTTCTCTTACTTGGATTGGATTTTTCATAACTACCACTCATAGTTTTATATAGTGCCCTGTAGTTCTCTAAAGAGAAATTGGGATCCTAATCATATTAAGATTCGTATAGGAATCTTTTTAACACACATCCGAAGTCCTACTCAACATAAACTTTGTTGTTTTTCTTTTTTAAAAGAATAGTCACTCTCATTTTATAATGCCAGTTGGTTTTGAGTTTTCATAGTATGCAAGGTACGACTTGACAAAAAAATTATATATTATGAAAGTACATTTTATGACTAATCTACCAATAGCCATTTCAGGTGGCTAGCATGTGACAAACCTAGATACCTTTTTAATGAATTGATGGTCAAGTTAAAATGTTTGACAACACAAATTTGAGGTCTGACAACATAGATTTGAGGACGACTTACATTTCGAATCTGAGTATATGTAATTAGAAACAATTAAACTTCTACTCGAAGAAGGCTGAAGTTGTGACAAATGAAATGAATTTATACAGATAGTGCTTCCCATACGTCAAATAACAACCGAGACGATGAATAGGAAAATTCTTCGTTGGCTGTGATGCAGGACAACCCCTGGACTCTGGTACTGGAAGTATATTGAGATGAATAGCATCATATCGTCAGAACATGCAGCTACAGACTACAATTAAAGTGTTCGACCATACAAGAAAAACTTGTGATCCTTCAGATTTCTACTACTAACCAGTAACCTCATAGACACCCACCTCTTCTCAAATTGAGACTATGCGATCTATTCAAGACTATTATGCCTGCACTGACTTAAAATCATCGCTATTTTTTTTCACAGAAGTTTTGGAAGAGAAGCATATTCACGTGGAACCAGTTTATAGTTTGCCTACTTACAATGAATAATCACAGCCAACCATGCCGCACTCAGGAGGAAACGGCAGGTGAAACCGCTCCCGAGTGGCTAGCAACAACTTCACTGCATCTGCTGATACCTTCGAATGCCTGCACACATACTCCAGAGAACCCCATCAGAGCATGAAACACGTTTGGAAGGCTCGTCTGAAGATTGTTCAGCGTCATGGCTCGACTAGTCCTCACAGAGTTCAGATACCTGGCCTTCTCCTCCTCGACCCGCTTTCTAAACGCGTCCAGCTTCGTGCCATCCTTTGACACTGAATAATGATTCGTGTGTGGAGTCTGACCTGAGTTTTGCA
Organism: Ampelocalamus luodianensis; assembly: GCA_036346255.1. Classification (NCBI taxonomy): domain Eukaryota; kingdom Viridiplantae; phylum Streptophyta; class Magnoliopsida; order Poales; family Poaceae; genus Ampelocalamus; species Ampelocalamus luodianensis. Next base: position 47,561,676 of record CM070617.1, read on the forward strand.
TCGCATTTTCACTGTGTTTCTCTAACTGGGTATGAAATTTGCTCTCGATGTGATCTGACTTTTTCTTCAGTTGACGCTCCTCAGTCTGCTGTATAACTATAGTGTGTATGACTGACAGAAAAGTCTTTATTGCTTCTGCAGCTACCTATTTATACAAATAAGGAACATTAAGAAGACATGGGAAGAAAAGCTAAATGGTTAACTACGACAAAATTCAACTTATGACAAATTCTTAACCAAAAGTTCCTACAAGCTTGATTTCACATAGTAACAAACAAAGTTCTGAAAGAATAGACAAAGTTAGTTTTACTCCACCTTTTCAGGTAACCCCTGGAGAGCATGCTGGAGTTCTCCACAGAGGCTACGAATTCCAGATTTACTTCTCATAAAGCCATCACTATCAGGCAGGCAGTCAGTGAGTCTAATCCATTGGTTAAGGATGGTTACATACTCACGCTGCAAGGTGATGAGATTGCAGAAGGAACTGTGCCATGCAGAGATTTCAACTTCCAGCTCAGATGTTGCATGACACTGAGAGTCAGTTGTTGGTTCACTTCCAGGTCGGTTGCCTAGGAGACTGGCTTGCTGCGCAATATGGTTCTGAACCTGATGGCACTCATACATGTTTCTCCACATATGCACAAGCCTAAGTCAGAAGAAGCAAGGAAAGAAGAGCGTCAGAAGAGATGGCAGAGAACAAAATAGCATTATCACAAGGGAATAAATGCAGAATTAACAGGACAGCATTGTAGCCATGGCACTGAGATGCAATGATAATTTGCTGCCTGCATGTATGGCACATGATGTCTGAGGTAACAACTAAATACTCCCTGTAGGCAACTATCATGAATGATAATAGAGCTTCAATATGACAACATAAGCGGCTTAAAAAGCTATACTTGGGTGTTCCTAATGAAGTTATCAGCTATTTCTTAATACGAGTAACAATGAAACGGGAGAAATTAAACTTCCTGAAATGCATTACTGTATATTAGGAATTGAACACAGATACCCTGTACCTAAATATTGCTATTAAAATAGCAGCTTTGAACTATTGGAGTATGCTAGCTAGCTAAATTTTGGAGCTCACCCTGCAGATAATTCAATAATCTGAGGATATAACTCCTCGTCTCTGAGCTTTGATATGGTCAGACATGTCAAAGTTACAGCTTCCTCCAAAGAGATTATCCGAGTTTGCAATTCCTCGATATTATCCCGAACTTTCTCTGCATGTAACTTATCATGCTCCCCTGATTCTAACCTTTGTAGCAACGAACTGTACTTTTTGTACTGGAGCCTTGCAAATTCTTCATCCTGCAAGACGGGGTGGTAATAATTAAGAGCGTGTCGACTTTTGGTAAAGCATTAAGCATTAAGTCTTGCAAATTGTAATTAGTAAATATTTCTTCATTATGCATTAAGCTCTCCTGTTAATAGAACTAACAAACTTCTCTGCTCAAGAAAAATCTTCCCAGATAATTAACGACACCTTAAAATCTACCATACAAGATATAAGTTCTTATCTTACTCCTTGACTGCATTGTGTAATGCTTTTTTTTACAGGATTGTGTAATGCATTTCAGTGAAACATATACGAAACCAAAAAAAAAAATGCTAGGACTCCCATAGTACACCTTAACTAACTTGTAGAGTTTTTGCTCCTCGTCATAAAGCTTGTCTAATGTTTTGCCATGGTAACCATATCCACAGGCATCCCTAGAATGGGGAATGGAGGATTCTCTGTTAGCTTGCACAGATTTGAATGACCAGCTCCAAGAAAGTGTGGAGAAAACCTTGGCAGATTTGGAAATTTTTCCTGCACCTGAAACAACAAATGTTATTCTTCTACAATTTTCTTTTCCTCTAACTCTGACGCCCTAGAGAAGCTAGCTCCACCCCTGTATGGATGCAAGATACTCAAAATATTACCTTTCTTTGCCTCTAATTCTGAGGGATCTGGCCGCCCACCAGCAGAGTCCAAAAGTATGACAACATCGCTCCCACTTGCCGCCGCTTTCAAGAAGTAGGCATCGATCTCCTTAACAATTGCTACCAATGACTTCTTACTCCTCCAAACAACCACCGAAGAGTCTGAATCCTTTGTCACCCAGCTCACCATTGATGAGTTGTCATCACCCAGAGCCCTACTCTTTGATGGGTTCAACTGCACACCTCTCACAATGCCATCAATGTTGCCAGATACGCTTTCATCCTCCTCTCCATCAAATTCTGTGTTTGTCTCCACCCAATTATCATCGTCCATGGCAACCTGTGAGGCCACTTCTCTGTCATTCCTATCAGCCAACAGAGATGGGAAATTCAAGGGGCGCATAGGGAAAGGGTCCAAGTACTCCCATTCTGTACCGGGTGGTGGGGGCGGGGGTAGAGGAGTTGAGCAGCTGTCAGTGTCATCGTCATCATCCATAGAATCATCCCCATGGAGGTCACCATCTCTCTTCTCCCTCTTTCTTATGGTTATTGGGCTAAACGGTAGAGGTGGTGGGGGGCGTGGTGAGGGCGGCATTGAGGATGTTACCGAGTATGCAGGAGGTATTGAGGATGACACCGAGTATGCAGGAGGTGGTGGTGGTGGTGGCGGCGGCGGCGGCGGCGGCGAGGGGTGCACCGAAAGGCCTGCAGGGGGCTGCTGTGACAATGCAGGCTCCACCTCAGCGAATTGTCGGAGAGTGGCTCCTGTGTTGCGGAGTGCCTGCAGGTAGGCACTGTGTGCAGCCGCAAGGTCAACACGGCGGCGCACGAGCTGCTTCATGAGCTTCCTCCTATCCTTGCACCTCCTCACGGCCTCCTCATCCTCCACTTTGGAGTGTGTGCAACCCATTTGCCACCAACACACAGAAACTCCCCGCCAATAACCTTAGAAGAATGCGGATTGCGGCACCAACTGAAAAATCCCAAATGGGTGCTTCCCTGCCTCGTCCAAAATTGCCTGAAATTGGTCACAATTCGCACAAAAATCCCAGAGAGTAGACAGTGATCTGCACCGCTCCTAAAAATTGGAACATGCACATGACAGATTCTCCAAATGGGCTTTCTTGATTCCTACCAAATTCACCGAAATTGCCCTCAATTTGCCCACAAGACAAGAAAGCACCATAAAGAAATCGCTCCTTCTCCTCTCCAACAGACACTCTCACAACATTACAAATTGCCGGCTCCCTTTCTCTTGTATCAAAATCTGGCACGCAAAAGAGTTGATCCAAAAACGAAGATTCAGCTCAAACAAGTGAGGTTAACAACAGGGGGAAAAACAGATTCTTGAATAGAAGAGAGGTGAGCCTGCTTGCCTTACCAGAAAGGCTTCGGTTCAAGAAATGCTCTCTGGTCAGCAATCTTGGAGTTGGTGGTCAGCTTGAAAGCCAAGCCGGATTGGAGCAAGAAGGATCTAGACAACCAGAGGAGAAGAATATGCCAAGAATGGGGAAAAGGGGGAGAAGATGGTAATGGCATCATCTGATTCTCACTCCCAAGAACCCATCTCTCTCCCTCCCTCCCTTTAGGCAAGTACAAGGCATAGTAGGTGGCAGTGGAGGTTGGGAGAGGGGGGGAGGAAGAGGCAATTGGGAGCTGGGAGAGGGGGATCAGAGAAGGAAGAAAGGGGAAAGAGAAGGTGCGGGATTTGGTTTTGCGGGGCATGTAATAAAGTAGTTGTGGAGGATGGTGGTGTAGGAATGTGGTCAGAGCTGCCACTTTCCTCTGTCACCGAAACTCCACTTGTTCTCTCCTTTTCTTTTGCCCTTCTCTCGCTTCTTTCGTTACGTCCACACCGTCCATCATCGTGCGCATGGCTTGAAAATTTGCTACTAATGCAAGGCCCCTCCTGTAACAACGAAAACTATTCCGATTTCTGCTGGAATTACACGGTATAATGTGAAATTTCTATGAAGTTCCTGCATTTCAAATGGAGCCTAAACTATGTTCTCCCCGTCACAAGATATAGACCATCCTACTATACTCGTGGCCAATTATTTGTAGTTTTAAGTCTTGACAAAAAAGTATCCAAATTGTTAACATGAATTTGGGTATCACTAAATTCATTATGAAATATATCTTTGTAATATATATTTTTATTTATACCAATATATTTTAATAGAAACTAGCAGTTGAAGTAGTACTTAAGTTGAATGCTGTATATATTACACTAAATTCATTTTTCTGTATTCGTTTTCATTATAATTTTCTTGAGCCTAAGTTGAATTATTTATATAAAAAAAATTCTATTTAAGTTGGTAGTTTTTTTCTTTCACTATCGGATGTGCTTGGATTTCCATAAGATATATGCTTGCATCTATTTGCAAAATAGGCGTTCACATTTTGTTAGATATAAATCAAAGAGTAGCACATAGAGCACAAATAGTACTAACTAACCAATGAGCTACAATATTCATCCATCCTCACGGGCAAATCTGTTGATTTGGTACGACTCCAGGAGAAGGAAATGCAGTCATGTACTTCTAGAATTCGCTATGACACAAGTTTGGGTTAACTTGTGGGTGGCGCTAGCAGTTATCCAGGACTGAAGAGCAGAAAGGGATGGGTGTGCTACGCAGCGTAGATGAGATAAAACCCAACACGACACTTTTGTAGGGTACTGAGCTGTGGACCTCTAGCGGCACAATCACCAACCCTTGCGACTGTGCGTCATAACCCCATAACTGCTGCCGTCCTTCCCTTGCCGGCTTGCCGCTAATCTACTGTTTTGGCCTGTCTGAATCAATAAATCTTTGCTAATGTTAAAAAGAAATTAGCAATGTACCCCCACAAAATGACGCTCGTGGCAATCGTATACATGGAAGTGCTTCCAGTACCAACGAAAACACCTTATCAGATTGAGTGGCATAAGTCGATATTTCAGGGATAATTAAAAGTTCTATGTGTGTATATGTTTGTCTACTGATTACCAATCGATCGTTCGGACCTCTTCAAGGAGAAGGATATTTGCATGCCAAACCGTGCTCTAGTGCTTAAACAACACGCCTAATGATTCTCATCTCTCCCTCCTACATGCATATTCAGAACCAGTGGTTGATCCAGAACTTATAGTCAGTAGTTAAATATAGGATTAGCCCTCTTAAATTAAATAGATTTTTCCACGAAATATAGTGAGAATTAGACTGTTCCGTGAAAAACCGTAGGGTCATTTGACACCACAACTTATACATATATCCGCTACTATTGTTTGGAAGGTAAGAATCTCGTAGAAACTTTTTAGTAACCAGTGTAGTTCCTGCATGACTCTGGTATGAATCTGGGCTTCAAGCAGCGATAAGCGTTCATTACAAGGATAAAAAAAAAAAATCAAAGGTAACCGGCTATACCGGTAAAAAAAAATCGGTCCGAAAAAGTTCTAAATTTATCTGTTTGTTTTTTTAATTTAAATTGATGAACAGTAATTCCGGGCAATAACCGTCCGAAAATCGGCCAAATTCAAATTCTAAGTTTAAATTTTATTTGATAAAATTCGGTACACCGAAGGAGGTCCGATATTATCCCGTTGCCGGTTTTTGAATCCTTGGTTCATTATGTGCGCTAAAAACGTACTTCCGTGTGAGCGTAGCTCTGTAAGTAAACCTGCTTATGGCCCTGCCTAGGACTGTATGTATTTTTCCAGGCCACCTCGCTCCGGAATGATGGCCTGTTCGGCCGAAAATGATGGCGGTGTATTTGGTGGATCTTGCCCCTGGACGAGCGCAGCGCACCACCGTGCTACACCGGTACATCCACCTTCTCATTACACAGGAGGCGGCTCGGAGCCATGGAGCATGTGACTGCGAGCAACTCATTAATAGCCAGCTCAGCGGTGCTGCTTTTTGTCTTAAAAGAGGGCCCCTAGATTTGGGGATAAAAAGGGGTGCACAGATGGTACTAATCTACCACTAGCAGCACAAGGAAAAGCGCAGGGTCTTGGGCTAAAAAGCTACGTTTTTAATCGAAATAGCAAAACTAGTCGTCTGTACTTGAAATGATAAAAATAGCATCCCTATCGCATTATTTTGCTGTGGAAAGCAGTGTGCCGCTCACCCAGATCTGCCGCGGTCTGGGTCCGTGGCAGGTGGCTTGCGCACATTCCTGCCGCGGTCTGGGTGCGCGGCACGTCGGCTTCCACGGTCTAGCTGCGCAGCATGTGACTTCCGTGTAATTTAGCACGGTAAAGGTGTCATTTTTTGTTATTTCAGACACGGAAAGATAGCTAGTTTTGATATTGTTTTAAAAAGAGACTAGATAAGTCAAAAACTACGTGCTCACGAGGACCATGTTTTTTTACAGGGGCGTAATTATAAATGTGTAACCAAAGAAGGGAAAAAGGGGAGGCGTTCATTCTAGCTTTGCTTTTCCTTTTTTTTTCCTAGATGTTTACTTTACTTTCCAGTACGAGAGATTTCCTCTTCATGTGATGCGTGGAATGGGCAGTTGAGCCTGCTGTCCATAAACTACACGACCACGGTTGCAGCCTTGCAGGTCCTACACGGTACACGCTAGCAACATCACAGGCTTCAGAAGAATTGACAATAGCTTTTTCCACTACAGTGAAACAGCTTGATAACAGCATCTCCTGTGTTTATTTGGGTTATATGTCTAGCGTACGACATACACGGTTTAAAATTAAAGCTGTACATTTTTACAAAGGAGAATAACAATCAAGGAGAACCGAGCATTCCTTGGGTGGCTAGTGGAAATAGTTGTACCCTTAGTCTATCAAGGTTCAAACCCCAGATTTGGCTCTGCGTGTCTCATTTAGAAGGATTTTCTTTCAGTGGGAGGCGACGTGACCGTCGCAAGTGAGACGCCGGTGATGACTTTGTTATTTATTCGTCAAGATCCGCTCGTCCAATCTTCCGTAGGCGTCGTGTGTGTGTGTGGTGGTGTGCGTGTGTGGGGGCGTCTATGTGTTGTACTGGGTGTTTCTAAAAAAAGAATAACAATAAAAGATATACATTTCAAATAAAGACGTATATCTCTTTCTTTTTTGGGGATTTTGATGCATACGGAAAATGAATGTGCATTAAAAAGGTTGAACGGAACATGTATCTGGATTTGAAAACGCGCAAGTTCAATGTATCAGTATGACTTAAAATTGTAATGCTATTTGTTATACCAAATGTAAAAATCTCAGCATAGCAAAAGTTATAATTGGCACGCACAAACACGAGCTTCATTCTCGTAACAATCTGTTACTCCACTCATTTCCAGATATCCAAATTTTAAACTGAAAAAAGGGTCAATCAGACTAAAGGCTTGAACGTTACCTGCAGTTGCATCCACAACAACAAAATCATTTGATTGCGTAGTGATATGCCGATGGTCTACAGTGAAATGCATGCAGTTTGCACCATAATTTAGCATCCCTCCTACTAGCACCAACGATGGAGTAAAGCAAACTATCTTCTTCTTTTTTTGAAAAAAAAAAACCTGACAGAATGACGGCCATTGCTCATGGCTAAGGTTGCCCACGCTCTGACCGATCCTAGCGCTAAATGTGCGCAGTCTCGTCATCTCTTCCACTTTCTTGGACAGCTCGTCCGCAGGAACCCCCGCCATCTCTCTCTGCGACCTCCCCCATTTTGCTTTGGCTCAGATCAAGGAATGATAGCATCAGGTCACCATCAACCGTCTTCTTCATGTGACAGAATGACCGCCATTGCTCATGGCTAAGGTTGCCCACGCTCTTTACCAACTTCGTGAGGATGGACCGAAGCTTCTCAAGGAACACACATTTTAGGATACAAGGCCATACAGCCAACGCACACACATGCGTGCGCATCAAGAGCACATATTGGTCATGTGGATTGTGGAAGGGAGGCAACGACACCGATGGCGCGATTGATCGCGCCAAAGATGATGGTAAGAATCTGACTTATTTCTGAGTTCGGTTGGCGAATAACAAGGGGACCATGCTGCAACCTATTCACAAACTTCCCCAGATGGTACCCCCAACGACCTCAAACTTGCTCATGTCATTGCCTCTGGCTGCATCAGTGTTCCTGCTCACAGCAAACAGGTTATAGCTATTCTCTGCCCCCAACATAAATATCGTCACCAAGCATCTCAACTGCCGTCATCCAGTTATTATTGTGATCCCTAGCTAGCTCTTCAATTGCACCTTCTTCATGCTGCTCAATGGAAAAAAAAAAACAGCAGTTGGAAGAAACCACTGTAAAATTAATTATCAGGGCCAAAAGATGCAGTATACCCACTAAGAACTGAAATGGCTAGATTATCTTGTACACCGGCGTTCCAGAACGAAAATGATCAGGGATCCCTACTCCTCATATATATCATATATGTTTAATTATCAAGCAAGATAGGCCTCATTCGGTTGAGTTGTGGCTTAAGGTGTCATCTTATGTTGAGTTAGGGGTATCTATATTATATATACACGATTAAATTCAAAGAAAAAAAGTTTTTAGATCCGGTATTCTGTGCACCCTGTTGGTGTTGGGTTACCGGCAAGGATACACTGAAGTTGCCACGGGTTTGAGCTTGTAAAGCCAATACGTGGCCACACTCTAATCGCAGCTCATGTGAAGTATCCTCTCGTGGCACCCACTGGTATAACTGGATCTTCTGATTAATAGCAGCCAACAATTTTCCATTGAATGCACTAAGCGAATAGACAGCTCCTTTAGTTTCTTTTTCTGCGATCAGCTGTAACTTCCTCTCTTTAACGGAAAATACCAGGATTCGACCCTACAGCTAAGTGTCATAATTACAGATTCTGAGTGCAATAGAAAGACAGCAACCGAGGACCGAGCCTTAGCTCGGTTGGTAAGGTCACGTGGTTTGCATGCCTCCCAGAAGCGGATTCTCTGCCTTAGCAATTAGCTACAGTATAGGCGCACAGTTACGTGGCATTAAGTCTCTTTCACACTGTCCGATAGTCAAAAAACAACTCAAAGCATTAATATACAGTAAAAGATCCCGATCCCACCCACCCAGGATAGGATCGAACACTAGTGTGCCTGCTCCTTCTTAAGTCAAGGCAGAGCTCATGCCATATTTTTTTATTCAAAAAAAGAATAAGGATTAGAAAAATGGGCACATAAGCAATCTGTATTCTTGTGCAAAGGCAAATTCTAACATATCCAAAAAAAAATCATATAATAAGAAATAAAGATAGTCAGGTAACATCTATCTTACAATATGAGGAGGAGGATTAGAGATATTCACATTTAACTCTTCGGATATCTGAACCCTACAAAGTCTCACCTCTAGTCATATCCAACAAATCCACCATTTATCGTTCATTCAGCCCAATAAAAAGACCACCATCAAGATCCTTTTTATTCCCATTTCTTGTTTGTAGTTTCAGTAAAAACATCTAGCAATAAATGATGTAAAGCAAAGAAAAAATAGTATATCTATTCAGCATCCCTTCTCAGACATCCTATTCCTTAGCTCAGTATGATCTCTGAGAAGAGAGCACAAGCAGAGAGCACGAAGACCCATGATAGCGTATTGAACCCAGTTCTTGTAAACGAAATTACTACTACTACATATTGAATCCCCAATACTCGTGCCACATGAATGGCTGGCTGCTAACATCATGGCTATATGCTGTGCTTGTGAATGCTATGACAACGGAAAATAGGAAATAGGAAAAAACAGAGAATCGTACAGAGCCAAAAATAAATATGTGCGGTGTATCCTCTAGAAGCTCAGCTAGATTGTACACAGGAGCAAAACTAACCAAACATATTTCTGGAAAAAGATCTACAAAACAAACCAACTAATGTGGTTATTTCACAGAAGAAATGTATATTTTTCCTAATTAAAGCATCGTACTACCTCAATAATACCATGCAAGAGAACAACTACTGACTGAAGAGGTAGGACGTAAAGAGATTTGGAATGGAATAATAGAAGTTGTACTTACCTAAGCTATAGCCGCCGCCTACGTCACCGCCGGATCCCGCCACTCGGGCAGCCCGTGTCTTGACGGCACGTGGCACCCCACCTCTAACCGCGCCAAGAAGCTCTACAAGGTGGAGTGGGCTGCCGTGGAGGTGCTCATCATCCCTGCGCCGTTCCGAACGATCTTCATCGGCCACCGCTACTCCTGGATGGAGGACGAAGTTGCCTCCCTCCGTGTGACTTACTGAGGTGGAGGCGGCGGCCATTGCGTTACAGGTCCGTGTCGAGCGTCTTGAGCGCAAGGGCGCCAAGCGAGATGAGCTCCTCTCCATGCTCCTAGAGGCTATGCACCTAGGCGAAGCCGACCTCCACGGCAGTGAGGAGGAACCCAACAGACGGGAGGTAGAGCCTTTCCCCTCCCTAGGACCCTAGCCTTCACCGCGGCCTCTGTCTTAGTCCTCGGGCCACTGCCACCGCGTCTACCTCGGGCCGCCGCTGTGGTCCTTACCTCGAGCTCTTATCCTCAGACTCCTCGCACTCTGGTCGTCTGGCTCTTGCTTCTCAGCACTCCTCCTCGCCTCCGCCACCTCCCTCGTCCAGTATTTTATCTCCGTGGATCTTGGACTCTAGTGCTTCTTTTCACATGACACCAGATTCTACTCACCTCACTTTTGTGAGTCCCGCAGCTCTTCCTTCTGCTGTTCAGACTGCAGATAGTACCTCTCTTCTTGTTGCAGGCCGATGCATCCTTTCCACTTCTACCTTTCATGTTCCTGCAGTCTGTCATGTTTCTAAGCTTACTATACAGCTTATGCCAGCCGGTCATATCACTGATCACAACTGTAGTGTGTATTCTTGAGTTTGACTCTTATTGTGTTCAGGACCGCCGCACGGGAACTCTGCTTGGTGCCGGCCGTCGGTGTCGTGATTCACAGCGTCTTTGGAAGCTCAACTGGCTGTACCTTCCTTTCGTTGTCTTTACCAATCAGCCAGCCACTACACCTGCCTCTATTCTTACTGTGTCCTCTACTACTTCCTTTGCTCGGTGGCACCATCGTTTGGGTCATCTCTGTGGATAGTGACTGTCATCTCTAGTAGGTTTCTGGTGACACATCTTTACCTTGTATGGGTTGCAAGCTTCACAAACAGCTGCAGCTCCTTTATCCCTCTAGTGACTCAGTTTCTATTTCATCTTTTGATCTTTTTCACTCTGACGTTTGGGGTCCAGCTCCCTTCGTTTCGAAAGGGACTATCAATACTATGTGATATTTATTGATGATTATTCTCGTTATACTTGGATCTATTTTATGTCATCTCACAGTCAGGTTCTTTCTATTTACCAGATGTTTGTCACCATGATTTGTACTTAGTTTGATTCGTCCATTTATGTGTTTCGTGCTGACTCTGCTGGCGAGTACCTGTCTGTTGCTTTGCATCACTTTCTCGCTGAGTAGGGTTGTCGAACCCGGGAGCGAAGGATCCCGAATTCTCTGTGTTTATACACTAGTCCAGGATTTCTAGTGTACACAGTCAAACAAAAGTGATAGTACAATCATATCACATATTTTATTAATAATAACTCAGAGTTTATTACAAAAGGGGCCTGAGGCCAAATAAATAAATAACACGGCGGAAAGCAAAATAGTAGTAGACCACACGACTTGCCACAGGTACGTCTGGGGGCGTAGCCTAGTCGTCAAGATTCTCACCGTCCTGATAAATGTCTTCTCCTGAATAAAGATTATTCAGTAAGAGTAAGCACAACTTTCTGTGCTTGCAAGTTACACCCAATATTGAAAGTTAATGCATGCATAAGGTAAACAAAGGATAATGGCAGGGTTATTTTGCATAAACAGCATTTTCAGGTTAAATACCAACTAATTTCTAAGGCCAGTTTTTATATAATAACTCAAATCAGTGTTTAAAATGACAATTAATAGTGGATAATCTCCATTGATTGAATGGTGAAGGATACCCTCCTATCACTTGGCTAACCGCCCAATTGTTACCATAGGATTATCCATCCTAAAATCATATGTTGAAATCATTTTATAAACCAAAAATAAGTCTAACTTAGAGTGGCTTTGCTAGCATGTCCATGACCGCGGACGCGGCTATTCGAATAGTTTCTACTCTGCAGAGTTTGTACAGCTTTACCCACACGAGATAATATGCTTTTAATGTCGGCCAAAGCACGCTTCCGAAGGCGTGTGACTAAGCAGTTATCATGAGGCCGTTACAATGCAATGCTTTAATGTATTTATGCCCGCTAAGATTTCGCTACCATTGCACTAACCATGCTCCGAGAGCCCCCTCTTGCGTCAGGTGGAACTACTGTCCAACCGACGCCAACACATACAACATGGCACAAATAACACTAAGGCGCCACAAATTATTTAGCCAAATCCTGTCCATACAAGACATGTGGTGGTACGGTAAGGCGTAGCAAAAAGCGGCTCAAAGGCCGGTCCTTAATCGACTTCGAGCGACTTCAATTAAAACCACAGGCCTTAATCCTAACGGATCGGACTGCATAAACCTGCACCCACCATCCATCCATCTCGCCCAAGTCCAAAGCCATTTTATTTTATTTAGAGTAAAAACCTCTTTATAAACCTTTCGTGGTAAAACAATACCACAAAATCAAATTTAAATCAAGTTGTAAAAGATTTGGCTAAACCTTCCCAAATTTATAAATATGATCTAGGCATGGCTAAGCATATGACAAATTTTACCTAAGGGTGACAAGGCATTCATATTCAATAATCAAATTGGCCATACAATGAAAGTTGGAATAACTATATACAAAAACAGGACATTCAAACATTTATATAAACATATGCATGCAATAGTAATTTGAAAACAGAAACTAAATACTTTAAAATACTAGGAACAATATGATCAATAGTGTAACTTGCCTTCGTTGAAGTCTTGAAACTCTAAATCGTCAGAAGGATCTAACTCTCCGGAGTCGTCGAGGTCTATACGCGAAAATACGATAAATTAACTTCAAATTCAAATAAATTCAAAAATACAACTCAAATGAACTCCAAACTGAAATATTTTGGTTTAGTTAGCTAGATCATAATTTTATACAAATTTTGCAACTTGAATCACCCAATTTGGAGTTCGGATGCAAAAGATATGAATTTTAGAAGTTTAAAACCTAAATCTGAAATTTAATTGAATTTCCCGAGTTATTTTTCTACTGGAAAATCTAATTATTGCGCAATGCTGACGTCAGCGAGGGATTTACGGGATTTAAAAGAAATGAATTGAATTTCTGACATGCGGGCCCACTTGTAAATGGCTCGGTGCTCATGGACTGAGTCCACCGAGGGTTTAGCCCTGGGTTGGGTGGTGAGGTGGCATGCGCGTGCTGACCCGGACGTGACCGAGCCGACACATAGGCGACACAGGGCAAAAAGGGCTACATGGTGCTGAGGTGGCAAGGCCACGGTGGCTGCCACGAGGGCTTGACGGCGGCAAGGCTCGGGTTCGCCCGACAACGGCGAACGGCGGCCCGCCGGCGAGGGTGAGTGATCCCATCGTGTAGAGGAGAATAATGTGCACATGATGATACCGACCTGGGCACGAGAGGATGTCGGAGATGGCCGGCGGCGAGCTTTTGGCGGCGAAGTAGATCGGTTGTTGTCGGTCGGGAGTTCCGGCGTCCTTTTGGTGACGTGGGTGATCGCCTGGGGTAGAGTGTGGCACGGTGATGACGATGGTGTGGTCGACGGGGAAGGGGCGTCGCTGACGGCGAGGCAATAAGCTCCGGCGGCTAGGAGCGGCGAGAGGCTACGAGAGTTGAGGGGATGGAATGAGTGAGCGGAGGCGCACCCGGGGTGGCCTTTTATAGGGTGCGGGCGTGCTCGGGGTGGCGTGGAGTGCAATATGGCCGTGCGGTGATGTCGGCGATGATCGGGGCATTAAGGGCTCGAGGATGGAAAGTAAGGGCCATGTCGGAGGCGGAGAAGATCAGGGGTTTAAATGCGCACACAATCGCGGGGATTAGACCAAGATTTCACCGCATACGGAAGGTTTTGGATCCGCGTCCATGGTGGACTGTGCGGCGAGAAAAAGGAAGGTGGAGGAGGAAGAAAGGAAAGGAAGAAGATGACGGGGGTGCGTTGGATTTTGATCGGTCGGTGGACAACGCGGCGTGAACCGGTAAGTGTGGATTGGGCGCGACCGTTGGATCTTAATCCAATGGTCGCGATAGACCGAGGAGGTGCGGTGACTAGTAAAGTCACTGGTGCACGTGGGCCATTAGATCTAGATCGGACGGTAGACAATCAAAGGAGCGTTCGGTCGTCCGAATGTCACATTGAAATCTGGCCGTTGGATTTCCATCCAACGACTGAGATGCGACGGGGTTAAACGCGCGGAAGGAGTGGGCCGAGTGGGTTGCGTGCGCGAAAAAAGGGGATTGGGCTGGCTAGGTTTCGGCCCAAACCCTATTTGGAGTTTTCTTTTGATTTTCTATTTAATTTAATTCAGATAATTCAAATAGGCTTTAGAATATATCAAATAAAATCTAAAAATTATGTGAAAATTCACAGAAATTCTCTAGAGTATTTAGGACTTAATTAAAATATTTTCAACTATTATTTGATAATATATTTTGCAAATAAATTTGTTTAGCTTTAAATCAATTAAGTAAAAGTTTTTAAAATTTTCAAAAAAATCCACAAAAATAATTAAACTTTATTTTCAACTGGAATTTGAAATTTTTGCTGTTACAAGGGTACTCTTCCCTAATACTCTTATCCTGGTGCTCACGCTCAGAATATTGTATTTGAGCGTAAGTATCATCACTTACTTGAGACAACTCACGATCTCATGCTTGCCTCTTCCGTTCCACCTTATTTCTGGGCTGAGGCTGTCTTCACTACTGCTTTTGTCATCAACATGCAGCCTTCCACTGCTCTTCAGGGTTCTACTCCCGTCGAGTGTCTCTACGGTCGGGCTCTTGAGTATAGTCACCTTCGCTATTTCGGCTGTGTCTACTTCGTCCTTCTTCCACCTCGTGAGCGCAAAGTGCCGATCGATCGATTGAGTGCGTTTTCTTAACTCTGATTTTAAGCATAGGGTTATTCTTCGCTCGACTCTGTTGGTCGCCAGATGAGGATATCTCGGGACGTCACCTTCGATGAGTCTCGGCCTTACTACCCTCGTCCCTCTACTTTCAGCTCAGACTCTCTTGTTGAGTCAATCTCCTTTCTAATCTTTCATGACCCTCAGTTTTCCACTTTTATTTCACTTGCGCATATACACCTTCTTCCTTTTCCTCTCCTTCGGCTCCTCCTGTTCCCCCTCTGTCGGAGTTTCCTTCTAGCTTTTTTGTTGAGATTCCACCTTTTCACCAAGCATATTGGAGTAGATTCTTCATTCACGAGATCGCAAGTGCAGGTCCAAGTTATTGCTCTTCAGTATGTGCCTTCGGAGCTTCAGTTAGTAGATTTGTTCACCAAGGACAGACTAGATCTCAGCACAACTTCCACCTCTCCAAACTCAGTGTTGTTGATCCAATAAGAGTTTGAGGGGATGTTAGATATGACTTGTATAGGGTATTCTTTGCATATTTTTATATACATGTAATTCGTATATATTGGCCTTTAGACCTATTAGAATATATAAGGTTTCATTCCAACGTATAGTTCCATTATATAAATTCACGAGACAGTAGTTGAAAATAAACTTTAAAAATAGCTGTTCATGAAAAATCAAGCTCAGACAATATTACCTTTGCGAGTTCATTTTCCACGGGTAAAACATATGCTGTTCCCACACAGTAGTAAAATTTATTATCAGAGAATGAACAGCTGACGATGGAGCAACCCCATTTATAAGCATCAAGAGTGTGTTGACAAAACCCCGAAAGTTTGGTCTGACAGACGAACAAAATGTGTCTCCGTTTCCTCTGTACGAATGTACTTGTTCTTGAAACTGCAGAATGCAAGTGTCCGGGACTGTTCCTAGGGGCAGATGCGGCGCACTTGTAGCTTGTTCATTCAAGGGGATTGTGCAGATATTTGGTTGTCATCAATTGTTCCAATTGAAAGTTCACCTTCTTCAGCTATTGCAAGGCTGTGAATAAGAAATAGCTCAATGCAAATCCAAGACAACAATATTGTTGGTGAAAGAGATGACACAACAGGTAGTCACACACACACAGATAGAGACCTTTCTGGAAAAACTGCTGTATTAAAAGGACACGCATGGTTCACTTTTTTAAAACTGACATGGTTATAGAGTAACTTCTTGTCACTGCGGTATATGACAGTTGGTCTATCTGATGCAGCAAGCACATGGGTTCTATTCTTTGATTGGAATGTATGGAGGCTGATTGGTTGTCCCCCCAACGAGACCCTGTTTCTATCAGATAGTTCACATGTACTTGTCCAATACAAAACTGAAGAGGTGACCATCTCCAAGAGCACAGAGCAAATACGACACCTGAAAAGAAGAGCAGGCAAGATATTACTTTCAATACCCCTTCAATGGTACATAGCAGAACAGAACGAGGAACAATTTCTTCACCCAAATTCTCCTTCCTAGTTAGTTCAAGGCCAGGAAGTGAAAACATCCCAAAAGCTGCAAGGGAGCTATATTGTGGGTTCTCGCCAATTGGGTTTATGTCAAGACAAGAAATCTCATGTTCTAGCTGTATATGCTTCACTTCAACCAACTTAGAGTTAGTAATTTCTGGGTAGACAAGACGGCCACCACCAGTTGCCAACAAAACCTGCAAGATACTGACAATGTGTATCACGAAATGCTGCGATATAAAGCTATGAGCATTAAAATGGTAAGGCCATGCATAGGCTTATGATCTGAATCGTATGGGTTTATGATCCTAAATCTTAATTCAAGTCAGGCACTTCTTAGTGTTCCCCTAGACGCCAATCTAGGCTAGCCTGGCCGCCGCGATTCCAAGCTAATCGGCGCCCTGGGCGTTGACCCCGCTTAGGCGGTCAAAGACGGCTCCAGGCAGTCCAAGGTGGATTAGGGTGGAGCTGGGCTGTCAATGTCACCTCCTCCCCATCGCATCGGCGCCGCCTCTGACCCCTCCCCGTCCCGTCGCCATCGACGCCGCCTCCTCCTCCCCGTCGCGTCGGTGCCGCCTCCTCCAAGTCCACTTTCCAGGTTTTGCTCGGCACTACTCTCTCTCTCCTCTGCTCTCTCTTGCTCTGCTTCTCTATATCGCTCTGCTCTCTCTCCCTTCTCTACTCCATGCACTACTATCTCGTTTGCCTGCGTGCCCTGCTGGCCCTGCTGTGCCGGTCGGTCGCCCAAGCGGTGTAGGCGCTAGGCGGCTAGTGCCCGCCCGCCTTCCGCCTAGCTTCTAGGTGAACACTGGTGCTTCTATGTCCAAACACAAGAAGGCACAACCTATACTTCGTTCTTTGAGGGTACTGGATTCCATCAGATAGTAGTAGCACATACTTTTAGCCTAGCCATGCAAGTCATCTAGAAACAATTTCAGACTAAAAAAAATCAGTACTTCAGTATGCCTACAAGGATCCAATGTACAGTTTGATAGTTTGATACAAAACTAGCATCTGCAACTGGAAGCCCAAACAAAAATCAGAAGTACATGTCATGTACCATGGACAGTGGCGGCTTTATGTGTTAGCTGTGGGATCAATTAGCCCAAGATATTTCATGCATTTCTGGGCTAAATTGCAAAAATATCTTGGGCTAGGTAGCAACAGTGCAATATAGGACTTTACTGTATCAAGCTGTAGTGATTTTCGCTGCATTGAAATTGCTCCCGTAAATATTGCGTAGTTGCCACAGTGTTTTTGTTGTAGAGTATTGTTCGTCACCTCGCAAAACATTGTTCATGTAGTGTTCCTATGGAGTAATACAGAGGATCCAGATCCATGACCATTAAAATTGTATGATTGACTTTGAAAGTTTCCATAAATCCTTCCTTCTCTAAACTTTTTGAAGGATTAAAAACATTAGCTTAAACCTCGTGTTTCATTTATTTGAGAAGTCCAAGGTAGCATCTCTCTCTTTATATCTCCTCTTCTCTCTACCATAAGATACATTTCCTTTCAAAGTAAAAAAGCCCCGCACAGCGGCAATCATCCCACCCGAGTTAATTTCATCATCCCTCCACTTGGCC
This sequence comes from Ampelocalamus luodianensis, assembly GCA_036346255.1. NCBI lineage: Eukaryota > Viridiplantae > Streptophyta > Magnoliopsida > Poales > Poaceae > Ampelocalamus > Ampelocalamus luodianensis. Next base: position 47,579,686 of record CM070617.1, read on the forward strand.
CGCTACTCTTCCGAAACCGTCGTTCCTAGCACCGTGCTTTGGCCTCCTTCACAGAAAATTCAACGTGAGTCACGAAACCGTCGAGGCTTCACCCCCTACAATCCACGAGACCTGATCCCCTCTCGCAGTCAGTCCACCACGATCTCCCCTCCTCTAAGTCATCTTCCTCCCTCTGCACTCCTAGTCCCAATCCCCCCTTCCTGGCTTCCTCATCCTTGTATGGACGCTACTCCTCTCTACTCCTCTACTTATTCCATCGATGTCACAGCCTCTTCTTCTAAGTTGTTGCCATGGGGTGTTCACTCTATCTGATCCCTTGCTGCCAGATCCATCTCCAACATTGGAGTCCGCTGCCCAAAGTAATGGTCGGCGGTGGCATTGGCGCCAGTGTTCCAAGGGCACACGAGGGCCACGGTGTTGGCACATGACGCCCAACGCTGACAATGCTTAGGTCAAGAGGTTTGCTGGGTCACTACAAGGGAGTCGATCGGTCATGTGTGGCAGATAACGCCAGGGAGACACGAGGACAACCTCATACGCATCCACATTGACCTTCTCTCTCATGCTCATGATCAGTGGCAAAACCACCCCCGGGGCAAGCTGGGGCGGCTGCCCCAGGTCTCCCGGGCGAAACACCCCCCCTCACCTTCTCCCTGGAGCCTCCCCATGACGTCCCCCGAAACCACCGCCTCTGTGTCCCCGTTCACGCCCAACCGGTGGCCGATCCTCGGGGATCTAGCACGGCCAGCTTGGGCCGGAGATTGCCAGTACGGGGCAGCAAACGCAGCTTCGACCTCGGCCAACAGTTGGTGCAGGTCAGGAGGCAGAGCACATTACTCAAGCCGCCGCAACATGAAGACAGTGAGTGATGCATTCTGTATTTGCACTAGGATTTGTTGAGTCCACTGCATGTGTTAAGGAGTTGCAGTGTTATCTCCCCCCGTATAAGCTATGCTTGCTGTTTCAGTGGAGCTTGAGCAAGGCAGAGCTCGTTTCCACCCCTATACGCGGTAAGCACAATGTATTTCCTTTTTTTCCCTTAGCAATTGTAAATCACTTATCATAGATTTTTATTATATATAGTCTCTCCGGTCACAAAAGATGTCGTCCTAAAATACATGTAATTAAACCATTTTATTTTTTCAAAAAATATATTATCTAAAATATGTAATTTAGATATTCAAAAATGATAAAAATAAATTTGTAGTGAAGAATATTTTCATAACATTATTACTGGACTGAAACAGCGACTAGAGGGGTGAAAAGGAGCACTACTTCTTTTTTACCTCGACCAGATTCAACTCCAATCTCACTCCAGTAGCCATAAAAGCTATGAAGATTGAAAGTACAAGCACAGCTGAAATCATGTATTGAATCCAATCAAAATCTCGAGACACAACGACCAAAATCACCAAAACCTCAAAGAGAGGAGAGTTGGGCGGTTAGACCCATGGCCAACCGGTCAGACCTCTCATACGGGCGGTTTGACTTCTCATATGATGAACAATAAAATCAGCATGATTTCAAAACCACAAATTGACTCGATTTTTTATCCGATGGCTCAAATTCCTTCAAATTTTAACCATAACTCACCAAGAAGATTAGGAATATATTCCAATAGACGATCAGGAAGATCAAGTCCAAGATTCCACCAATTTCTTAGATAAGAGAAAAGAGGCACAAGAATCGAGGAGATTTAAACTTTGGTCCAAAAAGTTGCTCATGGGTAGATGAAGATCAAGATGATCCTATATGTATTCACACATATCCCGGCAAGCTAGATAATAGAAAGAAACCAAAAGAAAACTAAAGAAACATCAAAATCCCAAAAATCCATCAAAGAGAGAGGAAAAACAAGAAGAGACTCATCTTGAGGGAAGTTTGCTTGGATTGATTTGAGAAGGATGTTGGTTTACAGCCACTCCACCATAGATGATAAAAGCTCCACACTTGAGCACTCACTCAATCTATCTCTCATAAATCCTAGCCTCAACTACTACAAAATACTCCTAATCACAAATTAGGGGTTTTCTCTTGAAATGACTTAAGAACTATACATCTAGAGATTCTCCTTTTATAGTGGATGCTAGGCTGAGACAGAAGAGCTTAACGGGCACCCGTTAAACCCACACACAAACGAGTCTACACTCATGCACGCTTCTCAAAGTGGATAACGAACCGGACTTCCCAAATCCATTTTTTCATGATCTTTATCTTCACTTGACCTAAACCGCCCCTCTTTGCATCGTCTTGTGTTGCGGTTTAGCCAAAGGTTACTAAGGCAGTATTTTGGTAAAGTTACCGAGTCTAATCTTCATAAAGCAATCTCATGCTTCGCTACGTGTAGGTTGATCAACAGATCTCTTCATGTCGGCAAGTCTCTCTCATCTGGCTTCTACCAAACCACTATGGCACTTGCGCTGACCCCACGCCGCTTGATGCAATTTGTCGTATCGAACTTCTCGTTCAGTCATCTTTGTCCATTTTGCGCCATGCTTGAGTCCAGTGTCTTCACCCATCATCCTCGATCGTTCTGGACCCAGCTCTCTAAGTCTAGCCTCGATCAACCTCGCCGTTGACCTCTAAACCTCCTACACAACAATAGACCAAGATCGATTCTGGGAATAAGTTCTTTGCAACTTGAGTCAAAACATGCATCATACAACATATATGCACTGAAACCTATAAAATTGACCTAACCCACTAACATTGCCGCCTCGTCGGTCAGCGAACAGGGAAAATTGGTCAGACCGCCACCTAGTCGGACTGACCACCCAGCTTGGTTGGTCTGACCGCTAGCACATTGACTTAGCCAGATTTTCTCTTTAAAAATCCAAACTCTCTCTGAAAATTCAAAATGACTGGAACTTTTAGCTCGAAACTTCAAAAATTATGAGACCAAGTGCACAAGAATCATCTTACTGGCCTACACCCTTTATTTTTGGCCCAGCCCAAAACTCAGCCGAAATTTTTGGCCAATCAAACCGTCCCTCATGGCGGTCATTGTCGACTTAGCGATCGGGCCATGCCAAGGCGATCGACCGCGGCCCTTTGGTCTGCCTATGGCCGGTCTGACCGCCAGAGGTGGCCAGTCAAACCGCCTCCCTGGCCGGTATGACCGCCTAAATCCTGACAGCATCTGAAATTTGGCCGAAGCGGATGTTTCGACTAACTCTCACCACCATTGCTAATTGTATTACCATCATAAGATCATGAGCATATCCGTATAATATTTATAATTATATTTTATAACTTTTTTCAAAAATATAATGATAAAATTTAATGGTCAAAGTGATGTATTGTTGACTTCAAAAGTAAGAAAGACATTTTTTTTACTCCGGGATTATACTATGGTAGGCTAAATTGACATAAATAGGAAAGACATTTTTTTTACTCCGGGATTATACTATGGTAGGCTAAATTGACATAAATAGGCGGGTTTTAATGAGGGCAGCTACTTTAATCTAATTTTCGAAATACGGCCGAGGTATCTTTACAGCTGAAGGTACGAGATCCAAATGCTAACATCCGCCGTGGCATTTTTTGTGGCTCAATTTTGATCTCCAAGCACCGTGGGCCCATCCCAGAGATAAGCTCCTAACTAGTGGCCACATTCTGATTTCTTCTATTCCTGCAGGAAACAAAAGAGAGAAAAACAGAGTAGGAAACCAAAGAAGCACCAAACGGTGTGCAATAATAAGTGTGGAATTTCTTTGTTTTCCCCTAGGCAAAATCACAAGAGGAGTACAGAGAAGAGGAGAAGAAGAAATGGCTGCTATACCAGCAGCAATCTCCGGTTGCTGCTCTTCCTCCTGCCTGTCCCAGCCGGGCCTCCTGCCCTCCACAAGGAGAAGGCACTTCAAGGTCACGGCCATGGCGCCCCAGAAGAAGGTAATCAAACCTCTCCAACTCCCTTAATTAAATCTGGTGTTGCCAAGATCCAATTTTGCCTCCTTGTCACTGTTCATCACACCACTCCAAATCCCAATAGAATTTGATTGGATTACTCTGATTTGGTAAGTTCAGCATGTCCAGCTACCCAAGCTGTATATGTTTCAATTCAATTGCAATAAACTGGATTATTATGTTGAGGTTTACATGACCAGACAGTAGTCCAAGTAGCCTCTTTTCTTTCTCGTGATGACCTGTGAGAAAATTGCAACTAGCAGATATACAACGGAATAATCAATAAGGTCATATGCACATTGACACAAGGATTTTAATGTGAAAAAATCTCCTCAAGGTGAGGAGCAAAAAACCACAGGACCAAACGGTCCACTCCCAAATCTTTCACTATATTAATAATGGGTACAATGGAGTCTTCTCTAGATTACATTAGAGAAATTACAGCAGCAACAATACCACCATCAAGGTGAAACCTTGACACATCAACAATAACAAAAACACAAGATTAAGAAGTAATCAATAGACTGAACAAAATCTATCCTCTGTCCCCTTCGGATTTCAGTTCATATCTAGCAAACTAAAGATCCAAACTGCATGAACCTTGGCAGGAATGTGAATCCACGAGTTCCCAACAAGCTGTCCAAATTTCAGCCAAATCGGACAATGTTTCACCACTCAAACAGAACTTCTACCAAATCTGCTCAGTGCTGAATCTGCTGCTACCCGAACTAACAAAATTCCTCTAACACCTGAAGCTCCTCTAATCCAATCCTCAATCCAACCGCACATATCAAAGAGCTACAAGTCAGGAACTCACAAACCAAATTGGAGGCAGATCCGATCACGTTTTCTACTCCGATCGCCCACTTGATGAAGATCGCGTAGGTGCACTCAAGATAGAACAACACTTTTTCCTCTCCTTTCTTGTTGTTGTATTTCCTTTTTGATTGCTGCTACTTCTCTCTCTCCCTCTGGCTGCTGAAGGGAGGCTTAGGGTTTTGTTGTTTCATCCCCACACTAGGAGGAGGTATCTCCACCCTTCATTCTTAGGGTGATCAATGGTTGTCATTTATTGGGCTTGTGGGCTGAGATGGGTCTTCATATGGAGGGATAGCCCAACAAACTCCCCCTCCCGACATTATGAAGGAATTAACACCTCATCTCAATCATGCCAGCCATTTGCCGGCATACCTCGAGTTTCTCTCTCGTCACTACCTTGGTCAACATATCAGCCCAATTGTCGTCAGTGTGAATCTTCTCAAGCTGCATTTGCTTAGAATTCAACACCTCTCGAATCCAATGGTATCGAACATCAATATGATTCGACCTTGAGTGAAAACTGGAATTTTTGCTCAAGTGGATAGCACTTTGGTTGTCACAAAACAACTCATACTTATCTTGATCAAGCCCAAGCTCACTAGTCAACCTTTTCAGCCACAATAGTTCCTTGCTCGCCTCAGTCGCTGCAATAAACTCAGCTTCAGTTGTAGACAATGCCACATATTTCTGCAACTTGCTTTTCCATGACACAGCTCCCCCTGAATAGGTAATCAAATACCCTGAAGTAGACTTCCTCCTATCAACATCTCCGGCCATACCAGAATCTATTTATCCAACCAACACAGGCTCACCTTTACCAAAGCAAAGCTTCAACTTAGTACTGCTCCGAAGGTATCTCAAAATCCACTTCACGGCTTCCCAATGCGGTCTTCCAGGATTAGACATGAATCTACTCACTGTACTAACTGCATGAGCAATATCAGGCCTTGTACACACCATAGCATACATTAAACTTCCAATTGCTGAGGTATATGGAATGTTTTGCATTTCCCTCTTCATCTCATCAGTAGAAAGGCATTGTTTGGTGCTTAACTTGAAATGAGCTGCGAGTGGACAGCTCACAGATCTTGCATTGTCCATGTGAAACTTCAGAAGTATCTTCTCAATATACTTCTCTTGGGACAGATATAACTTGTTGCAACTTCTATCTCTCTCAATTCTTATACCAAGAATCTGCTTTGCTGGCCCCAAGTCTTTCATGGCAAAGGACTTGCTCAACTTCTTCTTCAGCTCTGCAATCCTAGATACATTCTTGCCAACAAGATATCATCAACATACAGCAATAAGATGATAAAATCATCATTAGCAAACCTCTGAATAAACACGCAATGGTCTAAGGTACACCTCTTGTAGCCTTGCTCCCCCAAAACAGAATCAAACTTCATGTACCATTGCCTTGGTGCTTGTTTCAGGCCATAAAGACTTTTTTTCAACTTGCACACAAAGTCTTCCTTGCCTTTCTTAACAAACCCCTTAGGTTGCTCCATGTATTTCTCTTTCTCCAAGTCCCCGTGAAGGAACGCTGTCTTCACATCCATCTGTTCAATCTCCAAATTGAGACTAGCTGCCAAGCCAAGAACCACCCGAATGGATGCCATCTTCACCACTGGAGAAAAGATCTCATCAAAGTCTATCCCTTTCCTTTGACTGAAACCTTTCACAATGAGCCCACCCTTGTACCTTGGATGTACATTGTGTTTTTCTTGCTTAATTCTGTAGACCCACTTGTTCTTCAATGCTTTCTTGCCCTTAGGCAATTTTACCAACTCATATGTGTGATTCTTATGCAAGAAATCCATCTCGTCTTGCATAACCTTCATCTACTCTTTCTTATGCTCATCCTCTTTTGCTTCTGCAAAACACTCAGGTTCTGAACCATCCGATAATAACACTACATAATCATCTGAGGAATACCTGGTAGAGGCCCTGCGATCTCTGGCAGATCGTCTGAGTGGAACTGCTGGTGGAGCTTCTAGTACTAGTGGTTGCATGTCATGCGTATCAGCATCGACTTGCTGTTCTTGGGGAGCACAATCATCACCTGTACCCTGCACATCGTCTTGTGCATCATTTGCAACATCACCTTCAGCTTGTTGTGGAGCTGGAGCTGCAGGAACTGGGTTTAAATCAACCATGTCTTGCTGTTGAGGAACTTGCACCTTTGCCTTCACAATATCCTCAATAGTTTGGTCTTCAACAAACACAACGTCACGACTTCTCACAACCTTCTTTGCTATAGGATCAAATAACTTGTAACCAAATTCATCCAAACCATAGCCAAGGAATATGCACTGACGTGTTTTTGCATCAAGCTTTAACCTCTCATCTTGAGGAATATGAACAAAGGTTTTGCACCCAAACATCTTTAGGTGGTCATATGACACATCCTTATCGTACCAAACTCTGTTTGGAACATCTCTCTGCAAAGGATAACATGGTGAGAGATTAATAAGATAAACTGCAGTCATCAAAGCCTCACCCCAGTAGTGCTTTTGTAGCTTTGCATGTGATAACATGCATCGAACTCTCTCCACCAATATCCTGTTCATCCTCTCAGCAACACCATTTAGTTGTGATGTCTTAGAAGGAGTAAATTGATGCCTAATTCCTTGCTCCTTGCAATATGCATTAAATGGACCAATGTATTCTCCTCCATTATCAGTACGGATGCACTTTATCTTCTTGTCAGTCTCTCTTTCAATAGAGGTCTGAAATTGCTTGAATACACTCAATACTTGATCTTTGGACTTCAAGGGATAAGCCCAAACTTTCCTGGAGAAATCATCAATGAAAGTGACAAAGTACTTAGCACCACCGATGGAACTTACCGACATCTTGCACACATTGGAATGCACCAAATCCAGCAACTCTGGCTTCTTGTGAGGAGGCTGACTTTTGAAAGCAACTCGGTGTTGCTTCTCCACTAGGCAATCCTCACACTTTCCCAAGTGTACACTCTTCATCCTTGATAGGAGATCCTTCTTGACTAGTATGGTCATTCCCTTCTCACTCATGTGCCCGAGCCTCTTGTGCCATAGAACACAAGGATCATCCTTCTCTAGTGCATTGACAGAAACACTAAAAACTTTAGCATAAACATGATACAAGAAAGAAACAATTTTACCTCTTGCAACCACCATGCTTCCCTTGGTAAGCTTGTATTGTCCATCTCCAAAACTACTGTTGTAGTTGTCTTCATCAAGCAATCCAACTAAAATTATGTTGAGCCGAAGCACTGCAACATGCCTCACAGACTTGAGAGTAAACCTTGTACCATTTGCAGTCTCCAAGTGCACATCTCCCTTTCCAATGATTTGAGCACAATCATTGTTACCCATCTTCACAATTCCAAAATCACCTGAGATGTAGTTTGTGAAGAACTCTCTATGAGATGTAGCATGAATTGTAGCATTGCTGTCAGGTATCCAAACCATCTCATCATCACCCACAAAGTTGATGGTCGCATCATCAGAAACTACAGTAACCCTTTCCTCAACAGTTAAAACATTCTTACCAACATTACTTTTGTTGTCTTCACCAACAAGAATCATCATATCCTCAACAACAGAAGTAATACGGTCCACCTCACTGTCGTTGTTACTGTCATGTTTCTGTGCCTTCTTCTTTTTCTTGTTCTCCCGCTTCAGCTTTCGACAGAACTTCTTGAGGTGTCCCTTCTCATGGCAATAATAACATTCCACATTTGCATACTTTCCTCTTGATTTGCTTCTACTTTCAAATGTACTTTTCTTCGGACCTTGGCTCCTACTTCTCCCCCTTGACTCAGTAATCAACACTTCTGAATGTGAGGAGGAACTCTCCCTTTCAGCAATCTTTCTTGTCTCCTTATTTATCACCTTGGTCTTCACATGGTTCCAAGTGACAGCACCATTTGGAGCTGAATTGCACAAAGTAATTTTAAGAGTTTTCCAAGAGTCCGGCAATGACCCAAGTAGTAGCAAGGCACGTACCTCATCATCAAATGTGATTCCCATGGAGGAGAGCTGATTTATAATGCCTTGAAATATATTCACATGATCAGCCACAGGAGTGCCCTCTCGGTACCTCAAGTGCATTAATTTCTTGATCAAGAACATTTTATTTGTACCTTCTTTCCGGGCATACAACACTTCCAACTTCTGTCATAAGGAACGTGCATGTGTCTCATCACTAATATGGTTCAATACATTGTCATCAACCCATTGTCAAATGAACCCACAAGCTTGGCGATAAAGTATCTTCCATTCATCATCAGTTTTGTCATCCGGTTTCTCAAGTGCATACATCGGCTTGTAATACTCCTTTACATAGTGTAAGTCCTCCATCTTACCCTTCCAAACTTTGTAATTTGTACCATTTAGTAAGATCATTATGCTAGTATTCAGTTCCATCTTTCACCACAAGGCTATCACACAAAGCTCTGACACCACTTTGTTGAGGTTTATATGACCAGACAGTAGTCCAAGCAACCTCTTTTATTTCTCGTGATGACCTATGAGAAAATTGCAACTAGCAGATATGCAACGAAATAATCAATAAGGTCACATGCACATTGACACAAGGATTTTAACGTGGAAAAATCTCCTCAAGGTGAGGAGCAAAAAACAACAGGACCAAACGGTCTACTCCTAAATCTTTCACTATATCAATAATGGGTACAAGGGAGTCTTCTCTAGATTACACTAGAGAAATTACAGCAGCAACAATACCACCATCAAAGTGAAACCTTGGCACATCAATGATAACAACAACACAAGATTAATAAGTAACCAATAGGCTGAACAAAATCTATCCTCTGTCCCCTTCAGATTTCAATTCATATCTAGCAAACTACAGATCCAAACTGCATGAACCTTGGCAGGAATGTGAATCCACGAGTTCCCAACAAGCTATCCAAATTTCAGCCAAATCGGACAATATTTCACCACTCAAACAGAATTTCTACAAAATCTACTCAGTGCTGAATCTGCTGCTACCCGAACTGACAAAATTCCTCTAAAATATGAAGCTCCTCTAATCCAATCCTCAATCCAACCGCACATATCAAAGAGCTACGAGTCAGGAGCTCACAAACTAAATTAGAGGCAGATCCGACCACTTTTGCTACTCCGATCGCTCACTTGATGAAGATCGCGCAGGTGCACTCAAACTAGAACAACACTTCTTTCTCTCCTTTCTTGTTGTTGTATTTCCTTTTTGATTGCTGCTACTTCTCTCTCTCCCTCTGGCTGCTGAAGGGAGGTTTAGGGTTTTGTTGTTTCATCCCCATACTAGGAAGAGCTATCTCCACTCTTCATTCGTAGGATGATCAATGATTGTCATTTCTTGGACTTTTGGGCTGAGATGGATTTTCATACGGAGGGATAGCCCAACATATTAATCTTGGCTTCAGCTGATTTGCTTTTGGAATTGTCCGAGCTTAAATATTGATGCTACAATTGAATTGACTTCATCCATGGCAATCTTGATTCTTGAACAATTAATATCTGAATCATTGTCTCTTGCCGATTCTTGCCCTGCAACATCTGATTCTTGTCGATTGATTGCGTCGACGGTGGCGGTGAGCGCAGGTGAACCGGTACGACGAGAGCTGGTCGAAGCAGTGGTTCGGCGCGGGCATCTTCGTGGAGGGGAGCGAGGAGGTGCCGGTGGACGTGTTCAAGAAGCTGGAGAAGCGCAAGGTGCTGAGCACCGTGGAGAAGGCCGGCCTGCTGTCCAAGGCGGAGGAGCTCGGCGTGACGCTTTCCTTGCTGGAGAAGCTCGGCCTGCTCTCCAAGGCCGAGGACCTCGGCCTCCTCAGCCTCGTCGAGAACGCCACCGCCGTCTCCCCCTCCGTGCTCGCCTCCGTGTCCCTGCCCCTCTTCGTGGCCGCCATCGTTGCCGTCGTCGTCGTGCCGGACGACTCCGCGGTGCTCGTCGTCCTCCAAGCCGTCGTCGCAACGCTACTCCTGGCCGGCGCCGCCGGGCTGTTCGTCGGCTCCTTCGTCCTCGACGGACTGCAGGAGTCGGATTAGTACGTTGACCGAGAGACTCCAGCGAGGTATTGTCGGTGCGACCTCGATCGTTCCAGACCGACCTACTCGTACGTAACTACGTATGCACATGTGCAACGCTGAAGGAATTTGCGGCTGTTGTGGATGATTGTGTAATTTGGACGGGGAAGTGATGTTTTGCCCGACGAATCGGCTGCGTAGCTATGTAGATTATTGTAGTACTGCTATAATACAATTGTTCGCGCCAACGTTTAGCTATGTTGTTTGGCATTTTTCATGGCGCGTGTAGGGGTGAGAGTGGTTCTACGTTATCCAATGGGTAACCGATTCAACCCGAAAATTCTAGCAGTATGGGTCAAAGGTGCAACTGAACAAAAAAAAAAGATCCAATAGGTTCTGAACCTATTTGTTCCAGTGGATCGAAGTATTGAACCTTACGTGTCGTCGTCCTTGTTCCAACGCGTCGCTGCTACTCAATCCGCCGCCTCCAACGCACTACCGCCTGGATCCTCCACCATGGAGCGCCTCCTCAATCTCTACTTCTTGCCATCACCGTTTCAATCCTCCACCACAACGTGCCATGGCCTCCAGCGCCACAAAGCGACCGAGCGATGGTGTGGCGGCCATGCAGCGAATGCGGATGAGGCTTCGCAGTAGGTCTTGGTCTTTCTTGGTTCTTGGTGGGGAAGGCAGCCAAACCGGCCGACGATCTTCCTGCCTTTAACAACCTGCCAGTCCGTGTCACGAGGCTTTGCGCGCGGCTCGTTGAGAGGTGTGCTGCATTGACACCTCTGGTGCTCTTCGACGAGACTAGCACAAGGGTGAACAGACGGCCTTGAGTTATGTTGATTTGACTCCCTCATTGAGAGGCGCCTCTAGTCGCCATTTTAGTCCAACACAAGTGTTGAGGTTTATGGCAGGTTGTGGAAAGCGCACCATGCCGAGGTTGCCTATTGATGGCTTGATGACGAAGACGACACCAAATGGCCTTATGGCCCCAGCACAAGCACCAGACGCACCTCGTGGGCTCCCGGCAATGGCGCACATGGTGGTTCCGCACTAGGTAGTTGAAGCAGTAGCCGGCGGTCCTACAAAGGATGAGGCTTCGCAGTAGGTCTTGGTCTTGCTTGGTTCTTGGCGGGGAAGGCAGCCAAGCCAATCGCCGATCTTCCCTACCTTTGACAAGCTGCCACTCCGCGTTGCTAGGCTTTGCACGAGGCTCGTTGAGAGGTGTGCTGCATTGACACCTCTGGTGCTCTTCGACGGGACTGGCACAGGGGTGAACAGACAGCCTTGAGTCATGTTGATTTGACTCCCGCATTGAGAGGCGCCGAGCTATGCGCATAGGCTTTGGGGGCGAGGGAGCAAATCAAACTAATTTCGCTCTAACTTGTGAACCCGCTGGTTGTTGGGATGGAGTAAACTAGGGATGGCAATGGCCCCATTCCCCATTACCCGACAGGGAATTCATCCATTAGGGTTTTCCACGGGTTGCTAATATGCAAATACAATTCCCTATTGGGTAAAGCAGGGATGGGGAATAGCCCCATCCCTGCTACCCGCATGGGCCCCCGATAACACATGTAGGCTACTAGCCCACTATTGCACAACCCAACAAGGCGATAGCTAGATAATTTCATTTGCATCATTTATTTTTCAGATGCTAATTAATTAAAAAATATTGTCATTTTAGCATTGCAGGTGGATGTTCATACTCAATTTATAACATTATGAATCTTATTTTATCTTCTTTCGGGATCTAACTTTCGGATATAGGCCTCAGTGGGGCCCGATAACCCGATGAGGACAGGAAATGGGAGGAAAATAGCATCCGAGGACAGAGATAAATAATTTTTTGTCTCTCAAGAATAAGGATATCCCACCACTCCCCGACGGAGAATGACCTGTTGCCTAAACACTGAGTGGGGGTCGGCCGGTTTGTTGAGACACAGGGCGTCGGGGACGAGGCACGCAGCTTTGGACAAACAAAGTGGTAGTTCGGGCGAATTGAAGGAGGTTGGCGATGTAGGAGTTGGGGAGCTGATGGCCGGGTGATTGGCGACATAACTCCCTGCAGCCTAGCACCCTCGATTCGCCCCTACATAGGTCACGAGCACGTGCGGCGGAGTCTCCGGGGCGACCTCGTCCGAACCACAGTCGAGAGGATCAAAGCAAAGGTCTTGGCGGGTCGGCAGATCCAGATCTGCCACCATGCAAGGACACTTGGAGGAACTCCCGAACGTGTATGGAGGTCGGGGGTGCGGGGGAAGGTGGATCTTGGAGGCGGCGGAGGATGGAAGGTGGATTCAGTGGGGCGTTGGGGGTGCGATCTGGGACGGAGACGTTGCGGCCACCACGTCAGCCCAATGTGGCTTCGAAACTGCGGTGGAGGCTTGGGGTCCAGGAGCAGGCGAGTGGGGGTGGTCCGTGGGTCAGCGAGGTGGGGCAGCCAGGGGCCAAGGATTGGCGCCGGAGGTCGGGGTGACCCGCCGACGAAGGGGGTGGAGGGGGCTCTCTCTCTCGTCTCATCCGCAAATCCTCCCCGATGCAAATGTGCACAGTGCAGATGATTCAAGTAACTGGTGAATAGCACAAATGAAAACATCACTCTCTTTTTTAAAAAAACGTGTTTTGGAGGCACAATCAGCTCTGCAACAATTCCCAGTATAATATCAAAGTGCAGCTCACATTCTGCCCTGATCAGTTCATTTCTGCGACACACGCGTGGAAAGCAATCACGTCATATGTATACATCATGCACGGGAAAAAAATATATTCGGGGATGCCTCACATGAGACTCCTCTCAACCAGCCGTTGATTTCTCTTTCATCAACAAAATCAATGATCAATGGGTAGCATCTCGCGTCAGACCCTCTTCATCAGATTTTCTTCCGATAAATACGCCCAACTTGAATATGTGCTCAAACGGTTAGCGTGTGTGTAACCGGTACGCAAAGAGAGGGGGTCACGTCTCACGAGCCGCGACTCTCTTAATTTCCTTGTGCGTATGACTAGTGTAGGGGTCTTGTGTTGGCGTGTGCGCGCGCCTGAGATGAGGTATGAGATGGAGCGAGTTTGAACAGAGATACTATCCTTGCCCTTGTGATTCAATTGTGTCTGGAAAACTAGCTAGACAAATATGCCAGGTTTAGTGAAGTTCAATTTGCACATCAGAACGCCGACTCCTGAAGCCTGAAGGCGCAGCTACCTCACAAACAGGCAAGCACACTGATTTGGAACAATTTCCATGTCTGTTGATGAAACCACCCAAATAAATATTCCGGCGTGCAAGAACACACTATATATATTCAAGGAAGAAAATAGGTGGCTGGTGTACTGATCGACAGTGGTGGAGCTGGGCCTCGAGCATAGCACAAGGTCTAGAATTAAAAGCTCTCTTAAAAAATCATCAAAATACGTGTTCAGTCTAATAACAACCGTCCTATCCCGAGACTTGGCCGTGACTGGGTCCGCCCGCTGCTGATCGATGAATCACTAGGCAACAACAATCAATAACCACTCACTGGTAATTAAAGTAAACAATTTGCACTGCTGCCCGGCTGGCCAGTCAGTTTTTGTGCAGGAACCTTGTATATGACAAGTTGACAACTAACGTACTATATATTTTTTTCTTCAAACAGAACAACAACCGCTTTAATTGAACTGAGACTTTTCGGGGTAACAAACATGAAATCCAAAGAGTTTGATCGATCTATCGACGTGCACGTCGATCAGTCATGCAGCAGGCAACGACGAGTAGTGTGTCGTTCCATCAATCCTTGTTCAGTATTTGCCGTCGCCGACCTGTGCAGCGTCTCGTCAACATGGCGGCCAGCAGCACCCACGAGAGTGTCACGGTCGTCGTGTAGTCCTCGCCTGTAAATGAAGAGGCCGTAGAACCCGCCGGCCACCGTGGCCACGGCCATGCTCCAAACCAGGACGGCCACCGGCGTCGGCATGAGCGCGGCGACGCGGTGCGCGAACATGGCGGTGAGCGCCGCGGACAGCGCCCACGCCGCCGCCTCGAGCCGCCCACGCCTCGCGGGGTCGTCGTTGGCCCGCTCGAGCAGCCGGAGCGTCGCGAGGAGCGCGGCCAGGTTGAGGGAGGACGCGGCGACGAGCAGCGCCGACCGGACGTCCCCGCGGGCGCGGGCACGGTACGCCACGACGCATGAATTGAGCGTGAGCAGCGCGAAGGCCAGGACGGTGACCGCGCTGGATGACGAGACGGTGCATACCTGCTTCGCTGCAGCCATGATATTGATGGTCATTCGACACGCTTGCCGAGGAGGCCAAGCGAACATAAAATTCTCAAACGACATGGCCTGCCCTGCAGTGTTTATATGGCGCGTACGTTGAAACTTACTTTTGGTCTTCTTATTCTTACAGCGTGTAGATTAATGCATGCATGAAATTCACTGGAAAATCACTTCAATATATAAGCAAGGAAAAACTGGAGCAAGATAGCTCACTGATTAGCTAATTTGGTTTCGAGATTGACACCATGCTTACATTAGGTTCAGGAGGTTTGTCGGGTGAGGTACGATGTATTGTCGGCGTTTCAAAAAATAAGATATGGTGTAGAGAGGCAAAGCAGTCGGCATCTCGCATATAAACGGAGATATGTACGTGTTTGCATTCACGAGAGATCGATATTTACATTTCTACCTGCTTAATTAATTACGGAACACGTCATGATTAGCGTGGAAAAGACCTGGCAATTTCACAGAATTCTGCTTTCGCACGGAGTCTTGGTCAACAATTAATACAGATGTACTTTCTTTGGTCAACACTTAACACAGATGTACTACTTAGGAAATGCAAAGTAACTTCCAGGAATCTTGCTTGAGCAACAAACCCCGACTTCTTCAGGAAATTTCGTCATCGAACCTTCAGTCCATTTTCTTCCATGCATACGTTATGCAAGGAGAAACACTGAATTACTGATGACCCAGTAACTGCACATAATAGATTTGATTGGAGCAATGCAACCAAACTAGCATGGTCAATTTCCCAACCATGGAGAACGTAAGTTGCAACAACTTCAGCACGCTTGCAACCGACACTGATTTTTTTTCCTACAAACAAAATTGGCATAACAATGTACTGATAACATGTGAGCAACCACCTTTGGCTATATCAAACACGCACACGCATCGGCTTCATATCTATGAAAGGTGATAAGTCCCGATTCCCAACCCGGAGATCCCACCATGAACAGCTGTCACATGACTCAAACCAGACCATTCATCAGTAGCTACTTTTCACACAGAACACAAAAAGGTAACGAGATTGTATTAGTCACCGGCAAAATCTAATCTTACATCCTGAACCAGTTTTCTCACTGACTTTTCTGCTCGGTTGTGTGCTGGTGGTTACCCAGTAGATCATCCCCGTGTTGGTTCGAGATCGCTTGTTCAATGGGCTTCATCTCAAGTTTCTTCTTTTCCTTCTGGACGACTTGCCTAGGCATCACCTCTAGGATGAAACTTCCACCATTCCATGTGGCTGCACACACCTTGAGTATCTGGAAGATCGCATGCATCCGGTAGGAGAGGAATATGGGGACAGCCAGAGCCATTGTTGCCACTGTGAACAGTGCCTGAAGCAGTGTGTACATCAGTGGCCGGTTCCTGTCACCAAGCAATCCGCTCAGCCTCCACCAGATGTTGTTTGCTTTCTGTGCTTTCTTTGACAATTCCCTGCCAAACATTTGATGATAAATTACTGGATTGCTTCAAGGTTTCTGTTGTTACCAAGGATATTTGAAACTATCAACAGTTATTGTATGAACTTATTCAACTAGAACACAGGAAAATATGGTATAATGAAAGAGGAAGCTCAAAATGAACATAAGTAGAAACTTAAGGAAAGGGCAGAAAATGGGAAGAACTTGGACTCCAAACTAGAAACTAGATAAATGTACACATGTAACTACAGTGTTGTACAGAGATGCAACTTCACCCATGATCAAGCAGCTTCATTGGGTGTAAACACTATGCCACTTACAGATGCCTGAGTATCCATATAACCCACTGACATGATTCCGCCTTAACTCCCTCACTATTTCATAAAACCCACCATTTTAGGTCCAGTGAGTTCATTTGTCAAAGTCAACACCAATAGGGTATGCAACGATATGAATGTATATCAAGTAATCTAGTCCGCACTCCATTGGTATACAGTATACCACACTAAGAAATGCAAAGATGTACCTGTATGATGTCATGACTTCAGGGTCCCTTAACAGCCTCTGTCGGCGCAGCACATTAACTATGAGAAAATACATAAGTTGCCACAAAGTGTAAGCAGCTAGAGGAACAACAAACAGCCATGTCCACAGATATGATTTGTCCTCCACATATGGCCATGTGACTCTGGCTGCTCTTCCTTCTGGATGCATGGCAGCAAACGTTTGTGGGTTCCACCACCGGATAGTGAACAGAACAATTCCTGTAAAAGCATTCTACCAGTCATGTAAACTGAATATATTTAGCAAGAGGATGTGCTGGATGAATAATACAACTACATAACCCCAGCTTATTCAGTAGTCAGGCCTGTCCGAAATCTGAGCAGACCTCAACCATATTTCACACCGAACTTCAGATTGAGAGTTTTTTTTTCATTTGGCCCTGTGATGCTATGTTAATTGCAGAAATAGCTCTCTTGCCACTGAAATTCCAAAAGTAGACCCCTCCCGAACGCGGAAGCACGGTAGACCGACATGTGTCTCTTCCCGCGCTCGAGGGCGCGGAACATGGGTGCTCAGTGTGGCAGGCCAGGCGGGCACAGGAGGAAAGGGTGCGTCGCGGAAGGTGGTCGGCCCGGCCACCTTCCGCGTCTCCGGAGCGTGGGATGAAGGCAGAGAATGCAAAATTTTCATGCATTTAATGCATGTTGCATGCAGCGCGGAAGCACAAAAAAAATTCATGCATGCACTCTGCATGCAGCGCAGAAGCAAAAAATTTGATGCATTTAATGCTGCATGCAACTGGAGAATGCAAAATTTTCATGCCGCTTCCGCGCTTGGGTGCCGCAGAAAGCAGCCCGCATCGCGAGCCTGGTTCCCACGCTCGCCTGGCCTGCCGCGCTGAGCACCCGTGTTCCGCGCCCCTCGAGCGTGGGAAGAGACACGTGTCGGCCTACAGTGCTTCCACGCTCGGGAGGGGACTACTTTTAGAATTTCAGTGGCAAATGAGCTATTTCTATAATTAACGTGGCATCACGGGGCCAAATGGAAAAAAAAATCAGCCCTTATCTAGCCAACTGAAGGCTCTATTGCGTGGTTTTAGTCAAATTCCTCAATTGAATGTTGACCATTTCAATGTTTGCGCCGTTTTGGCATCAATATTCCACTTGTTGACATGACATTGTCAGTGACATGAAAAGAAAAAAAAGAAGCTCAGCTATAATACAGAGGATGCACAAGTTTAAGGCCCTGTTTGGATGAGGGGTATTTCTTTGGGAAGTTTTGGGATTTAGTGAATCATACACCCCTAAGGAATCGTGAGCTAGCACATTGGCATCGCATGCTGATCAACAAAGCAAAGTAATAGCAAAATTGTCATTGTAAAGAATCCATGATCCATAGATTACTTTCGCGCATTGGACAAATAGACTGAAATGATTAAATAGTTTCACTAGACTAAAATGAAGCTTAATAATTTACAAAAGTAAAGTTTCCTGTACATTGAATTGGGATGTTCATGTGTGAGATCACTTACCAGGTAAAAGGTGTATCAGGACACTAACAAGCTTATCAAATGAGCTAAAAACCAAGCTGCAACGCCACACAATTAATGCCCAAGCAAGTGGACCCTGGAAGGATTTAATGCAAAACAAATTATTACACACATATTATGGGAATGAACCAAAATCCAACAAGAATACTTTTCATACCTCTGCAAATGAGAAGCAAACCATGAAAAGCTTTTCATCCTTCGGATAAAAGAGAATCATGACAAGGAGAAAAGTGTTGGCATAGTAGCAGAAGTCCTGCAGAAAGACATTCATGATTGTAACACTGTGGCTTTATTATTATTAATGACTGACACACAAGCAAATGGTTGAGAAATTTAATGCATTCCATCAAAAGATCATGAAACTAGTGTCTAATAGACTTAAAAAACAGTTTTAAAAAATGGAACATTCACACTGCAGAATGCACAAGGCAAACAACTGGTAAAAGACACTTCCTAATACATTCAAAATTTCCTGAGTACCACTACCACATACCATTAGCATGAATTGGCTTCTCTATTATAATGCATAGCACAATGATATACAAACCAAATATATGACAATAGGATCATATACCCCTTTTGTAATAAGCCAGCATCATCCACTCATCCTACTATAACAAATACTAACATTAGCCACTTACTAACATTCTTCTGTTTCATCAAAGCTCCCTATGGTAAGAATAGGCAGAACATTTAAGATAACAGAGATACTTAAACTGTTCTGCATAGCGCCCAAACCAGCACGCTTAACATGAACTAAATAAATTTCTTTGGAAGCATGTTTCTAGTATTTATCCCATTTCCAGGACATTAAATTGTCAGACAGAATTGGACTCACCAGGAGGTAGTAATGCCATTTCTTGTAGCGGTAGTAGATCCACCGGAGCGGAACGAATATGACATAGAACAGGCAATAAACATACGGCACATCCTGTGGTCCTGCGAACAAAATCGGAGCATTACAGAGGAACCAACCATAACCTTGTGATGTAACACGCAACCGAATAGATCAATGCAGCAGCAGCTTACTGGCACCCAAGAGGTAGCAAAATGTCCCAAATCCAAGAACACCCAGCAAGTGTGTGACCTGCACATTAAAGCATTCCCCACATCCAGCCATCCAATTATCATCACAACCTTGACAGTGCATACTTCAAGTGCAGCACAATAAATTAACAAATTGTGAACTACACCATCCAGCCCAAATGCAACCCCACCACCCCCCCCCCCCCCGGCCCAAACAAAAATAAACAGTTACACCACCACCCCATAAAGCATCTTGGTTGAAGCATATCATGACACAATGCCCACCGAAAATAACCACGACATGAACAGATTACGCATACAAGCACCAAGAATCCCCCAAATTTCAACAAACAGAACACGGCCAGCCCAAGATTTGAGCAAGAGGCCGCCTAATTAGCACAATACCAATAAAACAAGATTAAGCAGGGGAAGGAACAAGGAAATAACGACCTTAAAGATGAAGCGCTCGTGCTCCTCGGCCTTGGTGGCGATCTTGACGGCGTGCTTCGACAGAATCTCCTTTGCCTGGTCCCTCTGCGCATCAAAAACACCCCCAAAAAATCAGAACTTAAAACCTCGCCGGGGGCTGCGGCGACCCACCCTCCGCCGGATGTCCGCGGCCCCGTTGGCGACCGAAGCCGCCGCCGCCTCGTCCTCCACCTCCGACGCCATTCGAAAGAACCTTCGAGACGCGACCAGTTCTCCTCGCGAAGAAGACGACGTAAGACGTAAGCTTCCTCTCTCTTTTATATATATATATATAATTGGTTGTACATTGAATTTGAGTTGTAATATTACTCTGAATAGATAGCAGTATGATTAAATATAATATATATTTTAATAAGATCAGTCGATGGTATTATTAATTTCACTGATATGATTGGTATTGTCAGATATCAAAGCCGGTATTAATGGGTATCAAAATTGATACGGTACGTAGAGCTACTCTGTACAACAAAAATGGTACGTGTCAGTCATATCGGCCGCCAACCCGCCACCGGATAAGACTATCTCTAATGTTGTGTTTTAGCCGATTCAAATAAGGAGAGAGAAGGTATTGAATCGATTCAATACATTAGAGGGATCAATTCCAAAAAAAAAATGTATAAAACCGAACTCTACTTAGGAGTCGATTCAAAGTACTAAACAACTCATATGAACATTAAACAATTACACAGGAGAGAGTGCGGTTAAGAGATGATATTATTATTTTGTATTTTTTAAATGTAATATGGGTTCAAGTTATTAGTATGAATCGGTTACATTGGAGAAAAATCAACTCAATTCCTAGAATACTTATATAATATAATTTTGAATCGACATCGGTCTAATACACTAAAAATGCTCAAAGTACTTTTTATAGTTTATAGTATCGTCACTCATTTTGCCTCTGTTTTGACGTCGTGGATTATAGTATCGTCACTCATTTTCCCTTCTTCTTTTTCGCGAGTTCCCGTGGCGTCTGGGGCTCCCCGTCTGGTTTCCAGGGAACGCGACGTCGGAACACGTGTGCGCTCTTGTGTCTGCGCGTCAGATTCTGCGGCTACGGGAGCCGCGGTTTGGTGTGTACTCGGGAGGATGTGGCCGTCGGCGAACACGCGGGGATGTGTGTATGGGTTGTTACCCTTTTTGCCTTTTTCACACCGGCGGATGAGCGCTTTACGTGTTGGCAGGCACTGGCCTGGGTCGCCGGCAAGTTTGGTTTCTGAATTTTTTTCTATCGGTGCGAACAACGCGAAAGCGAAGTTATATCTAATCCATGTCAGTGACAGGTAGGCATCTGTTGTGAGCCACGCGATCATTGCCAACTTGCATATCAATCGTATTCGGCACGATAGATGCGCTTTTCGCCTTTTTTCCGGCGTACGTTGTGAAATAGCGGTGCGTGTTTGTACCGAGACAGAGAAGTAATTGTTGCGATGGACTGCACGCAACAGAATGCCAGTCCGTAGGAAGCATAGGCCATGCAGAGTAAGCTGAAGCGAAATAAAATCCATGCATCGATAGCGAGCATCCACCAGGATACAGTAAGGAACATGGTACACTCTTCTTTTTACCAAAAAAAAAACTAGTGCATAGTAGGCATATTAGTTATATATACTATAATAGGTAATAGCTGGAGTGTAACCAGTTTTGTGGGGAGATCCATGGAGTGGCATATTCTTTCTTTGGCAGTTGGCATCTTGGGATATTATATTGGGTCCTTCCTGACGTACCTCTTAGTATGACACTTTTATTCAGATTAATGAATGATTACCGTGACTAGTTTATTTTATCTTAACTAATAAAAGAATGAGTTTACTCTTGCGTAACGGGAGGATCATCCGATCCCTACGTGCGTAAAAAAAAACCAACAAAACCTCCGCGGGCACTAGGACCAACGTGTCAGCCATTATGCATCCCTAACGTGGTCACTCCTCGTATCTGCGTCATCGTCGCCCCGCTCTTCTTCCTCCGATTCACCCACCCCCGCCCTGCCTTGCACCCACATATAACATCCCAAGTCTTGGCTTGTGTTTCAAATGTAAGAAAATGAGTAGAAATTAAAAATTTTCTTGCATCTTGTTGTTGTATGAATATTCTGAAAATTCTTGTAAATGAATTATGGGAATACAACATCACAAGTCTCTTTTGACCTAAGTCTTGAACCTTTGGAAACCTCTTAGCATGACACTTTTATTCAGATTAATGAATGATTACCGTGACTATTTTATTTTATCTTAACTAATAAAAGAATGAGTTTACTCCCGCGTAACGGGAGGATCATCCCACCCCTACATGCGTAAAAAACCCAACAAAACCTCCGCGGGCACTAGGACCAACGTGTCAGCCATTACGCATCCCTAACATGGTCACTCCTCGTATCTGCGTCATCGTCGCCCCGCTCTTCTTCCTCCGATTCACCTACCCTCGCCCTGCCTTGCACCCACGTGTAACATCCCAAATCTTGACTTGTGTTTCAAATGTAAAAAAATGAGTAGAAATTAAAACTTTTCTTGCATCTTGTTGTTGTATGAATATTCTGAAAATTCTTGTAAATGAATTATGGGAATACAACATCACAAGTCTCTTTTGACCTAAGTCTTGAACCTTTGAAAACCTCTTAGCATGACACTTTTATTCAAATTAATGAATGATTACCGTGACTATTTTATTTTATCTTAACTAATAAAAGAATGAGTTTACTCCCGCGTAACGGGAGGATCATCCCTGATGAGGACATGACCCCTATGGATACAACCATATTTGCTATGCTTACTGTTCCAAGTATAAGAGCTCGTACACTTCACTTAAATTATTAGGTGAGTTTGTTTTTAGGAGTGTCTTTATATTATATGAATTATATGATGTTACCTAATGATAATATATATATATGTGCAGTGTCATGTCACTTTTGGTCCAAGACAAGCAAGCAGTTCGAGCTGGACCCGTTTTGGAATCCAGTTCGGCCTCCAGAATCAGCCTGACAACACCAACTTAAAACAGGCATAACTTTCACATACGGAGTCCGTTGAAGGTCCACGAGTACTTGATTAAAAGCTTATTTCGTCCTCTTTCCAATGGATCCGGCCTCACCTTCAAATTCTTTCTGGACTGATCACAATCATCAAAAAAAGACGTCATATCACTTGTTTGGACCAATCTGGGCCTTGTAATTATACTGAACTTGGCCCATCTGCCGGTGGACCACCTGGGGGTGCTGTTACTGTTCACATGAACAGTAATCCATGAGATTAGTCCCACCCCCTTAGTTCTATTAGATGTGTGACTCCTCATCCCCTATTTAAGGAGGTCGCACCCCCTCTAGTTTTCTTGGATTTTGTTTAGTTAAAAGTTAGCCTTGTTGCAACTTCGTGTATTGGCTTGTGTCGACTAGACCAACCATAATACCGCTTCAAAATCCCAACTCAATTCAATATTTCAATTCCTATTTGTAATTTCAGATTACTTTATTTTTTTCTTGCGTGCTTCTTCAATGTATGCAGGAATCAACCTTCGTGGTCAGGTCATCCGGGTATTCGTACGGTTGATAACGACTTGTCAATCGATTCGATGATTGCGTGGTTTGAGCCTTGCGTGTTCGTAGCGGATCGTGAGAGTTGGCGGCGCCTCCGAACTTATCGTTCTCATCGAAAGATCGGGCCAACAATCGGACCTTCGGGTTCATCGGGTGGTATCGAGCTCTGATTCTTGGTGAGAAATCGGTACCATTAGTAGTAGATTTATTTTTCATACCTAGAGTCCAGAAAATTGCCTAAAAATTCGCATCTATCATCCATACCGAACCAATCGAGCCATTGCAATTTTCTTTTCGGTAATTTGCTTGTTGAATCATTGGTTGCATCGTCGTGTCTAGTTGCTGATTTCTAGTTCTAGTTATTGTCTAGTTAGTCTTTGTCTAGTTGCATCTCGTGTTTCCTTTGCGTCGCTTGATCGTTCGTTTAGGGTCTTAGTTTTTGCATCTAAAACAGAAAATTTGTGGGTTAGAACTCCTCTAATCCGCACCAAAAACTAGAAAATCCTTACTGTTGTTCATCTGAAAAAAAAGATGGTTGCTGTAATATTTTGGGAGAATTGATATTATTTGCGACTTGCGATAAACCTTAGGGCCGACCAAATATTAGAAGGAAAAAAGAGGCAGCCGCATAGAACAAAAACCGTGGTAAAAAAAAAAGAGAAAAAAAAAAGAAAATAAAAGTGCATAAAAATTGGTGGAGACTTTCTACATATAACCAAAAGCTACTACAAAAAATTTCAGCAAGTTTGGCCCACGGGTTTGAAAGATATAGCAGTTTCAAATTTAAACCCGAGACGGATTCGAGTCCGAGTAGAATTCCGTATCCGAGACACCTTCAGTAAAACGGGCATAACTTTGGCATACGGTGTCCGTTTTTGACGTTCTTGTGCTCGTTTTGAAGCTAATGACGAGGCGCATCTTTTCTACCTAAGCCACTAGTCTCTCTCCAGGTGCCCCAAAATCGGCCATCTTCGGCCCCGAATTCGCGTCGTAAGTTTTCGGTTTCTGTTTTTGCTGTTTATTTCGATCTTCCTTTAGGAATTTGGAGTTCACCTCAACTGTAAAGTTGTAGATCTCGTCGAAACCTTTCAAACAAGCATATATAAGCCATATAAAACTTTTTTTCATCATTTGAGACTAGCTATAGTTTCTGCTCAATCTAGAGGGCTTTTTGCGTGCATCGATATTCTTGTTTTTGTGCTCTACATCACGCGAACAATCTTGTGCCCTTAGAAAAAAGTTTGAGTAGTTGGCTAGCGTCTCTCCTAGCACTTGTTGTGAGGCTTTCCCTTGCTTGCATCAAGTCACATTGATCGTTGCGTGTGCGTACATACACTTCTCTTCATAGGGCTTTGATTAGCTAGCTTTGATTAGGCTAGGATCAGCAACATTGGCTAGTACTTTGAACAATCTTTTAACTTGCATTAACTGTTTTGATTATTGCTGATCCTTGCTACCATATTGAAGCCTTCCAAGCTCCACTTCCTACTAACTCAGCTGGTGTCGTTCGTCGCATGTCGTTGGGGTGATCGCAAGTGAGAGTATCACGAACCGACCATTGGTTGTACCACTTCCTTCTTGCATTGGTAAGAACTTGTAGAACGGGTATAAGCTTGAGTGTGAGTGACTTAGTTGAGCCTCCGAACCTAGTAGTTGATAGGGACATATACTTGTGATTTGTTTCCTTGTTTTCTACTAACTATGGCGATTCACGGAAAGATTGCAAGATATATCCACCTCTTCTTGAATGTTGGGCGGGAGTGCAAGATAGTGAGCGAGGAAGATACACACTTGAGGCAAGTTTTTCACCACGGGAGGTATATGATAGTGATAGTATGTCTCATAAAATTAACTTTACGGTACTCTCTTTTCTTTGGGAATTATGATCCACGATACTTATCTCACATGGGAATTAGATGTACAACAATTATTTGCATGCTATGAATTTCTGATCATCTAAAAGTTAGAACATTTGCAGTGAGTTTTATGATTTTGCATCTATTTGGTGGAGTGAATCTTGTCGTACTAATCGAACATACCTAGAACATGGAATGATTTGAAGAGAGCAATGAGACCTAGATTTGTACCTTCATATTATTCTCGTGAATTGCTCAATAAATTGCAACGCTTAAGACAAGGTAGTAGTTCTGTAGAGGATTATTATCAAGATTTGCAAACTGCTTTGTCTCGTTGTGGTTTAGAAGAAATCGAAGATGCGAAGATAACTAGATTTCTAGGAGGATTAAACCATCAAATTCGAATAAACTTGTTTATAAACCTCCCACTGTCACTCGTTTGTTTCGTCTTGCTTGCCAAGTTGAAAAAAGAAATCTGAGGACGACAATCAAGACCGTTCGTGCTCTTTCGTCTACTTCCACTACACCTTCACGTGTACATGAAAAAATAAGCGCACGGTACAAACCTCGCATCAAGATCATCTTGGTTGCTTCTCCCGCTCTGCATCTACCATGATGGCCGCCCCTCTGCTGTGGGCGTTACTGCATCTCGTTGTCTTGCACCCATGGCTCGCTCATTGTTAATTGAGTGGAGCAAGAAGAGGAAGGAAAAGCTTTTAACTACTCACCAATTTCAATATCAACATCATCGAGGCGATCCTACAAGGTAATACCAAAGTGCTTGATTTGAACACTCAACCTAAGAACAATAACCATGATTTCATGCCTAGTATCATTGAGCAAAGGGAAAATCAGATTATAGTAGAAACCACTGCATCACATGAGGTGGATGAATCTAATCTTGAGAAGGTAGAAATTAATTTTCTAGCTACGAATCGATATTATTGAGAATTTGCATGAATCTGTGATAATTTGATTGATTTGCCAACGAAATTGAGTACACCATGTCTTTGAAATAATTGAATTGTATCTTTGTTTTGAATGAGTCATGTGATGATTTAATCACATACAATGATCATGTGGAATTGGTTAGACATAAAGACGTTTTGACTAGAATTTCTCCTCTTGACTCTTTATGTTATATTATGTTGGATCCACACGTGAAATTGTCACATGCTATGGAGAAAGTTTCTGAAATCGCATGTTCAAAATGCTTGTCTAGTGCCTACACCCATGGGTATAAGTTTAATTTGATTGGAGATTATGGTGTAGACAATCAATTTCTTGTTTATCGAATATGCATAACTTGTGATTACATGGATGAATTGAAACTTGCTGTTTTGAACAACAATTATTATGTGCAGAATCTTGTTCATTATGAGAGAAAATTAAAATTTAGTATTCATTCAATGCCCATGTATTTATCTCTTGTTGCACCATCTAGTGTGGACAATCTGCATCAAGATGTTGAAGTATGGAAGAATTTACACATCCTTTCACCCTTGCTAGATGAATTTGCTATTGCTCCATTGAAATCTAATAATATGGATGAACTTTGTTTGATTCCAAAAGTTGTAGATCTGCCCATATGTGCTACCACTGCAAGTTTACAACTTCAGAGAGTTGAATTGCATAAATACTTCACTTATATTTGCAAAACTAGTTGCAATAATTGCTATGTGAGAAATTTTGTTTTGCTCATTAACATATATGATTATTCTTGGGGTAATAATATAATGATATTTTATGATCATGCTTTGTCGTCTAACAATAATTGTGCAACAACGAAGAACCGTTAAAGCAGATGACATATACATATACCATGCATACACTTTGGCTTCTTTGTTACCTATTTTCAGCTTATCAAAAGCCGAGGGCGGCTTTGTTTTCAAGAAAGGGAGGATGATGAGGACATGACCCTATGGATACAACCATATTTACTATGCTTCTTGTTCCAAGTATAAGAGCTCAAATGCGCTTCACTTAAATTATCGGTGAGCTTGTTTTTAGGAGTGTCTTTATATTATATGAATTATATGATGCTACCTAATGATGAAATATATATATGTGCGGCGCCATGTCACTTTTGGTCCAAGACAAACAAGCGATTCGAGTGGACCCGTTTTGGAATCGATTCGGCCTCGAATCACTGACAACACCAACTTAAAATAGGCATAACTTGTAGGGAAACGGGTAGGCTACACTAGCGCAAATTAAAAAATTCTACCCGTAAACCAAGATCACTGCGATTATAGATCACGGTCCTACCACTAGGCGCGCAGTGCGGAAGTTGATGCGCGTGCGTCGGGCGGTGTAGTCGTACCAAGTTGATGCGATGCGTCGGGGCGAGTAGTCGTACTACTTCCTGCGTCCTCGTCGTGGCGTCCCACGTCACGACTCCTTTCTTGCGGTTCGTCCCAGCGCCACGATGCGGCGCCTTCAAAGGTATCCACACGTGCGGGAGGAAGCGGCGCCGCGCGGACTACTAGATCGCGCGGCGACTAGGGCGTGGGAGGGTGGCGGCGGGGTTTGGGGATGTCACGAAAAACTCAACCCTTAACGAGTGCGCCTCTGCCCTCCTTTTATAGACGTCCTTATAATGGGCTTCTACGAATAGAGGCCCATTAGGACTCAATGCCCAGTCTAATTCGTATCCAATCCGAATTAGGCTTCAGCCCCTTAAGTGTATGACCCTATAGGTTCACGTATGTTTAGACATGACGCAAGTACACATACTTGGTCAATAGTTGGTAGCGGCCTCTAGCAAGACGTGCCAACTCCTAAACGCACGTAAGGATCATATCGGACGAACCACCATCAATTTACAAGACATGGGATGGTGCAAAGTTTAATTGGGAGGGCATATGTTTAACTTAACATTTTGTGAGGGATCGCTATACTTCTACCATTCAAACATGCATAGGAGTAAAACAATAGGAATAGCATTCACACAGTTGTGACTCAGTATGACCCATTTTCTCATGGTGATCTCCATCGCCATAGAATCTGTCCACCATGATGATCTCCATCTCCATGGTTCATGTGTGCCATCCCTCCAAGTGATGTGTCCTCCGAGTACTACTATAAGCTATTACTCATAACAGCTAGTAATAAAATACATGGATACTAGGAATCATCACAAGTCGGCACGCAGGCCGTTAATACAATACTTTGACAACACAATGGCTCCAGCTGTGTTGCCGTACCCACGACACGCAGGTCATGCAAATATTACAAACATGCATCACATACACATTAGGCCATACTGGTCACATACATCCTGCAAAAACAAGTTTATGCATAGAATCGCAATCTCTGGATAGGGGTGAGGGTTTCCCCATCAGGTTCGAAGGCGCGCGCCCTCGTAGATTCGTAAAAAAGCAGATCCAATCTATGCAATTTTACATAGGATTTTGATCGGCAAATCATATTTACCACAAATCGACTCATCGTTAGATTCGACCAATTATATTGATCTTCGCATCTCGCAACCGGTTTTACGTGTCACTTTGTCTACCCGATGGCGAATCCGGCCGGTAGGGTATGTTGTTTCACGACCTTAGCGACATGATCACGGTACATCGATTATTAATTTAGGTTCGATTCGATCAATCATATTGATCTTCACATGCCGCAACCGGTTTCGTGTCACTTTGTCTACCCGATGGCGAATCCGGCGGTAGGGGTATGTTGTTTCACGACCTTAGCGACATGATCACGGAAACGGACCAATCCATTACGAGAACTATACAATCGATCACATCGATCATACCGATTACATATCGCCATATGCAAATCACGAACCTATAACATGGCGGCAACGCTCGATACCATCAGTAGAAAGCGGGTAGGCTACACTAGCGCAAATTAAAAATTCTACCGTAAACCAAGATCACTGCGATTATAGATCACGGTCTTACCACTAGACGCGGTGCGGAAGTTGATGCGGCGCGTCGGGCGATGTAGTCGTACCAAGTTGATGCGATGCGTCGGCGGAGTAGTCGTACTACTTCCTCGTCCTCGTCGTGGCGTCCCACGTCTGACTCCTTTCTTGCGGTTCGTCCCAACGCCACGGTCGGCGCCTTCAAAGGTATCCACACGTGCGGGAGGAAGCGGCGCGCGCCGGACTACTAGATCCGCGCGGCGACTAGGGCGTGGGAGGGTGGCGGCGGGGTTTGGGGATGTCACGAAAAACTCAACCCTTAACCGGTGCGCCGTGCCCTCCTTTTATAGGCGTCCTTATAATGGGCTTCTACGAATAGAGGCCCATTAGGACTCAATGCCCGATCTAATTCGGATCCAATCCGAATTAGGCTTCACCCATAAGTGTGTGACCCTATAGGTTCACGTATGTTTAGACATGGCGCAAGTACACATACTTGGTCAATAGTTGGTAGCGGCCTCTAGCAAGGCGTGCCAACTCCTAAGCGCACGTAAAGATCATATCGGACGAACCATCACAGCGTTATGTACATGTCAATCCCTTTGCCTCATGATATTCGGTCGAGCTCCAAGTGACCACTCTTTCTCGATCCCGTGATCCGGAATCCCTTACTAGGTTAACTCTTAACCTTAAGTAGCATGGCCATGCATTTACGGATCCGATCACTCGAGGGCAGAGATATCTCTCTCGGTAGAGAGGGCAAATCCCATCTCGTTGACCATGCCTCGCGACATGCTTCATGACAAACCAAAGCTACTTTTATAACTACCCGATTCACGGAGTAGCGTTTGATAGCCCCTAAGTAGGTCTATTCACATCTCAAGTACATGCGACAATCTCAGTCCGAGGACAAGGCGTACACATTGTGTAGAGAGAACCATAAGTATAAAAGCTATGTCTCATGTTGGGTCGGTCCAACCCCATGTTCTAAACATGTGTCCACATTATTGGTTTGACATCTCCATGTCTATGACCTGTGAAACATGGTCATCAACCGATACATGTGCTAATCCATCATTCACGTGTGTCCTCACATGAACTCCGACTAGGGACAACTTTAGAATAACCATACAAGTAAAGAGTTTCACAAACAAGTCACATACTTGTTAATCAACACAAAGGCAATATTCAAGGAACATTTATTAAATCATGGATACAACGAAATATCATCATCAAAATGATTGCCTCTAGGGCATATCTCCAACATAACTTTCACATACGGAGTCCGTTGGAGGTCCACGAGTACTTGATTGAAAGCTTATTTCGTCCTCTTTCCAATGGATCTGACCTCACCTTCAAATTCCTTCTGGACTGATCACAATCATAAAAAAAAAGACGTCATATCACTTGTTTGGGCCAATCTGGGCCTTGTAATCATACTGAACTTGGCCCATCTGTCGGTGGACCACCTGGGGGTGTTGTTACTGTTCACATGAACAGTAATCTATGGGATTAGTCCCACCCCCTTAGTTCTATTAGATGTGTGGCTCCTCATCCCCTATTTAAGGAGGTCGCACCCTCTCTAGTTTTCTTGGATTTTGTTTAGTTAAAAGTTAGCCTTGTTGCAACTTCGTGTATTGGCTTGTGTCGACTAGACCAACCATAATACCGCTTCAAAATCCCAACTCAATTCAATATTTCAATTCCTATTTGCAATTTCAGATTGCTTTATCTTTTTTTTGCGTGCTTCTTCGGTGTATGCAGGAATTGACCTTCGTGGTCAGGTCATCCGGGTATTCGTGCACGGTTGATAACGACTTGTCAATCAGTTCAGCGATTGCGTGGTTTCGAGCCTTGCGTGTTCGTAGCCAGGATCGTGAGAGTAGAGCGACGCCTACCGAACTTATCGTTCTCATTGAAAGATCGGGCTAACAATCGGACCTTCGGGTTCATCAATCCCACCCCTATGTGCGTAAAAAAACCAAAAAAACCTCCGTGGGCACTAGGACCAACGTATCAGCCATTACGCATCCCTAACGTGGTCACTCCTCGTATCTGCGTCATCGTCGCCCCGCTCTTCTTCCTCCGATTCACCCACCCCCGCCCCGCCTTGCACCCACGTGTAACATCCCAAGTCTTGGCTTGTGTTTCAAATGTAAGAAAATGAGTAGAAATTAAAACTTTTCTTGCATCTTGTTGTTGTATGAATATTCTGAAAATTCTTGTAAATGAATTATGGGAATACAACATCACAAGTCTCTTTTGACCTAAGTCTTGAACCTTTGAAAACCTTTTCTAGATAATCATGTGATCATCCTCTGGAAATATTTTTTTCTTGGTTCTTGGGATGTTGTGGGACTCCTCTGAAAAATTTCACAATTTTTAGAAATTGTTTGAATATTTTAAGAGGCCAGTCAAACCAATTTAACTTTGAGTCAAACCCTAGCTCAGAACCTTAGGAAATTTTTGGAGAAGAATGCTCTGTATAAAAACCTCTGAAAATTTTATACAAGGTCAATCCTAGAGTTAGCAAGCTCTTGTAAAAATTTTAGAATTTTTGGAATTAGTTTGCTACTTTGAAATTTTTTCCAAAATTTCTGCCCTAATTTCAAACCCTAGCCTAAATCACTGTTGGGCTCAAGTCAGACTCGAGCCCAACCACTTGACTTGGTCGAACCAAGTCATCTAACCGCACTCGGGCGCAGTCAGTTGGGCGCGATCCTTTTTGGGTCGTTGGATTTCATTTGAACACTCCAGATTGAATGTGCCGACTAGACCTCCGAACCTCACATTTAATCTGAGCCGCCCATTTCTGATCCAACGGTCAAGGCCTTTTGACTCAACATAAAACTTCATTTTCTGTTCCTCTTCTTCCTCCTCACGCCCGTACACGCGTGCGCCATGGCAGAGGAGGTGCAGCGCCAAGTCACCTCGTTGGGCCCCCCTCAACGGCTCCGAGCCCCGTTTTCGTCTTTGTCAGTGTTTAGCCCTGCTCCTTACCTGCTCCCTTCCTCTTTTTCGCCCTTGGCAGAACTTTAGATCTTTTCCTCCATTAGAGCTCGTCCTCGCTCAACCGTTGACCTCGAGTTATTTGAGGACCTCTGAGCTCCTCCTTTGTTCCTCTTTAGCACCACTTTGCCGTCCTAGCCCCCTCTCTGTTCCGTGAGCTCAAAACTCAAAGAACACCCTTTGTCGCCATTGTTGGCCGTGGAGGACCTCCCCCATTACCAGCACCCCAGTGGTTCTTTTGTCCATCTTATGCTCCTTTCGGTACCTCTCATCGTCTAAAGCTTTTTCCCTAACTCAATTTTGGATGTTATTCTCAGGAATAATCTAATTTTGAGTTGGAATCATTGCGGCCGAAGGATGTTCCCTTCATCCCCAACTCCGGTGAGGACCTCCTCCCTTCAATTCATTACTTGTGGACCACCTATGAAACCTGTTTAAGTTGTCCTTACCATTCTTTTACGTTCTTTTTGCTCAGACCTTCGTCCCCACGTTGTCTTCCTCAGCGCCGACGGTGATCGTCGTCGCTGGAGCTCCTCCGTGCATCTTTGGACCTCCTCTGTGCTCAGGTACCTTCGTGGTAGTCCCTAGATGCTCGGGCACCTACTATTTTGGACCGCTGCAGAGCTTTTCGCTGTTTTCGTTTTGGCCGTGCTTTGCACCTCCGCCTCTCTCCGGCTCGTCGGCATTTTAGGCCAACTCCGTCGTTGAGAGTACCCTCAGAGTGTGCGCAATGATATTGCAAACCTTTTTCTGCCCTTGGGCTGCGCCGCCGTGACCAGAGTCGCCGGCGGCGAACCTTCGAGCAAAGCCGTGAAGTACTGAAGTCCTGTTGTCGTAAGACCACCCCTTAGACAACCTTCAGGACCTCTTAGGTTTAGATCTTAGCCGTTAAGACCTCTTTGGGTTAGATCTTGACCATTAAGATCTCCTTCTGTGAAGATCTTAGCTGTTGGACCACCCTCTTTGTTTTCACAAAAGACCACCTGTGGTCATTTTTGCAAAAACCACCCCTAAGACCACCTTCGAGGTCCTCTTTGCAAAAGGACACCCCTTGGTATTTTTGTAAAGAAAACCTCTAGACCTCTCTCCTCGCAAATCTTAACCTTTAGGACCACTCCTGGGTAGATCTTGACCGTTCAGAACCTCTCCATGGAGATCTGAGTCGTTCAAGACCTCCCCTCTTTTAGACCTTATCGTTGAGGACCTCCCCGTGGAGATCTTGACCGTCTAGGACCTCCTCTGGTAGATCTTGGCCGTCTAGGACCTCCCATCTGGTAGATCTTAACCCTTATGACCTCCCTTGCAGATCTGAGCCGTTCAGGACCTCCCATCTTTTAGATCTTAACTCTCAGGACCTCCTTTGTAGCTCTAGACCATCAGATCTTGATCTAACGATCCAAACCTCCTCGGCACGTTTAAAGTTCTAACGTTCCAATCCCCTTTGCCATTCATTTCTAGATTTGTGGCTCAGATCTCGTGAACCTTCGGACCTCCGAATGTGACCTTGATCTAAGCCGTTCCTTTTTAGATCCATGACCCAGATTTGGTGAGACATTCGGGAAGTCCGAATGTTCCATCTCTTGTGGACCGTTGGATCTAAATCCAACGGTGGGCATTGTTTGGCTTCGCGTGGGCTGCGCGCGCGCCTGAGTTTCAGTGCGCGTGGGCCGTGGGATTCAATATCGATGGCCCACATTTTTCAACGTCTTTTTCGTTGAGTTAAGTTTGTTTAATTTTCGGTAAGCTTTTATTTGTCAACTGAAAATAGTATTAAACTTCAAAATTTCATAACTAATTCATTTTAACTCCTTTTTAGATTATTCAAATTTTGTTATCTTCCTGTTTAACTGAACTCTAATCTAAAAATGTGTTTGGACCATGTTCTGTACCAGAAAAATTGGGTAGGTTTTATTGCCCTGTTTTAATATTGAATTGTTGCTCTAGAAATTCCTTTAAACTTGTAAAATGCATAAGTAATTCTCTGTGATTCCAAATTGATATGCTTTAATATAGGATATGTTAGGTTCCTCTATTCCAAATTGTTAGGTTTCTCTATTAATATGCTTTTGTCGGTGTTTTAGAACCGATCTTACGTAAAGATTGTTTGATTCGGGGGGTCTCCACAATTGATCACGCAGACGAGAGAGACACATGGATTTTTATACAGGTTCGGGCCTTCTCAGGTGAGAATAACAACCCTATTCCTGTGTATCTTGTATTGGGTATATGGATTACAATCAGCAGAGGGTCTTACTAACTGTCTTTCCAAAAAAGCCTCCCCTCACTATCTCTAAAAGATACCTATTTATACTATATTGTTGGGACAGTTGTCGTTCCAGGCTAATTAAGCTCATTATTGCATAATAATGAGAGTAATTACCGGAGTAGTAACCCCCCATGTTGTTCAACGGTTATCAATCAGAGATAGTGGGGAATTATCTGTAGTTATTTGGGTATAACTCGTAATTTGTTGCTCGAGCACTCACTAGTAAATGGGTCTTCTGACGGGTGGACCCAGCTAATTGTGAGGATGTCGCAGCAGGGCTAATCGTAGCAGAAGTTACGATTAGAGGATAGTCGTAGAAAGAGCTTACGACTAGGTACTGGTCGTAGAAAGACTTACGACCGGACGTAATCGTAGCAGGACTTACGATTACACTATAGTCGTAGAAATACTTACGACTAGGGGGTGGTCGTAGAAGAGCTTATGACCACCTAACTTACTCCTCCCTTATAAACATTAAGGGGTATACCATCTGACGTCATATTACATGATCATGGAATAATAAAATGAGGATTATCATATCCTCGTCATCTAGCCCTCCAGCTTTAAGTGAAAATAACTTACTTGGTTGAGGGGTCTGAAATGATCTTGCGACCTCTAGCGGCTCATAGAAAAGACGCTGGAGGAAAATCTCTCCAACATGTGTTTCTCTCGACTAGTAATATGCTTGGTCGAGGCAATTTGTTGGAAATTTCATGACTACAAAGTAGTCGTAGAAAATCTTACGAGTTTGGAGTAATCGTGGCCTTATGATCGGAAGCAAAACCTTTCCGATCGGCATTTCTTTTGACCCGAAGGCCAAGAAGGTAATTTCACTTGTGGTGTGAAAAGAGTCTCGGTACTTTCGAACGGGCATACCTGTCTGTTGGAGCAATTCCCGAAGCGGTGGGAACCGTTGGGCTTCCACGACATTTCATTTCAAACACACGGTTATAAAATGGATGGTGGGGACGGACTTAGGGTTTTTACCTTTCCTCCAATTCACCCGACTGTTCATTACTTTCTCGCTTCTTCCGCCGCCGGTGGTACTGTGTATTTTCTTTGAGATTTCCCAAACCCGATTCTTCCCACCTTTGAGAGAAAAAATGGCTAGGGTTGTCTCTGAGTGGGCTAAGTCGGAAATGGACGACGCGAAGATTGAGGCCCTGGTTGCTGCCGAGAAAATCCCTGAGGGACTACTCGTGAAGTGGATTGCGTCGAATGAGCAGCACTGGCCGTCAGGTGAAGAGGGTCAAATTCCGATTTTCCAGGCGTACTGTGAGTATGGCCTCCGATTGCCTGCTCATCCCTTCCTCACACTCGTGCTCGAGCATTTCGAGGTGGAATTAGTGAACCTTGGTCCTAATTCCATCACAATGTTGAGCGTGTTTGTGTACTTGTGTGAGGCTTACCTAGGAATTCCGGCGGATCTCGAGCTTTTTCAGTACTACTAAGGGATGGCTCGACAAGACGGGATTGCCGGTAGCTGTGGTCTAAAGCTCCATGACGGTAAGTCGAAGGAGTATATTCAGATGTTCACCCGGTCATCGTGGCCGAGGTGGAAGAAGAAG
This sequence comes from Ampelocalamus luodianensis, assembly GCA_036346255.1. Classification (NCBI taxonomy): domain Eukaryota; kingdom Viridiplantae; phylum Streptophyta; class Magnoliopsida; order Poales; family Poaceae; genus Ampelocalamus; species Ampelocalamus luodianensis. Next base: position 47,615,793 of record CM070617.1, read on the forward strand.
TGGTTTTACTGGGAGGTTACCAAGGAAGACAGCCTCTCCTTCGTCGGGAAGGCCGTCGAGAGGTCCTCTTCCTGGGATTCGACCCCCAGTAATCTCGACCGGATAGCCCCCTACATTCAAGCCATCAAAGACTTGAAGTCGGAGGGGCTTACCGGCTGGCACGTGGTGAGGGACTTCATCACGCGCCGTATCAGCCCTCTGAAGGCACGAGTTCCTCCTATGTGGAGGTACTCGGGAAAAGAAGACCCAACCAGGGATTATAAGGACAGTGAGTAGAAAAACTTACTTTTTTGGCTTTGTCCTTGGTTAATCTTGATTTAGTCTTCTAATCGTGTTGTTTATGTGTACAGATCTTCCGCAGGCGGAGGTTGACGCGCGTGTCAGGCTCATCTGCGAGAAGCATCCGGCCAACATTGCAGCTCCTCAAATCCTTGCGGTTTTGACCGCAGAAGAGAAAGAGGAGCGCCTAAAGGTAATGAAACGATTTTGTCTTTAGGCGTTTTGTTGTCGTAAAACGATGTACGACTAACGGGTTTGCCGTAGAAAATCTTACGACTGGATACTGATCGTAGGAAAACTTACGACCAGACGTAATCGTAAGAGGACTTACGATTAGGGGATAGTCGTAGAAATACTTACGACTTTTGAGCTGGTCGTACTAACGACCGGCTAGTGATCATAGAAGATCTTACGACCACTTTCTTTTTCTGTTTTTCAACAAAAAGTAGGCATGGAGAACCGCTAAGATGACGAGGAAGTCGATTTGGTGGTCATCGGGGCGACTGCGCAGGCGGAGTCAGCGAAGTCCCCTCCAACCAAGAAATGTCGACTAGTAAAAGTCGGCGACAAGGGTGGTTCGAGTTCGGCCCCTTCTGCCCCTTTTACTAAATTCGCTGCAGAATTGGCTGCGGCAAAGAAGAAAGTAGAAGAAGAGGCTTTTGCCCTTAAGCGCAAGGTCCCCAAGGTTAAGGTACCCTTCTATTACGACAACAAGTCATTCGCAGTTTCAGCTTCTCGTGGCTTCATAAGACAACTAGAAAAGGAGAACTGGAAGAACTTCATGCCTTTTGTGAAGGAAATCGCCTCTCGGTGGGATGCGAGGCCAAGGGAGCGGCACTCTCGAGTGGTCGAGGCGATCTCGACCACCCGGGAAGTCGGGAGGAGGCGACTCCTGTTGTCCCGAGTGCATCTCGACCAATGGTGGTTGAGAAGAAGTCAAAGAAATCTTCTGTCGAGAAGGTTGCTCCTAAGTTTCGAGTTAGGTCCAGCGCGCGGAGGTATGTAAAAAACATAAGTGTAAGAACTACGTTTACTCTTTGTTTTTTACAAGTTGACTTACTTCTGCGTTTTGTGATCTTAGCCCGACGTCTTCGGGCCCCAGGGATACTCCTATGGAGGAGCCCGCTGCCACTTCTTCAGATGGCGAGGGTGTGACAGCGGCAGTAGCTGAACGTCCAGCTACTATTCCTGCGGCGAAAGAAATCGTGGCTGCCGAAGTTGCTACGACCACCGAGGTTGTCAAAGTCGCTACGACCACCGAGGCTGTCGTAGAGACTGAGGTGGAGCCGACAGAGGCCGTGAGGGAAATACCGGAGGTTGGTGGTGGTGAGAGTTCTGACCGCCGCACCGGTAAGGAAGTTGTCGAGGATCTTCCTTCCGGCCCTCCAGGTGGAGCTCCCGTGACCGAGTCAGAGGAAGAAGAATATTTTAACTTTTGCTCTGATTTCTTTGGCCCCGATTCTATCGTAAGATCTTCTGCCTATCGATCTCGCGATCGAGTTTCTCACCCCAGCAGCATTCCCAATTGTGGGGATGTCTTTGACAATGAACGTCTCGAAGGGGTCTGGTGGAAACGAGTCGAGGAGATGGATGTGGGCTGAAAGATCCATCGCGAATAATGTCAATATTTGCTTGGTCAAACATGAATGTAACTATTCCTCAATACTCACGTATGGTTTTATCTCCGTCTCTTATTGTTTTTCTCCCTTGTAGAGGGCCGCAGAGCAAGTCACTACGATTTGTGAATACAATCGGCAACTTGTCAAATTACGACAAGAGAAGGAAGTTCTCTGCGAGCAAGCAGAGAGGTGGTGAGTAACTGATTCTCATAATTGTATCACAAATTGATTACTTACTCAGTACTCGTAGACAATTGTCGTAGAAAAAACTTACGACTCAGTACTAGTCGTAGAAAGACTTACGACCGGATATAATCGTAGAAAAACTTACGATCATTCATTTATGTATTCATGTCTTCCCTTAACCTTTCAGGTTTAAGAGTGACGAAAAGACCTTAGCAGATTCACTCGACTTCGAGAAAGCCAAGTCGAAAAAGCTGAGGGATAAAGCCACTGACCTCCTGAAGAAGCTTCAGGAGGCTAACTCTGCAACTCAGCGGTTGCAGGAAAAAATAAGCGATGCGTGTAATTCGATCGCTTTTGATCTTGATCTCCGTCTTCTTAACCTCTCATTCTTTTGTAGAAAAAGAAGTCGAAAATAAGGCCCTTCAAGCCGAGGTGGGGTCTCTCCGGGTCGAGGTCCAGGAGAAGTCCTTAGTTGTCTGCGAGACCTCCCACATTGCGAAGGAGAAAGATCAAGAAATTGAGAATTTAGGTTCTCAATTGACGGGTAAGTAGAACTTTCCCTGCTACTAAATCATTTTATCTTCCCGTAGAATCGTTTTATTTAATTAACCCTTACTCCTTCCAGAGCGATTGATTGAAATAAAACGACTCCACGAGGCTTCGACTTGTACCCAGGAGGAGATGATGTCGATGAAGATAAATCTTCAAGATAACATTTCGCTTCTGAACAATGTACTCGATGGGCTCGTGTCGGAGGGTCGCCGCGCGATGGAGCGATGGCCGCTCATACGAGTGCCATTGGGGAGCAAGTCGGTACCTTGCAAGAGTTGGTGTCTACTCTGAAGACCAACCAGAATGATTCGATAAGGGAAGCGGTCAAAGGAGCTGTGAGATTTGTTTTAGCAAAGCTCAAAGCTCATGACCCTAACCTTGACCCTCATTCTGTCGAAGCCGACTTTGACTGCGCCGAATCTGAAGCAGAACGGCTGATTGAGGAGATGCAGTCGATCGGCGAGAAGGTCGCGGAGGAGATGCAGATTGAGTCTCCTTCATCAGAGTAGTTTGTAATATGAACTCTCAAATACAAGTCCTTTTTTGGTGATGTATAGATATACGATCCTTTCTTCTTTCTGCAAATTATCTCGTAGAGTAGTTAGTAACTCGTAAGATAATAATAACAAAGGAAGAAATAAGCAGACTAGATATGAGCGATTCCTCCTTTCTCCTTCTTTTTCCCTACGAATCATCTCGTAGAGTAGTTAGTAACTCGTAAGATGATAACTCGGAAAAACTAAGACTAAGAAACGAAGTCATGTTTATAACTTTATCCTAGCCTCCGACTATTTAATTAGTTTATTGGGAATAAACTAAGGAAATAGTTGTAACAGCCCAAATTTTAAATTCCAGTTGAAAATAAAGTTTAATTATTTTATTGGATTTTTATGGAATTTTCAAAAGCTTTTCCTTAACTAAAGTAAAGCTAAACAAATTTATGTGCAAAATCTATTACCACAAAATAGCTGGAAATATTTTACTTAAGTCCTAAATGCTCCAGAGAATTTCTGTGAATTTTCTCATAATTTTTCGACTTAATATACTATATTCTAAAGCCTAATTGAATTATCAGCAATTAATAAAATCACAAATCAAAAGAAAATCCTCAAACAGTCAATGGGCCGAAACCCACTCGGCCCAGACCTTTTTCCCGCGCGTGCGGCCCGCACCAGCCCAGCCGCGCTGCCTCCCCCTCCTCTTGCTGACAGCAAGGACCCACTTGCCAGCCTTTCCCTTCGCTCCCTCTCTCGCACCCGCACCGACGCACCTCAGCAATTGGATCTAAATCCAACGGCCACCTTTCACCGAAGCAATCGCACGTTCCGAACAATCCACCCAACGGTGACCGTTGGATCTAGATCGAACGGCCCCCATCAGACCTAGCACTTAAACACTCCCCGCACCCCGCGATCTATTTCAACCGTTGGATCAAAATCCAACGGCTACACCAACCCCCAACTTACCGGTTCGCACGTTCTATTTCCTCCGTTCGATCAAAATCGAACGAGCCCGCGTCGTCGTCTTCCTTTCCTTCTTCTTCCTCCTCCTTCCTTCTTTACCCCGCGATTCCGCCATGGATGCCGATTCGGAAACCTTCCATACGCGGCTAGATCCCAGGCTAATCACCGAAATCCCGCGCGCATTGAAGTCCCTAATCTTCTCCGCCCCCGACACGGCCATCACTTTCCCATCCGGCGCCCTAAATCCCCAAAATCTCACCGCTGTGACCGCGAGGACCTTCTTGAGCTCCACGGTAGCTCGGCCACGCCTGCGCCCTATAAATAGGTGCGCCAGGACCGCCGCATCCTCCACAAGCCGTAGCCATCACCCACAGCTCGCCTCCGTCACCGAAGCGCCCTAATTTCGGAGTTCCCCGCCGGTGAAGCTCTTCGGGTCATCTCTTTTCCCGGCGCCACCGTAGCTCCTACGTCCTCGCCGACCCCACCATCATCACCGCCGCATCAACGCGAAGCCGACGCCACCATCCACTCCCTCGGAGGATCGCCGGAACCACGACTTCGTCGACGATCGAAGTTCATCGCCGCCAATCCTCGTCGCCGACGACCATCCGGCCATGCTCCGCCGTCGTTCTGGTAACCCACGAGTTCGCACGGACCCCTCTACATTTTACGCACCTTCATTCCTCTCGCCGTGGCGCGTAGCGCCGGCGAGCTCGTCACCGGAGCACCTCCGTCGTCGGGCGCACGTGGCTAGACCACGTCGTCGCCAGGTCAGCGCCACCTCGGCGCCGTAACCTACGTGGCGCCCATGTGTCCGCGCTGGTCGCCGCCAGCAACCTTTGCCGACCATCCTCCCGAACCAAAGGCCCGTGAGCTTGGTTCACATGGACCGTGTCTATGACATGTGGGGTCCGCTTGTCAGAGAACTCTTTTAATCCTTTTTAAATTTCTGAAAATTCAGCGCTGGCGTCAGCATTGCGCAATAAATAGAATTTCCTTTAGAAAAATAATTCAGAGAATTCAATTAAATTCCAGATTTTGTATTAAACTTCTAAAATTCATATCTTTTGCATTTGAACTCCAAATTGGGTGGTTCAAGTTGCAAAATTTGTCTAAAATCATAATATAGCTAACTAAAGCAAAATATTTCAATTTGGAGTTATTTTGAACTGAGTTTTTGAATTTATTTGAATTTGGAGTTAATTTGTCGTAATTTCACGTATAGACCTCGACGACTCCGGAGAGTTAGATCCTTCCGACGATTTAGAATTTCAAGACTTCAACGAAGGCAAGTTACACTATTGATCATATTGTTCCCAGTATTTTAAATTATTTAATTCTGTTTTAAATTACTCTGCATGCATATGTTTATATAATTGTTTAAATGTCTGTTTATATATAGTTATTCCAATCTCCATTGTATGGCCAATTTGATTATTGAATATGAATACCATGACACCCTTAGGCAAAGTTCTACTAAAATTTGTCATATGCTTAGCCATGCTTAGATCACATTTATTTGGGAGGTTTAGCCAAATCCTTTACAATATGATTTTAAATTGTTTGGTGGTATTGTTTTACCACGAAAGGTTTATTAAGAGTTTTCACTCTAAATAAAATAAAATGGGTTTGGACTTGGGCGAGATGGATGTATGGTGGGTGCAGGTTCATGCACGGGCCTAATCTGGTTAGGATTACGGCCCATGGGTTTATTTAAATGGAAAGTCGGCCAAGTCAATTAAGGACCGGTCTTTGAGCGTATTTTGCTACGCCTTACCGTACCACCACATGTCTGGAATGGGACAGATTTGGCTAAATAATCTGTGGTGTTTTAGTGATATTTATGCTATGTTGTATGTGTGGGTGTTGGTTAGACATTAGTCCCACCGGGCGCAAGAGGGGGCTTCCGGAGGATGGTTAGTCCAATGGTAGCGAAACCTTAGCGGGCATAAATACATTAAGATACTGCTTTGTAACGGCCTCATGATAATTGTTAGTCACACGCCTTGGAAGCGTGCTTTGGCGACATCAAAGCATATTATCTCGTGTGGGTAAAGTTGTACAAACTCTGCAGAGTAGAAACTATTCGAATAGCCGCGTCCACGGTCATGGACATGCTAGCAAAGCCACTCTAAGTTAGACTTGTTTTTGGTTTATAAAATGATTTCCACAGATGATTTTAGGATGGATAATCCTATGGTAAAAATTGGGCGGTTAGCCAAGTGTTAGGAGGGTATCCTTCACTATTCATTTGTTGGAGGTTATCCACTATTCATTGTCATCTTAATCACTGATTTCAATTATATTATTAAAATTGGCCTTAGAAAACTATTAACGGTATTTAATCTGAAAATGATGTTTATGCAAAACAACCCTGCCCTTATCCTTTGTTTACCCTATGCATGCATTAATCTTCAATATTGGGTGTAACTTGCAAGCACGGAAGTTGTGCTTACTCTTGCTGAATAATCTTTATTCAGGAGAAGACCTCTGTCAGGACGGTGAGGACCTGGACGAATAGGCTACGTCCCCAGACGATTGCCTGTGGCAAGTCGTGTGGCCTACTACTACTACTACTTTTTCCGTTGTGTTATTTCTTTTCATTTGGCCTCAGGCCCAGTTGTAATAAAACTCTGAGATATTATTAATAAAGCGCGTGATATGAGTTTGCTATCACTTTTGTTGACTGTGTACACTGGAAATCCTGGACTAGTGTATAGACACAGAGAATTCGGGATCCTTCGTTCCCCAGTTCGACAAAAGTGGTATCAGAGCCATATCGACTGTAGGTCGTGGCCCCACAAATGTTCTAAGGACTTATTTCCAAAAACTAAAACTATTTTGGGTCTATCTAGAGTCATCTCTCAACCCTTCTCTTTAAAACGGTTACTGACTCATCTATTCCTCAAAATTGTAGATGGTAGAGGTGCGGGCGCTATCTCTCACGGAGTCATTGCGGACAACTGGTGAACTTCTGCAGGAAGTGATGCGACACTTGGACTACAAGAAGAGGCCAACGTTCGGGGCTATCGGTACAAGGTGGGAGAACGACGCCTCTGGAGGGTGGAAGCACCGATTTACTCCGACCTGTCGCCGAACACGGTCTTCCACACCTTCCACGCCCCGATCAGACGCGACACCTTCGCGGATGGTATTCAAGATGCAGCAAGAGAAGCGGTTCGTTGACTCGCCACGCTCGACCGCTACCTCAACGGCACCGGTTTCACTATTACCCGATGCATTTGTCGACCGGACTCGACAGCGTCTTCCGCACCGCCAAGGAAGAAGATTCTCCCGAGCTGACGCGCCAGGTGGACTTAACGAAGGCACTGGACTACGCCTACGGGAATACTGGAGGATCTGCGTATCGCTCAAGATGGCTTGGAGTGCGCGAAGCAAGGATCAAGGCACCGAAGCGAGCGGCTAGCTACAAGGTGGCGAGGTAGCTCAATGAGATAGACTATACCCCGATACCCCATAGATGCTTTCATTAGTGCAGCGTTAGTCGCGAATTATGAGCTATCAATTACCCTTGTGATAGCCATAATCCATTAATAAAATAAATGAATAAAAGAACTATTTTTGAAAAGTTGGTTCTTTGTTGTGTGTTTATTGGTTCTTGGGCTATTTTAGATTTATCCCCTTAGAATTTCTACCACCTTATCTAAATCCTTGGAGGATCCCGCAGATGGTGACTTCCGCGAGAACGGCAGCAGCGGCGCGGTCTTAGAGGACAAGGAAATGATCAGGCGGATCATCAACACAATCACGTTCCGCAACCACCACCACCACCGGCAGAAGGACCCGACTGGCGCCAGATGATGGCGAATCAGACTCATTTGATTGACCTTCTTGCCCAATCGCTGCAGAACGTGTAGAATGCTCAAGCGCTCTGACAGCAGCGGCTCGGCTCCACCCCGCACCACCAAAGGTTGACCATGTCCGAATTCATGAGAATCGTCGCCGACTTTCTCAGCGATCTTGAACCAATAGGCGCCGGCGATCGGCCGGGCCATTGGGAAGAAACTGGATATTAGTCAGTGCTCTGACCGTGAAAGGGTTTTGTTTGCCTCTCACCAGCTGAATGGTCCCGCATCGGAATGGTGGGACAATTACTGCATCGCACACAATGATGCTCAGTCCATCACATGGGCCGACTTCGTGCAAGCTTTCCGTCATGCACACATCCCGGCAGGGATGATGACGCTTAAGAAGAAGGAGTTCCACGCACTCCGACAAGGCAACCGTACGGTGAATGAGTACCTTCATCGCTTTAACCAACTTGCACTCGCCCACCGCGTGCGAGAGATGAGGCGAGCGAGAAAGGTTCCTGGAGGGTTTAAATGATGATATCTCTGTTCAACTCATCTCTCAGAATTTCACCGACTTTGAGCAGTTGGTGGATAAAGCTATCAGGCAGGAGGCCAAACACACAGAAATGGAGAACCGCAAGCGGAGGATGGCCGCTCAGAGGTTCAATGCCGGAGGTCTGCCCAAACCTCGCATCAACACCCCGCAGCCGCAGCAACGTGGGAAGTTCCAATCTTCCACGTCTCGTACTCCAGCATCGCCACAGCGCTCCAACCCCTCCAACTTCCGTGGCACTTCATCAGGAGGGCAGTTTTAGCCGAAGCACTCTACCTCCTCAGCTTCCGGAGTAACGTGCTTCCACTACAACGAGACGGGGCATTACGCCAATAAATGCCTGAAGAAGCAGCAAGGTTTGGCACCAGCAAGGCCAACCTCAAGAGTTGCAACCACCGACGGCACCAACCGACCAGCAGGCCAGTTCACCAAGGGACGGGTGAACCATATCACCGCCGAGGAAGCTCAGGCAGCGCCAGACGTTGTTCTTGGTACGTTCCTCGTTAATTCAGTACCAGCATCTGTCTTATTTGATTCCGGAGCTTCACATTCTTTCGTGTCAAATAAGTTTGTGGGAAAATATGGGTTACCTGTAGCCTCCTTAACCACCCCATGATAATTCATTCCCCGGGCTCAGAAATGAGAACCAATTCTCTATGCCCAAATCTTACCCTTGAGATATCCGGAGTAGCTTTTCTAGCAGATCTGATAGTTTTACACTCCCAAGGCACGGATGTAATACTTGGTATGGGTAGCTAGCCAAAACCACGGTCAAATAGATCGTGCCAATAGATCCATCACCTCACCAATGACCAAGGCCTATCTCGTTGAATTCAAACCCAAGACCCGCACCGAGGAAGTTCCATGCTCACCGGCTTGAAGGAAGTGGCGGAAGACATACTCGTAGCACGAGAATATCCCGCGTCTTTCGGATGATCTACCGGTATGCCACGGATAGGGACATCATGTTCCTAATTGATCTAGTCCCGGGACGACTCCGATCTCGGCGGCCCTACGAATGCCCGCCAGCGAGTTAGCGTAATCAAGAAACAAATCGAAGAGCTGCGAAGCAAAGGGTACATTCGACCAGTTCCTCACCATGGGAGCACCGTATTATTCGTCAAGAAGAAAGACAATAGTATGAGAATGTGCGTTGATTACCGATCACTCAATGAGGTGACCATCAAGAACAAATACCCGTTACCCAGAATCGATGATCTGTTCGATCAGTTGAAGGGAGCAAGTGTCTTCTCGAAGATTGATCTGAGATCGGTTATCATCAGCGAAAATCGACCTAAGATATCCGAAGACCGCCTTCACCACAAGATATGGATAGATGAATTTACGATGTGTCCTTCGGACTAACCAACGCCCCTGCGTACTTCATGAATATGATGAACAAGGTGTTCATGGAATTCTTGGATAAATTTGTGGTCGTCTTCATTGACGATATCCTCATCTATTCGAAGGACGAAGAAGAGCACGAGAAGCATCTCAGGATGATCCTAGACAAGCTCAGGGAGCACCAACTTTATGCCAAGTTCAACAAAAGCGAATTCTGGCTAAGTCAAGTTGCATTCCTTGGACATATTGTATCCGCAGGGGGAATTGCAGTGGACCCCACCAAGGTTGAGGCAGTAATGGACTGGAAACAACCCAGATCAGTCACCGAGGTGAGAAGTTTCCTTGGACTGGCAGGCTATTATCGCCGGTTCATCGAAGGTTTCTCAAACTTGCCAAACCCATGACTCAACCGAAGAAAGAGAAGAAGTTTGAATGGTCAGCGCTGTGAAGAAAGCTTCCAAGAGTGAAAAAGAGGCTAGTCTCGGCAGACCGTGTTAACATTACCGGACATCCGCAAGGATTTTGAGATCTTTTGTGACGCATCCCGTCAAGGCCTCGGATGCGTACTGATGCAAGAAGGTAAGGTTGTAGCTTATGCATCCCGGCAGTTGAGGCCACACGAAGGAATTATCCGACTCATGATGCGGAGTTAGCGGCAATTGTGCGCGCTCAAAATCGGCGGCATTATCTCATTGGTAATCATTGTGAGATTTTCACGGACCATAAAAGCTCAAATATATATTCCACGCGATCAGAGCTCAATCTCCGACGGAGGAGATGGTTAGAATTGATAAAGGATTACGATCTCGGAATCCATTATCATCCGGGCAAAGCCAATGTGGTAGCAGATGCCTTCAGCAGGAAGGCATATTGTAACACCGTCTTAATGCAGCAAAATCAGCCAGAGTTGTATGAAGAGCTGAAGCACCTGAATCTGGAGATTGTCAACCAAGGTTGCGTAAACGCTTTGGAAGTTCAACCGACTCTTCAGGATCAGATCAGAACAAAACAGTTAGAAGATGAAGACATCCACGAAATCAAGAAAAATATGAGAAGAGGCAAAGCTCCAGGTTTCTCCGAGGATGAGCAAGGGACAGTGTGGTTCGGAGACCGCATCTGTGTGCCCAACCAGCAGGAAATAAAGGAGTCGATTATGAAAGAAGCTCATGAGTCGCTATACTCCATACATCCTGGTAGCACCAAAATGTACCAGGACTTAAAGGAGAAATATTGGTGGGTCAGCATGAAGCGTGAAATTGCTGATTTCGTGCGCGTTGTGACGTCACAAAGAGTCAAGGCACAACACCAATGACCACTGATGCATTGCGACCATTACCAATTCACGAGTGGAAGTGGGAAGAAGTTGGTATGGATTTCATCACCGGACTCCCGGACCCAATCGGGATATGACTCCATCCGGTAGTAATTGACCGGTTAACTAAAGTAGCTCACTTCATTCCTGTCAAGACCACCTACCAGAGCAGCAAGCTAGCAGAATTGTACATGGCCAGAATCGTCTGCCTGCATGGAGTACCCAAAAAGATTGTGTCTGACCGGGGTTCTCAGTTTACCTCTCGGTTCTGGAAAAGTCTTCATGAAGCCTTGGGAACCAGACTCAATTTCAGCACGGCGTATCATCCCCAAACCGATGGTCAGACAGAACGCACCAACCAAGTTCTTGAAGATATGCTTCGGGCTTGTGCATTAGATTTCGGAAAAGGATGGGATAAGGATCTGCCATACGCGGAGTTCTCATACAAAAATAGCTACCAAGCCAGTTTGCAGATGGCTCCCTTTGAAGCTCTGTATGGTAGGAAGTGCCGAACCCCGCTCCTCCGGGATCAGGTAGGAGAGTGTCAGCTCCTTGGACCTGAGTTGATCAAAGAAGCTGAAAGTAAAGTGAAAACTATCTGAGAGCGTCTCAGTAGCCCAATCCCGACAAAAGAGTTATGCCGATAACCGTCGGAGGGAACTAAGCTTTGAGGTAGGAGATGTTGTCTATCTCAGAGTTACCCCACTTAGAGGTGTGAGGAGATTCCAAACAAAAGGCAAACTCGCACCCAGGTATATCGGGCCATACAAGATCTTGGCAAAACGTGGAGAGGTAGCTTATCGCCTAGAATCGCGGAAGCCCCGCTGCGGCAGCATAATGTCTTTCACGTATCGCAACTAAAGAAATGCCTGCGAGCAGCAGAAGACCATACCTTTCTGGAAAGCTTCTACCTTCAAGAATATCTCACCTACGTGGAGCGACCAATTAAAATTCTGGATGTCGCAGAACGTGTTACCAGAAGCAGAATCATCAGATCGTACAAAGTGCAATGGAGTCATCATCCAGAAAGTGAAGCTACATGGGAGAATGAAGACAAACTCAGGGCCAACTATCCTGATCTTTTTGCTAACCAATCCTGAATCTCATGGTCGAGATTCCCTTTAAGGGGGGTAGGTTTGTAACAGCCCAAATTTTAAATTCCAGTTGAAAATAAAGTTTAATTATTTTATTGGATTTTTGTGGAATTTTCAAAAGCTTTTCCTTAACTAAAGTAAAGCTAAACAAATTTATGTGCAAAATCTATTACCACAAAATAGCTGGAAATATTTTACTTAAGTCCTAAATGCTCCAGAGAATTTCTGTGAATTTTCTCATAATTTTTGGACTTAATATACTATATTCTAAAGCCTAATTGAATTATCAGCAATTAATAAAATCAGAAATCAAAAGAAAATCCTCAAACAGTCAATGGGCCGAAACCCACTCGCCTGCACCTTTTCAGCGCGCACACGCCCGCACCAGCCAGCGCCTGCCCCCCTCTCACCGATGCCGAGGACCCACCGCCACCTCTCCCTTCGCTCCCTCTCTCGCACCGACGCACCTCAGCCATTGGATCTAAATCCAACGGCCACCTTTCACCGAAGCAATCGCACGTTCCGAACAATCCACCCAACGGTGACCGTTGGATCTAGATTGAACGGCCCCCATCAGAACTAGCACTTAAACAATCCCCGCACCCCGCGATCTATTTCAACCGTTGGATCAAAATCCAACGGCTACACCAACCCCCAACTTACCGGTTCGCACGTTCTGTTTCCTCCGTTCGATCAAAATCGAACGAGCCCGCGTCGTCGTCTTCCTTTCCTTCTTCTTCCTCCTCCTTCCTTCTTTACCCCGCGATTCCGCCATGGATGCCGATTCGGAAACCTTCCATACGCGGCTAGATCCCGGGCTAATCACCGAAATCCCGCGCGCATTGAAGTCCCTGATCTTCTCCGCCCCCGACACGGCCATCACTTTCCCATCCGGCGCCCTAAATCCCCAAAATCTCGCCGCTGTGACCGCGAGGACCTTCTTGAGCTCCACGGCAGCTCGGCCACGCCTGCGCCCTATAAATAGGTGCGCCAGGACCGCCGCATCCTCCACAAGCCGTAGCCATCACCCACAGCTCGCCTCCGTCACCGAAGCGCCCTAATTTCGGAGTTCCCCGCCGGTGAAGCTCTTCGGGTCATCTCCGTTTCCGGCGCCACCGTAGCTCCTACGTCCTCGCCGACCCTACCATCATCACCGCCGCATCAACGCGAAGCCGACGCCACCATCCACTCCCTCGGAGGATCGCCGGAACCACGACTTCGTCGACGACCGAAGTTCATCGCCGCCAATCCTCGTCGCCGACGACCATCCGGCCACGCTCCGCCGTCGTTCTGGTAACCCACGAGTTCGCACGGACCCCCTCTACATTTTGCGCACCTTCATTCCCCTCGCCGTGGCGCGTAGCGCCGGCGAGCTCGTCACCGGAGCGCCTCCGTCGTCGGGCGCACGTGGCTAGACCACATCGTCGCCAGGTCAGCGCCACCTCGGCGCCGGAACCTACGTGGCGCCCATGTGTCACGCTGGTCAAGACCGGCGTGCGCTTCACCATCCTCACGAACCAAAGGCCCGTGAGCTTGGTTCACATGGACCGTGTCTATGACACGTGGGGTCCGCTTGTCAGAGAATTCTTTTAATCCTTTTTAAATTTCTGAAAATTCAGCGCTGGCGTCAGCATTGCGCAATAAATAGAATTTCCTTTAGAAAAATAATTCAGAGAATTCAATTAAATTCCAGATTTTGTATTAAACTTCTAAAATTCATATCTTTTGCATTTGAACTCCAAATTGGGTGGTTCAAGTTGCAAAATTTGTCTAAAATCATAATCTAGCTAACTAAAGCAAAATATTTCAATTTGGAGTTATTTTGAACTGAGTTTTTGAATTTATTTGAATTTGGAGTTAATTTGTCGTAATTTCACGTATAGACCTCGACGACTCCGGAGAGTTAGATCCTTCCGACGATTTAGAATTTCAAGACTTCAACGAAGGCAAGTTACACTATTGATCATATTGTTCCCAGTATTTTAAATTATTTAATTCCTGTTTTAAATTACTACTGCATGCATATGTTTATATAATTGTTTAAATGTCCTGTTTATATATAGTTATTCCAATCTCCATTGTATGGCCAATTTGATTATTGAATATGAATACCATGACACCCTTAGGCAAAGTTCTACTAAAATTTGTCATATGCTTAGCCATGCTTAGATCACATTTATTTGGGGAGGTTTAACCAAATCCTTTACAATATGATTTTAAATTGTTTCGGTGGTATTGTTTTACCACGAAAGGTTTATTAAGAGTTTTTCACTCTAAATAAAATAAAATGGGTTTGGACTTGGGCGAGATGGATGTATGGTGGGTGCAGGTTCATGCACGGGCCTAATCTGGTTAGGATTACGGCCCATGGGTTTATTTAAATGGAAAGTCGGCCAAGTCAATTAAGGACCGGTCTTTGAGCGTATTTTGCTACGCCTTACCGTACCACCACATGTCTGGAATGGGACAGATTTGGCTAAATAATCTGTGGTGTTTTAGTGATATTTATGCTATGTTGTATGTGTGGGTGTTGGTTAGACATTAGTCCCACCGGGCGCAAGAGGGGGCTTCCGGAGGATGGTTAGTCCAATGGTAGCGAAACCTTAGCGGGCATAAATACATTAAGATACTGCTTTGTAACGGCCTCATGATAATTGCTTAGTCACACGCCTTCGGAAGCGTGCTTTGGCCGACATCAAAAGCATATTATCTCGTGTGGGTAAAGTTGTACAAACTCTGCAGAGTAGAAACTATTCGAATAGCCGCGTCCACGGTCATGGACATGCTAGCAAAGCCACTCTAAGTTAGACTTGTTTTTGGTTTATAAAATGATTTCCACAGATGATTTTAGGATGGATAATCCTATGGTAAAAATTGGGCGGTTAGCCAAGTGTTAGGAGGGTATCCTTCACTATTCATTTGTTGGAGGTTATCCACTATTCATTGTCATCTTAATCACTGATTTCAATTATATTATTAAAATTGGCCTTAGAAAACTATTAACGGTATTTAATCTGAAAATGATGTTTATGCAAAACAACCCTGCCCTTATCCTTTGTTTACCCTATGCATGCATTAATCTTCAATATTGGGTGTAACTTGCAAGCACGGAAGTTGTGCTTACTCTTCTTTGAATAATCTTTATTCAGGAGAAGACCTCTGTCAGGACGGTGAGGACCTGGACGAATAGGCTACGTCCCCAGACGATTGCCTGTGGCAAGTCGTGTGGCCTACTACTACTACTACTTTTTCCGCTGTGTTATTTATTTTCATTTGGCCTCAGGCCCAGTTGTAATAAAACTCTGAGATATTATTAATAAAGCGCGTGATATGAGTTTGCTATCACTTTTGTTGACTGTGTACACTGGAAATCCTGGACTAGTGTATAGACACAGAGAATTCGGGATCCTTCGTTCCCGGGTTCGACAATAGTAAAGAAAGGGTTTATGAAAACAGAGAGGTTTGTTCGACTTATAGTTCTCGAGTATCGACTATCGTGCACTAGTCGAAAGAGTGGAAACAGATCGACGATAGGAAGTTCCCTCTAGTGGGCAGGACCACGTGCAGAGAAAAAAGGCTTCGACTAGGTGATGTTACCATCTCCGACTAGATTAATCAAATCAATGACGACAACTGGAGTAAAACAAACATCTAGAGGACCTTAAAAATTCATCCGACTGTTTTTGTTGTACCTGATAAAGTTGCCCTGGCAGCAAAAGTAGGAAATGGAACGACGCTAGAAAGTTCCTTCTAGTGGGCAGGACCACATGCAGAGAGGAGAGACTTCGACTAGATGTGTTGTCCTTTTTCCGACCAGTGTACAGGGGGAATGAGCATATGAAACATGGTCGAAAAATGAGAGCAAAATTCAAAATAGAGACAAAAAAGATAGGGAAAATATGATACTTTTATTGTCGTAGAAGCTTGTTACACATAAAATTTGAGTAACTAGTCAATGTTCCAAGAGTTTGAGAGAATACGGCCATCGTCCATTGCAAGTCATACGGATCCTGGACGCGTAACTTCGACCACAGTGTAAGAACCTTCCCACTTGGGGGAAAGTTTGTTCCGATTAGACTGGGATTGGATAAGCCTCAATACCAAGCCACCTACAGCGAGGCTGCGAGGTTGGACCTTACGATCGTAGTATCTGCGTAGGGCTTGTTGGTAGATTGCGGAACGGATTAAAGCCTGGTCCCTCTTTTCCTCGTGCAGGTTGATGTCATCTGCTCGAAGCTGTTCTTGAATGGAGTCGTTAAACTGTTCAACTCATGCTGACCTGATCTTTAGTTCTGGCGGAAGCATTGTTTTAGAGAAAAGAAAGAACTGTTGACAAGGAATTACCAGAAGATCCCCACGGTCGGCGCCAACTGTCAGTGTTTTACAACCGATCTTACGTAAAGATTGTTTGATTCGGGGGGTCTCCACAATTGATCACGCAGTGAGAGAGACACAGGATTTTTATACGAGTTCGGCCTTCTCGGTGAGAATAACAACCCTACTCCTGTATCTTGTATTGGGTATATGGATTACAATCACAGATGGTCTTACTAATGTCTTTCCAAAAGCCTCCTCACTATCTCTAAAAGATACCTATTTATACTATACTTTGTTAGGGCTTGTCGCTCGAGCTAATTAAGCTCATTATTGCGTAATAATGAGAGTAATTACCGAGTAGTAACCCCCGCTGCTCAACGGTTATCAATCAGAGATAGTGGGGAATTATCTGTAGTTATTTCGGGTATAACTACGTAATTTGACTGCTTAGGCACTCACTAGTAAATGGGCCTTCTGACGGGTGGACCTAGCTAATTGTGATGATGTCGTAGCAGGGCTAATAGTAGCAGAACTTACGATTAGGGGATAGTCGTAGAAAGAGCTTACGACTAGGTATTGGTCGTAGAAAGACTTACGACCGGACGTAATCGTAGCAAGACTTACGATTACACTATAGTCGTAGAAGAGCTTATGACCACCTAACTTACTCCTCCCTTATAACATTAAGGGGTATACAATGTGACGTCATATTACATGATCATGGAATAATAAAATGAGGATTATCATATCCTCGTCAGCTTTAATATAGGATATGTTTTATTTAGGTTTTTGTCTCTGAAAAATGTTGGACACTAGTTTCATAACTTAGAAAAGTCATAAGAAACTCATTTTAACTCCAAATGAAGTGAACCCAATTTTGTTGTTCGTAGGATGCCATGTTCTGCCTACCATAAAAAATTTATGTTAAAAAACTTTCTGGAAATTTGTGTGATGAACAGTAATAGAAAGGAATTTAATTTGAATTATCCAGCACATTGAAATTGTTTATGCTATAACTTTTGCATGCTTAGTCCAAATTTAATGATACTTGTTGTTAAATTCATTTAAAATCATGCCCTACCTACTGTGTAAATTTCATGGAATTTGGATGACTTTGGTTTTTGAGTCTTTTTCGGTGTTCTTCGTTCTTATTGGATTTTTGCGTTCTTGCGATAGGTTCCGAAGAATTTGTTGAGCCTGAGAGTGACCCTCTGCAGCAAGAGAGCTACCAGCAAGGCAAGCAGATGTAGCATCATTTGATCATATTGCTCCTACTATTTTCAAAGTCTAATATATTGTTTGCAAAGTTTATGTATGCATTGTTATTTTGCTGTTAAACTATTGTCGATTAGTTGACCCATTAAATGCATAATCTGTAGGCAAATATTTATCCTCTACTACCAAGCCTAGGATTATCTTGATGTGATTTAGGGTTCGTTGGATGAGCTCTTGTCACTTAGTAGTTTACGAGTCAATGTTGTTTAGTCATGCTTAGCTACCGGTAGGATTGGACGGTTGTCGACTTAGTCGATAAACTTGATCACATAAAAACTTATTATGACTTTATGTTCAGCACCTTGTGCTATGTTTAATTGAGAAAACTAAAACTGAAAATAAAATACTTTAGACTTGGGCACAATGGTAAGATAGTGTGTTTTTGGGTGTGACTGGAATGGTGCCCGAGTCAACAAGGACCAAATTACTTGCGCCACCGTACTGAGCATTTTGCGTGCTAACCACACTAGAGGGATATGAGACCTCTCTTGACTTAGTACTTTGGCGTGTGTTAGCTCCGAGTCGCAAGAGGTTGTGTAAGAGGGAAGATGTTAGGAGCATTGCAGTTGTCCGAAAGCTTTACCCCTAGAGGGTAGTTGACTTTCGGCTTTACAATGTAGCGTATGGGTTTCTATCCATACGAGCGGCTCGTAGTTAATGCACAATATTGGAAACGTCTCGTAGGACTTAGCCATACCGGCATACCTTTGGAAGTGTGCTTAATCATGTGGCCAAAGGGCGGTCTAAAGTATGGGTACATTGGTACACCCATGCAGGGTTCAAACTATTCAAATAGCCTCGTCCTTGGTTATGGACACGCTCGGATACGCCCCGTGAGAATTAGACTATAACATTTTCACTAAAACTTGATTGGGTGGTACGAATTGGGGATTCGTGCTATGTTGTGGTGGCTATTGGGTTAGTCACCTCTAGGTGGTTACTTATGTTATTAATTGTTACCTCGCTGTTATTTCAACAATTCAAAA
The DNA here is from genome assembly GCA_036346255.1 of Ampelocalamus luodianensis. Taxonomy (NCBI): domain Eukaryota; kingdom Viridiplantae; phylum Streptophyta; class Magnoliopsida; order Poales; family Poaceae; genus Ampelocalamus; species Ampelocalamus luodianensis. The sequence goes on from CM070617.1 coordinate 47,634,585, forward strand.
CAGATTTGACAAATTGCCTTCAATCTATTACATTATTGCAAATAAAAATTGCTTTATGCGTCCAATTAACCATATAACCATCTCCTTTGTTTCAGTTTGCATGTAGCTATGTATAGGCTTGTTACTCGTAAGTCTTGCGAGTACATTTTTGTACTCAACTGCATTACTTTATTGTTGCAGAGGAGGAAGTGGATCTTCAAGGGATCGACTTTTGTGAGTTTTGCTGCGGTGGGTGCAACTAGCTTGGCGGCCTAGTCGGTTACCTTGTGGGTTATTGGCTAACCGGTTGGTTTTTGTTATCACCATCTTATGGTACTTTTGCTTTTGCTGTTATTTTGTTACTTTGATGTCACTTGGGCGGCCGGCTCTTGTGTAACAACTCTATATTATGTGTATCTTTTGCTAGACTTGGTATTGTAAGTTGTATGAAAATGATGCATGATTTTATAAACATGTATATGTGCTGCAATTCTGGAAAGTACATGTCCATTGAGACTTAGAATATTTAATTGGTAATACTAGAACCATTTAGAGGTTAAGTATTACGAGTTAAATACCCCGGGTCCTCACACCACGTCAGCGCTACCGCCCTTGATTCGCGCTCCTTCAACCTCGCTGTCGCCAGAACCACCCACACCATCGGCCGTCTGCATGCGTCTCCCGTCCCTTGGCGCTTGTAGAGCTCCCTACGTTGCATTCCTCGTCTCCCTCTCTCATCATAGGCTCCGTCGCCGCCGCTCCATCCACTCCCCTGTCCCCATCTCCTCTCTCACCCTCTTATCTCATGGAAAGTTTGTGTTTCCATTACAACGCACATGCACTCTGCTAGCTAGCTAAAGAAACTAGACTACTAGTCTTTATGTGCACTCCAGTGTATGACCGTGTCACTGTGCCACGTAAGCAAAAAAAAATGGATTAGATTCTCAACAAAAAACAAAAGCAAAAATGGATTAGTCTGGCCCGGCGGCTTGACGCAAGCCGTCAGCTTGGGTTTAGGGCTGAACAGATGGGGCTTAGACCATCTTCAATGTTATGTTTTAACCGGTTCAAAGGAAGAAAAAGAAGGCATTGAATCGATTTAATACATTAGAGGGATCGATTTCAACAAAAAAGTTTCTAGAACAGGACTCTACTTAAGAGTCGATTCAAAGCACTAAAAGCCCAGTTATGAAAGAGAGAGAGAGAGAGTGTGCGGTTGAGAGAGGATTTTTTGTATAGTTTTTTTAATAGGAATAAGTCCATTTTACCCCCGTAAACTATGGCTCGAGTCCAAAAAACACCCCGAACTACAAAACCGTTCACTTTACACCCCTTAATTGTCAAAACTAGATCAAAGTACACCCTACGTTGGTTTCATTGATGGTTTTAGCCATATTGGCAGCCACATCATTGGTTTTGGCTTACGTAGCAGCCACATCACCGATCGACCGACTAGCTCCTCAGCACCCATCGCCACGGACGATTCATCCTTCCCCTCCGCCTCCTCCAGGTCCCTCCCCTGCATCGCCGACCGGTAGACCCTCTCGAGTCTGCCCTCCGCCTCCTGCAGGAGCGCCTCGTAGGCGTTCTGCGTCTCCTCGAGCCGCACCACCGCGCGGCACGCCTCAAGGTCCCCCTCAAGGATCTACGAATCGCCGACAAGAGCGATGGCGATGAGGGCACGGGAGGAGTGGACAAGCTCGTGGTTGGGGCGGGGGCCAAGGAGCTGGAGCACGGAGCGCGCGGCGAAGACGTCAGCGACGGCGCGGGTCATGGCGCGGAGCACGGAGGGGTGGCAGTGGCTCGGCATGCGCTCGACAAGCTCGAACTCACCGACGGAGGAGGGCGTCTGGGGTGACAGCGTCTGCACGGGCAGCTGCTCGATGTCGAAGTCACCGCTGGTGGAGGCCAGCCTGGGCTTGGAGAGGGTGGGAAGGTAGGAGAGCGCATAGGAGAGGATGGGGTGGGACTGCGGCGCCGGATCCATGGCGTGGGAGTTGGGAGGAGGATCAGAGGAGATGGGGAAGTACCTCCGGATCCATGACGCAGGCGCAGGCCAAGCACTGGCAGCGGGCCAGGCTGCAGAAGCGTGCGGGAGGGGTCAAGTCGTAGCGCCATGGAAGGATCGGGCCGAGGGGGGCTGTGCCGGGCGAGCCAGGCTGGGAGCGGCGATGCGCATGTGGGGCCAGGCCAAGGCGGCGGTGAAGAATCTAGACCCGCCATTATGCGTTAATGGGGTTTTAGTTATTAATGACAAATCTATTTATGAGACTAACACTCTTTTTGATACATCTATTGTTTAGTCTCAAATGGATAAAGAGGTAAAAATCAAATAAGATATGCTTTCCAAATGACAAATCTTTATAAGACTAACACTTCTATTTTCATACAAATTGTTTAGTCTCAGTTGGATTTAAAGATCAAAGAGGTATGCATTCAACATCTTATTATATCTTGCTGCATTCCTCGGATCCATTATATAGGTTGAACTTCACCAAAAAGGAAAACTTGTATATGTGCATATGTCTTAATTATACACTCGTGTATGCATACATTTAGGGGGAGTTCAATCTATATCTTGTGGTTTCATTAGTATTGATCCATATTCCTTTGTCCACATATATTAAGGATCTTTACCTTGAAATATATGCAACTTGTGTAGTTCGTATATATTCATATGGGCATATGAGACTTGCGGAGTTCATATATGCTCATGTATCTTTTGAGTATACATAACTTATGTAGTTTATATATACTCATACCAATTACATTCAATTACTTGCTATTGAAGTGGTTATCATAAATTACCAAAGAGGGAAAGATTGTGGTATCTTGTCCCAACCATTATGAGTTAATGGTATGATGTGGTAATTAATGATAATCATATTGTGGAACTAACGTTTCTCCTTGAGATGGATAAATAGGTTATGTTCCGTGTGATTGAAGACTTCGGATGACGTCATGAGTTGATCGTCATCAAGTCAAGTTTATGAAGAAAAAGAATATCGTCATGTGTTGATGATATCAAGAGAAGAACATCATCATGGGTTGATGATATTGAAGTGAAGAGCTTGGAGTAAAGGAGATGATCATGAGTTGATCATCAAGACAAGAAGAATCCATCATGTGTTGATGGAAGTCAAGTGAAGAGTGCATCATGAGTTGATGTATGTCAAGACTTGAAGCAAGGACATGCGTCATCAAGCTTCAAGTCGTTGCACAAGGAAAAGGTATGACTAGCTAGGGCTAAGGATTTTTTCCTAGTCTTTTACCGGTCTCGGTGTTTGGTTGGAGACCGGATTGCTAGAATAGGTTTCCGTACTATTAAGAGGGGTCTTAATTAGTAACTTGAGTTAGTCTTGTGTTGATCGCTCATTGTGTTTGCTCTAGCTCAACTTAACATGTTGCCTATATTTGCGAATGCGTTTTGCAAATAGTTGTGGTTCATGGTTATTCCTTGTAGCATGTGACTTTAGTTTGCGAATGTGTTTTGCAAACGGTTTAAGTCCATATACCTTATTCCTTGTGGCGATGATTCTAAAAGTTGGCAAATGTGTTTTGCAACTTGTTGAGAATCTAGCTTTCATCTTTTATGTACATGTTGCATCAATTTGGCAAATATATTTTGCAAATTGAGTTGAGGCAAATGTACAAAGTCTGCTTTCGCCTTGCCGATCGCGCGTCCGACCGCCTCGTAGCGCTCGATCGTGTAGTGTCCGACCGCCATGGGTTGGGCGGTCTGACCGATTTTCGTGTGTACCGACCGTAAGAAACGGTACTACCGGGGTGCGGTAGTACCGGGAGTTTGAAACGGTACTACCGGAGTGCGGTAGTACCGATATTTGTTTGGCGGTACGTTTTTTCAGAAGAGATGTTTTCTGGTTTTACTCTGTTGCTCAGTCGACCGGTCGGACCGGCCCCTCTGGCGGTCTGACCGGTGTGAGCGGTCGGACCGGCCATTGGTTGGCGGTCAGACCGATTGTGAGTCCAACGGCTAGTTTTATAGCCGTTGGCGCTTGGGCGGTCCGACCGGCCATTAGTTGGCGGTCTGACCGGTTTTGTCCAGATTCTCTGGAATCTTTTCTCAACGGCTAGTTTTTGTGTGTGGGCTATAAATACCCACCTTGGCTGTGTGAGAAAGTGGTTGCTGGTGCCCCATTGAGTTTATTTGAGCTAAGAGCAAGCCTCTCATACTCTTGTGTGCATGTGTTGCACTTAGTGAGTGATTGAGAGCAAACCCTAAGTGCATGTGTTGCATTAGGTTGTGGATTGCTTGTCCATAGAGCTTTGGCACTTGATTGGTTCAAGTGAAAGTTGAGTCTTGTTACTCTTGGTGTTTACCGACACCTAGACGGCGTGGAGGCGTTGTGCGTCGGTGATCTTCTCAAGTGAAGCTTGTGAGAAGACCCGGGCGATTTGTGAGTGGCTTGGTGCTCGCCATCTCCGGAGCGGAGTAAGAGCAACCCTAGTGGATTGAGGTGATAAGTTCAAGTTGGAGTCTGCCTGCGGTTGAACTCACTTAGAGGTGTTGGTTCGGTTGGAACCGGTCCAAGTGGTTTAGACTTACCTCGGAGGTGTTGCCTCGCATTTTGGAGCCGATCCAAAAGGTTGAACTTACCTCAACGTGGATTAGGAGAGACCGGCAAGTCTTCGATCACCACGGGAAAAATATCGCCGTGTCAATTGTGGTTTGCATTCTAGCTTTACTACATAGCAATTTATATTCCTAGAATCAAATTGCTTACTTGTGTGATTGCTCTTATGTACTTAATTGTTTATATCATTGGTTAATTGCTTTCAAGTCTTTGCTAATTGCTCTATTTATTATTGACTTGTTTTGTTGGTGCACTTAGTGAACTTAGTTGATTTAGGCTAAACCGAATTGATTTTTAGCTTCCGCATTAGAAATCGGTTTTAGCTCATAAAAGTTTTAAAACGCCTATTCACCCCCCCTCTAGTCGGCCTCCTCGATCTTACAGGCGGTGGACTGGCGGCAGGAAGCCAGTGGCAGCGACAGGGGGGGCAGAGGGAGGAGGAGGCCAAGGGAGTAAGCTCCTTAGAAAAGCAATGGGGAGAGAAGAAGAAGAATGAGGAACCCCTCTGTTACTCTCTCTCTCTCTCTCTTTATTAGTGTCTGACCAGTGGGCCTGAGTTGATTAGTGATGCCACATAGGCGATAAACCGGGTGGTTTCAGCCCGAGAGGGTTGGGTGACCTGGTATTGGTAGTTCGAGGGTGTAAACCAAACGGTATTAGAGTTCAGGGGGTTTTTTTGGACTCTCGCCAAAGTTCAAGGGTGTAATATATACTTATTCCTTTTTAATATAACGTGGGTCTCAGTTATTAGTAGGAATCGGATCACTACATTAGAGAAAAACAAACTCAGTTCTTTGAATGCTTACGTGACATCTCTTTGAATCGACGTCGGTTCAATACACTAAAGATGCTCTTAGTGCCCGAAGGGGGTGGGTCAAGCACAGCCTGAACTTCATCCTCTCATGAAAATGAACTATGTAATGGGGCTGGTCAGGTCTAGGCCCAAAACCATTGCCATCTGCTCAAATAAATCCAGCCCAACAATGTTAGGCCCAAATCAAGCTCAACCCAGATTTTGCTCAAAAGTTCGACGTAGGTTTGGAATGCAATAATTTCAGTGAATTTTTGGGTTCTTTGCGATAGTTGTTCCGAGACGGGATGGACCAAGTGAGAGCGATTTTGTCATAGGTAGATTTGCTGGTACAGGTACGGGAACGGGGATTTGTAGACTTGAGAAAATTCTCTAGCGATTCTGGCATAGATTTGTGAGTAGGTGTACAGGAATTTAGGGGCAGACCCTCCCTTCGGGCATGCTCGGGCGGTCGCCCGAGATCCCCTCCGGTGCGGACACCCCCTCCCAGGTGCCAACCAGCTTGCAATGGTGGACACACCACTGGTGCGCGCATAGGCGTGCGCACCAGCTCTAGCCGCCGCGCTCATGGAACCCCCTCTGCATCCGCACTGTCCACCGGAGTCCCCATCTGCACAAAGCACCGGCGGAGTCCCTAATTCTATCCCCATTTGGAGGTTCACAGCACAACTCACCTCACCTGGGCAGCTGGGCACGCGACCGACGGCAGGGGCAAGGCGGCTAGGGCCTGGGGGCAAGCACGGTCGGGGGCAACCAGGGGCCAACCGGGGGCAAGCGCGAGGGCGAGCGTCAGCACGCCTACCGCCTAGGCAGTTGGGGGCTTGGGCCCGGCAGCGAGCCGGGGGCGAGCACGAGCAGAGGCTTGGGCGTGTGAGACTGGCTGGTGGAGGTGCCCGACAGAGGAGCGAGCGCACGACGTGAGGCTGGTTGGAAGAGCCGAAGAGGAAGAACGCGGCAGAGTAGGCACTGAGGCAGTCGGGCGTGTCAGCGCGTGAGGAAGAGGATTGAGCAGTTGAGGAGATTGAGGAAGTGAGGAGATAGATAAGGACTAAGGAGCAGTGCTGAGTTGCTGACAGCTGAGGTAATCACTAATTAGGTTAACTGGTAATTGGTAAAGTAATAATTTTTGACACTCGACAGTGGTTTGGCACTTTTGCTCTCCCATGAGCACCCCCTCTATTTTTGTCCTAGCAGCTCGTGATGTCGACACGGTCGAGCACCAGCCTGGCATCCTCGGCGTCCGACGTGACGCCGCTCTTGAACTGCATGAGCATCGAGCACACGCTCCGCGTCGCGTCGCTGTCGTCCGCGTCCGGTCGCACCTCCACGCCTCACACCTGCTTGGACACCAACCCTGCGAGCTCCTCTACCTCAGCCGACGCCCCAACCACGTCCCCCGGCAACACTTCCATCGCCGTGGCCACAGAGCCTCGCGGACCTCCTCAAGAAACGCGAGGAGAATGCCCATGATACGCATGGCCTCGCCGGCCCCTTGCCAGAGAGCGTGGAGTGCAGCCATGTTGCGGCCGGTGACTAGTCCTACCTAAAATTTTATCCTGAGTCCGCCCCTGTAGGAATTTGTAGACTACAGAAAATTCTGTGGCGATTCTGACATAGATTTGCGGGTACAGTACGTGAATTTGTAGACTTAAGAAAATCCTACACGTGATGTTCCCTTCCATGAGTTGCTTTATTTCCATGCAAATCTATGCCAGAACCACCGTAATCTATGGCTCGAAGGTGAACCCTAAAATCCTAATTGGTGCTGAATACCTTGCCATCCTCCACCATCGGAATGAATCTTGAGTTCTTGACACAGATTGAACGATTGGGGAAAAAAAATCCTCAAGTGTCTTGTCTCGGGGGAAAAAGCACCGGCGAGTGTTGCCCAAAGGGATCCGGATCCTTCGCATACCGTAAAGATCCACTGAAAAACAGTGTGTTTTGAGTATGTGAACAGTAGCCACAACGAATATTCCCTAGCAAAAATCATTGTAGCAAAACACTCTAGTAATTGATCTAAACCTCCAGTTCCCTCCTAATGTTATGCCACGGTAGATCCTCTGCCCTGAATAGCATTGTTTCTATCGATTATACTGTAGCACTTGAATCCTGTATCGTTTGTTAATATTAAAAAGAAAATGAAAAGAAACAAAGTTCTACAAAAAGTTTAGAAACCAAAATCAAATAATTAAGACCGTAGCGTTTGTTTCACTAATACTGTGTTCAATCGCCTTGTAGCATAATACAGGCCAAAAAAATAAAACTAATAAATTACAAGTGATCGATCTCATATCCTGCACCTGTTAATTGTCAAGTTGTGAGGCTAGACCCCCTGCACCTGTGGCGTGCGGCTTCATGTCAAGAAAGCAGCGACCTCCCATGGACTGCGATTCCTCCTCGACGCGCCGCCCCTGCGGCTGCCCGAGCGCGAGCGAGTAGCCTGCGCAGCCCCGCGGCGGCAGCGGCGCGGGGTGGTTGTGGACGCCGTCGTAGGTGGTGATGACGAAGCGCGCGTCGTCCCGCTCCCGCTCCACCCGCTTCTTCACGTGGCAACCCTCGCTCGAGCAACGGTAGTAGTTCCTGTCGCATCGTGCACGCACCCCATTTGATTTATTTCTTCAGAGAAGGGAAATCAAGTGCGCGTGGCATCGCATCACCGAGCGAAAATTAAGTGCTTGCTGTACCTTGGGTTCGGGCTGTTCTTGACCATCTTCTTCCCGTACTTCCTCCACCGGTACCCGTCCTCCAGCACGTCCACTTCCGACCTCGTTTTGAACGCGATCTTGCTGCCCTTGCTCCTCGGTGGGCTCCTGGCGCCGCCGCCGCCGGTCGTGGAGGAGCCCCTGAACAATTCGGCCACAGTAGAATTAAGTTGAGAGTTACAGAGAGATTATTCATGGTTTGCATGGCTTACTTGTCGATCTTGTCATGGCTGGAGGATCCATCTGGAATTAGGACCCCTACTTCCAGATGACTCTGCTTGCTGCTCTCACCAGCACCATCACCGCTTCCGGTTAATTCACCGTTCTTGTAATCGTCAGTGCCCTGCAGTGAGGCAAGGAGTGGCCCCGGCGCCTGCTGCTCTGGATGGAAGGCGGCGGCTGCTGCCTCCGGCGGGTAGTACTCCTCGCTGACATCGATGTCGAAGGAGAGGTAGCTGGACACGGCAGCGGCGACCGCCATGTCGTCGTCGTCGCCATCCACGGGGCTCAGCGAGAGGAGAGACGAATACAAGGACATGGCGACAAGTAAACCTTCAACCTCGGCACGTACGTACCAGCGGTATCTTGCAAGTGGTGAGCATGCAAGCAATCTCAGCTCAGGGGCTTTATTAGCTCCAATACATCTGCACGAACTGTAAATGTCAACCGGACGGTACCCGCACGTGCAGGACGGAACTATAACGAAAATGGCTGGGTTCACAACTTCATCGTATATTATTTTAAATAGTAATGTGTTTGATAATTTTTAGCATCAATAATTCAACATAATCGATAATAATATACAATAATAAAGAAGCAGTGATCAAAGTACTTACCGAAATGAAGAAACCTACTGAAAAATACATCATCTGACTTCAATGGTCTAAAAAATAACAAAATAACTTCAAATTTTCAACTAAAAAAATAATAGAATGGTCATACCCACTGGAAAATACATCATCTGACCTCAAATGGCCTGAAAAAGAACAAAATGACTTCAAATTTTCAACTAAAAAAATAATAGAATGGTCAAACCCACTGGAAAATACATCATCTGACCTCAAATGGCCTGAAAAAGAACAAAATGACTTAAATTTTTCAACTAAAAACATAATAGAATGGTCAAATAAAAGTAAATGCATTACCTTTTAGAATTCATTTGTACCATCTCTTAAGTTTTGAAAGCAACGGATCACAACATCATTGGTGACTTTCTTCATGATCACTTTCGATTTGCCTCACGATTTGCAACCAACTAGGCCGGTATTCCAAAAACCCAATTTAAATGCCTAAGTTCTAACCCTACAATTAGACAAGAATCAACAACGGTCCTCATATTGGAACTATAACTCACAAATTTAGCCCATTTGCTTAAAAGAAATTAGAAGAATTGAGAGAAAATTAACAGTACGCTACGTCGATTCACGACTTGATCCTTGTTCGGTAAGGCGATCGATAGGCAATGAAGACCAAGATACACAGCGGCCAGTGAGCAGCGGCCAAGGCCTTCGGGGCTCCAGCGGGCTGCGACAAGCGGCGACCAAGAGCGGGCGAGCTAGCAAGGGCAGGACAGCAGGAGGGAACGCACATGAGAGACGAGACGCAACTGGGATGGAGCGATGCGGTTGCGATGTGCATGTGGCTGCTGTGCGCTGGCTTCATGCCTTCATGGGCATAGCTCGGCTGGCCGAGCGCTTGGACCACGCTCACATAGAATGGTCTGCTCATTCTGAGCCGAACTAGGCGTCGTTCTGGGCCCAGTTAGGAGATTGAGAGCAGCGGGACCGCGGGAGGCTAGAAGCTTTCATTTTGGGCTGACCGGATGTCCTTTGATTTGGGTTAAAGTGTTCACATTTAGATTTACATAAGCTATACCAGTGAAAAAACAAAATTAAACCCGGTGTTGTGTGCACCCGTTCCATTGCGCACGGGCACACCGAGCCTGACTCTTTTGAAACGGATGACGCACCAGTCGGAACACATGAGCTAGACTTTGCCAGGAAAACATGCACCGCGTACCATCCCCGCAGCATGTCTCCGGATACGCGACGAGGACGACGCGACGGCGTCTAGTCGCTAATTAGTAGTTTAGTACAAGTGGCTCGCTTTCTGTCCATCAGTTCGATCGATCGATCGATCCACTGTACGAACTGGACTCCGTCCAGCTGTCAGAAAGCTAAGCCGGTCGTCGCCGTGGACCGACGACTTAGACGGTGGACTGCGCTGGAACGGGGCCGCGTGGCAACGCCGAGGCCAGATATATAGCCACCAATCACCGACGTCGCGCTGACCTTGAACGTACGTACGTTCGGTTCGCCTCTTTCTCAGCCGGCGCGCGCGCGCGACGTGACGGACGAGACGAGCGGCATCCGGGGCCGTGCGGCCGAGGTCGCTTGCGCCGGCGCGCTAGCTGGGAGATCCATTCGAGGGTGCGTCCGGTCCGTGCGTGGCGCCCGCGTGCCTCCTTCCATACGTAGCGTACGGGTTGACGATGCGTGGAAAACGCGCGGCGCTGCGTGCATCGATCGCATCGCACTACCGGCGTATCTCGAGGGTCTCGGAGTCTCGACCGGAGACTGGCCCAAGACCTGAGATGATGATGGGCAGCTAATTGGGTTAACTGGAGACAGCTTGCAACTTGCGAAGCACTTAGTGTTTTCGTTTTGACGCCGCGGCGACTAAGCTAGCTAGTAGGTAGTTGGTGTTTGATCCTTTCGGTATCTGTGTCCTATCTGCCCTCGTATTGCGGACGGGTTTTTTTTTTTCCATATGACACTATTCATAGTGTTAACAGCAATTCACTACAAAAAACAGCGAATCCCTCACGGCCTTTGATTATTCCGACGGGCCCGCAAAGAACGTCAGGGATTCATATTTTTGTGACGGGAATAATAATTCCATCAGAAATTTTTTTAATTTTCTTAACAGGCATAGTAAAACTATCAGAAAAAATCTATTTTTCTATCATTTTGTGCAAAACCGTGAGTAATTCTAATTTTCCTCACAGGGTACAATCGTCAGGCTAATTCTTTGCATCTTCCCCTAAGTCCCTAAAGCCACAACTGCCACCCCTATCTTCTCCCCAAATCCCTAGCTCCCTCACACCCTATCTCCCAAATCCAGCTTCCTCTCGCCATCTACTACTGCCCTGACACCCCAGCTCCACACCGCCGCTGCCGCCCCGACGCCGTAGCTCCACCCCAACTCCCCAACTCCGCCCCGACGCCTCGACACCCCAACTTCACCCTGTCTCCCCGATGCCCCAGCTCCACCCCGCAGCCCCGCCTCCCCGACGCCCCAGCTCCGCCCCGCCGTCCCAATGCCCCAGCTCTGCCCCGCCTCCCTGGTGCCCCAGCTCCAGGCTGCCATGGTTGTGCGCCTGTGCCAAACAAGAAGAGGGTTGTGCCACTGCCATGGCCGAGAGTCTGAAAGGGACGACACGAAGAAGAAGATGCTTGCTGAAGGCCCGAAGCAGCGAAGCCCAAGTGGCCAGGCCCAACCCACGTCCCCGACCGCCACCGGTCCCACACGGTAGTCCCATGCTCCCCTGTTGCTTGTTCTCCTTCCAAAATTCCCCAAACCTCAATCAATTCCTCATTTCCCCAACTCGAAATCCCCAATCGAGTTAATCGAGCACCTGAGGGCAGCCAGAGGGAGCGCCGGAGAGCCACCGCGGTCCGTGATGCTGTGCCACTGCCAGTCCAGCCAGAGCCCGGAGGAGGAGGAGGGAAGTAGGAGAGGCCGACCGGAGGAGGCGAGGGGCAGGGACTTGCGAGGGGCGGGCCGATGACGTCGCGCCGACTACCGAGGAGCGGAGCTGCGGAGGAGGACGAGGGCCAGCCGGAGGAGGCGAGGGGCGGGCGCGGGTAGACGCCGTCGCACTGAGGAGTGGAGGCGAAGCTGCGGAGGAGGTCAGAGCCGGAGGAGGAGGAGGGCCGACCGGAGGAGGCGAGGGACGGACGTAGGCCGGAGCCTAAGGAGGAGGAGCGACCCCGCCATGCCGTCGCTGGGAGCCAATGAGCCATTCGCCGCCACCGAGGAGGCTGGATCTGGGCTGCGCCTCTGCTCTGCTGAGTTACTCTTCACTCTTCAACAGTTCAGCACTTCAGCTCTTGGCCGATATTAATTGTTGACTGCTGCCAACTGGTATACTAGTTAGTCATTAACTCATTAGTCAATTACCCATTTGTTATTTGTTAATTGTTAGTAAGTTTGATATAGTGTGGTAATGTTGTATATATATACTCAATTAGCCATTAATTCATAGGTTTGCAATAATAGAGAAATGAACTTTGCGTAATTATTTCACAAGCAATTCAAGTAGAACTTCCCCAACCGATGATAGTGTAACTCAACCAAAGAAGCAATTGCAAATGAAATTAGAGATGAAGTGAGGGGGACATATTTATTGAATGGTCCAACTCGAGCAATTGGGCATGCCTTTCCGAAGACATTGGATGGCAAAGTGTGGAGATTCTTTCAAGAATCATGGTTTAATAAGTTTTATTGGTTAGAATATAGTATGAAAAAGGATGCCGCTTTTTGTTTCTATTGTTTTCTTTCCAAGAAACCGTCACAACCTAACACATTTGGTAATGATATATTTACAAAAGTTAGGTTCTTTCGTTGGAGGACGGCTATAGATGCTTTCAATAAACATGTTGGTGGTCCAAATAGTTTCCATAACATCGCAAGGGGTGAGTGATTGTATTTCTTGGGGATGCACTTTTTCATTATCGAGGTACCTCCATTGTATTTCTTTTTTTTTCTTTGCTTTTATTTATGTATGAAACTATGAATTTGATTGATAAGAATACAAAACTACGTTCGTTACAAATTACTTTAGCCATTTGAGGCTTCAATTCTTTTAGCCCACCCTAATTTTTCATCCTGGATTCGCCACTGCTCCTGACGGTGTACAGCCTCTAGGGGCACCCCCACCACAAGGAGCCATCAGTCAGCTCTCGTCCTTGGTAGCTTGGGGTTGGGATTAGCTACGGTTCTTTGATTTGGTTGGTAGCGAAATGATTCCCCTTGATTATAAGTGCAATGGTAATAATAATAATCTGAACTACTTTACTTGTGAGATCTAATGGGCTAGTAATTCATGTTTCCATTATTTTCTGTTCTTTCAGAAGGTGATGATTCATCATATGCATTTCTTGGGCATACAGGCAAGATCTTGTCTAACATATTAACTTTGTACTTCTGATTATGATGCATGGTCCGCCAAAAATATGTCTGTCACACCATGGCTCATTTTGCCGTCAAATTGCTTGTTTTCTGTCTTACACATCTTAGTGCCCTTATATTCAATATAGCTATGGTAATAGTTGGGTACATATGAGGTGTTGTTGCGTGCAGCCCTATAGACACATCACTTGTGGCTTCCGGAGGCAAAGATGATAGAGGATTCCTGTGGAAAATTGGATTGACAGAGGATGTTTTGGAGCTCACCACAGATCGACTGCATCGAAAGCCTCCTATGACCCCTGACTCCCAGATCTGCCTCTTCCTCACATTTGGATGCATCCCTAGCCACTGGGATAATCTAATTCCTTTCAATCTGCATGTTTTTCTTTTGGTCCCTGTTTCTGAGTTCTTGCTATATAGATGTGTGTGGATGTATCGATTTTTTTGTAACAGTTGTTGTATGCATGTGTAGCGATGTAATGAGGTATTTGGTTTTTGCTCGAGATCCTGGAGCCAGGCGCATGTTCTTTGTGTTTGTAGGTGATTTGCGCATAAATTGCTTGGTGTGCCTTGAGCTGGTCATCTTTATCAAGCTGTGTCAGTAATTTTGTTTGTCAACAACATGTTGTAGCTGGATCAAAGGAAACAAAAGGTTATATAGCAGAACTAGAGTGAATGATGAAACCTGTAGACCCAGCCAATGCTCGTTCATGTACTAGGATCAAGGTATCATGTGCAGTGAATTGGAAATGTACTGATGGATTTTACCAACAAGGTATGTTTTTTGTCCAATTCATGGTTCAGAACTTGCAGGTTCTTATGTTTATAGAATTTTTGGAACGTTACAGTGAACAAAACATGCTTAAGAATTGCCCAATTGGACCTGAGAAGTTTCTTTGTTGATTTTGATGTTGCAATTCTTGGAAAAAATGCTTTTCTGAAATGCATTTGGTGTAAATTGATTATGTTTTTATTCTATCTATCTATCCATTTGTCTATCTAATCCGCTATATAATCTCTGAACCTCTGGGGTGATAGGAGAACGAATGTATAGACACTTCTAATCAAATTGGCTACCGAGGAGGAGGTTCACGGCCATTCAGGACCACACAATACCTGGTATGAAATCTTATCTACCACACATTTGTTGATTCATCTCTCTTAGTTTTTTCCTCTTTTGCACTAGTAGATTGTGACTAGGTTAATTGTGTGCTTCACTGTATTGAAGGAACACAAACTTGGACTGGCTACTGCACTGAACACATATGTTGTAATAAAGTCAAACAAGAAAAATGCACCAATAGCGATCAGTGTTGTTTGCAAGGCTGATATTCTACGAGCCAATCAAGAAATATCAAGCCATTGAATAACATCTCTTATCAAATGTGGTCCAACGTATTGAAGAACTACTCCGTAAAGCCGAGAGCCTAGCTGAGCAACAAGAAGTTAACTGCCACATTATCTTGGTAATAATTTTAATTCACACACTGTGCTCTTTAATTAGTACAACAAATTTACTGCATGTATATGGCTTGCTGCAGCAGATTGGTTCTTCACATGCGGGCACACAACCGGACCATGAAATCCTCAGCGATGGGAATGCCGATGGCAACAACTTAGTGCGACTTCCTTAATCGTGCAACTTGACTTGTGCCAATGACTTAGTGTGACTTCTCTTTAGTTGTCTTTTGTCAGCAACATGGTAGACAATAGATTGATCTCTTTTGCCTACTTTGTTTGATGAAAAAGCATAGTGTGTATGCTTCATCTAGCTACTGAAGTGAACTTAGCAAAACCTGGATGCTTTAGCTACCTTATGTGGTATTGTTATGAAGTGAACCGATTGAATGTGTGTTTGTCCATGATATGGTGATATACAATTCAAATATGCATGAAGTAGTAATAGAATTACTATGCATCAGGGGCGGTCCCAATTGAGTTCAAGGGTGTTCAGCTAAACACCCAAATTTTTGGGCAAAAAAATCAGTATATAGGAGGTATAATACACACACACACACACACACACACACACACACACACACACACACACACACACTAGAAATTGGGTTAAATCAACATGTAATGTCCTCAAAACATATTATACTTTGAAAACTTTGAAGTATCCATGTGGATTTCTCATTAGATAAGAAGATTCTAAGCAATAACAAGCTAATTGTAGCATATAATGAAATATCTAGACCATTTTCGACCAAAGCAACTAAACTTTCAGCTCAGCTGAGAGCATGAGACTAATAGATAACTCTATATTTAAGTTAGATTACCAGGCTGTAGCAAAGGATGGTGGCATGCTTCAACAATATGAATATAAATTCATCCAGTCATTCCTATATAATTTATTAATGATCTCGACTTCTCAAGTTATACAAATTCATGTGACCAATCAAACCTGCAAACTACAAATTCATGGGCCGACGAGTTAGGTTGCATACGTCTATAGCAGCACATGTACACCCCCAATTCTCCATTCCTCAATTCTTTTGTCCCAAATCCCAAATTCTCAATTCAACATTTTTCTTAATTATTTTGTAATTTCTCTCAATTATTTGTGGTGTTATTTCTAGTACAAAAAAATTGTACTTTGTTTTTTTTTGCTAGCGTGAACCTTTAATTTTTTATTAAATAATATTTTATGAACTCCGAACACCCATCCAATAAATCCTGGGTCCGCCACTGCTATGCATGGATGTATAGATTCAGATATCAATGTTGTATCTAGCAAGTTGATTCAGATATCAATGTTGTATCTGGCAAGTTGATTGCTATAAATGTAATTTTTGCTGCAAAAAAGTGTACTACTTTCATTTTGCTGACAGGTAAAAACCGTTAGCTATAATTTTCTTGACGGTAATAGAACAATCAATGAAATACATTTTTCTGACGAGTAAAAACCATCAGCTTTTCCTTTCTTGACGGTAATAGAACAGTCAATGAACTTCATTTTCCTGACGGGCTAGGGTGATACTGTCAGGTTTAATTTTCCTGATGGTAATAGAACGTGTCAGGAAAATACATTTTTGGCTAACGGATAATACCGCTAGGTTTAATTTTCCTAACGGGTAGCCGTCAACCAAATTTAATTTTCCTTTCCAACTAGTGCTAAGAGGTTTTGCCTAATGGGTAACCGTCGAAAAATTAAAACATGACGATTTTTTACATTTTACTAACAGTTTTTAACCATAAGGGAATACCCGTTTTCTGATAGTGATTATAGCCTTCTTCCTATGTCAATACCAAAAATGACACCTTCCACCATGCCCTAAGGGGCCAGATTCCCCACCGTGCGCCATGTGTGAAATCCGAACCCCTGTAGCTCAGACCAGGTCAAGTCCGGCCCCCAAGGGCACGACAGAGGGCGAGTTCGTGCCTCCTTGGCACGACAGAGGGCGAGTCCATGCCTCACGCCAACACGGAGGCACGGGCTCGCCCTCTATTGTGCCCCTGGGGAGATCCGCGCCATAGGGTTCCGAATTTCACACGTGGCGCACGGTGAGGAATCCAGCCCGTAGGGCAAGGTGGTATTATTTTTGGCATTGACATAGGGAGAGGGTTAAAATTGCCATTAATGCTATGAATAGTATTGTATGAGCCAAAAACTCATATTGCACATGTAATTATCATTTCCCAAATTCAATTATTCCAATCCATTAAATCTTCTATTAAGCTTCAAGTCCAGTAAATCTTCTAATGATCCTCTTAGGGCACTCCCAATGCTCCACCATGCACAATGTCCATAGAATTAAATTAACATGCCAACTAGAATTGATGCTAAGGTGGAGGAGAAATTAAAGAAGATAGAGAGGAAAGCAGCGTCTAATGCAAGACAGTCTTTGGCTCACAATCCAATACACAAGAAACAACATAAACTTGCATTGGGGGATGGTGGTGTCTAAGTATTAAAATGTGCCGCCTTGCCCACCGGCCTCGCCGCCGCATATCGGCCATCGCATCCCATGTCGTGTCGCCAGCTCTCGCGCTCGCCGTTGAGCCACCGCCATTGTGACATCTCAGATTCGGCCAGGTCTACACACTACCGCCCATGCCTCCCGCGTGCAAGTTGCCTGTGCCGCCCGCTCGTATCGCCGTCTCCATGGTTATCATCGTCGTCGCCGCCATGGCTGCCTTCATCCACACCTTGTCGCAATCGCCCATGGACGTCTCAAATCCAACCAAATCTAGATGCTATCGGCGTAGATCCAGCCAAATCTAGGAGTAGGCAGGACAAGGGTAGAGGTGACGCTTTAGGACAGTGTGAGAACCTGAGAGGTAGCGCGCAACAACTATGGAGACGACACTCAAGGTAATTGCCTGACAAGAAAGGACACTCAAGGTAATTGCCTGACAAGAAAGGTTGCCCTCATGGACGAGGGGGGACGCTCAGCGACACCGGAGGACGGAAGTGGTGTTGGCCAACAAGGGAGGCAGAGGAGGCAATACCGACGGGGTGGGAACTGGTCGGCGGCATAGATATTATGCATTGAGAGAGTTGTTTGTCTATGTGAAGTGACAAGCTATAGACATTACTATGCAATGTCTGCAATGGAGTCGCCCTTACGAAATTTACACACATCGGATTCTACACCTCGTCAACAAAATTGGGATAAAATTGGGATGACACGACATAACTGTTGAGATATACCTAGCATACAAAATTTCCTGCCGGCTTATAGCACGAAGAACTAGCAGTGCAACAGTGAACGCTGTACAATTTAATATTGCAGAGCCTGGTACCAAAACTACCTCATCCACCTCCCCATCTTCATCGCCATTATCTTCCGCCTCTTGTGCTCCCGGTGCTTGGTGGCGATGCGCAGTTTCCTCTTGGCGTGGCGTGCCGGGTCGACGGCTGCAATAAGCTTATGTGCCTGCTTTCTGCTCTCCCTCTTCCGTTTGAGGTCCTTCCGGACACTGTTATAAACTTGGACAAATTTCTCAACACCAATCACACCACGTAATTTGTCCCGGACCCCCTCTGCCAATTGCTTAACTTCATCTGGATACCAAAATAGCAAGGAGTTCTCAGATTAGGGCAGATTACATGTAAGCAGTGAACACCTCTAGCCTCTAGGTGTGTGCAAACATTCTCAGAGAAAGACGTAAAGACAAGATTTTAGATCCAGGATGTGCGTGGGGTAGAAGTGGATGTGTACGGAAAATTCCACAGAAAAAGAATGAAAACACCAACCACAAAGAAAACACCGACGGAACTGGAAATTAGAAAATGCATCTGGAAACTCTCAATTAAGAATCCATAAACAAATATGCAATTTTCCCATTTTGAAACAATGAAGACAAAGATCATACCACTGATGACTTTCCCAGCAAATCCTTCAGAGACTTTATACAACGGGTCCAAGAGGTGAACGCCGTAGGTTAGTGATACTTCAGCACCAACCGCTGATGAAATTATGCTGAAGCAATTGAATACGATCTTCATCTGCATTCGCATAGAAAAAACACGCCTTTAAGTACATGTCAAAAAGAAGAGAAGCAAAATCGGAGAACAATATTTACAGGGGAGAATCAGTTCACTAATTTGAATTGTGCTTACCTGTGAATCCTGCATCTGCATTGCAATTTTTCCCATCCTCTTCAGGAGAGAAGAAACTAACAAAGATGTAAGCGCTTCGCTGCTGTCAAGGCTAGATCCATCTACATCCGAAGATGTAGAAGTGCAAAGGAGAAACATATTTTTTGCTTTCTTTGAACCGAGCAATTCAAAACCCTCGAGGAAGGCACCATGATCGGAAGAACTTAGGCTAGACCAAAACTGATGCGGTGAGGTTGTTTGCTTAACCAACATATGCAAGTTACAGACCGAGTATGCAAGATTTTGTACAATTAGATTGTTTGCTGTAGTATCACTTAGTTCTGTCCTCAGTTGTTTCAAGAAAGAAACAGCTACTAGGAATAGTCTGCTTGGTTGGACAAGCAAAGATGACTCTACATCCAATTTCTCCTCACGTTTCCCCTTCTCTACTGAAGCAAAATATGAGGCTACCAGAGAGCTGGACATATTGCGCAACATCAAATGGGGATGGATCAGCAACTTGCAAACTATTATCCATATTTCCTGCAAGTAAAAATTGTGTCACAAACCTGATTGCATAACCAAAAGGTTAATGGCCAGTTTTTTTGTCTTGAAGCACATAGTATGCCTAGGAAGTAGGATCAATTACTTCTGACAATGTAAAGTACTAAAGTAGTCCATAAGTGCCTCATATATTCGAAAAGCATTAAATGGGGCAAAAAGATGTAGCTACGGAAATACAATGATGAAAAAGCACAAACGAAAAGCTAGTCATTATTTAAAGCAAATAATGTCAAACAACGTCGTTGAATACATTTAGTGTAATATGTAGCTATGTAGTTAAAAAACACCACCAATGTTAATGTCTCAAATGATGTTGAATAGAAGTTTGAAAAAAGAAGTTAGTCATGAACACGATAACACATTGATGCATACCAAGAATCACCTATGATTGATTTCAGTGTGCAATCAACGAACATAGTGCAAAGGGTGACAAAATTATTCTGGTAAAACAATAAAAGAACAGTAGTGCTCAAAGGTAATCATACCTCCATAGTTTGCTTGAAATACAACTCTGGAAAGCGTAGCAGTAACCTCTCGATCATGGCAATAGAGTGGTAAGCCTCTTTCCAAAATGGCAGTTCAGTTTCATCAGTTAAGTCTAGTTGTACTCCTCCGGAAGCAATGACACAAGATTCCATTATTTGCTTAGCAACAGCCAAAATACTTTCAAGGTGTTTGCCAATTCCTAAGGAACGATCTCCAACAAGTAAACCAATAACCTGTAAAATATAAGGATCACTTCTCTAGTTCATAAAACAAAAAGGGCTACTTAAATGCAATAAAAGCACAGAGGGGACTTCTTCAATGCTCTCCCAAAATGTGAAAGGAAATTGAGGGCATGATTTGCAACCACCCACTAATTGAAATTTGTGCAATTTAGTATTAGGGAGAACATAAAAGTACTACTCTATTAACCTGGGCTGAAGCGCTCCACAAATTCTGTTTTTCGCCCATGTACCACGAAAGAGAATACTCGAAAATATAATTCTTTCCCTGATCACCAATGCGCCCTAACAGCCTTTGGATTGCTCTAATGATCATAGAAGACACATTCTGGTGCTGTTCATTTGCTAAAGCAACTACAAGATGAAGGAAAAATGTTTGACCCTGGTCATCAATAATCCTCTGCGGAAATCTGGTAAGAATATCATGGAGCATTTCAAGCACAGCTTCTCTTCCTGATGGACGCTCATAGCTGCAAATTTTCGTGAAGTTAGCTCACAGGGCACATGCAAAATGCCAAAAACAAGTAGCTATGGAAATTCATACCTTAGATTTGTCAGGAAAAAATCAATATGCTGCTGTAAGCGCTTCTCGGAAAGTGGATAGTTTAGAAAAAATTGCAGCAGGATTTGGAT
This sequence comes from Ampelocalamus luodianensis, assembly GCA_036346255.1. Classification (NCBI taxonomy): domain Eukaryota; kingdom Viridiplantae; phylum Streptophyta; class Magnoliopsida; order Poales; family Poaceae; genus Ampelocalamus; species Ampelocalamus luodianensis. The sequence continues at coordinate 47,655,338 of CM070617.1, forward strand.
GCATTGCTGGCGTACAGATTCAGTTTGAGTTGTTACCATCAACTCTCCTATCCTAACTACAATATCATAAATCTCATGGGAAACCAACTTTCTTTTGACTATTGCTTTCAAAAGCGATAGGGCAACAGGTGAAGGGTTTGTCTGGAGATCAACAAAAATAGGGAAATGAACAAGTAACTGGAGCTGGTCATCTGAAAGTGAAATCCTGAAGCATCTAAGTAGATCAGCAAGTAGTTTCAAACAAGATGTAACCAAATGACCATTGGAATTCCCGGCTCTCTGTGCAATGTCCAGAAGTACATTCTTGATAGGATTTGCACTGTCCTTGAGAGATGGCAAAGGAAGTTTCACCAACAAGGCAAGACATCTAAAAGCAACAGAGAGAACAGTTTCGTATTTGGAATTCAGGCATTTTCCCAAAAGGTTGACAAAAGGATCCAACATCGACAAAAGTTGCTCATCTTCCTTGTTTAGCTTGATGCTCTTCAAACGATTACGCAATAAGGCAAGTGCAAACTTGGTAAGTATATAGGAACTTTGCAACCCACTCTTGCCTAGTCCAATGTAGTTCTTTCTGAGAATACTTTCTTGACCACGACCAGATTCCATATTCTCTTTGCATTGAGATTCACTTCCTGTGACAGTATCCTCAATAAGGCCATAAACAAAGATAAATAAGTTGGATGTTTCAGTTGATGGATTGCACTCAACCCCCAAGGCTATATTATGTAACATCATCTCAAGTTTCGTTTTTAATTTTGGAGTAAGGTGCTTCTGAAGATGCACAGAAATAGGCGAGATTAACTTCAAAGAATGTGTCCTGAATGTAATACTCTGAGCAATCAGCTTAAGAGTCTCGAATGACATTCTCTTCTTTGTCTCTTTCATTTTGGAGGCAATCTTTTCAACTTCCTTTTGTTCCGCAACATCTCCGAGAATATCACTCTCAACCACAGCCAACAAATCTTCTAAACAGTAGTCAAACCTACCATTCATATCAGCGGTTATGGCTTTTGATAATAAATAATTAAGTGTGTAGCCCAGAACATGTAACTCATAACCCCTTTTCAGTATCGCCCTCAATATCTTGACCACAAACTGCAAGTATCCAATCCCAAGTTCCTTCAGGGATGCAGATAAAGCTGACCTTGCTTCATCACGTATGCTTTCAAGACGATTCTTGAGAAAGTTGCAGATTCGATGTATGATGCTTGAAAGTTGTGACTCAAAATAATCCACTGGTAGTAACTTGAGTATTTTAAGTGCTACCAGATTTATGCTGACATTGACTTTCTCTGGATCTGCTCCTAACAACTTTTGAACCTGTGGAAAGACTACCTTTTGCAGGTAGTGCTGCTTCTCAGAAGAGACTGTAGTTAAGGAGAACGTAAGGGAAGAATCCGAATCTTCATTTGTAGCATCAGAATTTCTCAGGACATCATTTGCAGGTTTCATGAAATGGAACGCGTCTAACACAGCACATATTAGCCTCAATATGATCTTCTGCTTATCAGGCTTGAGACTCAACTCACGGAAGCATCTCATCAATATTGTTCGGTAATGCTCCCACTGCACTTTGCCAGCAACAGAAGAAAGTGTATCCAAACATACATCTCTTACTTGTTCACCCTTCCCAGCTTTCACGTCAAAAAACATGTTGAAAAATAGTGGAACAAAGACTTTCATAGTCACGTCCTAAAAAAAAGAAAGCATAACAATTAACGTTAATGAACAAACAAACGGGGAAGAGTAGGAATATGATGTTCGATCCATTGGAAGGTTGGTGCACCAGTTAATATTGAATAATGCAATGGTTGTGTGAAAATGGTGAGGTACAGTTTCTGCGCTGGAACCTATTTTTTCATATAACTACTTCACCATTTCAATTGAAATGTTGCAAAAATCCTATCCTGTTTGGAATGCAGGAATTCCATAAGAATTACGCGGAAGTTTCGCAGGAAACTGTATAATTCCCATGGGAATCCTATGAAATCCCCACATTCCAAACAGGGCTCAAATTTCTGGAAACATAAGAGCTAATGATGGAAATGATAATAGCCAACAGATACATGTTTCTCTTCTTAACAAAATGTAGATTCTTTGTAAATATCAATAATGCATTTCCATTGCTGCAATCATCACTTTAACAATTTTCTGCAGATCACTTGTGAATGTGATTTCAGAAGATAGTGTACGAATTCTGTCATGCATGGCGTTAAGTATCAGAGAAGGAAAACTAAAGCTTCGGCAATTCCAGCCGTTCCAGAAAAGGACTCGAAGGAGGACGTTCCAGAGGACGACTCGGAGGAAGAACTTGATAACATGCCAGATGAGGAATAGTACCCAAAGTCTTAGATTAGTTACTATAATTTGTTCTCTCCTGTACACGGGCAAACTCCTATATAAACATGTCATTGTTATTCCGAATCAATACAAGAAATAGTTCAACATCTTCTACTTCTTCTTTTCGTTGTTCTTATTTCTGCTACCCTGCACTCGCTGCTTCTTGCTATCAGATTCCTGTCTTGCAATCACGGCGGATCATCAGTACAATCTGTGATCCAAGTCAGGGCGTGACAACTTGGTATTAGAGCATATGGCACACGACCACGACCATGGAAGCAATCTATGAACAAATCGCCTCCTTGGTGTCGGCTTATCTTTAGGCTCCTCGGATTCTGCTTGTCTGGCTCTTGCTTCTCAGCAGTCCTCCTCGCCTCCGCCTCCGCCTCCTCCCTCGTCAGGTATCTTGTCTCCATGGATCTTAGACTCTGGTGCTTCTTTTCACATGATACCAGATTCTACCCACCTCACTTCTGTGCATCCCACAGTTTTTCCTTCCACTGTTCATACTGCAGATAGTACCCCTCTTCCTGTTGCAGGCCAAGGCACCCTTTCCACTTCTTCTTTTTATATTCCTGCAGTTTCTCATGTTCCTCAGCTTACTATGCAGCTTATGTCGGCTGGTCAGATAACTGATCACGACTGTCGTGTTGTTCTTGAATCTGACTCTTGTTGTGTTCAGGACCACCGCACAGGGACTCTGTTTGGTGCTGGCCCTCAGCGCTGTGAATCACAGCGTCTTTGGGAGCTCGACTGGCTTCATCTTCCTTCTGTTGTCTCCATCAGCCAGTCAACCACTACCTTCGGTCTTGTCGCGTCCTCCACTACCTCCTTCGCTCAGTGGCACCATTGTCTGGGTCATCTCTGCGAATCGCGACTATCGTCACTAGTAGGTTGTGTTCTTGGGTCTGTTTCTGGGAACACCTTACATTGTATGGGTTGCAAGCTTGGCAAGCAGCTTCAGTTCCCCTATACCTGTAGTGATTCTATTTCTACTTGTTCGTTTGATCTTGTTCACTCTGATGTTTAGGGCCCGGCTCCCTTCGTTTCAAAAGAGGGTCATCGATACTATGTGATCTTTATTGATGATTATTCTCGTCATACTTGGATCTATTTCATGTCCTCTCGCAGTCAGGTTCTCTCTATTTACTAGATGTTCACCATCATGGTTCACACTCAGTTTGATTCAGCCATTCGTGTGTTTCGTGCCGACTCTGTTGGTGAGTATCTATCTACTGCCTCGTGTCGCTTTCTCGCTCAGCAGGGTACTCTTCCCCAGTATTCTTGTCCTAGTGCTCACGATCAGAACGATGTCTCTGAGTGTAAGCATTGTCACCTACTTGAGACCGCTCGTGCTCTCATGCTTGCCTCTTCCGTTCCCCCTCATTTCTGGGCTAAAGTTGTTTTCACTGCTGTTGTTCTCATCAACATGCAGCCTTCCACTGCTCTTCAAGGTTCCACTCCTGTCGAGCATCTCTATGGTCGAGCCCCAGAGTAGTTACCTTCGCAGTTTCGGTTGTGCCTAGCAACAGTCTGGAGCATAAGGGTTATCGTTGCTACGACCCTATTGCTCGCAGGATGAGGATTTCTCGGAATGTCACTTTCGACAAGTCCCGACCTTACTACCCTCATTCCCCCATAGGCAAGTTAGATTCTCTTGTTGACATGGTTATTAAGGCGTCGCCTAAGCGGTAAGGTGCTGCCAGGGTTCAAGGCATCGTGCTGCCTTGCCGCACATGCGTATGGCGTCCGCCTCAGGTGCAAGGCGTCTCTAAGGCGTCGTTCAGGCGGAGAAAGGCGTAAGGAAGGCCTGAGGCGACGCCTTGGACTGCTAGCTATGATGGGCTACTGGCTAAAGCACGAGGCTGCTGGACCCGACCCGAGCTCGCGAGAGAGAAGGGGAAAGAGGAGAGGGCGAAGACCGAAGAGCTGAAGACTCACCCTGAACCCTAGGCGGCGGCGCCGCCTCCATCTCGGCGTCACCCTCCCGCTACCGAGCGAGGAGGCGCGCGAGCGGCGGGCGCGGAGGAGGAGAGCCGTGAGAGAAAGAGGCGCGACGCGGCCGCATCGCCGCCGAGGAGGACCAGAGGAGGCGGCGCGGCCCGGCGTTGAGAGAGGACTGAGGAGGCAACGCGAGCGAAGGGGCGTGGAGCTCTGAAGCGCCGATACGTCTTTCTGCCGGAGTACCGGTACCCCGATACGTATCGGGTACGGATACGGCCCCGATACGTATCGGGAAGTATCGGAAATAATTACCTTTTAAAAAAAAAGAAATACATTTCCGATACGTATCGATACGGCTGGATACACCGATACGGCCCAAAAGAAGAATCGCAGCCCAACAAAAAAACCACTGTTCCCGACCCAACTACACGGCCCATCACTGAGAGAACCCTAACCTTACCTGCCCTACGCACGCTGCACCTCCCTCCCAGTCCAGTGCGCCTCCAGTTAGCCGTCGCCGTGCGCCTAGCTCCTCCGTGCGCTCCTGACAACCAGCGGTCGGCGGACTTCGGCGCTCCCTCCTCTCCGCCCCCTCCTCCGCTCCTCGCCCCTACTGCCGCCAGATGGTCTTGCGCCTCGCGGCTCGGCCGCAACCGCCAGACGCTTGCGCTCGCCTCGCGCCGCTAGGGTCGCACTTTGGCCCACGCCGTGCTCGAGCCTCGCTGCTCCTCGCCTCCGCCGCGCTCAACCTCCTCTGCACGGTGGCTCGGCGACCCTCCCTCCGCGCGCCTCCTCGGCGCGCCGCTTGCCGCCGCCTCGCCCGCGCCGGACGTGCCTCGCAGCTCGCGCTGCGCCGCCACGCCCGCCTCGCGCGCCCCGACACCGCCGGCCACGCCGCTGCTGCCGCCGCCGCCTGTCTCCTCCGCACTACTCTGCTTGGTCCAGCGCCGCGCGTGTGGCGCACACCCACGCGCTGTGCCTCCGCTGCCTCCTCGCATCGCCATGCGCGCCCGCCTGCTTCTCTCTCCTTATCCCATTTTCTTTTATTTCGCTTTTCAAGCTCGACTTGATTCATTTCATTTGTGTTGATTGTTGTTTGGTTGATGCTCATGTATGATGATGATGATGGTGGAGGTTTGGCCGCGGTTGCACTGGGTAACTACTCTACTCCGCCCTCTACTCTCTCTGTTCCCCCCCTTTTTTTTGCTCTGTGTTGCTTTGATTCAAAATTGTAGCAGGCAGATGCGTTTCCTTGTCTGTTCCCTTGTCCTCTAAGATCTTGTAGCAGGCAGATGAACTGGGAAATGGGTGTGTTGACAGAGCTGAGAGCTGAGAGTTGAGAAATGGGAAATGAGAAATGGGAAGATACTTGCGTTGCGCTGCTAGCCTGTAACTGAAACCCTTTAAGAGCAACAGACTTGTGCCGTGCATGCCTAGGGTAGTAATATCATTAGTATGTAGGGCAGTGCCAGTGCGTGACTAAAGGTAAACCCTTGACTTAAAGTCTGAAACTTATCAAGTATGGTATTTTATATTTTTACTATTTTTAATATATATATATACATCCGTATCGTTGTATCGGGTTTTTTTTGGAAAAATAGGGGTATCGCCGTATACGTATTGTCGCACTCAGATCGCGTGACGGCATCATAGCGTGGAGGAGGCGGGCGGCGGCGGCAGCGGCATGCGGCGGCCGGCCGTGAGAGGCAACCGGGGCAAGCGGTAGGCGGATCTTCGCGCCGAGAATCGAGTCGTGGCCGCCGCCGGATCTTCTACGGCCGCTCTGCATTGTCGCCTTAGGACGTAAGGCGTCGCCCCGCCTTATGCCTTACTGCTTCAAAGGTGTGAGGGGGGTGGGTCACCTCGCCTCGCCTTACCGCCTTAAGAACAATGCTTGTTGAGTCAATCTCCTTTCTAATTTTTCCTGACTCTCCGCCTTCCACTACTGTTTCGCTCCATCCTCCATCTTCGCCTCCCTCTCCTCTCGCTCCACCTGTACCCCCCTCCGCCAAAGGTTCCTTTCCGCTCTTTTGTTGATATTCCACCTTTTCCTCTGCACTACTCTCACCGTCCTCGGTTTACTCCTTCCCCTGTTGAGCCTCCGTCTTCGTTGGGTCCTATTCCCAGTTCTTCTCCATCCTTGCTGGGTCCAGCTCCACCTTCTCCTCCCCGATACAATTTCGTGATCGTCACACTGCCAGGCCGTCTAAGCGCTACGGCTTTGCAGCCGCTGCTCCACCTGAGCCTACGACCTACCATGAGGCTGCTGCTCACCCTGAGTGGTAGCTCGCGATGTCTGAGAAGATTGCTGCTTTGGAGCGTACTGGTACTTGGGATCTTGTGCCCCTACCTGCGCCACTCCCATCACATGCAAGTGGGTGCAGAAGATCTAGACCTGCTCGGATGGTTCCCTTGAGTGCTACAAGGCTCGTCTTGTAGCGCGTGGTTTTCAGCAGGAGCATGGTCGTGACTACGATGAGACCTTCGCTCTTGTTGCTCACATGACCACTGTTCGCACTCCTTGTTGTGGCCTCTGTTCGACAGTAGCCCATCTCTCAGTTGGACATTAAGAATGTCTTTCTCAATGGCGAGTTGTGTGAGATCTACATGCAGCCGCCCCCTGGGTATTCTATTCCTGGTGGTATGGTTTTTCACCTTTGTCACTCTCTATGGGCTCAAACAAGCTCATCGTGCTTAATTTGACTGCTTCTCCTCTGTTGTCACTGCTGCAGGCTTCTCCACCAGTGATCATGACCTTGCCCTCTTTGTACACCCCTCTCCTCGGGGCTGGACGCTCCTCCTTATATATGTGGATGATATGATCATTACTGGAGCGTATCAGTGAGCAATTCTTGATGTCTGATTTGGGTCCTCTTCGTTACTTTCTTGGGATTGAGATCCATACTCGCAGGCTACTATCTCTCCCAGGGGAAGTACATTCAGGATATCCTTACTCGTGTTTGTCTCACTGATCAGCGTGTGGTGGATACTCCTATGGAACTTGGTGTTCACCTTCGGCCTACCGATGGTGAGCCTCTTGATGATCCCACTCGCTACCGCCATCTTGTCGGGAGCCTTGTCTATCTTGGGATCACTCGTCCTAACATCTCTCACCTAGTTCACATCCTAAGTCAATTCGTCTCTGCTCCCACTCAGCTCCACTACAGTCACATTCGTCGTGTTCTGCGATATCTTAGCGGGATCATCACTCGTTGCCTCTTCTTTCCTCGCTCCAGTTCTTTGCAACTTCAAGCGTACTCTGATGCGACCTGGGCTAGCGATCATTCTGATCGTTGGTCTCTTTCTGCCTATTGTATTTTCCTTTGTTCCTCCTTGATTGCTTGGAAGACCAAAAAGCAAACTGTCGTTTTTCGTTCGAACGCTGAGGCTGAGTTGAGAGCCATGGCGTCGTTGATAGCTAAGATCACCTAGTTTCGGTGGCTACTTGAGGATTTCGGTATTTCCGCTTCTGATCCTGTGAAGTATGAGCTCACCAAGCACATTGGAGTGGATGCTTCGTACATGCGATCGCAGGTGCAAGGCCAAGTTATTGATCTTCAGTATGTGCCTTTGGAGTTTCAGTTAGCAGATTTCTTCACCAAGACACAGACTAGAGTTCAGCATAGCTTCTACCTCTGCAAACTCAATATTGTTGATCCACCATGAGTTTGAAGGGGGTGTTAGATATGTATATAGTTTAGGGTGTTCTTTGCCTATGGTCAACCCTGTACATGTTATATATTGGCCTTTTGGCCCATTGGAATAGATGCAAGCCTCATTCCAACAGCGGGAGCACCAGTGTTGCTGCCTCAAGGTCTCATGTTCGAAGACGAATCCCCTCGCTTGCAAGTATTTTTTTCGACGTCCCGTGATTGGAGTCGGTTCGACTGGTCCTAGTCTAATGCCGGTTCAGCGTGAAACCAGCCAGTTCGACCGTGTTTTCACTGGTTCAGAGCGGCTTGCTTGCGTGAACGGTCTTTGCACATGACCAGACCGGACAAGGTGCCGGTTCTGGTTTTGTTCGGTCGGTTTTTAAACTAGGGTTGCTTGTGGGTTGGGAGTCCCATACATTGCTACATGGTTTTGAAAAGAAAAATCAGGTATTTGACACCATGCCCCTAAGCCTTTCTTGTTTAGGGGGGAAAGGCTCACAGCTTCTGATTACCACTATCATAATTTTATTTGTGAAGTCATATTAGCTTGATAAAGCAAAAGTGACATAATCCTGAGGAGCTAGTAAGCAAGACAGTACAACTTTGCATCATCAGTTATGGTGCAGTGCACTACCAAGTACCAAATGGGGTGAAATGCAGCATCAAACACCTATTTATGGCAAATCAATAGCAAGATGGAGATACTTTGCATAGAGGAGTGAACTTTTTAACTTAACAATCAAAACAAATGGGCAATCATCTAGGGCAGCTATTTAATTTCATTTCACACGTGTATTCCGTCGATAACAAATTGGCGCTTTTTATCATTTACCTCTGAAAAGTTGGTATCCTTAATTCCCTGCCTGAAAAGAGACAATGCTTTTGATCTTTTACCCGCCTGCATCAGTGGATACAATCATATAAATAAGAATTAATGTCCTTTGTTTGGCATCTCGTGTGAGTGAATCAAGTAAATTTACCTGTAAATGAGTTATGTTGTGGAAAAAATCCTCTTCTAGATCCTCCTTACAGAGAGGCCTGAAGGAGTTTAAGGAAGGTACATGATTAAAATTATAGACCATCTCCCGAAGTAAAATAATCCACTCCTGAAAATACAATAGCATTAGTTACAGCCGTTTAGCCAATAATATCTATACTAAGATAGAAAAAATTGACCACATTTACACCTTCTGAATCGATACATCTTTACTCATTGCTACCCCTATATTGTGCAGGTAAGTTTTCTCTAATATCTGTTGAATACCGCCCTTTCTGCAAATGTTGCTGGAATTATCCTCGCCAGGTTTAATATCAGTTGTTTCAATAGAGCATTTGGACTCATTATTCATAACTGATGCAGAAAAGTCCAGGAATGATTGAAGAGCCCTGGATGCACTTTGCCGAAAAATCAACTCTTCGGATGACATATCATACACACAGTGAGATAATATGGCTCCCACATGCTCTTCTCTCATGCCAAGAAACAACTGTGGCTGAACCATTTCATATGCTTTAATTCTTGTGTCATAATCTAGTTCACCAAGTTCTGTGGTTGAAACCGCATTCAGATCTCGCATTAGCCTAGCCTGTAGAAACCAGCGATTGTCAGAATGGAAACTGTAAAAAAGAAACAGGTATTATGGCAAAATTGAAAGGAAATGATATCACACTTAAAGCAATAATCACCAGAGAGGACAGTGAAGACTCATGCGATGATAGCCCATCATAAATATCACAGATGCATAACCGCATATCTAGTCCAACAGTCGCAAGCAATGGGCTGAGTGCATGTAGAATTTTTACAGATACTCCACATCTTAGATTTGGAAGTATTCCCCTCACAACACGTAGAGCTTCCAAACACTCATCTGTCATATAAAAGACACGAGACAAAAGAGGGCAGAACATGTCAAGGTTGTAGGTCATTGCAAATGAGAAACAAAATAATGAATAATCTTGTGTGTCTTTTTATCCATGCTGAAGGACAAAATAGATGTGTGCACAAGACAAACTTAACTTAAAAAAGGCTTACCAGAGTTCAAATCCTTCTTACTGAAAAACGGAAGGATGAGGTCTACGACATGCTCTGCAGCTGAGGGGTCTCTGATGTAATTTAACAATAATTTGAACAACTTAAGTTCACGTTGCCCAAGCCAAGTCCCCGATCTCCTGTACACATGACAAGCACCAGACAATGAGTCAAGCTTTTAGCATTCCAAACATAAGCTCCTAAATGTGTAATAACCTCAGTGTGAAGTATCTCCAAGCATGAAACAGAATGCCCTATCAAACAATGCGTTATTCACATTAACTAGATTGTATCTTCTGCTAACATGTTTCAGATGAACTCATGCTAGCACCAAAATAAATGTAGTACAAATTTTACAGTTCATAGTTTTTGCTGTAAACAAATAAAGGACAAGATCCAAGCAGGGAAGAGTTTTCAGAAAATTGCTTATGCAGCACGTTAAGGAAACAAAGGCATCCAAGAAGACAGCTTAAAAGACCTTAGCCTCTCAGAAGAGATGCTTAACCGTATAATAGATGAATAAAACAATGTAACAATTAATTCATATAAATAATTACTAAAGAAAGTGGTGTCAGTAATTCAGTACCATTTGTCAGACTCCACACAAGTAAAAGCATATACCTGTGAAGCTCTTTGCGATAATTAACAAAATCATGGAGACTATGGAGAAGAACATCCATATGTGGAACAAGAATTTTCTTCACTGAGTCATCTTCTTGCTGCTCCAAATCATTATCCAGCCTCAACAGATTCTCAATAAACTCAAATGCATAGGAGGTGATAGATCCTGACGCTGTCTTCACAGTTAAAATAGAAAAGATGGCTGGTACAAGGTTATTTGCCCCCAATAACGGTGCTAATTTTGGGTTCTGACTCATTGCCATGAAGCACGAAAATAGTGAACTCGGTTTCTCACTACTAGAAGCCTCTTGTCTGAAGCAGTTAATCAGAGGTTTCACAGAAGCAAAAAAAGTATTCCAAAAGTTTTCTCCAAAGTCATGACTTTCATACTGACTAAGTGCCAAGGAAACAATTCTAATACATAAAGACCTTATATCCTTCAATTGCTTAATTGAGGCAGTTGCCTGCATAACAGAGTGAGGTAGCAGATGGGGGTTAGTCCAGAGAGGATACGAACATTTGGCCTTAACAGTGTAAACTAGCTTAGTGATAAGAAGGGGTAATGACACAAGCTTACGAATAAGGGTACTTGGCATAATAATTTGTTAGAATCACCATCGTAAATAGTAGCTACATTCAGGGGGGGAAACCCGGCCGGTTACCAGCGGTAACCGGATTTCCCCGTGGGGACCGGGATCCAAAATCCTAGCCGGAATTCTTCGAATTCAAAATCCCGGCAGTTAGATCCCAAATTCAAATTTATTCAGATGAATTTTGACCGGGTTTTTCCCAGTAACCGTTACCGGCCACCCGGCGGGATTTCACCCGGTACCGGTTTCTTGATCCTTGGCTACATTTACTAGGATTTGCTAAATATGTTTTACTAGCTCTTCCCCATGATATCAGGTACTTTCAGCTTGAATTAGGCATATCCGTCATTTCGTTAATTTGGCATTCAGAGGTTGCCATTGATTTCCAGCAAGTACCGCAGAGCTATTTTGGCAGTTCTGTCAAACATGACATATAACAACTAAACCGATCTGACAGGTCAGGGAACCGCATATTTTTTTCAGGTGATACTATCATAATATGGCATACCTCGGTATGGTCTGCTACTGGCATCTCTTTTGGGCATTCTTCCAGGTTTAAAGAATTGTCAGCTTCCAGGTTCACGGAACAATCATTGTTCAGGTCATTTGATTGTTTGCTAGGATATTTCTCATCATTCTCACTTCTGAGACTCCGCATGCAACTCTCCAGCAAGCGAACAACAATGATCAATAGAACATTAAGAAATGGACTTACATGCGCCATATCAAAAGTACCAAAAATTTGTTCAACCAAATGAAGAAAACCATTTGCTTTTTTCCATGCAAGGTTCTCTATACAGATCTGTGTTGAAGCTCCCACAATGTCAGAAATATTTCCAAACAGGTTGCCAGACTGAGAACTAACCATTTCAAGTTGAAGACTCCCAGGGATCAAGGACTTAAGTAGTAACGAGAAAAAGAGCTGAAGTTCGTTTGAATCAAACTGCAGAATGAAACGGAGAATTGCCTTCCGATGACTAACGCCTGTGTGCTGGCACAAGGCAGAGGTATAAAGGTTAGCTTTCATGTCAGTTAAAATACAAATGTTCATTCTAACCATTATGGAGCATAGACAAGCAGCTAAGTAAATACCAACCTTTCGAGAACCAAGCAGCTTTAATTTCCTTACTTTAGGTGTCAACACACGGATAACCAAAGGAACAACATGACTTCTGTGGTCTTTCTGAATAGACAAGGAGTCATGTGAAACTGCCCATGTGGTGAGCTCTTCACGAAGGGTTTTTAAGTCAATCAGATTCTTTAGATTTTGACTATATGGGGTCAGGGATTCATCCTTCCAGTTCAGAAGGCAATCCAATGCTTTTGCTTGTACGTCAGGATCACTCTCATCAAGGACCCTGGCATTAAATTGTCAATTAATACTTAAACTATCACACAACACTTCACCTGCAGCAATAAATATATTAATATTACTATTCATTCACAAACCTTTTAGTTAGTACTTCCTGAAGAATCTTGCTCTGGTACAATGACCGAGCATTGCGCATTAACCTCAACATGTTCAACCATTCTTTTAGAATCATTTTCCATTGTTTGCCTTTACATTTGTCAGACATATATGAATCAACACTGTAAAAATCAAGATTCAAAAAAGGCATTAACAAGGATTGGAACTTCAAAATTTAAGTCTAAGCTGTAGATATAAGGCATTTTATCAACTAGATACCTAGTGATGCTGCTATCATCATAGCCCATGAAGTTAAGAAATAATGGTACAAGATGTCGAGAGCGAGACTCGGCAACATCAGGTATCTTCTGGAGGGATTGAAGCAACAGGGTGGCAATGGTCTCAAGAGGGGTGCAATCAAAGTCCGTAGCAAGATATAAGCTGAAGCAGTCAAAAATAGCTGCAAAACCAAACATGAAGTACGAAATTGTAGTACAAACAGAATCACCAAATCAACAAAACCACATGCACACGCGCGCGCCCGTGCGTTCGTGTGCACCTACACTCACTGCTGATGCATGTTTATTGACATCCAAAGACCATAACAATTACTAAGCATCATTTCACAAATTTGGATCTCCTAAAGCCAATTACCAGGAAATCACAAATAGGTGAAAGTTTAAAAATGAACTATATGTGAAGTAAACTAAGTTGCAGAAAGGCACCACACAATACTCTTTCAATGTAGTAGAATGCAAAACAGTAAGTCACAGGGTAAGCACAAGTAGACTCTTTCCAAGTAGAAAGATAAAAATGCGCTCCCTGCTATTTATCCTCTTCATATATAAAAAGCACTAGGAATACAGCAGTATAGGAAATGGACAAGAGCAACTCAAAGCACAAATACACGTTGCGAATGAGGACACATGCAAGTGGTATGTAGGGGCAGAGGTGTATGGGAATTTGGGATGAAGCCACTAAGGGGGCATAGGGGTAGGCTTGTAGAAGAATAGCACAAAACCACAAATAGAATATTAGATAAATGTATGTAATATTAGACAAATGACAGAGACATACACTGTGGCTGGGTTGCAGCTTCCAGCTTCTCCTGATTTTTCACAGTCAGATCCTTTGACTGGTGAATTGCAATAAATTGAATAAACTGACTCCAGACAAGCTCCTTGTGTTTGCCAATAAGGACAGCAAGACAATCCAGTGCTGGTGGCCACAGATCACTAAATCTATTGTATAAGATGCCAATAATTCCATGCAAGAGAAGAGGCACGTAATCGTTATGAACCATCTTAGAAGATAGACTCATTTGTATCCGAGAAATGAAGATAGCAATTTTCCGGCTAGTAGAAACTGAAATTGGAGTTGATTCAACAGCCAGAAGGGTGTCTACTACCTGATTTCAAGGGAAACATTAGATTAAAAACAGCAACATAGCAAGCGAAAATATAACCGACAACATACATTAGTATATTTGGCGTCAACAGTTTCCTCTCCGGAATCTTCTGTTCTTTGCTTCTTATTTGGCTGCTCCTCATCTGAGCCTAGACGTTGATCCATCTTCGTAAAATAGGATAAAATCCTCAATGTTAAAATCCGGACATGCTTATTTGGACTGCTCAAGTTAACACCAAAGATACGGAGCAAATCCAAAAGATTTTGTGGATCAAATTCTCTTGTAATCCCCAGGGAAGCTGCTCTGCTCATAGAAACGAACAAAGAAAAAAATGAATAGTGGTAAAATTAACATGGTAAACAAAAATAGAATTAAGAGTTAGAAAGTGTATATATATTTACCCATGCAGGGAATCCAAATATTCGGCTACAGAAGACAGTACTTGTGGACATGTACTGTGTCTCTTGGCAAGAGATAGGAAAAGGCCTAATTCTGAACTTCTACTGACGTTAACCAGCAGTAATTCATGATAGGATGATAATGCTGCGCCAAGTAGACTTTTCCACGTAGTCTTTGCAAGACCACTAATGTTCTCTGCATGTCAATAAATACAAACTTATGCCTTTTAGAAGACTACTTATAGTTCTTACTGTAAAAAAGTATAGAAATCTGCAAGTGCAGTCACCTTCTTCCACTTCAAGCAATCGATCAAGGTTGCAAATTAACTTATTCAGCATTGACAAACTATCTTGAGGTACATCTTTAATATTAGGATAGCAGCAAATAGATCCCCATAGTATAGCAGCTTCCTTTTCACTGACCTGATTACTTGAATGATTGCCAGTTTTTACTATATCATCTAATAACTCTATCCAGAATAAGATTTTTGATTCCAAGAACTTGCACACTTTCTTCTCCTGATCTAGATGGCTACCATCAATGCCATGAAGGGTTATTTGCTTCTTTGATCTTTTAAAGAAATGCAGAAGGATAAAAAGAACTTCCTCAGGTGAAGTCTCCAGAAAATTATCCATTGCACTGTGAGGCATCAAATTGCAGGGTCAAACCTTCTTGTGCGTAATTGCATATAAGGATTCTTTTAAGCAATAGCAACAAATACTAGCACATACCTCAATATCTGACTTTCGAAAGTTTGTATAATTTGTGGACCTTTCACCAATAGTTTCCTTATAAAGGCAACCACACTGAAAAAACCAGAGTTAAAATCATGAGAGCTGCTCTAGAACGCTACCATTTGTATTTAAAAAAAAATCCAGCAGTTGACCAAGCAACTAATCACTATCAGGCAAGAAGAAATTTAACCTCGAATTTGTTAATTTAAATACTGGAGCATAGAAGGGTGATATGAAGGATAAATTGCCAGAAATGGCTGGAACATCCAGAACACAATGCAGAAAGTCCAAAATACTTCCAAGAACCTCAGATGACGAAGCTTCTCCTGTGCTGCTACCAGGTATAACATACTTATTGACCAGCAACTCAACAAGTTTAAGCATGTTAACCTTATCTGGAAAGGGCAGGGGATACTGATCAGTCTAATCAAAACTACAGATGAAATTCAAGTTGTCAAAGCATATGGAACATGAGATGGGAACTCCTACCAAGCACATCACTCTGCTTGCTGTTTTGTAGAGCAAATGTAAGAAAATCGATCAAGCACTTAAAATGCTCCAAGCAGCCATCATTAATACAATTATTGATTTCTTCAAATAGACATGTATGTATCATCGCCAACTCTCTTTGATCCACTTCAATGCATAATCTATGAATCACCCCAGTTATGACCTCACGAATAGTACAAGACCCTGCATTTTGTGTGATCTAGTTATTACATTGTTGAAGAATGATAACAAAGTACAAAAAAGAATTGTTCGCAATACAAGCTTTGCCTCTCATATATTTCAAAAAGGATGTCCCAAGTTCTTACATTATGGTTAGAACAATTAGAGAAACCTATAACTCACTGATGATGAATCAATGATAAAACTATACTGTTCAGCTAAACTGTAATAAATAATGAGTGGGCAATAAAAAAGAGTAGTAGATTAGATAGGACAAATGAAAGAAAAGGTCAATGCAACTAATCGCCATAAAAAATACAATAGTATATGTAATTGCCAGAAGGTTATCTGACCATCAGGGAATTTATTGTGAGGAGTGGTTAGGATTGACTTGCTCAACAAGAACCTCATGACTTTTCCAGCTCTTGAGTGAAGCTTTGTGTAAGTTCCCCTCATGACATGCCACAGCAAAGCAGTCACCCCATCAATCCGTATAGGTGATGAATCTTTAGCAGCCTGACGTAGAACTTTCCTTAAACCTAAAAAAGGGGGGTTAGTTAAAAGAACAAAGGGTAAACTTACCTCATACAAACAAGACCGACCATCTTAGCAGACCCCCCCCCCCCCCTCCCAAACTCTCATCACAATGTAAGCAGGCAAAATAATCAACAATTTTTATTTTCCAATCAAGAAAGATAACTGTCAGAACAGTAAAAAGTAAACACAGAAAGAAACAAATTGAAAAGTGACACAAAAGAATGGAAAGAAAAGTGAAAAGTCCATCTTTAATCCTCCGGGTTGGCCCATGTTAAGCCTCCATCGTTATGTAGTCTCTCTTAGTTCCTCAACTTTTAGATTTGGTCCTCTTTAAGCCATCACTTTCAGGTTTAGTTCAAATCAATACTTCCAGTAAAAAGTGTGTTGAACTTTGAGTCAACGACTAATGGAGCCCATCTGTCAGTTGGCTCCACTGTCAGTGACTCAGAAGACCTATTTTGGACCAAACCTGAAATGTCAATGGCTTAAAAAGAATCATCGAAAACGAAAAGTCAAAAGCCTAAAAGAGACCAGCCACAAAAGTTGAGGGACCCAAAGGGGACTCTTCCCTTTATTAAACATGGTATCTGTTGTGAATAATGTGTTAATCTATTCAAGGGGCCCAATGGGTAATATATATAGGGAGTACAACAGGGGTAGCCATATACAGATAAGGAAACTACAAGAGTCCTATTCTAACACCCCCCTTCAAACTCATGGTGGATCACACACACTGAGTTTGGAGAGAAAATACAAATGTTGTGCCCTAGTCCGTGGCTTCGTGAAGAAGTCAAGAACTCAGTAACTCTGATGGCACAAATCGTAAAGCAAGTACTCCTCCCCGCACTGTGAGCGAGTGAATGAAGCATCGACACCAATGTGTTTGGTGAGCTCATGCTTCACTGGTCCCGCACACCGATAGCACTGCATCGCCGGATAAAAGAGTCGAGGTCCCATCACGGGCACTCCAAAATCTGCAAGTAACCACCTCACCAAGTAATCTCTGCATCATCGCCGCCATAGCTCTCAACTCACCTCTGCACTCGAACGGAATCGCACCGCTTAGTCTTCCGTGCAATCGGGAGGAGCCAAGAAAAACACAAGAAGCGTAAAGAGAACGACGATCGGAAGGATCACTAGCCCGTGTCGCGTCGGAGTACGCTGAAGTCAGAGTGAGGTGGAGCTAGGGAAAAACAAACGACGAGAGATGGTCCCACGCAAGTAGCGAAGAACACGAAGAAGGTGATCAGAGTGAAGATGGGTAGGACGAGCCATGAATCGACTCAAGATATGAACAAGATAAGCAATATCGGACGAGTGCTTACAAGGTACACCAAACTCCCAACAAGATGACGATATCGGTAGGATCCTCAAGAGGATCGCCATCGCGACACGGTCGGAGGGACACTCCATGGGAGTCTCACGGCGGTATCGGTCACTGCACTGCCAAGAAGATCCCGACATACTTCCGGGAGAGGTAATAGCCCTCGTGCATGGAAGAGACCTCAATCCCAAGAAAGTATGTAAGAGAACCAAGATCACTCATCAAAAATTGCTCACTGAGGTGCTGCTTCACATATGTGAGAAAAGAGGAATCATCACCAGTGATGAGCATGTCATCAACATATAGAAGAAGCAGTGTCCTACCCCGAGATGAGGTATGGACAAAAAGAGCAGGATCGTGGAACCGACGGTGAAACCAACAAAGAGAATCACCGAGGTAAAACGCGCAAACCGTGCACGAGGAGCCCGCTTGAGGCCATAAAGAGCACGACGAAGACGGCGACATGCCCATCAGAATGAGAATACCCAGTGGTGGTTGCATGTAGACCTCTCATGCAAAACACCATTAAGAAAAGCATTCTTAACATCAAGCTGAGAGATAGACCACCGGCGAACAGAAGCAACCGCAACAAGAGTGCGAACAGTGGTCATATGGGCAACAGGGGCAAAAGTCTCGTCGTAGTCACGACCGTACTCTCGCCGAAAGCCGCGAGCCACAAGACGAGCCTTGTAGCGCCGATAGTACCATCGACCGAAGTCTTAATCTTGTACACCCACTTGCACGTGATCGGACGAGCATGCACAGTGTTGGTACAATATCCCAAGTCTCCGACGTCGAAGAGCATCAAGCTCCTTCGCCATAGCGAGCCGCCACTCGAATGAGGAGCGACCTCACGATAAGAATTAGGCTCGATGACAGAGAGCATGAGCTATCGGAGCAAATCCAAGACGATTAGGAGGTCGAAGGGATGTCCGGTCACGAAGGACGAACGAGGAGCATCATCGGAGGATCGGATGTGGGTGTCGGCAAGATACCGTGAGAGAGACGGTAAAGGACAAGGACGCCCGAGTAGTGAATACCGAGAAACGAGACGTGGTGGTGCAGAACAACAAGATGCGGTGTCGCAGAGACAAGACCGGGCGCGAGGTACTGTATGAACCACCGGGATGCACTGTGGAAGACGTGATAGTGGAGAAATGGGTGAAGAGTCCGAAAGAGACAACCACGAAATCGACTCAACGGTGGAAACAGAGGAGCCGAATCTCGATAGAAGAAAGGTCGAGATTCGCCAAAGACAACGCCTCGTGAAACCCTAATCCGTCGAGCGTATGATCCCAACAATATAACCCTTATGCTCGTAACTATAACCAAGAAACACACACTCAACCGATCGGTGACAGCTTAGTGCGCTCACGAGGCCGCAATGTAACAAAACAAGTACAACCAAAAACACGAAGGTGAGTGTACGGGGCGCGAGAGTAGAGACGCTCTATAGGATCGATACCCTTAAGAGCGGTGGAAGGTCGCATATTGATGAGATATGCAACAGAGAAACAAACTTCACACGTAATCGTGGTGGAACGTGAGAGGCAAGGAGAAGAGCGCGGCGATCTCAATCGATGACGATGTTTGCGCTCGGCAATCCCATTCGAGCATGGGCACCGTGACAAGAAGATCGTAAAGAGTGCCTCGCCGTAAAGAAATCGTCTAAAAGCGCCAGAACGCATTTCGCGGCAGAATCACAAATAAAAGTACGGATGGGAGAATCAAATCGAGTACGAACCATCGTTGCAAAGCTACGATAGATCGCAAGAAATCGACTCGATTAGACATAGGAAAATCCATGTAAAACGGAATAATCATCAATGAAGATCACATAAAGTTTATGCCCGCCTTTAGAGATAATAGCGCAGTCCCCATACATCCGAATGAACTAAGTCAAAAGAACGAGAAGACAATGACTCACTAGAATGATAAGGAAGTCGAGTCGCTGCCCACCATAACCCCGACAAAACATGGTCGTGTCAACATAACACGCCCAAGAACACCCTTACGAACTAATGAAGAAAGACGGACCCACATAAGTGACCTAACGGTGATGCCATCGCGTAAAAACTCCAGAGGTGGTGGCGCAGTGGCGGTGGAAGTAGTCGTAGAGGTGATAGGAGCAATCAAGTGGACGGAAGGTGGAGGCGATCAAGAATGTAGAGACCTCGACGATCTCTACGGCCACGCCACCCCAAGTACCGCCCTCGTCATTGGGTCTGAACAAAACAGAGTGAGAGTCAAAACCAACCCTACACTAGAGATCGGTGAGTGACCCACCGAGAGAAGCCGCATGGTAAGTCGGGGAACATGAGAAACAAATGGAATGTAAAAATCGATGGACAAAGAGTGCCTCGACAAATGATGACAAAGGAGTACCGCCACCGTATCGCATGCAGATAGGAAAAACAGAGGTCCAATCGACATGAGAGATGTGGAGTCCGGTGTCATGTGGAAAGAGGCACCGTAATCCGTAACCCAAGAAGTACTGGAGGAGACGCTCGAGCTAGATCGCGTAACTCGCCGAGCCGTGAGAGAGCTGGCGTAGAGCTCGACAAAATTGCCGAACAGAGTCACCTCGCCGAGAAGGTCCCGACATGCCGACCGCCCTCCCGCCGAGGAAGGGCTCTCGCTTCTTTGATCGCCCACGCGTCTTGTTCGCTTTTACGCACCGCACAACGCCGTAGTCGTGTCAAGTTCTTGCAATAATTGCACCAACCCCGCTTGGTGCAAAAGCAGAGCAAATGCATAACCGAGAAGATCCGTAGTCGGGCGTAAACCGGCGGTGTAGTCGGCGAAGGGTAGCAAGCACGGTCGGAACAAATCGGCCGCTAACCGCGCAAGCTCTCAAAGACGAAGAGTCGAAGAGCCTCGAATCGCTTGGCCGTGGTGGCGGCCAAGAGCCGAGCCCGACAGCTCAAACTCGGCGCAGACGGCAGACAAAATCATAAAGGCGGCGATCACGATCCGCCTTCGCGACTTTATGACACTCGACAGAGCGAGAAGCGAGCTCGTCCACCGGGCCGTAGATCGCCGTGGCTCTAAGAAGTCGCCGACGAGGAGTCGCCCCGGCGGTGTTCCAACTCACGCCGGCGAAAAGAATCGAGCATCGCCGTCACGGTATCGCCGCGCAAGTACTCCCGGATCGACGAGTGGCACGCACCAACAATATCCGGCCGATGGAGTCGCCGACGCCGACCACCGTGATGGCTCGAACACGGCCTCGCCAAGACACCGCCAAAAGCGTCTATGGCATCATCGAAGGCCTCATCGCCAAGACGCAGCCGGCCGCGGCAACCTCTGCCTCCGTCTTGGCGACCTCATCTTCTGTAGAAGGAGCGTATAGGTCGCTCGAGAGAGGCCGAACCGCGACGCGGACAAGCTCGAGCACCAGCGACATGTCCCCGCAGGCGGGGACCATCGAGGTGATCTCCATGAGCGAAGACCACACCGTAGTTCGTCCCATTAAGCTTGGTTCCCAGAATGGGATCGCAATGATGGAACGGAAGCCATTGGTAGCGCTTTGGACGGCGCGGCGACCAAGGCAACGGTCTAACAGCGGCGTCAAGCGCGCGCGCACGTAACAACGCACTTTTTTTTTTTTTTTTTTTTTTTGAAGGCTCAAGAAGGAAAACCTACCGTTAAGGCTCACGCCCGCTAAAAGAAACCGAACGCTAGGTTATCCGGCGCCCGACGACACCAAGCGCTTAGGTCGTGAGAGCGGCGGCGTCGGCGGTTCACCAACAGCGCGGCGGCGTGGCGGCCGACCAACGAAGCGGCGCGCGCGACCGACGAGCGGAGGAGGCGGCGGCGGCGGCGATCTCTTGCCGGTAGCCTTGCTGCGCGGCGGGGCGACGACGGGCTCGAAGTGACCGCGGCAGATCCAAAGAATGGCCAACGGATCCGGCGGCGGAAGGCCTCGATCGGCGGCGGAAGGCCTCGGACGGCGGCTCGCGTCGTTCCCGCAGCGGCGTCGGCGACAGCGGCGGCAACCAACGAGCGGCGTCGGGTTCTTTGCCGGGTAGCCTTGCAGCGGCGGACGACGACGATCGGTGGCGGCCGACGGATCGCAATGATGCTTGGCGTCGTCGGCGCCGGATCGGCGGCGCCAACGGCGCGCGTCGGGGCTTGAGGATCCAGCGGAGCGCGTCGCAATGATGCTTGGCGTCGTCGGCGCCGGATCGGCGGCGCCAACGGCGCGTCGGGGCCTCAAGATCCAGCGGAGTGCGTCGGATGACCGGAACACGGCGCGCGCGACGACGCAATGGAAGCGAAGGCGAGCTAGGTTAGAACCCGCTCGATACCATGTTGTGAATAATGTGTTAATCTATTCAAGGGGCCCAATGGGTAATATATATAGGGAGTACAACAGGGGTAGCCATATACAGATAAGGAAACTACAAGAGTCCTATTCTAACAGTATCTACTTCAGTAAAAGAACATAAGTGATAAAAGAACAATACCTTGAGTTAGTTGACTATTAGGTGCATTCCTCAGCAAAAATGAAATAGATTCAGCCATAAATTCTCTAACATAGTCCTTCGGGGAAAATCTCAGTGGAGCTGTGATCCTTCAGTCATGATAAGGATTTTGCAGTCAGTTTGACGGTAGAAAAATAATTGGATAACAACAACAAATGCAAGTAGTTTATTCTATCATGGAGCACTGGAGCAGAGATAATGAAATAGGTTGAGTTTCCAATGGCATATGTAGACCTCATTTTTTTACGATAAAAACTAACCTGAGAATTTGAACAACATCTTTTACTAGATACTTTTGCAAGTACATCATTATATATGACCAAGATGTGAAGACCTGAAATACAAATATACAATGCATCATTATGGCTTCTGCTACTCAACCACAACTCCACAAGTAAGATTTACAAATCACAATAAGCAGATGATCTACCTGCTCCAGGATTTCAGGGTCACGATCACCTCCATCACAAAGGAGAACTAAAATAGCTTCCGCGTGTCTTCCTAGAAACCTGCAATAAAAAAAAAAGGTAAAGATGGTTAAACCATGTCAAGACAAACAGAAAACCAATAAAAAAAATAACCACCAAGGTGTACACAAAAGTATAAAGCTATAAAACAACAAGTCAACAACCATGCTGCATAAATATTACAATTAATTTGAATTAGAAAACTCACGGTAAAAAATCCTCCAGAATATCCCTGGAGAGAGCTGCAATTAACCTGCATGTAAAGAACAAATCACTTTAAACCTCCAATAACAGATAAAACAGTAACTAACTGTAACAGCCCAAATTTCAAATTCCAATTGAAAATAGAGTTTAATTATTTTGTCGTTTTTTCTGAATTTTTTTAAAAGCTTTTACTTAATCAAATTGAAGCTAAACAATTTTATCTGCAAAATATATTACCAAATAATAGTGGGAATTATTTTATCCCAGTCCCAAATGCTCCAGAGAATTTATGTGAATTTTCTCAAAATTTTTGGATTTAATTTGCTATATTCTAAAGCCCATTTGAATTATCTGAATTAAATTAATTCGAAAATCAAAAGAAAACTCTAAATAGTATTTGGGCCGAAACTCACTCGGCCCAGTCCACTTCGCACGTGCACGCGGCCCACTCGGCCCGCTCCTCCCGCGCAAACTCCCTCTCTGAGCCGCCCGATTTTTATCCAACGGCCGCTATGCACCCGTTACTTACCGTTTCACCCATCTATTGTCCACCGTTGGATCAAAGTCGGACGAGCCAGCATCGTCGTCTTCCTTTCCATCTTCGTCCTCGCCGCTTTCCTTTTCTCGCTCGCGAAGTCCGCCATGGATGCGATTCGGGGAGCTTCCATACTCGGCGAAAACGTGATCTAATCCCCAAATCAACGCACGCATTGAGTTCGCCGCGTTAAATCACCCCCGACACGGCCTTCCCCTTCCTTCTCCGACCCCGAATCCCGCTGATTCCGCCGCGGACCCGCGAGGACCTTCTTGGGCATTACGTCGCTTCAGCCACGCCCGCACCCTATAAAAGGCCACCCCGGGTGCGCCTCCACTCACTCATTCCATCCCCTCAACTCTCGTAGCCTCTCGCCGCCCCTAGCCGCCGGAACTCAAGCTTTAGTTCGTCGGCCGCCGAAGCTCCCGCCGTCAATTGCCTCGCCGTCAGCGACGCCCCTTCCCCGTCGACCACACCATCGTCCTCCCCGTGCTCCACTCTACCCGAGGCGATCACCCACGTCGCCAAAAGGTCGCCGGAGCTCCCGCCCGACAACACCCGATCTACTTCGCCAAACTCCGCCACGGCCAACTCCGACCTCTCTCGTGCCTGTGTCGGTGTCATTAGGTGTGCATTAACCTCCTCTACACGATGGGATCACTCACCGCCGACGACCGCCGCGGCCGTTGTCGGGCGAACCCGAGCCTTGCCGCTGTCAAGCCCTCGTGGCAGCCACCGTGGCTCCGCCACCTCAGCGCTACGTAGCCTTTTTGCCCCCGTGTCGGCTTGGTCATGTCCGGGTCAGCACGCGCCTGCCACCTCACCACCCAACCCAGGGCTAAACCCTCGGTGGACTCAGTCCATGAGCACCGAGTCACTTACAAGTGGGCCCGCATGTCAGAAATTCAATTCATTTCTTTAATTCCCGGAAATTTCTTGCTGACGTCAGCATTGCGCAATAAATTGATTTTCCAGTAGAAAATTAATTCGAGAAATTCAATTAAATTCCAGATTTAAGTTAAAACTTCTAAAATTCATATCTTTTGCATCTGAACTCCAAATTGGGTGGTTCAAGTTGCAAAATTTGTCTAAAATCATAATCTAGCTATATAAACCAAAATATTTCAATTTGGAGTTAATTTGAATTGTCTTTTTGAATTTATTTGAATTTGAAGTTAATTTGTCATATTTTCGTGTATAAACCTCGACGACTCCAGAGAGTTAGATCCTTCTGACGATTTAGAGTTTCAAGACTTCAACGAAGGCAAGTTACACTATTGATCATATTGTTCACAGTATTTTAAATTATTTAATTCCTTTTTTTAAATTACTATTGCATGCATATGTTTATATAAATGTTTGAATGTCCTGTTTTTGTATATAGTTATCCCAACTTCCATGGTATGGCCAATTTGATTATTAAATATGAATGCCTTGACACCCTTAGGTAAAATTTGTCATATGCTTAGCTATGCTTAGATCATATTTATAAATTTGGGAAGGTTTAGCCAAATCTTTTACAACTTGATTTCAATTTGATTTTGTGTTATTGTTTTACCACAAAAGGCTTATAAAGAGGTTTTCACTCCAAATAAAATAAAATGGGTTTGGACTTGGGCGAGATGGATGGATGGTGGGTGCAGGTTCATGCGCGGGCCTAATCTGGTTAGGAGTAAGGCCCAGGTTTTAATGGAAAGACGCCCAAGTCAGTTAAGGACCGGTCTTTGAGCGTATTTTGCTACGCCTTACCGTACCACCACATGTCTAGAATGGGACAGATTTGGCTAAATAATTTGTATGCGTCTTCATCGTTATTTGTGCTATGTTGTATGTGTGGGTGTTGGTTAGACATTAGTCCCACTTTGGCGCAAGAGGGCTCCTGAGGATGGTTAGTCCAATGGTAGCGAAACCTTAGCGGGCATAAATACATTAAGACATCGTGCATTGTAACGGCCTCATGATAATTGCTTAGTCACACGCCTCTAAGCGTGCTTTGGCCGACATTAAAAGCAAATTATCTCGTGTGGGTAAAGTCGCACAAACTCGCAGAGTAAAAACTATTCGAATAGCCGCGTCCGCGGTCATGGACATGCTAGCAAAGCCACTCTAAGTTAGACTTGTTTTTGGTTTATAAATGATTTCAACAGATGGTTTTGGGATGGATAATCCTACGGTAAAAGTTGGGCGGTTAGCCAAGTGATAGGAGGGTATCCTTCACCATTCAATCAATGGAGGTTATCCACTATTAATTGTCATCTTAAACACTGATTTTAGTTATAGTATAAAAACTGGCCTTAGAAATTATTATTGGTATTTAACCGGAAAATACTGTTTACGCAAAACAACCCTGTCATTATCCTTTGTTTACCTTATGCATGCATTATCTTTTCAATATTGGGTGTAACTTGCAAGCACAGAAGTTGTGCTTACTCTTGCTGAATAATCTTTATTCAGGAGAAGACCTCTATCAGGACGGTGAGGATCTTGACGACTAGGCTACGCCCCCAGACGATTGCATGTGGCAAGTCGTGTGGTCTACTACTATTCCGTCTTCTGCTGTGCTATTTCTTTTCTATTTGGCCTCATGCCCCTTTTTGTAATAAACTCAGAAATTGATATTAATAAAGTGTGTGATATGATTTTGCTATCACTTTTGTTTGACTGTGTGCACTAGAAATCCTGGACTAGTGTATAAACACAGAGAATTCGGGATCCTTCGCTCCCGGGTTCGACACTAACACTGGTCAAACATGATTACAGAAAACAAAACATAAAGTGGCATTTGAATAGTGAAACTGTAAATCTGATGCAGCATACTGAAGTCCAGTACTTGATGGGAGTAGAATATAAATGTAATGAAAAGTTACACTGGGGGTAATTATGATTTTAATTCAATTCGACATAAATAATGCAAAATTTAGGAGCACGGGAGAGCAATAAAAAGCTAAAAAAACATAATAAAAAGTATCGTATGTAACTAGTGTAAAGGTTAATGCAAAGAAATTAAGGAATATGTTGTAATTTGGAGAAGCTGAACACAATTTGAAATAAGATCATGGATGTCAATTACAAATTATTACAGTATAATTGCATCAATGGAATAGAAAAGAGAGAATTAAGAGATTGAGAACATAGAAATTCAAGCCCCTCATGCTAATTCCCAAAATCTTAACACAAATACGAGCCCTGCTCCAAACTAAATGGAGAGAGGACTACTCTTGGTGAAAATTTTATTTTAGCTAGCACACAAGACAAAAGTTTCAACATTATAGTGTCCCACATACATACAAGGGCAAATACGTTGCATAGAGGAAAATATTTCATGAAAAGACTGAAAAATCCAACGGCCATTTGTTTATGTTTTATTAGTGTAAGAGGAGGAGCAAGAAACAAGAGTACGAATAGAGACCATAGCTAGCTGCAGTTGAATTAAAGTAACAATGCTCGGGATAAAATCAAGTTCCCACTTCCCTTCTGACTACTACTTTTTTTTGAAATCCTTGAAGACCGAACTTGACATGATAAGCAAGGGTAGGTCTTCCTGCTGACACTACAATATTCTGACCAACACACACATGATGCAGTAGTTCAGCACAGACATGATAAAAATCCCACAAAGTTCATGTTTAAGCGATCCATAAATATTTCTATGTTCAGCAAGCTCAATCTAACTTCTACAGCAGAGTACAGACACAGGCAATAACATTTACATAACCCATTTACCATCCAACAAAAGTACAAAACAATCAAGAATAACCATGTACAAAAAGGTCCACAACTCATCTGTAGCAAGTTTTGGCAGATGATCAGATATGAAGCATGTCAAATTTGATTTCATTTCTTACAAGAAAGCTTTCCAGGGACATAATATTTAACATTAGACCCCAAATTTAGTCAGTGTAATACTAGTCGTTCATCATTCATATTTGTTTTAACCCAAATTGAACAAATATGGAAGGGCAATGACAGCACAAAAACACATTTAACTTAAGTAGCATGAACTCATTCCATTCAACTAGATCATGAAACCATGATCCACTTACATGAGCACTGGCTCGAGGGACAATCTCGCTTTCATGTTTACTCTTTGTAGAAGCCCAGAAAATACTTTTTCACGGTGCAATACGATTTGAGGTAGTGTCTGTACCAATGGTATCATCTCCTCATAAAACGAGATGAAATCCTCTGCAGTATTGAGCTCCTGAATCGACATGAACAACAGGACAAAATTAAGGGAGTAATAGAATAATTGTCAACGCTACAGATTTACAACTTGAAAGAATTAAACTTCCATAAAGCCTGGATACAACTCAGAACCCCTTCCAGATGTTGAAAACAATAATTTTAGACCTCTACTGAAGTACAGATCATTGCACAAGCAACCACAAAAAATATGAATGAGCGATCATCATCATCACTGCAACTTCTCACTCTAACAATCCTCCATGTTGGAATGGGCCTTATCTATTCCAATGGACCAAAAGGCCAAATATACAAGTTACAGTGTAGGTAAATATACAACAAGTACCCTATACAAACTAACATCAAACACCCCCCTTAAACTCATGGTGGATCAACAATACTGAGTTTGGAGAGGTAGAAATTATGCTAAACTCTAGTCCGTACCTTGGTGAAAAAAATATGCTAACTGAAGCTCCGAAAGCACATAATGAAGAGCAATAACTTGGTCTTGCACCCACAATCTCATGTACGAAGTATCTACTCCAATGTGTTTGGTGAGCTCAT